>OX467084.1:32727212-33352212 GCA_950106755.1 Climacium dendroides | reverse complement strand
CGAAGCCATATGGCGTAAGTTGCTATTGTGTACCAAGTGGGGTCTTTTCTCATGATTTGGTGATTGTAAACCTACTTCTTTGATCGACTCAGTCTTCTTGTGTTCTTACGCTCCTTAGATAGTAGCGGGTCGGATATTATTGCATACTCGGTGCATTTTTTCATGATTATCACTCAATGATCTCCCACTGTTTGCCTCACAAAGTTCAAATTGTGGTCTACTAGAATCTGTCCATGAAATGATCATTTTGTTTAATTTACTACCCCGAGTGCTAGGATGATAGGATGAAAGACGCCTCTAATCGAATTATCCAGACTATGGTGTCCTGTTGATTCACTTTGATTTTTCGTATTTTGGCGTGCAGGAGGCAATGAGCGCTGTGGAGCCAGAAGCGTCGTGAAACTGGAAACATAAGACCAGGAAATGCTAGGACCATTGTGTCCCCAAGTTTTGCAGACTAGGGAGAACTCTTGATGTAATGGGAAGACGGTGAACTTGCTTCATTGTAATCCAACTCCTTCGAGAGACACAGCTGGATAATGATATCTTTCATGTTTTCATTCCTTATATTCCATATGTTGTGGACTCTCTTGTTAGCATGTTCCAAAACACAAGCGCTTAAAAAGAGATGTTTTCACCCGTGCTATGGAGGTCTAAAATATGGTGGTGAATCATCACTGCCCCAAATGTGACTCCTACATTTGGTTCAAAAAGGGACACAAAAACCTAGGTATAGATGACACAAGATGTACAAAATCAGAATAGGAGAGCCTTGTGTCAATTTTTGGTACACCTATAGACAATGTTTGAAATTTCATAAAAAGTAAATCATATGGTGCCCAAATAATGTGTGCTTGCTGAAGTGTGTTGGAATTTTCTCTTATTTTCTAATAAAATTCAATATGAATAATTTATGTTTGTATAGTAATAAATAAGTATGCCCAATTGCAATTATTGATAAGGGAGGAGGTTCTAAAATGGTTCACCTCCTTAAATGTATACTATTTGTACATGTTTTTTCATAGCCTTCAGCAATGTATAGATAGTGTACATTTTAGGAGGTGAGCCATTTTAGAGTCCTATGCCATTTCAACTTCAAAATTTTATAACTAATTTCACAACGCTCCAAAAAATATGAAACGACTTGGGTTAGATGTCAATTCCACTTGTCTTTCAAGAAAAATTTACTGAAAAATATTTCAAGATGTTTCACCTCCCAAAATTCAGTTTCAGCCCTTAGATGGTCCATTTATGGACCTCCTACCTTAGTGTCAAAGTATGAGTGAATCCCTAAGTTTTCCAATGTCCAATTTTTGGACAATGAATAGATTGAAACTCTTGGTTTTTTCTCATTGTGCTTGGATGGAAGTCATCCTAATTTGCAGGGATACTTTACCAAGTTGTTGTCCTATCTAATGGTTGGATTTGGTGTTACTGGAGTACATATGTTTTTCTAAAATTACAAATGTGGAAGAATGTCAAGCGGTTGACCAAGCCAAAATTGCATTGACTCTAGTTCAAAATTGGATTTGCAAAAATGAGGCCATAGATTTAAAGAACACACAAATTTCAAAAAAATCACCATGTCAAGAGAACCTCATTTCAAATGCATTCCAATAGATTTTTACTCAAAAAATAATGATATTTTGCTTGTAATCAAATTTAGAAGGAATTCCAAAATTTCTCTTTCAAAAATAATAAGAAAATATTGGTGATAGCATTGGTAAATCTATCCATACAGATAGAATCTACAACTCAAAGTCTACAACTTTTATTTGTATATGAATTCCAAAATATTCTTCCAAATAATACTTATGATTGAATTTTCAAAATCATCGATTCTATAGAAGACTCCAAACGTTTAGGGGTTAACTTTCATTCTTGTGAAATTATTTATTTTGTATAAAGTTTTGAAGTTGAAATAGCATAATATATAAAAGTATTTCCACTTATAAGACACTTGGTTCCCATAATAAATGGTAGAGATAATTATAGTATGTACATTGTATAGTTATTGTGTTTTTAACCTAAAATAAGAAAACAACCAAAAAGCCAAAGCTACACTTGACCCAATTACCATATATTGTTCATCAAAGACACGTCACTTGCATTGATTAATCCCTGAAGTATCAAGGCCTTTTTTTCATCAAAAAACATTCAAAACAATCATTTTTATTGCAAAAAGCAAAAGACTTTACTAAATAGTTTTTTTGCATTTCCAACCATAAGACTATGGACTAAATTAGTATCACTAGACTAGTATAATAATGCAAAGAAGAAATTTCAAAAACTTTCACCACGTAGACTACAAGATATTTGAATTTGAAGTGACGAAAGTGGTTTTTTGAATACGTTCCTTGCTTAGATTATTTGGATTTGAATCTTCTTAACTTCAATTTTTTGTACTAAATAATTTTATTTTTAAATTTTTGAAGATTTGAATTGAAGACCTACAAAAAAGATTCAAAAACAAAAAGTGGATATTCATTCTTTAAATTTTTTTAAGTAGAACTAAGTATTTTAAATGATATTTTCAAGATTTTGTGGATATTTTTTTTTACCTAATTTCCTCCATTTTGAACTTATTGTGGCATAACTTTTACTCTTAGGCACTAATTGAAATAAAATTATATTCCCCTAAAAGCTAAGGTAAATTTTCTCTTAAAAAAATTTAATAAATATTGAGGTTATACAAGCCTACTCAATATCCACCTATGAATTGCATTGTATGCCAAGGAAAAAACATACAAGTAAAGATGGACAACCAATTCTTGTGCACTTATTAATAAGTTATTTTCCCATGATATACAGATAATCTAGGTCTAAAATTTTACAATGAATTATGCATGTAGAATTGTATTTCACATTCATGTTTTATTTTATTAAAAGTAAAATATTATAATAAGTGGTAGAATGTCTTTGGTGAATAGCGTAACTGAAATAGGTGTAGCTTGTTGGACTCATTTTGTTAAGAGTCTAAAAATAGCAAAATCTTTTACATTTAGCAATGAAAAATATAAAAACTTTTGGCTTTCTTGATAATGTTGTAAGTATGTGATGTTGGACATACATTTGGTGCAAAATCAATCAATTTTTTTATTCAATGAGCATAATTTGATTGGTAGAAAGTAGTAGAATTACCAATAAGTGTTTCACCATAGAATGTTTGATGGGCGCAATATCAAGCAATTTGTAGTATACATTGAAATGTATATCATTTGCACTTTATTCTAAGATTCAAATATAAAAAGGTACACTAAATTGGGTTATTTTTTTATTGATGGAATAGGTATTTTCATAATTGGCTTGGTTATGAAGAATAAGAGCACGTAAAGACTTGTAAAGACACGTCAACGGCAAGGGAGGTATTGTCCAATGGCTCCATGACCTAATGACATTGATATTATTTGATAAAATCTCTATGCAAGCAAGTTTGAACTATTTGATTGCCATAGGATCTTAAAATACTCATATATAATAAACAAAAAATTACAACTATACTATTCCAATTGTAAGCTACAAGCCTACAATGTGCATATATAATTTTATTGGGCATATGGTTAAGGTCCATTGTCATGACTTTATCATCATCAATCTTAATTTAACTCTTCTTTAACAATCAAATCTTGTCTCAACAACTTAACATGTCAACATTAAAACTATGAAATAATGATGTTGTATGAAGCATTATTGGAGATTTTGGGTTGAAATTTGTGAAGCAAATATTCACATTGCAAGCCCTAAGTTTGTTGAAGCAACAAGAGTTTGATTTGCAAAATGGCAACTATGGAGAAGGAACCTCCAAGTGAAAACTACTTAGAGTGGGAGGAATCAAAACCTAAAAAGAAAAATTGGAGGATATGGGGGAAAAATTTGGTGAAGAGGTGCACTACAAAGCAACTTATTGAAGACGCACTTCTCATGCGCTTCAAGGATCAAAAGACTATTCAGGTTTTATTATGATTTTTTTTCATCTTTGTCATTTTATTTTGTTTTAGAATTTGATGTTTATATATTGACTAAACAATTATAATCATGATGGATTCTTTTATTGTATTATGAACTATCCAAAATTAGAGATTGCTACCTTCCTACTTTTAAAATGATAACCAATCCCTTGGGCTTCCTTTTCGAGCATTTTCAAAAATTGTGACTTTTTATGGTATTCCTTAATCCCTTGAGGGTAAGGAGATAATCCAAATTTTCAAATTACGTAGACCTATTTTGAAACTAAATTTCCTCATGATTGTATAGATTATTATTACTTTAAATTGTTGATTTAAACTAGGCTACAAAGAGAATATTGATCAAATTTCTTTATGTTTTTTTGGATGATGAAATGATATCAATATTAGATTGTTTTGGAAATTTGGACCATATGTATGAAAATATTCATTGAAACACTTAGAATTCAATACAATCGTGGAAAAAAAACTTGTGGGCTTTATTGGTGGCTAAAGTTTTGTTTGCTATTATAATCCCAATTTGGAACATTTGTGTCTCACTTGGTTTATTATTTTCCATCCAATCCAAATTCTAAATGAAACTATAGAACAAATGAAGGTATTTAGTTTAATTTAGAAGCATTTCATATTGATTTTATGACCCTCAAATTTTTTAAGTTAATTGTAACATTAAAGAGTTAATAAATTAATATGCTTGATATACAAAACGTTTGATGATAAGACTTTTTATCTTATACAAATGCTACTTCCAACTCTTTATTATTATTTACATTCTTAATCCCATAATGTTCACTCATTTTTTGTATCTTTTTTGAATTATTGCATTTGCTTCTATCTTAAATTAATCTTATTACAAAATGATAATTTTAAATTAAAATTTTATTGCTGAACAAATGATATCTAGGACAAACTTTTTTCAACTAGGATAATATCAAGTTTGAATGTCAATCCTTTGAACTCATCAAGGACTATCAAATAGCATCATGAACCTTGAAAAAATATCCAACTTTGACAACATTTTCAAGAAAAAATTCTAATTTTGTGACAATTTTATATATAATGTATTTAATCTTAAGAAATGAATTTTAAGTATTTTTTTAATAAAAATTAGGAGAAATTTTTTTATTCAAACTATTTCACCCATTTAAATCAATATAAAATTTTAAAATTAAAATGTATATAAATTTTTTAGTTTTTTAAATATAATACAATAGTCAATGTAGCTTTGTAAAATTCAATTCCTAAGTACTATTATAATTTATAAATTATACTACAACTAAGATGAATGATTTTGATTCTAAGAGGTATTAAGTAATTAATTTTTTAAAAATTACCTTTTATTTTAGGAAAAGTTTAAGCAAGAGTTTTATGCAAAGAAAGTGAAAGAATTATTAATTTTGAGAACACAACAACGTAACATCATCTTTGAGGTATGTTTTGGCAAAATCTAGAAATGGACATATGCATATTTGGATAGTGAGATTGCAAGTACCAAAGTTCAACCCTTTATGCTAGATGCCATGAATCCTAAAATAGGTTAAAGTACATTATGGTCTAGGTAAAAGATTTAGTGTTCCAAATAGTATCACTTTCTATTAAGGCTTCAAATCCTTGCATTACACTCCATTTTGAGTGTATTCAAATTATATCTCCAAAATCAATATGTACATATGTGGAAGAAATGATTTGATTACATCTATCAAAAAAACTTTAACCCTCTGCTTTTATATAACTATAGGTCTCTCTTGGCTTGATTATGTGAAGCAATTTGAGTAAATTTACTACAATATAGGTACCTACAATAGAGAACAATACCATGCACTATAGAAGATGTATATATCATAAACGCCTATAATATGGAAGATAATAATTTTAAAATGATCAAAATGATCAAATTTATAGAAAAATGTCCAATGAAATCATTTTGAATTGGGTGTTGCTTCCTATTCTTGCTATAAAGAATGCAGTTCCAAAGTCTAAATGTAGATCTAACTAGTAACCTATCTACCAACTTAGTGAGCAACCTAAACCATCTCCAATTAAATTACTAACTAGAGGCCTTTGGGAGGGTTAAAATTCATGCTTTTGAATTTTAAAGCTAACAATGGTCATGTTTTTTGCAGAAATTCCATGCTTCAATGCATGCTACGAAATTAAAGGAGCAATACGCAATAGCAATGCAAAAAGCTTTACGGGTTTTAAGACACTATTCTAACTTGCCAAACCTATGCAATGTCTAGCTAAATATTTTTTTTATTGCATATAATATTTGAATTTTCCATCATTGTCTCTAAAATATCCTCCCTTGATCATATAGAATTGCTTCATTTTTGGGGTTATATATATATATAATGCGCGCTTATATGCTTTTCATAGAATTGCTTCATGTATGTATGTGTGTGGTGCAATTGATGTAAATATTGTATCTTAGCACATCATTAAAAGAGGTTGTGGGGGCAGGCTTCATGGCATGACATCCTTGGTTTGCAATTTTTTGCTGAACAAAAAGATGAGAATCGACGTATTAGGATGGTATTTTTTACACTTAGATATAGTTCTCACACTATGTGTTATAATATATCATGTCTTTTATTTTTAAAAGACTAAAATAATATTGATATAATTATGTTCTTATTGTGGATGTAGGAAAGTACTATAATACATTTTGATAAGGCACAAACCGATGAGTTTTCAAAAGACATTGAAGAGTTTGAAAGTAAAACCGGATTTAAACTTGGTGTAGATGAATCCACATCCGAAGCGGGTGCAGGGAAAAAAACACTTGCGAAAGCACCACCACCCAAAAAAATGAGCAAGACTGCCATTAAACCAATTGAAGAAACACCACCTAATCCCCTTGATCCTAAACTCCAAGAAGAGGTATCCAAATGTGCCCTTTATGATGAAAACTTATTGTTGTTTAGTTTATTATAATTAAAAATGCTTTAATCCTATAATGATGAGGTGGCCTAAAAGTGTCTAATGGATGACAGAGAATCTTTCTATATAAGTAGTAGAAGTGCAAATTTATATTCATCTTTGGAATTTTGTGTGGAAAGAGGAGGTCTCGCACAATAGTTTGACATCCAATGAGTGCTTGTTCTTGGTGTTTTTTTAAGCAAATGATTCACATGGTACCCAAAAGGATGATTTCTCTAAACTCCAAGGACTAGCTTGGTATTCTAAGGTTAAAGTTTTAAATATAAAATAGGTTGTACTCACTTTAATTAATCCCTAAATGTCCAAGGCACCATACTTTGGTGTCAACTATACTTTAAAATCTTACCAAATTATCATTTTTGGCAATTTATTTTCTAATTGAATATCATGTATTAATATTTATTTTAAACATAATAAATTTGATTTTGAAAGAAATTGTTTATAGTTTTTCAATTGAAGATTTTGCACAAGGGTGTCTACTTTAAATCTAGGTTTTTTTTAGGATTAGGGGCTCTTGGAGATGAACCTCAAAGACATTGTATCTGGAAGAAAAAATCACATCAAAAATTAATTTTTGAAAATTATAGAATACATTTAAATTAAAAAGTTGTAAATCAATTATGGTTATGCATGTTTTGTCCTTAAAACCCTAAACTCTAAATCTAAATTTTTTTAATAGACTCAATTTTTGATTTGATGTATAAAAAGAGGATTGAAAAGTTTCAAATAACTTTCACAATTTTTAACACCATCTTTTTCAAATATTAAAATCTTTCAATCCACAAGTGAAATTGTTGTATTTTCTTTTCTCTTGAAATTCAAAACACATCTAGTTTGAATTTATATGGTTAAAATTTCAAAAGAACTAATAAAACTTATCAAGACTTGATTTTCTTGTTTAGTTTTGAATAAACTTCAAGGAGCTCAAAATAGAAACATGGGCATTTAGAGTTTACTATTAATTAATTCCAAATTTTTTATGTCGTATGTCTTTGTATTGGAATCTTTATTTTATTTTTGAAATAAATTCTATTGTCTAATTATAATATGTGTATTTTGATGTAAAACAATTTTTTTTCTAATGCATTATGGATTCGATACAATCCTCATTTAACTTAGGTTATAACATTTGAATTGTTGTCCTTCGATATCTTCTCAATGAAGGAAGATAAGCTTGTATAATGTAGTAGAGAGAAATAACTCCAACTACTTTAACCCATTAAGAACCAAGTCGATGAATGGAGTGAAAAAGTGGCTGAAACTGACATATTTTCATTAGTATCCACTTTGGCTACTAATGAAAACATGTCAGTTTCAGCCAGTTTTTCATTTCTTGTCATCGACCTGGTCCTTAATGGGTTAAGTAGTTGGCCTACATCAAATTTCAAGAAGTTGTTCCAAGTGACTCCTAAACAACATATTTTCGTAAGAAGGAAGACTTTATACTAATTAAATAAGATTTTAGAAGAGAAGGGAGATTGGAATTTTGAAAAAGAGTAGTCTCCTAAAAACGATTAGATAGAAAAGAAAGGTTAGAGATTATGAATTTGTTTTTAGTAAGGGTTTTAAGGTAGGTCATGTTAATTAGGGTTTTCAAGTTTTCTTTTGTATAATAGGATGCATGTGGCATATTTGATGGCAATATTGTCAATGATAGAAAGGGTGTATTTTATAGCAAGGATGGGGATTTGAAGTTGTGGTAGAGTGATTGGAGTGAAGGTGTATGTGGGGTGCCATGGGAGGCGACAATAATGATCTTTAGTGGTTGTGTATTCCAACCAAGGTTGCAAATGTTGATAATGAGGAAATGATATTTCTTTCTTTCTTATGAACCAGATTTTGTGGAGAATCTATCATTGCAATATATGAATTCAATGAATTGAATATTGTAATGTTGTCAGGGGTTTATTGGTGGATCATGTTGAAAATGTGTTGTAACTAAATTCAATATGTTAGGACATAAGTGTGCATCATATATATATAATGTGTTGGATTAGAGTAATTGACAAGGATATATCCATAGGGAGATTGTGTGTTTGGAGGGCCTATCTTTGAAGATTCCTACATTTGAGAATTCAAAGCATCTCAACATAATAGTAGTTCAAGTATTTCATGAGAAATTTTTTATTATATCTTTGTATACTTGGTATTTTGTAATATATAGAAAGGCATGTCGTAATTTTTTATGAAAATTTAGGCATTGAACGAATGATTAGAAAAGAAAAAATAATTTTATTTTTAAATATGAAATATCCTAAATTTGAAATTGAATTCTTTATAATTATAATAAATAGAAATAGAAATGCTCCTTTATGATTCTTAGTTTTGGTCAAATTTATACTTTGTCTAATTAATATTTGTTTCTTCTCAAATAATTAGAAAAAATTTAAATAAAAAATTTAACATTAAATGGAATAATTTATATTATTATTAATATTCTATAAATTTACTCTCACAAAATACTCTAGAAACAAAAGATAATAAATCATTCTATCAAGAATTTTTTTTGTGGTATACTTGTGGCAGAATATATTTTAATTGCATGCTAATGCGCATTGCAGCAAGCCAAAGCAGCTCAAGCTTTTATATTGTCAATCAAAGAAAGAAAATTAAAAGAATTTTCAGATATGCTCGAAGCTCTCAAAAAACAAAAACAAGTATATTATACTTTTACAATTTTTTCACTAGGTATATTTGATATGAATTTATTCAAATAATGGAATCCTTGTTATTTCCACCAAAAAGATTTATTACACAAGATATCACTTTATGTGAATGAATTTAAAATATGGAAAAAATAATGATTTAAAGTTTATTTAATTTTAAGATATAAGTATGTGAATATAATCATAAAATTCTTCTATTATAATGTTTGTTGTAAAAATGTAGGTAGTGAAAGTGAAGGTTTCTTTTTTAGTATGTCTTCTTAGACCCTTTTAGTGTTGGTATCATGCATCAAATTTTATAAAAATTAGTATCAAATTTTAATATACAATGCAATATCTACTTCTTTCCGAAATTGTTGTAAAGATTTGAGATTGTCATATTTTATGGTAATAGGTGATATATGTGTAGGTGTAGACGTATAGCCATCCACATTTGAAATTTGGTGTACCCAATAACCATCAAATTTGAATGAATCGGCCATTCTAATTTTTTTACATAATCTTAACTTTTTAACCCCCAATAACCCAAGGAGCATGTACTTTCAAAAGGGGCCTAAATTGCCAAGAACTTGAGAATTGTTTTGCTCATTTTTTCTTGAGATTGGATAGAATGTAACCTTAGAATCTTGAAGTTCACATTGAGAGTGAGCAACTCAAAAAATTTCAAGTTATTTGATCACATGATTTAGAAGATATTTAAGTTTGAATTTTTATTTGGGTCTATAGGGTAGCGCACTTTGAAGGAGCATATCTTTGTGAGAATATTTTGAAATGATGCCTTTTGTGCTTAGTGAAAGATAAAAGAGTTAAAAATGTACATGTAAATTTCACAACATTTCAAACATTTTTCAATTCATGGTGGAGCTTGCAATGCACAATGGTCAGTAAAATGAGAGTAGTGTTTGTAAGAAAGAAAAGAATGGGATATTTGTCTACTCCTTGACTTCTTTGGCTCTGCCCTTTTCAAGGTAAATCTATCCTTTTGAAGTGGACAAGAATCACATTGATTGGTTGATTTTTTGGGCCATGTCCCCCCCCTCCCCTGTAAATTACAATACATCACTTAACTTTGAAAAAATTCTCAAGGTGGAGTTTAACTCAAAATTTGATGAAACTACCACCATTAGATTCACATCATAGTATATATTTTTGAAATAATTTTAATTTTTGAAATAATCCAAAATTTGAGAATTGGGAGCTCAAAAAAAAGGGCAGCAACCAATAAATGATCGCTTGGGTCATTAGGGATTAACTTCTTTCTAATAAATGCATACACTACTAGGCATAGAACATTAATTTTAAATCTTTCAACAGGACATGCTTGAAGAAGAACAAAAACATGCAATAGATGAAGAAGAAGCAAAGAAAAAAAGTGAAAAAGATGCTATTTTGCAAGCTGCACAAGAAAAAGAAGAAGCTGAAAAACAACAAATCTTGGAAGAAGAACAAAAAGCAACACATGATGCATGGCTTCTTCAACAACAAGAAATGAAGGAAAAAAATAGGGTTGCTTTTGATTTGATACAAGCTCATGAGCATGAATGCTATTTAATGTATTTTAATGACAAAGTAGATGAGATCAATAAAGAATATGATTCTTGGCAGGTGAATTTTTTCACGATTTTAAATTTGTTTTTCTTCCCAAATTTTGAAGAAAATCATTGATAAAATTTAGAAAAAAAATATTTTATAGAAATAGTTATCATTTAGTATTTAATTTTTTTTAAAAGACTAATATTTATAATTATTAAGCAATTGATATCAACTTAAGGTAAACAAAAGAATATATTTACATACAACCAATTTGGTCTTTTCTATAATTTTGTGATTAAAGAATATATCTTCAATATTGAAAAAAATACACACAACTACATTATATTTTTTAAATAATATTGCATTATGGTATTTGATTATATGTACTTCCTTCAAAAATACTAGGTCATAAATACTCATTTTTGTAATTTTGCAAATAATTTTTTATTGTTGACCATCAACTTAATGTTATAATTGTAAATAGTTTTTAAAATAATAGAAATAAAAACTTTAATCCAAATATTATATACAAGGTTGACAAATGATTTTATTCTTGCAAATCTATATACTATATGTTTTGTTTCAAAAAAATAAAATCTTTGTATTATATTAACATTTAACAATGATAGATTGACATTCAAGCAAAGCATAAAAGGAGATGGCAAAAACACTACAACTTTTGTTTTGATATTATTTTGCAGGTCTTTTACTAATACCATTATTCTAATATACTATATACTATATTTATTTATTATAAGATTCTTGATTTTTTATTTTATTTTTTTCAACTATATAAAATAAATTTATTTTTCATAAGTTACTTGAATATTTGACTAAATTATTAGTTTTATTGCAAGGCCATCTATATCCTTAAATAAATTTGACCTACTATGCTCACTGAATTTTATACTTTAGTTTTTTTCTAGTGCATACTTGTTGCAAGATCATTTCTCATTCCTTGTCTCATTCACTCTTCTTTTTCTTGGGTTGGATACCAATTTTTTAGTTCGTTAGTATGGCAGAATGTATAAATGAATATCGACTTGAAGTAGGAAAAAATTTGCCTATTGACGAGTGGAGACAATGGAAAAATTTATTTATCAAAGGAGCGCTTTTACCAGTTGTTTTACCACGTCCTCCAGCACCAATAGAACCTCCTAGTGAAAAAGAACTGAGAATTGCTAAGGTTTTACTTCAATTGGTTTTTCTTAAATATACAAATGTATTTCTATTTACTCTTTGCATAATAGCATTCATATATTATATTCAAGCTTAAAAATATCTATAATAAAAAATGGAAAGAAAATATTAAAATTATAGTTGATATAGAAATTTTTGAATGTATAAAGTATAATAGAATTTTGATGTAGTTCAAAACATTTGTGTGCAAGGTTTGCAATATTAATAAAATAATAAATTATTTATTTGTATCATGTTGTTTCTTCTTCATAGAAAAATTGTGCACTTATCTGTAGGAAGAATCAGAGGCATATTTAGATGAAACGGGAGAATACACAAGTCCAGAAGGACTAGAGCCAATAGGGAAAAACAAAGAATTAGGAAAAATTTTGGTGGACATTGGTGAATTAGCTCAAAGTCTAGCTGCACCTTTTCAACGACCAGACCTATCAAAATTTACACTTATGATTTCTATTGTAGGGGTTCCACATGCAGGTATTATAAAAAATTCCATAAATTTTGAATCAAAAATATTGTTATAAATTATTAATTACTTATCATGGTGAATTTCAAAGTTCAACATGCAAGTGATGCCAAATAAGAGTCTTGATGATATTTTGATTAGGGAAGACAATTCTTGCAAACAAGTTGGCTACTACATATGGAATTTTATTGATTGACTTTAAAAGAGTTCAAAATTTGGCTATAAATGCTGCAATAATTGGTGCAATTTTCTTTCTATATTTGTTGATATAAATATATGAATGATTTTTCAATATATATACAATTAGTAGGTCAATTTTTTATTACCAACTATTATATAGGAGCCATCAAGTAAAGCTATTGACTAAGAAGTATTGATTTCTACAATGATACAAAAGAAGAAGAAAAACTTAAAGTAGAATTAGCTGCTCAACCTCCAAATGTTGATAGTAATACAAGTTCTAAGAGTAAAGAAGAAACACTAGCAAACATGTTATCTCAAAAATCACGCTTTGGATTACAAGTCAAAAAAGCCATTGAAAATAAAACACAAGTATGTAGTTAATTTTGTCTAAAATGATATTCAAAGCACATTATTAAATTCATACTAGTGAACGTATTTGAAAATTTTGTTTAAGTTCTACAAAGTATATTAATTTCTTGTATATATATTAAAAATTCTTAATTCTTAGTATCAATTGACTTTTTCAATACATAATATTTTAAAGGATGGTATTTTGTAGGTGCCAGATAACATTATTGCCAACTTAATACTCTTAACAATGCTTTACCCTGAAGAATATAGTATAATTTTGAACCTTTTTATTAAAATAAAACCTTTATGTTTGTAAAATCATTTACATTTCAATCATTCAAAATTTAGAGTCCAAAGTTATTGATCCATATACATTGAACAAACATCTTCAAATTTATTGTGTTGGTAGGAGAAGTAATTATATTAATGCTTTTTTGACATGTATTCACAACTTGATATAAGAAAATCCCAATTAGATTTGTGAATATGAAAAATTTATACAATATAGATGAACCATGAATTTTTAAAATATAAAGTTTAAAAAAATACATTTTTTATATTTCAAATTATTTATTTAATTTTTTATTAAATTTATTGTGTTACGTACCAGTAAATGATGTTAATACACTTTCAACCAAAGGCGCACCTCCTCCAACTAAAAAGAAATCTAGTTAAGATATAATATTTATCATTCAAATTTTACTTTCCTTAATGTTTTGAGTGATTTAATTGTTACATAAACTTTCAAATTTTTTGAATGCTATTAGAACTTTCAATCTACTTTAATATTTAAGGATTGTACACAACTTCTAAAGTTTTATAAAAATTCATTATTGAATTGTACATAATTTGTATTTATTCATCAATCAAATAATCTATTATGTTGAATTTTTTGTCTATTTATTATACTTATATTGATGTTTAATTTAATGTTAACAAGTTCCATTTTATATAGCTATGATTGTTTATAAAACTGTTCCGCTATGTTGTAGTAAAGGGTGCTCAACCTACAACAATATCTGTTCAACAAATTGGATTTATATTGGATGGTTTTCCTCAAAATAAAAGTCAAGTAGCAGCATTAGAAAAGTGTTTGACAGGTTTTGATTTTGAAGTTCAAGAAGCCAAAAAAGAAAAAAAATCCAAAATTGCTCCACCTCCCATGCCTGTAAGTACTTAAGGAGTATTACTTAAGTATTAAAATGATTAAAAGCAATACAACCAAGACACTTGGATATAAAAGATGAATATAAAATAAAATGGAATTCAATAATTGTGAGAATTTAAAAGAAAATAGTTACAAAAGACATAATATAATTAATATTTTAAAATTATAATAATGAATTAAAACAATGAATTTAATTTAAAATTTTAATATAATTTTTTTCACTTACTAATTATTTGAGAATGATATATCAATAGTCTATTTGAAAAAATATAAATATTAGTAGTCTAAATTGGTTTGTATACTTTTTGAATAAATCAAAATAGTTTGAAAGGTCATAAAATACATCTTATGTTTAAATTTTTGAATAGTTGAATATATATAGGGTGTTAAATGTAATTTTGTTTTTAATATTTTTGAAGTTTCAATTACAAGATATCTGTCAATATGGCAACAACTTTGTGCATATTTCACTAGACATTGTATTTTGTTGGAATAAAGAGATTAAAATATTAAATATTTTAGCTGCATTAGGAGGTTGAAGAACGAAAAGACTCAGGACTTCATATGTACTTGATTATTGAAGCACCTCCTCAAGATGTACTTCTTAATCAATTGTCATCAAGCACTATTGATCCAACAACAAATATTGTATATCATCCTTTGATAAATCCTATACCCACCGGAGATAAAACGTAATTTACTAATTTAAATTTAGTTTTGTAACATTGTATATATATGTAATCAATATTCAATCAAAATAGATTTTGGTATTTATTTCACATAAATTAATGAAAAATATATATGAATATGTATGTTATTATCATAAAAGATAATATATTTAAATATATTTTATTTCAAAAAATAAATTAAATAATGAGAATTAATGGATTTCCTTTTTGAAAATGAAAATTTATATGAAAGTATTGTTACATGAGTATTCATTATCTTTTAAAACTTTAAATAGCTTGAGGTTTGAAAATTATATATATGGCAGTGGAATTATTGAGCGCCTTCGACCACTAAAATCAAAAGAAGAAATCCTTGCACAAATTGCTGATGAAATAGAAATTTTCAATTCAATGAAAGATTTCTTAAACAAGTTTAATAATATACACTTTGTACCACAACTTAGTGATGAAAGCAAAATTGTATCCCCACATGTTGACATGGCAATAGGAATTGTTAATACTTTTATTGATAATAAATCCAAAAAAAAGATAGAAAATCTTATAAGTGATAATACAAAATCAACAATTGAAGTGGCAATTCAGGTGACTTTTTTGAACAATATTTAATTGCCTACTATTAGATAAGTATTGAATGAAAAAGAGAATGCTTCAACAAAACTAATCTATATAATTAAAATCCCTTTTATAGAACCTTTAAGTTTGAGGTTCCAATACAATCTTTAGAAATCTAATATAAAAATTGACTTGTAAACCTATAACAATTTTTTTTTATTAATATAAATATAGAGACATCCATTTATATTAAAAAAGATTGACATTAATTTTATTGTTGTTTAATTATCAATGAATTATAAGTATAAAAATTTATTTTGTTTGTATGAAAAAAATTATAACAAGGTCTTAATTTTATATATTTTGATAGAATTTATATTCATTTAGAACAAGATATATGTTATCAACATGTCTTTGTCAACCAAGTCAAATTCATAGATGTTATTCATCACCACTACAAGTGCTTCAAAATACTGAAATTCTTATTGTAAAAATTGTTAATTAAAATTTCAAAATCAAAATCAATACCATTTTTGTACAAAGCAATTCATTAGTTGTACTTGAAAATTATAAATTTTTGTTATGTATTTTATAATAAGAACCAATAAATAACTTGTCATTGTATTAATTATTATTTCTCAAATTTATGTTTGAAACTTTATCTTTCAAAAATATTAGATCATGTGATTGTTATTTTTAAATATTGAAATTGAATCCTTTTTATAAATTATACTATTATGTAAATTATTATAGTTTGAATATAAAATCAGCCTTAATTTTTTTCTTCAAGTTAGTTATATAAAGAAAATAATATGTTTTTAAATTTAATATAAAATATAAACATTCAAGTACTCCAAAAAGTATTAGTAATAAATATTTAAAAATTATACACTTTACATATAATTTTCCTTTTGGGAAACATTTCATTGATGATGTCACTTTAATTCTTTAATTAAAAATCAAGAAAAATTTATCATTGTTCAATTTTTCAATAATTTTTGTATTTTAATGTATAAAATAGGTACAAAAAGAAGTTGAGATAACAAATGATGTAGCAAAAACTTTGGCAGAGGTTTTCTTCAAAGCAAAATTAGTAGAGGTGGAGGCAAATCAAGCCCCAAGTGGTGATGGCCCCCTTATTGATCCAAAGGCTACTAAAGGGACTTCAACAGCTAAAGGAACTCAAGTAGGAAAAGTTAGTGATGCTATTGCCAAAATGCTAGATGAAGCAACAAAGATTGTTTTAGAAGTCCACAATGTTGCTACAGTTGCAACGCTTGCTAGTGAAGAAGCTCAAAAACTTACTCAAGATTTTTTGGTAAACAACATGCTTACAATACTTATGGTTTTATATATCACTTGGTAGTATATATACTAGTTTGATGGTAAATATACATCAATGGCTAGCATTTATGTAATTGTATAATAAATAAACAAAATGGTAATCACAAACTTTTTATATTCAACATACAACTAACATACTAAAAATTTTAGTGTAAATAAGATAATATTCAAGTAAGATGCTTAGAATGTTTTATCCATTTATCCCTTAAGACTAGATGTTCAAATTTCAAACAATAGATGAGTGCAAGCACATTCCAAGTACAAAAAATACATTTTTTCAATCATTGATTTTTTAGAAGATTTTTGGTAGATTTTTAAATATTGTATCTCAAATTTTATTTTACAAATATTCTATAACTCAAATGATATTAATAGGTTTAGCCTCAAAAAATAACTTTTTCAATTCAAAAATGGACCATTTAAAAATGAATTGAAAAACTATATAAAATATAAACCATAAAAAATTACTATGAATTGAACCTAGCTTTTTGAACTTAAAAAAGAATAAAAGTTACAAATATTCTATCTATAATTGATTTTAGAAGGAATTTTCAGATTTTGTCTTCAAATTTAATTGAAAATATTGATTTGTGTACTATTTCATTTGGATATGATCTATAAATTACATTTTACAACTATTGTTTGAGAGTCATCATTAAATTATTATTTTTAATTGCATTTTAATATACATCTTCCACGGGGAGGACACTCTCATTGCATTTTGGGTACCCACGTGCAGCAAAGTGATTTTTTGACCCCCTATTTACTTTGGACTAAACTATAATTTCATCCTACAATTTTGAGCTTTGTTTAACAATGACTAAAGGTTTCTATTGACAAAAATTTCAATTCCAAATAACATAAGATATGTTGTCTAGAAAAGGTTAAAAAATGAACTAAAATGGCATATTTTTCAACTAAAATATTTATAGAGATCACATGATGATGACTATTGCATCAATATTCAACCAAAATAAACTTTCAATAGAAAGCTATTCTATAGAATTTTTTTCCATTTTTCAAATTTTTTTTCTTATATAATATAGGGGTGTGAAATTTATTTTCAGCTTTTTAGTGTATCTTTTTTCCTTAAAAATTTATAACTAATTACTATTAGCATAAAAAAATATCAATAATTCAAAACATAAACTTTTAAAGTAGCACAATCTATTCATAATATTTTTGGAAAAAAAAATTAAATTTTAGGATGTATTACATGTATTACTTTTTTCGGCGCATGTAGGGTTCTAAAACACAGGGAGTGTCTTCCCCATGACATCTTCACAATTTTGTTAATTTGAACTAGTCACTAATCTTTAAGGGGTTAAACACTAGGGGTTTTTTGTCAAATTTTCTTGCTCTATCAATATTGACAAAATTTGGTCTTGATGAAAACTTCATAATTATAAGCAAATTAATGTTATATGAATTTTTTGTTCATAAAATTTATTCTATATATGAAGGTATGAATTAATCTAATCTTAAAAACAATATAAATATATAAACAATATATTGGAGGTGTTTGTATCAATGTAGATGAAAAAATGTGATACCATTAGACTTTAGAACTCTATCACTGGTCCAACCGTGTCAAAAAAATTATGGGGTTTGAAATGGTAATATGTGAAATTTATGTTATCTTGTGCTTGCTTCAATGCAAATTCAGCACAAAGCCATTTCAAACAATGGTTTTCTCGATATGCATTTATAGTAGTGTACAAGCACATTAAAGTCTAAGAATGATAAGTTAAATAATGACATAAAAAATTGGAGAATGTAAGCCCCTTTACAATTGTTGTATATAAATGTTAGAGATGGAAAAAGAAGAAAAACATTGAACCAATTCAATGGTGTTTTATAAAGCAGACCACTTTTTAAAATGAAAAAACAATGTTCCAAAAATGAACTAAAAACTATATGAATTTTTTTAACTCTACAATATTTGATAAACTTATATTTTGAATAATGTTTCTTCTGAAAGTTATTGCACCTAGGAAAAGTTGAATTTTTTTCTAAAAATTAAATAAAATATTAATATATTACATATGAATTTAAAAAAAATACAAAGGCTTGCTTCATTTTTTGTATTTTTATCCAAATATAAAGATAGTTTAATCATCTATGTAGTTTATTATGCTTACATTCATTATTGTAATTTTAAATTATCTTAAATATTAGTATTCTAGATGAAGTTTAATATTATATACAAAATGTGATTGTGATTATCTTGTTATTGATATTGAAGCAAACTACCGAAGGAGGTCTTGAAGTAGCTAATCTTTGCAAAGAAAAAGTAGAAAAGGCATTAGGAGTTGCAAGAGAAGCCTTGACAAAAGTAACAACTGCAAGCAATAAGTGTTCTACTTTGTTAGAAGATGCAAAAGCTCTTGCCATTGGAAAACCTTTTCAAGGACCACCATTATTGTTGTCACCTATGGTGTCTCAGGTCAATGAATTATTTTAACTAACACATATACAATTTAACAAAATATGAGTTTGATAAGTTCAGCATTACAAATTGTTTATGCATAAAATTGAATATGATTATTTAAGTTCTAAATAAAATAATCACTTTTATTCATTGAATATTAGAGTGGTATATATTCAAGTATTCAATGATTGTAATTGAAGCCAATTTTTCTATCATTATTTTATTTCTCAAGTTGCATATTAAATCCAATGGTATGGTGTAGGTTGAGCGACCTCTTGGTCCTTTAGTAGAAGTTGTTAAGCCTCCACCAAACCTTGAGTTTACTAAAATAGGAGAACTTGCAGGTAATTTAAACATTTGAATGAATGGCAAATTACCATTAAATCTTATTTTTATTTACTTAATTAGAATTAATATCAATTATAATTTAAATAACCATTTTTTGTGTCATTATTAAAATGTGAAGATGATGAATAACAAAAGCTTGTTGAAATATAAATTTGTAGAATTGATCAATAAAATTTGGGAAGAGTTAGAAAAAAAATATTTAACAACAATACAAGAGGGATTTAGGCTTTTGATATATGAACGGGAGCAAACTATTCCATTTCTTATTGAGGTATGTTTTTTTTCTTATGCTTCAAGAGTAGAAAATTAATGAATATGATGTGTAATTTTTATTGAATTAATATAGCTGATAAAATTCATTAAAATTTGAAAACTAAAAAAAAATATAGTTATAAGAAGTGATGTATTGCTATATTTCTATAATTATAGATATAATTTTGATTTATACAATAAAAATGCACACAGGCAAAAAATAATTTTGTTGAATTATTGAAAGAGGATAATGGAAAACAAGAGATTTTTGAAGATTTTCAAGTATCTTTCAAATCTTGAATATAAGATAATAGTTGTATACATCAAGTTTAATTTATATAACAATTTCTATTTTATAATAATAAATAATTTTAATAAATAATTTTTTTGTAAGGAACGATGGAATAGAATAGAACCAGAACATTGTTGTGAAAAAAAAATGATAAAAAGATTGTATGAAGAAGGGGTCAAATTTGGTGAAAGTTTGCGTACACTAGCTTCCAAACGACTTCAGGTCCATTTACAATTCATTAAATATATATAACCACGCTATAACTTCAACGATCAAAATTGGATTTAAATGGAAATCAATTCTAAAAATGAATTCTATTTTTTTGGAAAGAATTATAAGTATAGAAAATAATGTCTTTGATATTTTTAATTTTAGCATTTGTTGATCTATTTTTATTAGAAAATTAAATATTTTGTAGACATGTATGGTCTTGAATTATAATTGAAGTTTTGTAAGAAATTATTTTTATAAAGATTTTTCAATTTTCAATTCTTATATCACATTATGTCCAATTACATTTTGACATTGACATTTTTGATTGGCTTTTCTACTACAGAATGGAAAACAAGTGGAACAACAAATTTTAGAAGATTTATTGAATGAACGAACATCAACTTTCACCTCCATTTTCACCATGCTTGTGCAAGCAGAGGTATTTAAAAATCAATGCCAATAGCAATGTTAATATTGTTTAAATTTTTTGGTATTTGTTATATATAACATTTGTTGTAAAAGAAAGGACATTAAATAATTCAATGATAACAAAGTTATATGAACTACAAACAAACATTACATGTTCACATAGACTGATCTCATTTTTTTCCATATGCATCAGTTGGATAGGCATATTGAATCTTGTGGTTTGCTACATGAATACCACATAAAAAAGGTGGGCTCTAATTTCTCTAAGCAATTTTGGTGCAATTTATCAACTGTTAGAAGACAACCAAGATGGAGATTTGTAACACCTAAATGGTTAATACCTTTAGAAGATTCATATCCAGAGTTCCATATGGTGATTAATACTATTCAATCAAAAATCTATCTTTATAACCTTTTTCTACTATTTTCATTTTTTTGAGTTGAATGTAATAATTTGCCTATTTGAAGTTTACAAAATAATAGATTGCTTATTATTAAGATTATATTATATATAAAATATAAAAATAATTTTATTTACTCAATAATCCACAACTTCACTATCACTATAGGTGTTGTGTGAGGCCCTAGCAAAGGCATCCAATTTAATAGATGTAATTGCTGGTAGAACAAATGGGGACAAGAAATTGCAACCACAGAGACAAAAAACTAGAAGAATGAGTGGTCGTCGCACTACATGGATGAGAGCAATAGATCCCACTTTTCGGGAAATAATCCATCTTGATCCAAATGTGAAGCCTATCTTTTCTCGTGAGCATCAAATTTTTTGCTATCGACTTGAACTACTAGGTATATTACAAACTAATAAAAAAAACTTTCTCAATTCAATTTAATATACATTTAGATATATTATTCACTTGTTTTTATTATTGATATGGTATATCATGATGAGAGAAGAGAACTTAAGTTGAAAATGGATATGACAAATATAATTTAATTTGACACAATTTTAAAAAAAATGAATAATAGTATATATATATAAATAAAAAGATTTATGATAGAAAAATTTAACTACAATAGGATCAACATTGTATTCAAGTAATTCATCAAACTAATATAAAAAATCAACAAACCAACTAAAAAAGATTTAGAAATTTCTTTTAATAATAAATTAAATCATATCATACACCAATTTATTGAAATTTTTTCATTTAGCATTCACTTGTCACACCTCATAACCTTGTACTTGCTAATTTTATTTCTTAATAATGAATCTCATCCTCCAACATCATACTATGTACCCAAAAGATGTGAACTCAAATAAGAAAAGAAATAAATGAAACTACCCCCATGCTGTCCATCTTTTCTTTCACTTAAATTTGATGTTGTTCAATGAAAGTCGCTAGATCTGAGAAGGAAATTAGGACCCCACTTATGTTTCTGTATTTGTTTTTTTGAGAGATGAGCAATCTATTACTATTGTACCAAGAAGATGCAATTGTATTTTCTTGGTATTAAAAACAACCTTGGTATTATCAACAAATATTAATGATCTATAGAATGCATTCAAATATTTAAGGAAGTAGAAAATTTTGATTTTTGACTCAAGAAGAATTATTTTGATACAAAATCTAAATTTATAAATTTCCAAAAGTAATTATTGATGTAACAAATTTGTATTTTGAT
Organism: Climacium dendroides; assembly: GCA_950106755.1. NCBI lineage: Eukaryota > Viridiplantae > Streptophyta > Bryopsida > Hypnales > Climaciaceae > Climacium > Climacium dendroides. Next base: position 33,329,549 of record OX467084.1, on the reverse strand, counting down.
TTTTTTTAGTTTTGCTAGCTATTTTCTTCTAATTCCTACATTGAACGAGTTTTCCAAGTACCAAATCCAATTTTTTTTTCTCAATTTTTTTACTCCAAATAGAAACTTTATAGATTTTTTTCCCCATTTCTTTCCCCAATGTTTTTAAATTGCAACTAGGATTTTCCCAATTCCACTAGCTAACAATGATCTAACCAATAGTTCATTCCAAACATTGTACTCCTTGTCTCAAAATAAATTCATGGTACTGCCACATTTTTTTGACAAGAAACCACAAATTTATTTTGAGACAAGGGGAGTAACAAATATTTGTATATAATTAGATTGTTTGTTTGTTATGGTGAGACCTCAAGAACTATGCATCCCCTAGTTGCATTTTTTGTACCATTGGAAAGCCTTCAGTAGGAGTGGCACCTGCATGGTCTTTGTTTCATGACATTCCAACTTAAGATATATTGAATTTCAAATTTTTTATTAATTAAAAATTACTTTTACTTTTTATTTAATTATATTGTGGCAACAACACAAGGCATAATTGTTGCATATTTTTTAAAATTGCTGCCCAAATTCTTTTAGTACTTCAATTTTTTTTTGTTATTGCAGCCCAAATTGCCTGCAAGTATCTGGCAGATCTGCAACCGATTTGTGATGGAGCTTGGGGTCAAATGGATGATTGGCTAATGAAACGTTGTGATGTAATTAAAGATGATTTGAGAATGTATTTAAAACTATAATTGGATGAAAATTTTGGCAAAATTTTATTTTTTTATGTGAAAAATTACTTACTTTGAAGTGCATGCAATTGTAAATAATTATTCCTTATTGTATTCTTTCATTTTTACGTAACCATTAGATCATTTCTTTAAAATCAAAATCACTGTAAGAAATTAAAGTTTTTTGATGTCTAAGTTGACGGATTTAAGGCGATGTCAAATTTAACAACCCTTATTTTTATGTCAACAATGACATCATTGTTGACATAAAAACAAAGATTTTTAGATTTGACGTCACCTAAAATCTGTCAACTCAGACATTGATCATTATATTAAACATCATCTAAAGCACAATTTTTTTTACAATGAATGTTTTGATAATGGTCTCTTCATGTCTTATTTTCCTAATTATTTAGTTGGTCATTTCTTTATCAGGATGAATCATCTTTGGTTGAAGAAGTTAGATCCGTAATTCTTGAAGCTGCTCAAGAAAGTATTCCATTGTGGTACCGTGTGTGGATGGAAAGTGAATTTAAGGTTGAAGAAGAAGAAATTACAAAGGTGAATGTTTTCTAAGTTGCAATTTTTATGTCTTTATATGCATCTTAAATTCTAAACAGAGTAGGCATAAAAATTTAAATAACATGTTTGACAATATTTTTTTGGTTTTAAGATGCTTTCACTACAAGAGAAAGGGGTATTTTAAGTATAGTCCTAGAGACAAGATTTTAAGTAATGACCTTTTTAGGAGATTTTAAGTAAGAAATACGCGTCTTTCTAGTAAAAATTTATTAGAAAGACGCGTATTTCTTACTTAAAATCTCCTAAAAAGGTCATTACTTAAAATCTTATCTCTAGGACTATACTTAAAACACCCCTTTCTCTTGTAGTGATTTACGTTTGTGATTGCCTTATGAAGATAAAATATAATGAAGTAGTGAATCAAGGCCAAGAAAATTGAAGATCTAGACACAACAATATCAAACTAATGCAATACATTTTGAAATCATGCTTGTTTATTTTTCTAGATTGTGCGCATTCCACCCGAACCAATTATTGATTTGACACCGTGGCATATAAAAGTGATGGAATCAATTGTCAACACCTTTAAAACCTTTAACAGTAAGCCAATCATATTTCTCAATTAAAATCTAATTGGATATATTTCTTAATTCAAAGTTTTTGATACACTAAAAACTCCATGAGTTATTGTGAGCAACAATATCTACATATTACATGCTAATAATTTAAACTTTTATAGTCAATATTGTATGCATTTAAGAATCAATTTAAAAAAAAAGATTTACTTGTAAGTTTTTAAATAAAAATATTGATTTCATTTGTTTTGAATTATCAATTTTGATTGAACTTGGAAATTTTCACATAATATTTCAACACTTATTTATTATTCCTTCCAAAACATAATTATTCCTTTAGTAAAAAATAATCAATTTTTGATGACAATCCAATGTCAAAATGCATTTGTTAAACTCCTTCAATAAAATTAGCCTAATTTAGATAAAAATTCTAGCCCTCTTGATATACAATTTTTTTGGTTTAGTTTTCTTACATCATAAAAAAAAACTTTGGTACTTTTTGAATAATTTTTTTTTGTTGTAGCCACAAATGGTATTTAATAAATTGTTGTAGATCTTCCTTTAAGGTATTAAGATAGGGTACCATTTTCAACTATGGTTTCTCAATTATAACCAATAAAGTACATATAAGCTATATATTATATTGTTGAAACATGATTTTACAACATATTTGTTTGATTTTATAGAGACAACTAAAAACAAATCATTTCCCAAAGGTGATTTTAACTCTTAGATTGAATTTTACAGTTTCAATGTATACACAAATGAGTGTTTTAAATTTTTATGTACAAGTTTATAACAACTTTCCTTTCAAAATATTTGTATTGAAAAAATCACTGTTTTTATTTTAAACATATTTTTATATTGTCATTATTGCACACTCGATATGAAGTGAAGTAGTAAGGTCTTCAATAAAATTATCATTTTTGAATCATTTTTAGACATCAATTTGGGAATGTGAATGATAGAGATGACAACTATGTAGATTATTGAAAAACCTATCCATTCATTAAAGTTGTCATGAACTTAATATTTTAACAATGATGATCACTTTGTATTTTGTAAGAGTTGCTAACTATAAGTAGGTACCATGGTAACAACTAGTAGTAAAAAAGTCTTGTTATATATCATTGAGTCATTTCTTTATGAATTACATTATGTTTATAAACCTTATTTTCAATACCTTGTTTAATATTTAAAAAATCTTAGAACAATGTAATTTTATTCATAACTTTTTAATTTCATATAATTGACAAAAAGATTGGAAAGAGTCCCAAAATATAAAGGGAGGTAATTGTATATTATTGTAGTAATGTGGAATGATTATTGATCAAAGATGAAATTTGCATTCAACTCATGTTTAATCCTCTTGCTTATCAATACCACATCTTTAAGTAATTTAAATGATTAATTCATTTTTTTTATTGTGTTTAATTTTAACAACTTGAAGTCTTTTCAAGACATATGACCTTCTAATGTGTACCATGTAGAATGAAAATATCTCCCCAATCCATATCCAATACAATCTTGTGACAATTAAATGCAGAACTAAGATTATAGAATATTACAACCTTTCTTGATTAAATTTTTTTGGATTTTTTTGTCAATATTCTACTTCGTATTAAAAAATTAAAAAACTAGCCCAAAATCCATTTAGTTAAAAATATTCTAACAAATTTTAACAAAAAAATCTACCCAAAAGAAAAAACATATTTTTTCAACTATTAAAATTTGTTAAATATATTATATTTTAACAAATAATAATATATTTTAACAATATTTAACAAAATTAATGTCAAAATAATAAATTCAAAGGAATTAAAAATTAACAAAATCTAACGGAAATAGGGGAGATCATACTAATGAAAACAACTTAACATTTATTGCAATTTACATACATGTATTATTTTTTCTATCCTTGAATAGCCAATTAAAGGCCTAAAATAATTATCTATTAATCACCTATAAAATCTAGAATAATATTGATGTTTTTTTTGTAGATGGTTTTGGAACAATTGGAGATGTTACTAAAGCAACTTTAAGTGCTATTGATTATGTACAAATGATGTGGAGGAATGCTCCACAAAATAACATTTATCCTCGACTTCCTCGTTACAAAAGTAGACGCTATGGGCATTTTCAACATTGGGCAAACTTAACTTATGATATCATTGAGGTGATGAACACACCAAAAATTAGATCAAATTTGTGTAATTTTCATATTATGAGGAGTAAGTTGCATTTGTTGCAATCAATATTAATACCACTATACATGTTTAAACACGAGATGACTAAATGGTTTAGAATTGGGATGAGTGATTAATTCATTAGTTGGGATCAATGATTGATCATTCATATTTGTTTAGGTTAAAAGGATTAAATAATATAAATATAGTCATCTCCTTATAACAATACAAACTTGTGTAAATTTCAAATATCAAATTTATTGTAATCCCAATTAATATTTCATATAATTGTCAATATCAATACATGCCAAATATTTAATTAGATTTGAAAAAATACTAAAAATACTAAAATTAGCAATGTCCTTTCAAAATTTGTGTTTTCACCATGTAAAAAAGGAAATTTTTGAAAATACGGTTTCCAATACATTTGGACATCTATTTTTAGAATTTATTTGACCTTGATAGCCAATTATGATACTATAACAATGATAATACAACTATTTACTAAAAAAACCTTGCTATTAATATAACATCTTAATGTATGGGACTTTGGTTGGTATATGAGTGCAGCAATCAAAGGAAAAAAGTGATACTCGATTTGTAAGCGTAATTGAATGGCGAGGCTTCCTTGTATCTCTTGCAGATGCACATTTTGATTATATCATTTCAGCTGCAACAATGGAAGATATTGTACAAGCTCGTACGGGTATAATTACTTTAAGAAAATTCTTAATGTTGTATTGTATGCCATTCTAACAAGCTTTCCTCCTTAAATATGTCTTTAGGCATTGTGATAGAATATATGCTTCATACATTAGAAATTTAATAGCCTTACATCACCAACACTTGTTTGGCATTAAACGATCTTTTGAAATTAGAAACTTAAAAATAAAGATTGAAAATGAAAAAACAAGGCCATGAATCAATAAAAGAAAATAAATGCTTTTGGACCCCTGTTATTTCCAAATGACTTGCAATAATGGTATAATATGTAATATTTTCTAATAAAAATTAAAATAATTAATACCAAATTTGATTAGTAATGAATTAATAATGAAATGAAATGAAACAATCTACTAAGCTTATTGTATTATGGTACCTACTAGGCCACTATCAAGATTGGTGCTTTATGCCAAATTTTTAATTAAAGTTGGAAATGAAATTTGACAAATGTTAAAAATAAAAATATTTTTTCAAAATACATATTTTCATCTTATAAAAAATAATTAAGAAAATATATAACATTTTGGAATCTATCTTTAGAATTATTTTTTGCCAAACATAATTTCCAAGGACAATAGTACTATATAAAAATTTTACTTTTAAAATGAGGATGGATAATTGAACAAAGTTCTTATTTTTGTATGAGCTAAGAATACAGATTTAGAACAAACAAACTTTTCCTTTTATTTTTTTTAAAAAACTCAAGTCTTTTTTCCATTATACATAATTTTATAAGGAAGTGTCTCTATTTAATATTAACATATTTTTTTCTCTTTCAGATTTTTTTATGGTTGTAACAAACAAACAACAAGGAGATCCATCGGAGGGTTGCATCACATTAGATGACTTTTTGAATATCCAACTTTGGTTTGATAAAAAAGATGGTACGCATCATTAGACGCAAGCAATACTTGGATTCAACATTATGTTAAATATCTTTAAACTAGTTTCATATCAAACATTCAAACCTGAAGGATTGTTTTTATAGAATGTTGGCTCACTAGTGGAAATAAGGTTTAACTTCTAAAAGATTGCAGGGGATTTTTAGAGAGACATTGTCGAAAACTGTTGTTTTTTGGTTTGTTGTTCAAAAATTAATTTTATTCATAGAAATTTCAACTCACTCCATGCAATCTTGCATCTCCTCTTTGGCAATTACTATAGGCATACATTGAAAAGTCTTTTGCCTCACCATTTTGACCAAATGTTCTAAAGTATAGTCTCCCACAAAATATCTCTCTCACACTCAATAAACCTTGATGTTTAACAAAACTCTAACACATGAGGTAAAGAGTTCAAGGTTTAAAGGTCAAAACAAGGGTTTAGATAAATGTGGTTGCCTTGAATGAAAATAGCAACAACCATCCCAAAATTGTAAAAACAACTTGGATGAATGCCTAACTTATTTTATTTGTATTTTAAAATAATTACTTTGTGAGCCCATTTGACACATAAGTTTATAGTTTTTTTTTCTATCAATGTATTTTCTATTATATTTGTTCCTATCTGAATGCAATTTTATTGAATGGAAGATGAAGAATAATTATTGTTCATGAACCATTTGAATGAAGAGTTTGTTGGAGGTAGTTCTACTAGTTAAACAATTTAGAAACAAACAACCAATCCTACAACAAGATAGACAATTGATATAGGATTGAAAACAACCAAAATCTAATTCTTTTGATATTTTGCAATTCTATATTTATGTCATATTGAATGACAAATTTTGATATAACAATTATGGTGATCCTTCATAATGTCACAAATAATTCACACATTTGATATTATAAATAAACTTTAATGTTTTTGTACTAGAGCACAAATTTGAAGATCTTGAAGACATTGGAGACACTAATAGCGACGATCCACTAGACGAAACATATGATTTAGCAAAATCTTTAAAAACTTATGTGTTTTCCTTATTGGAGAGAAGTAGTCAACAATGTAAACACAAGAAAAGTGGCCTTCCGTGGCAAACACTATTGTTGTATCTTTGTCGTGATGCGTGTTTTGAAATTGCACTTCGCAAAGCTTTTACTGTTCTTGCAAATACTATGTAAGTAATTTTCATGGACTATTAAAATTATATTTGAACATATTGAAATAACTATACAACTTTAGGAAAAAGTCATCAATTTTTCAATTACAAAGATTGCATATGGTCTTCAAAAATATTCAAAATGGGGTTATTCACTTTAAAAAAAAATTTAATTCAAAGACCTTGCCTTTTGAATTTGCACGTCAAAGAACCCTTGGGGTCAATGCACCTTAGTGTAAAAAACTACAATTCTTAGTATATACTAGCGGTTGGCGCTCGCTATGCTATGCATTCATCATTAGAATTTTATAAATTCTTTTATGTATTAGGTAGAATGCAGAACAAAAATTTCAATAAATCTTCAAATCAAAATGATTAAAACCTTTGCATAATTTTTTTTATAAGTAAGCATATATTGAAATGTACAATAGAAATTTATTGAATGATGAATGAAACATATGTAATGATAAATATTATAAAAGATACACATACATTAGAATGCATTAAAATTTTGACTCCATTGTTACAAAAAATGGCAATCCAAATTGAAGAATTGAAAAAAAAAAAAAAACTTATAAATCTCAAAAACTTTGTGAACAACTTAATTGTTGTAGAATCCAAAATTGCTTCAATTGAATAAATTTCTCAAAATCATTTGGTAGTAGCAACAAAAAATTGAAATCATGAAAGCTCAAAGCTCACAAAAGTACAAAATCATAGAAGTGCAAAGAAGTGTAAAGCCAAGAGAAGCAATGGATTTGCTACCTCTATAATATCATCCTATGAACCCTCTTTAATATCACCTTAATTGCAACAACTATATTATTTTTATAATATCACCCTTTGTAAAAAGTGATATTATAGAAGTGATTGCAAACTGCTAGTCTATTTCTACAATATCACGTTGTGTGAAAATACGATTTCTATGTATGCATGATTGAAAATATTTTTACAAAAAATTAAAATAATTATTTTAAAGTATTATTGAAATCATTATCATGCATTCTATTCAAATATATCAAAATTTTACTAATATGTGATACAATGAATGCGTAGCATAGCAAGCACAAACCCCTAGTATTAATGGTAGCATTTGTGATATTATAGAGGGAGTTATGATTTTAGTAGTATGATTTCAAAGTGTCCTATATTTCTATTTCTTTTATTGGTACACTTAACAGGGTTTAGAAAATGATAATAAAAAATAATAACATTAAAAAAAATTAAAGGATTAAAAATTTAAAAATAACTTAAAAAAATAGAAGAGAGCATATATATGGGCAATTTTGTTAAAATGGTGTCATTCCATGTGCCACTTTCAGACCGCTCGTTCTGAATTGTAAAAGTGACATTTAGGATAGGTATAGTTTTCAGGAATCTTGGACTTTTATAGATGTAAGAAATCTATGACCACTATAGATTTCAGACTGCCCATTCTGAATTGTAAAAGTGACATCTATTACAGGTATAGATTTCAAACATCTAGGATGTTTGTACACTTCAGACCGCCCACTCTAAACTGTAAAATTTATAATTATTTGATTGGATTTTATACTAAATGCAGGTCACCTGATGAAGCACAATTAAATCCCCAAGAATTAATTCAAGTGCTCTATCCTAGTGGGGTTGATGGTGCCATAGAAGCTGGTTGCATAACATGGACCATTGCTGATATAGAGGTTTACATTTACATATTTGATGGGAAACTAAAAAAATAATTCTCTTGACTTAGAAAAAAAATAGAAATTGTTTTATGTTTAAAAATTGAATTCATTTAAATAATTAATTAAAGATTCCCAAATTGTCCGAGCTGCCCCAAATGTTTAGGGCATGATAACTTTTGATCTGGGCACCTGATTGGAAAAAAAAATTAGTTTTTTTTACTAAGGAGGTATAATGTTTACACATTGTATCCAAATTTCATGAACATCTGACCCAAGTTGACTTTGTAAGAACCCACCTGAGATTTCTTGTGTATGTTGAATGGACACTAGGTCCTTTAGGGATTAAAAATTTCACTTTGTTTCATTGATTAATTCGTCTTTAAGATGAAAGACATTATAACAAAGTTTATATGTACTTTTATGTGTGGTTTCAGGATGTTTTATATAGAGCAAATATTGAAAAAAATACACCATTGGTAGAGCCTAAAACTGTTCCTTCATATGTTAGTAGCAACGACTCAGAAGTACAATATGAAAAGGTATAAACTAATATGTATATATATAGAGAGAATTTTTGTTCATTTTCATATAAAAAATAAAAAATATTTTATTTTGATATTATAATATTGGATTAAGAATTATAAATAATATTATATATAAATATTCTTTTTTTTATCTATTTAAAATGAAAAAAAATCATTGGTTTGTCTCATTTATTAAAAAAATAATAATATGGAATATTTATTTTCAATAAGATTATAAGGTATGTTCGCACTTGGTGTTAGGGGTGTTGTTTGTAGTGTGAATCCATTCTAGATGTAGGTCTAAATTCATTCCTAAGACCCTCAGTAACAACACTCTTTAACACCAAATGTAAAACATACCTTTATTGTTATTATAGAATTTAATGAAAACTATTTTACTACGTGTGATGTTTAGGATACGATTGAGCAATTCTTTACGAGTCGAAGTAGTAGCCATGAATCCCAAATGAATGAAATTGAAATGGGCACCATCGAAGAATTTTTATCTCATGTTCCGGATTCAAGATCTTCTTCCAAGAAAACTCTCACACCGTCGCAAGAATTAGAAGAAGAGGAGCTTCATATGCAGAGTCCTCAAACACCAAAGCTTATTAAAATTCCTGAACAACTACTCACGGTGGAAGATTGCATCAAGCTCAATGCTACAACCAATCTTTGTGGGGCTCTTGCCGCTACCTTTCGACAACATTCTGTGCATGTTATGCAAATAGCACCTGCTAAAACCTAAATTTGGCAACATTGCTAGCACGTGAGCCTAGAAATGCAAGCCTATGAACTTTGAGCCTGTGTGAAAGTAGGTACTGAAAAATCACGGAAGGTGCCTAGGGTAGAAGCACCAATAGTTGATCATTTAAGTGATTTTGGAGCAAATGGTGAGGAGTATGACATGGTGGAAATTTTTCTCATGTAGGAAGATACGAAATATAGAAATAACAAAATTTTCACAATTTTATTCTTGAAATTAAAATTACTATGAATTTTGGGAGCCAAAAAATGCATTTGTCTTGTAGCCAATGTTTAGAGTCTTCCAATTCCAATCATTCATGAACTACATTGTTGCTCACTCTTTCTTACTTTCTTGCTCACTACAATTTCAGAATATGTGTCATGACCTTATTAGTCCAAACCTTGAAAAGGACAAAAAAAACATTCCAAGCTTGAGTACCAACCTAAGGTTGGAAATAGCACACCTTATAGGTTGAATTGGATACTGGGTGTGATTGACAACTGGTGCTCCTACCTTATTTCATACATATCTAAAATATAGGTACTTGTAAACATAGAAGGTGCTTGTAACATAAGCACCTTCAACACATGTATTTGTAATATAGATCCTCTATAACCATGGAAGGTGCCTATAATTGAAGTGCCTAAACTCTTAGGCTCATGTACTCAAGATCTTAGGCTCACATGCTAGCAACCCTTATTTCTAGCCAATTTTTAATTTGTCAATTGTTAAAGAATTAAACCACTTTGAGAGTTTGAGACCTTTATATTATAGAAAACTCTTGAAGTTTTGTACCTACCAATGATCTCCTTCAATTAGATTGTGTCCAATTTTTTTTTTAATTTTAAAATTATACAATTTTTTAAGAAAAAAAATTCAGTTTTTGACAATTTGTAGCATATTAGAAAATACATGAATAACAAGGATAATTTTCATTTATTTGTAAAACTAAAATTTGTAAATAAAATGCACACAAAACATTTTTAAAGTATAATAATTCAATAATTCATCATATTGTTGTGAAATCAATATTATAATTTTTTATAATATTATGATAAAAATTTGTAACACTTTTTTCAAATCTTACTTATTTAATTGAGTTTTTAATATAAAAATTACTATAATTATTCTATAGACTGAGGTTGATTTAGAATTATAGCACTTTGTAAAATTGTGATGTTTAAATTTTAATTAGACCATATAATATCTAATTGTATGTTTTTCATTTGTACAAAGAAAAATATTTAAATTTAAAAATATATATGAAACATGGATTCATTTATTCTATTAAACATATAATATTTTATATGACAAATACTTCAAAACTAAAATAATAAATCATCTTGCTAGTCAACTCCATACCGTAGTCGTTTAAATTGCAATTGTTTATTTCAAATTTTTTTGGTATTCTTATATTTTGTAAAATAATTTTGTGCACTAAAATATACATGAAAATATTCTAAAATAAAAACCTTTCATCTCTTAAGGTGTCTCTGTTAAAAACTTTAGGAATATGTTTATTTAAGAATTGATCTCTCAATCACCTTGAGTTCGATTTTAAAAACCCGTCTAGTCATTTTGGAAGAAGTTTATTTAATCTTTTAAACTACATGTTGGCAATTATAAATTCTATGCTTACATTCAAAATTTTCCTTACCATTAAATATACTTAAAATTTAGGAAATTCAAGAAAGCAACTTTATGATCTAGTCCCCAAAAAATTGTTAAATAGAAGTTGGTACATGATACTTAAACTATATTATTGACAATTCTTAGATGGAATTGAAATATACTAATACCAATGTTGAGATTGTTTTAGGAAGAAAGTTGAATCTTGTAGAACTATTTTTTTTGAAAATTGTGAAATTTGACTTCAAAAATGAATCCAATACTTTATTTACATTTTTTTTCTCAAGAAAATGCAATGATTGCCTGAAAACAAGAAGCTCTATAACTTTTACATCACTAGTCCAAATGGAAATCAATGAATCAAAGATTTTCAAGTAGAAAAAACATAATTTATGAGAAATACATTTAAAATTTTTATTTAAATTTTTATTTCCTAGATAATTACTATTTTGGCTTAGGATAACATAACTTTTGCTCCAAGGCACTAATTGAAATAAAGACAATATTCTCATAAACCTAATGTGTTTTTCTACTAACTTTAAACTTCAAAAAACATTTAAAAAATCATGTGAAAAATTGAGATCATGTGAGCCTACCTAAAATTGTGAGTGTCCCTTGATGGGACTTTAGGACATTAGGGGTTAATTCAAACTTTAATAGAATTGAAGATGTCAATATTTAGGCACATTTAGGCTTGCTCCAAACTTTACGTTGAAAAGGTTGAAAAGACATGGGTTTTGAAATACATTAGGAAAATCAGTCACAAGGACTTTGAGTGTTAGGGATTTTACCTTCAAAATTTTGAGGTAGTTTAACTTGTAATTTATGTAGAGTGATGGGTTGAATTGTATCCATGAATATGCAAATTGTAGATGAAAAATCATTCATTCATTAAGGATTATGTACATGCATACAAATATACTATATCATCCTATTTTAGAATTTTTCTTGGATGAATTAAATTCAAAATTAGGGGATATTTCACAAAACATTTCTCCTCATGGCAATTGTATGAAAAGCTTCCACAGATGACCTAATTTAAACTACTTGTAGTGAACCATTCAAAGCTCTAAATGACCACAAGCTAATCACATCATTGAGCAATAGTCAAAAATTGTTTATTTAAAGATAGTTGTTTCATTCATTTTGTGTAGTATTTGTAGTGTCCTCTTCAAAACATTCCCCAAAGTCTATCCACTAGAGATTGTCTCTCTTATAGTGGTGTTTATCCTTACAAGTATAGAAAACACAATTTTAGGCACAACATTGTGTTTTTGAATGTATTAATTTGACACTTAATTTGACATAGAAGGTCCATAAATTGAACTATACTCTATTGACAAATATTTGTCCACAAAAAAAGAACGCAATGACACAAGGTACTTGCAATTGGGATCATTGTTGAATCTCCCACATGTCTAAAAAACTTCAAAATGATTACATATAGTATCATGATTTGAACATAATAAGATTAAGATCATAGTCTAACATCCAAATGAAAGATACTGAAGGTTGAGTTATGGTTCTAAGCAGTTAGCATGACAATAATAATGTTCCAAAATAACATTGATATGAATTAGTGCATGTTGGGATATTCTTATATGGACGTATGGTACCGATTTCCATGAAAATTAAATTTTATAGACATGCCAATATTCTCGGAGATGTTAATCCCCTTTTATTATTAAGGTAGGGATATTCAAATATATAAGTTGCCTAAAAGGACTGCTTGATGAGATGCTCACATCATGTACATCTCCTAAATCAATATGTACCTAATATTCTTGAAGAGACTAATTTAAAACAGATTGCAAATTGGCTATCCAATTCCATTCTTTGTTGTAGTCTTGGCTCAAATCTAACTTTCCCAAGGATTTTCTCCAATGTACATTGAGCTATTGCAAATTTCAAGGTTTTAAGTATTAAGTACGATGCTCACACCATGTACATCTCCTAAATCAATATGTACCTACTATTGTTGAAGAAACCAACTTAAAACAGGTTGCAAATTGGCTATCCAATTCCATTCTTTGTTGCAATCTTGGCTCAAATCTAACTTTCCCAAGGATTTTCTCCAATGTACATTGAGCTACTGAAAATTTCAAGGTTTTAAGTATTAAGTACGATGCTCACATCATGTACATCTCCTAAATCAATATGTACCTACTATTGTTGAAGAAACCATCTTAAAACAGATTGCAAATTGGCCATCCAATTCCATTCTTTGTTGCAGCCTTGGCTAAAATCTAACTTCCCAAGGATTTTCTCCAATGTACATCGAGCTACTGAAAATTTCAAATTGTAACCCTTGAGCGCCCCAGCAACAGGATCCCGCCTCTCCAAATTGCCCTCCACCCATTGTCGACGAACATTTGACCGATATAATCTCCTCATTCATTCAGTGAAAACACTTGCGATCAACTTTTGCATGATCCCTTGACTTTCAACTACCGTTCTATACGGTCAAATCCCGTAAATGGCAAAGTTGTGGTAGTGACACCAATTCGATTCCATTGCAAGCCGGTCGTTGGACCTTGCTTTCTCGTGCTCATGGGCTGGGCGCTCAGGGGTTAAGGTAAGAGCATCCATAACTGTACTGTACCCATAAATGGCAAGTAGAGTGCCCTTAAATTGTCTCCAAGAGTACCTTGAAACTATCACCCATTCTTAATTTTGATTGGTAAACTCTGCATTTTTTTAGATTTTGTTGTGAGAATCAAGGCAGATTTACTAGAGTGCGGTATAGGAAGTTCTACTTTGAAAATTCATAGAAAATTAGATGCCTTGTCCAAAAATTCTTTTCTTTTCTTTTTTAAATTCATGATTTTCAGTTGTTAATATTGCAAAAATATTTTTTTCTAGAAAAAGATGCCTTTAACTCTACACTAAATAGTGAAATTAGGTTGTCTGAACAATTAGGTTGCCTTACTCAAAAAAGTTACCTCATGACTCACCACTTGTCCAGATGGAGGCACAAGCAATTCTCTAAACCTGAGTCATGAACCAGTGCACCAACCCATGCAACACACATGGTTCCTACATTATCGCATCCATCTACACTAACTGTACATATTTATATAGTGTGGAATGTCGAGAATTTAGTGGGGCAACCTAATTTCACTACACTAAAATTGGTAAATAGTGTTGTCAACACTAATTGTCAACACTAACACTAATTGTGATGTGCAAAGTTAGTGTTAGATGAAAATTACCCCATTCTAACACTATTTTAGCTCTATAGTAAATTACAGTTTTCTAGGAAAAGGACAGATTTTCACGGCGGAAGGCAAAAATTACAATTTTGCAGAGAAAGGACAAATTTTCATGACGGGAGGCTAAAATTACAGTTTTGTAGGGAAGGGACAAATTTTCACAGTGGGAGGCAAAAATTACAGTTTTCTTGGAAAGGGATAGATTTTCACGGCGGGAGGCAATAATTATAATTTTGTAGGGAAGAGACAGATTTTTACGGCAGGGGGCAAAAATTACAGTTTTGCAGGGAAGGGACAAATTTTTATGACAGCAATTAAGTGCCCCAACACTATTTACACATAAGTTGAAAAATAGTGTTGGGGGTAAAAAATAGGGAACAACACTAATTATCACCCAACACTATTTACCAATTTTAGTGTATTTAGTGTACTGAGTTGCTTATTTTGACGGTTATGGGTGCTCCTACCTTAAAGCACAAGCAATGGAGTCGCCAGTTCTGGGAACGCTGCCCTCCACAGAAATCCCAAGCGCCTATTGGACCCGACCCCTTCACCCCAACGCGCCCCGCCAGCATATCTTTAGCCACGACGTCTCTGGTCCGTTCATCTCCCGCGCAGCCTCATTGGTCCTCCCAACATGATCCCCTCCACGTCAGCCCCCCCCCCCCCCCGCCCCGCCCGCCTCTCCGGCTCCGAGCCGGGCTTCACCCGCATTCTCTCGCCCGGTCTGCCTGCCTGCGTGCCTGCGTCGGCCGATTGCTTCCTCCCCGTCTCGTTGAATCCTCACTGGGATTCAGTTTCCTGTCCGCTTTTCCATGAATTTGATTTGATTTTAGATTTTGGGTTTTTTTGGGGTGTTCATTTCGAGTCTTTTTGGAGCCATTGGGGTTCCGTCTGCCAATACTTGTGGTTGTGGTTACTCTGACTCACACAGCTAGCTCCGCCGTCTGGCGATATTCATCACAGGTCCTTTTGGGTTTCGGATGATCGAATGATCTCTCTCTTTCTCTCTCTCACTCTCTCTCTCTCTTTCTCTCTCTCTCACTCTCGCTCTCACTCTCATTCTCTTTCTCTCTTTCTCCTGGAGTCTTGCCATTTCAGAGTCCTCGGAATGTTGTCGTTCGAGTGGAATTTCTCGTGGCTATGAGATAGATGGGTTTGGATTGAGGGTTTGGAGGATTTTGGTTTTGTGCTTAGGGTTTCATGGGGAGAGTGGGTTGGTTTGCCTGGGGATTTAACGATTGCTAGTTGAAGTTGAAGGCGTCTTTCTTCTTCGTCCGGTATGACCTTGTGTTGCTTGTTTCGGGGAGATGAGTAATCGTTGTAGCGACCGTTAGCTTGGTTGTTATGATTGTTTGAGGATTGGGGAGGTTTGGATTAAGTGGTGGGGTGTGAATATGGGCGTTTTGATGTGGAGTTGTCTTGGATTATGATTGTGAGCTAGGTAGGGGGTGGGTGGGGGTAGGAAGAGAGGGGAGGGTGTGAAGAAGAAGGCTTGGGTGGTGGTGAATTAAGGGCGTGCTCGAAGATGAAGGCTTTGTGTGATGTGTGTGAGGCCGCACCTGCGAGGCTCTTTTGCGCGGCGGATGAGGCGGCTCTTTGCTTGAAATGCGATGAGAAGGTATACTTGAATTACGATTGCATCGGGAAATTTCCTCATGGTTTCTTTTCCTTTTTCTGAATGGATGTTGTTGAGATGTCATTGGGGAACTGAAATTGCGTGAAGGTTGGTACACCTGAAAGCGTCTAGAAAAGCCTCGGATCATGGTTCCTATTGTTACATTTAGTTGGGTCTTGTTGGCAGTTGAAGAGGATGCCAATGTGTTCTTAGCATGTAGTTCTTGGTCACAGTATGAATGAATCATGAATTTTGAAAGGGTTGATTAAAGGTGTATTCATAATCGGGTATGCTAGGGCTCTCATGTTCGGACCATTAGGCAAGATTCTATATGGAATCTACAGGGAGCCGTTTTGGCATGAGGGTTGCAATTAGGGGAAGTTACCTTAGTAGAGTGAATTGGACGATCATGATGTCGCAAGTGGTATGGCAATTTCTTATGATGAATGTTTGGCGAGAACATGCTCCTCCTGTTTTGCGTATTCTCTATTGGCACACTGGAAATCATTGTAGCGGTAGAATCGGGAACCCTCCCCTAGATGCCTCCGTTTCAAAATGTCTTTAGTAGAGACTTCTTGCACTGGATTTTTCCGATTCTACATCTGTCCCATTGATTGGTCTCTCAAATATGATTTGCAGTTACGTATATATTGAGTTCTAGAATGCTTAGTGGGTACTACCTGTTGATGCTTAGTATAACCCATTGCGCATTCTAGAACATTTTGAACGAGTAGTGTCATGTCTTCAGGGGCTTCAGTTCAATTCTTTCAACACATCAGAATAAGGGACGTAGATACTCTGATCGCTATTTATTGCAGCTGGTAGTGTGATTTTTCCTTTTATATTAACTAGTTCAACTAAATACTTACAAACATACTTTTATTGATCAAAAGGTTCACAGTTGTAACAAGCTAGCAAACAGACACGTTCGACTCCAGCTGACGGAATCCAGAGCCGTGCCTCGCTGTGATATTTGTGAGAATGCCCCTGGTAATATTCTGTCATGTGCTGATCGTATTGTTTTCTGCGTTTTTTGTGTAATCGTCTATTGTTTTCTTAGTGAAGAGTAGTGCTGGATTTTCAAGTTTTTTTTCTCATTTTTGATGAGCATGATTTTCTAGTACTTCTGCTCTCACTGGATCCCTCTCTTTATTGCAGCATTTTTTTTCTGTGGAATTGATGGGACGTCCCTCTGCCTCCAGTGCGACATGGATGTTCATGTTGGAGGAAAGAAGGCACATGAGCGTTTCCTTATGATGGGACAAAGAGTCGAGGCTAGTGTTCAATTTTACTCATGAGGATTTTAATTGTTGGAAAATGGCATATAATCTGTCTTGAGATTGGTTTTTAGAATGAATGATATTGATCACCAGCAGTATTTCAGATTTTTACTTTCCTTTGCTTGCGTCATTTTTTGGAGTTTGTACCTTTAGGGGTCCTCTATTGTGTTCTGTTTCTGTGATTCTCGTTTTATCCAAGAGTTGTGTGTTCCTAATGTGAATTTCCAGATTCTTGAGTAGGCGGATGATTAGTAGTCTTGTGCTTCAGGTTACTATTTAGTCGACAATTTGTGCCAATCGGCTCATATTTGTGACTTCCACGAACTGCAGCTTCCTTCTAGAACGCCCAGATTTGATGATCCTGCGGACGCTGACAAGCAGCAAGCAGAGCAGAACAATCCAAACAATGACAAGAACGGGGTACAATTACAGGACCAGCACCATCATCACCACTACCACCACCATCACCACCACCACCATCACGATGAGGAAAATCGGGCAGGGATGCCTGCGTCGAAACCCAGTTGTGATCAAGACGACAGTAATGCTCCAGCTATTGCTATTGCAGCTGGCGACGAGGAGTCTCTATTGCTAGATGAGTGCCAGCATCAAAATCAATCTCGGATGATCGACCTGAATTCTCGGCCGAAGCACTTACTGAGCCAAGCGTCTGTGCCTGACAAGGTGTGCCTTGGGAGGAGATATCCTTAGGGGCCTAAGCCTATCTTTCCTTGCCTCTTTCGTTGGTCTTCATGCTTTCAGCTTACTATACATTTGCCAACTTCTTGTTCGTGACGTCAAGTCTATTCCCGGATTTCCTTATGCACGTGGAGGAGTTAGTGTACTGCACTAAATTGTGATTTTACCCACTCGTGCTATTTCAGGGTTGACCTCAAGTCCCGACCTGAACACATGCTGCGTCAGTCGTCTCTGCTTGACAAGGTTCGCCTTGCCAAGAGTTCTAAACCATTCCATGCATGAATAATTAAATTTTGATCATATGTAGCAGTGTCACCACCGCCCTGTGATATAGCATATGGATAGCTGAACTTACTTGTCTGTTGTACTCCCTTTCAGCCTTTTGTTTTAAGCCTCCTTATGGTGGTGGGAAAATGCAGCAAAGTGATGAGCCCACGGCGAGCAGCGACGATGAAGACATTGGTGTGGTTCCAGAGCTGTCTTTAATGGCTTACCAGAAGGCTACGGAATAGGTGGTCAACCTACAAGCAGGGACCCTTCCTTCACTATCAATGGCGTATTAACGCATTGGCAGCACTGGAATCAGTTCAATTCCATGGGTGCGAGCACAAAGGAATGCCCCCTCCAAGAATGAATGCAAGCTATAGCGTTCGAATATTCTGACTAGAGAGGTCTCCAAGAAACTGTCTTTAAATAGGGCTTGTATATAGAACTCTTGGTCCTGGTGGTGCTGTCTGGTGTGGTTTCAGTGTGCTCCAAATTCCATTTCTCCGTGTCCAGAGTCTAGTGGCGCTTCCGCACTGATGTGAATCCTTAAACCCCGTATGTGCTCAAGGCAGGTGGAGCTCTCTTGACAATTTGATAGTAAGTTTCCTACTTTCTTGTTTAGGCTCTGGAAATCTGGCTCCAGTCGTGCAGTGAACCTGTAGAAATGGTTTGAGAAATGGTTTGAGAAAATGGCAAAAGTTCAACGACAGAGCAGCTGCAATATTTGAGTTTATGTTTTGCACTATCCTCCGGAGCTTAGTCAAGTGGTTATTTGGTACAGTCAGTTAAATTATATCTACTCAAAATAGTGAAATTAGGTTGCCCCATACTAATTTCTCAACTTTGCCACTATATAAATATTTATTGAATGTACGAGCATGTACAAGAATGCACTACTTCTGAATTAACTTTTGAATTAGGTATGGTTGTAATTGGGACTCATGAACCTCTATATATACACAAATGCTTCTATTTGTAGAAGTATTTGTTGACTTTTATGGCTTGTAAAGGAACTTTCTTAGGATTAGGCAATCTAATTGGAAAGGCAACCTAATTACACTATTTTGTGTAGTTGTAATTCACCTTGAAGATTATGAATATGGTAGAGAATTTTAGTATTCTACTACATTTTTTGATATATTGGTAGTAATTATTATATATATACATGAGAGCATATACACTTTACTATACAAAAGTATCAAATGAGTTTATGTGGATTTGTGTCATTGCCTTACTTATTGGTCACAACATCTTAACCCTTAATTGATAAATGATATTGCGGCTATTTTTTGGTCGATGAATGACAAAGAATAATTGTGTAGGATAGTTGTGCAACTACTCATCTTTGGAATTTTGTATAAAAATGGGAGGTCTTATATAGTATTTTGACTTCCAATAGAACAGCGCACATGAGGCTAACGGAGGGCGTGCGACGTTGCAGATGAAGGCACAAAAAGGAGGGTTTGCTCCAAGGAGCCCTTACGGGCCAAAGCTAACCAAACATGAGACCTAACCTTCATGCTATTGTTATTGCGCCGAAGTTACTGCGAAAGGTGAGAAAATCTATTAGAATATTATAGTGATCTGACAATCTATGAGGCAACATCGCAGCAACTCCTCCACTGTCTCTCTCTTGCGCATAGAAGCAAAGCATCGCTAGATGATTGCAGGGTCCAGTTTGAGTGAGAAAAAGTGAGTTAGTTTTTTTTAATTGTGCATATTATGGAGCTTTCAAAAGAGGGGCTATTAGCTCTATGAGAGGGGTGATGTTCATGAAGGGACTCAAGAGAGAGGTAGGGGTGGTACTTCAAATTTGAAGAGGGAGTGGAAAGAAGGGACTTTGAGGCTTCTTGTAGATATGTGTGAAGAAAAGTATTGGGAGTACAATCTTAAGTTGTTCAAGCAATCAAATTGGGAGTTCTTTATGAAAGAAATCAACATGCAGTTTCTTAATGACCCTCGAAGAACTTGGCAGCATATGCGTGACAAGTGGAACAAGATGAGAATAATGTACTTAGAGGAAAAGATGAAGCAAGACGAAATTAGAACAACACCTTCTACTTGGACACCATAGTATGAAATTTTTGACAATATTATTGGGGGCACTACTAAAATCAATGGGGTGCTA
The DNA here is from genome assembly GCA_950106755.1 of Climacium dendroides. Lineage (NCBI taxonomy): Eukaryota > Viridiplantae > Streptophyta > Bryopsida > Hypnales > Climaciaceae > Climacium > Climacium dendroides. The sequence continues at coordinate 33,309,023 of OX467084.1, read as the reverse complement.
CATGGTGTTGATCAAGGTATTCGTTTGCAACATTCTGAAGTTCACATTGTGAGTAATGATGAGAACACATTGCCTAGTACTCCTATTCCTTCCTCTACAAGTGCTACTTCTTCCTTGTCTCCACGTATAGAGGCAATTAATCAACTGGGATGTGAGGGATAAGTTAATAAGAGTGAATTTAAGAGGAAGAGGAAGTTAAGTAACTATAAAAGATGAATTCATTGCCTCTACCATTATTAATTTCTCTAAGGGAGTTATAGAGATTGAGAAGATGAAATTGCAAATGACTAAAAAGATACTAGATATCGAGAGGGAGAATAGAAAGATGATGTTGAAGGGACAACTACAAATGGTAGCTTTGTTTATTGAAGTGCTAAAGTCTAGGGACTCTTCTGGTAGTTCTAAGTAGAAATTACATCTTGTGTATTGTTTACTTTTAGGGATTTCGAACATTGGAATGTTATTCCTATATTGTATGGAATTTGCTTTGATCTGCTTTGAATTTGTTTTGATTTGTTCCAGATTTCTTTCCTTTATGATTATTTGTACATGTAAACATCCATTTGAATTCAAAGCTTAGAAAAAATAGAAATGACATATCATTGTAGTCATTCATCATTAGGATTTTCAATGACCCATTGCCTAAACAATTGTTGTTTAAGGATTTCTCCTTGACGTTTTGCATGGTCTTCCTCTCTATCCACAAGTAATCTTTCATTTCCAAATCCAACTAGTGAATTTCTTTGCAAACCTAAATTAGCCACATGGGGCTCCAATTGGTTCAACATCTCACATTAGTTGTGTAACCAACAACAAGCTATTGTAATTCTAGCTACTTTGTCCACTTTTGAGTTGAAGTACTTTAAAATTCTCCATTGGTTCTTCAATGTGCAAAATGCTTGTTCAATGGCAACCCTTTCGGAATTCATAGACTTGTCAAATTGTTTCTTGTGCACATTGTTGCGGACCTTCCAATTTTTCATCAAGTAGGTGCAAATTGGATAGGCAACATTTCAAATCAAAAAATGAATACATGTAATATCTCCAACCAAAACCATTGGTTCTTGCAAAATCCCTCATTATCTCAAACCCTTATACAAAGTTGAAACTTTGAATTAGCCACCATTATGTACTCTTCCAGGTTGGCTAGCACACACATTCCAAAAAATCTTGCGTGAATCAAATACCGCTTGTAGTACAAAGAAGTTGAATTTTTTCCTACTAAAAAAATTTGTAGCTGCCAAAGTAACTCTCCTAACGATATATGTGTTCCGTCAATTGCTCCACAAATGTTGGGCAAACCTGTTAGTTCTTGAAAATCTGAAATGATGCTTTGAAGCCAATCTTTATTTGGAATGCTAATGTAGTGGCTAAATAACTTGTCTTTGTTAGCATGTTACAAACAATCTTAACATATTTTCTAAAGGTTGAAGCTCCAATCTTAAAACGATCAGCTATGTGCTTCGGACTATAACCATGTGCAAATCTATAAATTACACATGCTATTATTTTTTTGATTTCCATTTGAAGCCTCACTTGATTCATATACCTACTTCTCAAAAAAGAAGTCAACATATTCAACAAATTCTCAAATGCAGCATAATTCATTCTATGAAACTTTTTGAATTTGTTTTGGTGCACTTCATTGCTTGATCTCCACACTACTCTTTCCACATAATTCCAATGAGTTGATTGCTTAGGTTCTATCTAAAAAGACAAGATACATGGGGTTTCTTCCTTAATCAAAGCAACAACACCAAGGGAAAAAAATGAAACTTCATTGAACTCCCACCATCAAATTTTAATATCTTCCACGCCTTTGATTTGTAATTCATGGAATTGCTCATTGCCATGAAGAACATCATCCATTCATCCACGTGAATACCACTTGAGCCAAAAAAGAGGGCTCCATATCCATTTATAAAACTCCCCAAAATTGTTTCACACAACAATATAACCTTTAAAACCTACAAAAAAGAGAAACTCTAAACCTCACCCTAAACACACAAAGGAAATTAAAAAAAACACAAAGAAACATTCCCCACAATATGTACTACCACTTAGAAAAAGAATTACAAAAAAACAAATGCACATATCAAGATATTAAGGTTCTAAGCTCACGCTCTCCCAAGCTCAAAACTACTCTCTCAAACTCCAACTAGCAAAGCTCCCTATCATTTGAGCTCCACTCAGTAAAGTTAGAAAGAGAAAGAAGCTTCCACATTCTTGGCTGACATGGGAAAATGCAGTTTACTAGACCTAGTGGTGTGCAAGTGGGATGAGAAAAGACTCCACAGATAAAGGCGCGTCTGAGTTAGAGCGGGGTGGATGGGGGCCCGCCTCAAGGTGTGGGAAGGCAAACCCAACCCTCATCCCAACCCATGTGCATGGCCCTAATGAGTATTTTAGGATTTTTTAAACCAACTATTCACACAATGCCCCAAAGAAAGATTTCCACAGACATAAGACCATCCTTTAAAGGTTAAAGGATGGATTGGTGATTGAGGACATCATTCCTTTGGATACTGTGGGAATCATGGGCTAAAAAATTGCAAAAACATTCATTGAAAGTCAAACTATTGGAGAAAACCTCCTTTTTTTACAACAAAATTCTAAGGATGAATAGTTGCACTTCTATGCTACACAAAAAGATTCTTTTCCATTCATCGAATACAAAACATCCACAATGTTATTGGTTAAAGATGGGCTGGTCATTGTAGAAATCATCATTTTTGATATTGTGCAAATCATCTATCTAACCTCTAAATGATGCCAAAACCCCTAGTGGTTTGATGGATGACTTTAGAGTGCGCTAGTCAATGACCTTAGATATTTTGATATTCATCCTATTTTACTTTTTGTAATTGCTTAGAGCTTTGTGAGTAATGAAGACTAAGTGGTGCTTTTGGTACACATGTTCTCATGCATCAATCTTGTAGTAAAAATATTATTATGGGATTTTATTGGATGAAATATTATATTGGATGGTTTTGCTATTGTGTGAATTTAGAATTATGAGTACATGAGCCTAAAAGATTATACATTTATAATATAGATGTCTATATTATAGAAACCTTCCATTATTATATAGTATCTATGTTCTAAATACCTATATTATAGGTGTTTAAATTATAAGTACCTTCAATGGTTGTAAAATATCTATTTATACATTTGCTCAAGGCTCATAGACTTGCATTTCCATTCTCACATGCTATAGTTGTTGATTAGTTTTAGACTATGATCTAAAACATATTTATTTTACTATGCCCATCCAAAAATCTCAAAAATTATGAAAAATAGTATATAATAATTTCAAAGATTTTTCAATTTATTATATAGAGGATTGGAATCACTTAGGATTTAGAGAAAGTATATAAAAATATTCTCTTCGTCCCACAAGAGTCAAATTGATTCTCCTAACCTCTTTTCAATATCAAATATCTTCCATTATATATACACTTTAAATGAAATTAAACCAAAATACTAGTTTAATTATCCTTACCTCATATTTAGTTTAACATATATAATAGAAATGTATGATAAATGATACATACTTGTAGATATTCCCATAGATTGCATTTGTTGACATAACATTGAAAATTTAAGAATATGCAACAAGCTTATGATAGAGCAAGGCTTTTGGTCCAAATAGGGTCATCTTAGAATTCTTCAAGCAGTACTGGGACATGATTAAGGGTTAAAGTACTCCAAATAACCACTTATCTTGAAACTTGACTTCTCCAAGGACTATGATATGGTAGAATGGTCATTCCTTTTCTGTGCCATGCAGAGTCTAGGTATCCCTATAGAATTTGTCTCTATGACTAAGATGCTTTTCAAAGATGCGATGGCAACAGTCAAGGTTAATGGGTCTTACTTTCAACAATTTTTAATTGAGCGGGAGTTTGGCAAGGTTTTCTATTGGCACCCTACCTCTTCTTCATCATGGCCAAGGCACTTAATACTATAATAAAGGCCGAGGTAATAGTAGGCTTGGTTAAAGGTATTTGATTCCCTAGCGGGAAACAACAGCAAGTCCTTGCCCAATATACAAATGATACATCCTTCATACTATGTGGTGAAGAGGGAACCATCATAGCAACAATGGTACTAATGAATAGATTTTGGACCGCTTTTGGTTTTGTCCTCAATTGGACCAAATTTTGTGATTATTGGAGTGTCAAAGCCACGGTGGCACAACTGCAATCGATAGATCAACACAACATTGTGTGGACGGATGGACTGGATGTTAGCAAGCTCTTGGGCACCCTTTTTGGTATTAACCGAAAAACACACTTAGTAATTAAATTCTTGTACAATAGAATGTTAAAAAAGCTTCAATATTGGTGTACTACAAAAATTAATTCCACTAGCCAAGGAATGATTGTTAATTGTGTGCTCTTGTCATCTACACTATACTTTGCTTCTATTTAGGAAAGAACCAAGGAGAAAATTAGAAAAGTGGCTTCTTCAACCCAAAACTATATGTGGTTTGGCTCTAAATACCATGCTTGTACCAAAGTCTTTTGAATCTAATACTGCCAACTAAAGGATAAAGGGGGTATTAATGTCATCTGTCCTCATAATGCCCTTACTACCCTCATGATTAAGTGGATCATCAAGGCATATAAATTTGGATCATTCAATCTACATGTATTCTTGAGACATTACTTGTGCAACTTTCAACCATACAAAGGAGGTCGTTGGGCCCAAGTATGGAATATTTTATGCTTATACAATTCCAAGCCCACAAGGGATCTATAGTATAGGATCAAGTTGGGACGTCTTGGCATAAGCTTTGGGAGGAATTGATTCTGGTCTCTCCAAATGTACTAGAGGAAGTCAGAGTGGAGTCGTTCTAGTGGTCCCCAATTTCCTTTTTATTGGATCTAGATTTTCTAAAAATAGGGTTGCTAGCCTCCATTAGAGAGGGCTTTGATAAATCAAAGATGCAAAGAAAGATGGACGCTTCTTCACCCCCGAGGAGGCGTCATCGGTCTTTGGCCTATTGCTAGAGGAGATGAGAGTTTGGCATTGCCATTCAGGCCCTTCAAACAGGGTGGGGGTGTGCTTGGATAAGCGATGCCTAAAGCAAAAGACAGTGAATGGATAAGGTGGTATCTACAGAAGGAAGACCAAGTCCCCTTTACTCTAGAACAGAGTGGCATCAAGCTTGGCAATCCTCCAGAGACTTGGTTTTGTGAGTGGAAGATGATGGCTATTTGGTCGTGCCTGCAACTTGTATACTAAGGCCTAAGTCACCCTCTCTTCATGCTTACAAGGACTATGAGACTATTGGGATTTTTCATCATGTTCGAGTGATGACAATCTTGCATAGGCTAAAGGAAGTCAAAGTCCTTTTGTTTTATGGGCATATTGATCAATTGACGTGGGACCCTAACAAGTTCTAGTGAAACACCAAGGAACCTAATATAGCCTTTATGGATTTTACAACAAAGCTTGATTATAAGCTCGTCATGAAACATCACCAAGTTCTCAATTCTATTACTAGGAAATGGGGTGGTATATTACCTGATGAATTTTGATTAAAGTGGTGGATCGTGTGACCTAGGGAAAGGACTAGGAAAGAAGCAGGGCCATTATGGCTTATTTGGCATAGAACCATTGCCATTAATTATTGAAGAAGAAAAATTGATGGGGCAGTAGATACTTGTTGTCTTGTGTGTCTTTGTCAATAAGAAGAAACAGTCCTTCACCACTTCTAGGAGTGTCTATCAACATAGAGAATTTGACAATCAATAGTGGGTCATGAGGCGCAAGGGCTCAAGTGACCACTCACGTGGCGCCAAGGAAATTCTCTGAAGACATCCTTTGACGGTTCAATTTAGTCAAGAGGCTATGGCTAGAGCTTCACCCTACAGTTCTATGGTCCCTCTAGATTTAAAAGAATGACATGGTATTTAATAGCCAAGTGTGGACTCCGGAATGCCTGTTTGATTACAATTGGCATGGGATGATTGACTATGGTAGGGTCAAATAGGCTAATGCGTACAGCCCCAAGCTCCATGTACTAGAGGTTAAACAAAAATTGATGGGGAGTTTTTTGGACCACAGGTGCTCATTTGGCTTCTTTGCAAATCCCAAGGGGTGCACTCCCCTTTTTTTGATGTTAGTGTGCGAAAAAAAATTTGGACCCCTATATACTTTTTGAATTTTAAATAAAATTAAGTGAAAAAAATATGAATAGATTTTTCTACTTTGAAAGTTTATATTTTGAATTATTGATATTTTTATATGTTAACTAGCGGTTGGCGCTTGCTATGCTACGCATTCATCACTAGAATTTCATTAGAATTTTTATGTATTAGATAGAATGTAGAGCAAGAATTTCAAAATAAAAATTATTAAAATCTTTATATAATTTTTTTAATAAATAAACATATACTGAAATAAAAATTAGAAATTTAATGAATGATTAATGAAATACATGCAATGATGAATACGGTAAAAGATACATATACACTAGAATGCATTATTTAGAAATTTGACTCAATTGTTACAAACAATGGCAACCCAAATAGAAGAATTTAAAGGAAAAACTTGCAAATCTCAAAAGTTTTGTGAACAATTTAATTGTTGTGAAATCCAAAACTGGTTCAATCTAATAAATTTCTCAAATCATTTGGTAGTAGCAATAGAAAATTGAAATCAGAAGCTCAAAGCCCACAAAAGTACAAAATCATAGAAATGCAAAAGAAGTATAAAGCTAAGAAAAGCAATGGAATTGCTACCTTTATAATATCACTATATTGATCCTCTTTAATATCACCTCAATTGCAACAACTATATTATTTCTATAATATCACCCTTTATAAAAAGTGATATTACAGAGGTGATTGTGAACTGCTACTCTATTTCAATAATCACATTATGTGAAAATATGATTTCTATGTATGCATGATTGGAAATATTTTTATAAAATAATTAGAATAATAATTTTAAAGACTTATCGAAATCATTATCATGCATTCTATTCAAATATATCAAATTTTTATTAATATGTGATACAATGATTGCATAGCATAGCAAGTACGAGCCCCTAGTATTAATGGTAGCATTTGTGATATTACAAAGGGACTTATGATTTTAGTAGTATGATAATAAATAGTTACAAATCTTTCAAGTAAAAAAGATATACTGTAGAACTGAAAAATAACTTTCACACCCCTATATTATATAAGAAAAAATTATCTAAAAAATTCCCAAAAAATTCCCCAAAATAACTCTCTACTGAAAGCTCATTTTGAGTTGAATATTGATGCAATGGTCATCTAAATGTGTTCTCTAAAAATATTTGAGTTAAAAAAACATGCCATTTTAGTACATTTTTAACGTCTTCTAGAAATCATTGCATATTTTATTTGAGTTTGAAATTTTGGAAGTAGAATCCTATAGTCATTAGTAAACAATGCTCAAAATTTGAAGTTAAAATTATAATTTATTAGAAACCACTTATTCATACGTGGTTTGTTGTAGTAGAACTAAGTGCACCCCTCGAGTTGCAAATATGCTTGAAGGTCAACCTTGTTGGATGATGACAAGGCCAAGGACTAGGTTCATATTTTAGCCACCATGAAGGATGGTTTGGTGAGCCAAGGCATTGGCCCAATCTATGATGGTAGACCATGGGGGGCCTCAAGGCCCTATATAACACTCTACTTGTGGGCCTCTCTTTGTCATGGATTGTGTCGGACTTTAACTCCTGAGCACCCAGACTATATTTGCCAAAATTCAGACCCTTCTCAATTCATTCCAATCAAACTATCATATAAAATGAGATCTATATAAATTGACTGTACCGATTGATAGTAGAGATAGAGTCGGAGCTATAGGGAAAAGAACACATTCGTTTACCGTACCATTAAAAAGATTATAATGGTCAAACAAGGAGATCTTTGAGTTTTGAGAGGCCATATTTGAAGCACTAGGGCGCTCAGGGGTATGTATTTTTTTTCTCTCTACAATGGAATTCCGTTTCATTTGTTTCATTTTTTTATAAATAAATATTAAAATAAAAATTCAAGAATACAATTGTTCTCACACTCCATCCCACCAATCACAATTTAAATATGTATGTTCATTATATTATGTATGATAACTTTGTAATTTCAAGAACATAATTGTTTTTATTCTTCATCCCACCAATCACAATTCAAATATTTAAGTTCATTATATTACATATGATGTTAATTTAGCTCAATCTTTAAATTTAGTATAAGCAAGCCTCTATTGTATGATAAATTTAAAAGAGAAATTTTTGTTTTAGCAATGATTTTATCAAAGTACCAACTTTGGAAAACAACATGAACCTCCCTTTGTCAATGAAGTATCAATGCAGCTCATAGTCTTGCTTTTGTAGTTCAATGTTGTAAAATAGGATTGGAGCACTTTTTTTGAAGATATAACCTTAACTCCTGTAGCCCCAAGGCCATTTTTATGTGAAAAACACTCAAAACCGCCCCTACTATTGTGTTCATCAAAATTTTCAACAAAATGTTTGTTTTTAAAAGTCTAATTGTAGGATCTTATAGTAGACTTGTAGAAGAAGTGGAAAATTTTTTGTGACATTTAACCATATAGATTGAAAGATATAAGCATTTGAAGGAAAAGTTGTTTTTTCATTATGCCTGACAATTTCAGATGCCTTTGACCATTGATTGTGGCAAATTTTTGCACTGCAAATTTTGAATTTAAAAATTTTCCACTCTCAACATGATGTTAATCATGTCTCCAGAAAATTTCAAGTCAAAAAAGTCGTGGAGCACATCTAAAAAAAATCTTGCAATGCAACAATGTCCAAGAGTTCACAATGCACAATATAATTTTTTGAGCACATTTTCCACCTTATAATTTTGAAACTTGCAACTCCAAATGGTGGATTGAAAAATATACTAATGCTTTAGAAGTTCAAAAAAAAATTTGAAAAAAAAAAATCCTCTATTTCTTATAGAATTTAAAAGGACTATATAAATAATATATAGGCAAAGGCTCAACAGTGCTAGCCTGTAAGCCTAGAGAAGTGAGCATGGAACTTATGAGCGTGGATCCCTTAAAATATTTTTTTGAAACTTCCCCCCATAAAAATTTCCTAAGGAAAAGTTTAAAATAGGAAAATTTACTATTTATAGTAATTTTGGATGCCTATGACTACTATTTTAATGACGCTAATATGTGAGCCTAGAAATGCGAGCCTACAAGCCTTGAGCTTATTTGTAACACTACAAGGGAAATGAGCCCGAATTGACAAGATTTTTAATAGAAAAGTGTCTAGAATGACCGCCATAACTTCTGGAACTTGGCACTCTGTCAATGTGATTCATATTGCAATCTCTGTCAAAATCTAGTCAATTTTTTTGTCAATTTCGACAAAAGAAGACAATTAATGGTTCCTTAGTGCACACAAAGTGAAATTCGCAAGTGTTGTTTACCATGGTGTCTCAAGTGATGAGAAGACAAGTCTTTTATACAAGTGGGATGGTAGGGAAGTAAGACAAACCATGTGGGATATCTTAATGAGGGTTAGTGGAAGCTCCAGTACTCATAGTTTAGTGAAAAGTAGGAACAATGGTTAAAGTGGAATTTCAAACTTAATTTAAGTATAGTAGAATAACATTTTTTAGAAAACTTTTAACTAAGAAAATGTGGGAAATCAAACCAAATTTCATGTCCAAAAATCTGTTTGAGATTTAAAGCTTCAAATCAAAAGTTATAGACAAATTTCAATGAGGGATTGGAAGGGACATTTGCTTTGACAATTTCAAACATCCTCACTAAAATTTGCTTATAACTTTTGATTAGAAGCTTTAAATCTCAAACGAATTTTTGAATATAAAATTTAGTTTGAAATCCCACATTTTCGTAGTTCAAAGTTTAAGAAAAAAAAGTTATTCTACTATGTTAAAATCAGGTCTGAAATTCCACTTTAACCATTATTCCTACTCTAGCTTCACTAAACTATGAGCGGTGGAGCTCCTTCTAACCATGGGTTGTCTTACTTCTTACCAACCAACTTGTATAAAGCACTTGTCTTCTTACCATTTTTAACTCCATGGTCAGTTGCATTCAAAGTTGAAGTGCTGATTAAGCCAAATAATCTTGAATGTAGTGCTGAAAGTTATGGAAGTTCTATTCTAAAATGCATAATGTACTTTTGAAACTTTAATTTATTTTTTTTGGTAGAAATGTGTTGGTTGCAAATGTAAAAAACTAACAATCCTTTCTACGTGGCAGAAATTCAAATAACCCCGTCAATTAAACAGGTACTCCTAATTTACAGCACTGTTGACACAATTTTGTCAAATTTTTTGTCAAATAGCATACAGTTTCCTTGTAGTGTAAATAGGTACTTTACAACTATTGAAGGTGCCTATAATATACGTACCTAAAATATAAGTACCTCATAACCATGGAGGGTGCTTATAATATAGGTAATTATAATATAGGCAATATACTCTTTAGTAGAAGTTTTTGACAAATGCTCAAGTAAATAAGCAATTGGACTTGTGACAACGATTTTAAAATTTTGCATAAAGTAAATGAATAATATCACATACAATTTTTGGAGTGAAGGAATCTTTGATGGTGATTTTAAGTATTTAATTTAATTGATACAACAAATTTCTACTAAAGAATCTATAAGCATTCATATTCTACCCTATATAAAGTCATCCATTCAATTCCAACTTGAGCTTCAATTCACATCTAAGCTTTATTGCACTCCATAGTCATTTGAAAGTTAATGATTGTCTTATAGAAATGTTGGCACCTACATAAGAGAAAATGAACCTTTGTTGTATGAAAATAATAAATATTAACATTAATGGTAACTATCAATGATTAAGTGGATAGGGACAAGTTTTATGGCATGAAAATCCCTTTAAAACAAGTCCTAAATTCAAATCAATTCATTGTGGAATAGATTTTTCAAATACACAAGATTCTAGTGATAGTTAGAGTCATTCATATTAAAATGAAATCAACACCAAATAAATGTATAAATTTTTTATTTGAATATTATTGTTTAAAGCACATCAAAAAAATTTACATTAGAAGTAAAATCAATGAAAAAAATGAAGAAACTTACAATTTTTCATCAAGTGCAAGATTGAAAATTTTATACTATCAAGATTATACATATGAAGCTTTTATGGAAGTTATATTATATATGTCTTGAAAAAAATTCCACATACACAAATTCCTCAATTTCTTGAAAAGTGTTGATGCCTATGGTTAAATTTTGATATGAATAAAGACTTGAGTCATTAAAAATATTCTCTATATATTTATTTGAGAGTCAATATATATAAAGTAGAAAATATGAGGATCAATATTAAGAAAAGATGTGAAATAGTTATTTACACAAATATTTATGTTATTCTATAAAAACACAAAAAAATGTCTCAATTTTTTACAAATCAAAACTACAAAAATCTAATTATTAAGAAATAAAATTTTTTAAATATTTATTTAATAAAAAATATGCATTTATGACTATAGACCATGAAATCTACATTATATATATTTTAGTAAAACTATACAAGTATTATAGTTTCAAAAATGGTTTAAGTTAATAATAACATATTGAAGTTTAAAATACTGAATGCCATGTATATATTTATTACATATAGAAAATGATATTTGAATTATATCAAGTTAATAGTTAAGATGTTATTAAATATCAAAGTGAGATCATTACTTCTATTATTAATGATTATGAATTCAATTCAATCATAATTTATTTTGGGTTTCTTGGCTTTCATCTTGAAAATTAGAGTACTTAATTCTTTCTTGAACATTTGATGCAAGAAATGGTTTGATGTACTTTTGATCCAAACTAGCAAATGATGTGCTATTGTAAAAATAGAAAAAAAATTGCATTAGACAATTTTTCAAATTGTTATAAATATCCATATTCAATGTGATCATTGATTTAGTATTGAATTGTTGCATACATTTAAAAAAATTCTTTATAATTGAATCACAATATATAAAATATCAATTATTAAATGAAGTATTACATTCTTAAATGGATATATTAGATCTAACAATTAAAATAACAATATACAACATAAGCACATCTTTTATTGAAACAAAATTTTCAATGTTGTGTTAAAAAATCAAAATTGACTACTAGTACTAATTTTGGTTTATTAATCAAATTTAAAATTAACGTTTATATGTAATTATGTAAGGTATTTTCATATTTTTATGAAAATTTAAATCCTCAATGAACATTCAAGGTTTTAAAAAATCTAATTTTAGAAGAGAATCCATAAAAATTTCAATTTCAGATTTTATAAAATTACATTTCAAAAATTAATTTAAAATGTTAGTAAAAATTACAATTTTTGAATTTTTGAATTCAGACCAAGATGAAAGATATAGATAACTTTTGAAGAATACATTTCGCTTGCAAACACCACCTTTAGTTGCATTGCGTAGCCATGGATTAAATGTAAAAATTGATAGAATTTTATTATATTTTGTAAAAAATATTATACATTTTTATAATTTTAATTTCAAAATCATTAGGGAAATTTGCAAGATCTAAACATACTAAAATAATCAACTTCTAAAACTCCAATGAAGTCTATTTTAGAAAAAAAATATATAAATCGTGATAATACAAAAATTTTAACTCTTTCACAAACCAATGTCAAGCCACCTAAATTTACTATTCAAAGAAAATTTAATTTTAAATTTTAGAACTTCAAATTCAAAACCATTTTATAAAACCAAAAATTACATTCATGGGAAAAAAAATGCAAGGTTCAATATTTGAAATAATTCTATGCTTTGTTCAAATATTTAGTTCTAATACTAATGAATACTTAGTGTATATATATATATATATATATATATATATATATATAAATTTAAATGGCACATTTTTAAAATCAATCCAACACAAGTATTGAGTGAAGATAATTCTTTTCTAATTATTCAAAAAATAATAAATATGGTTACTATCCAAAAGAAGGTATTTTGGTTATTTAAGGATTCAAATACAATTAATAGAATTTGAGAATGCTTTCTATATTAACCCTTGTAGGACAAAAGGTGTTTTAGAATAGGAAAAGTCTAAAACTACCAATTTTCAATGCATTGTCTAAAACAAAAGAACTATTTTTTTAATTACAACCATACAAAAGGGAAAAAATAAAACAAAATGAAATATGTGAAAAAAATTCAGCCCATTTGATGGCATTGATTGAAAATTTAAAGTGAGGAAAAAAAATTCTTTCCTACAAAACGTGGTTTAACAAAACTTTGATCCTGTTGGCTTAGTTGGCTGAATATTTTTGCTTTACACAAAAATGAGAAATTTCACCATTCACAAGTATACTGTACAATGTTAGGTTCACTCATCCAAAAATTTGGATGCAACCCAGATGTTTAACTTATTCTAAATCACCCTACAATGCAAGGAGGTTAAATGAATTCGCAATAGATAAGTCATTTTCTTTAAGATTTCTTGTGCAATGAAAAAATAATAATAATTTGAAATTCAAATGGTCAAAATTTAGAGACAAGCATTTGAAATATGAAGGAAAAACTTCAAGAACTTTGACTTCACATATTTCAAGATAATAGGTCCTAGAGTAAAAAAAATGTTTTTTCCTCAAAACCTCCCTGACATAGCTAACAAAGTTCAACCTTTTTTAGAATGTGATTTGAGAACTAAAATTTGTATTTTTGTGGGCAATTTTATGTCATATTCTATTAATTGCATACATGCCAAATTTCAGAAGTCAATGAGGATTTTAATAAAAGATGGCCAAATTGCTTAGGCTACCAAAAAGTTTAGGACAACATAACTATTGATCCAAGTACCTGATAAAAAAAATTATATTCCCATAAAGTGGGTACATGCTCACATATTGTGTCAAAATTTTGTGTGAACATTCGACTAAAATTAACTTTACAGGAACCTATTTAGATTTTCAATTGTCTATCCAATGGACAATTGTCCTTCAAGGATTAAATTAAAAAATTCAATAAAATATTTTACTATATAATAGAAGGAAATATTATTACTTTTCTTGTATTTGTCGAAGTTTCTTTTGGAGTATAGCTTTTTGTTTTTGAGCCATGTTTACAATACTAGATCCATCTTCATTCACACTTATCTTTTCAAGGTCTTCATCTTCCATGTTCTAAATAAATGGAAACAAAATTTTCCAAAAACACATGTTAGAAATAATTCATTGTAACCAATGCTATTTTAAAAAAAAATACTATAATTTTGAAATTAAAGCTACTATTAGATTTTGGTCCCTAATTAGTAGTTATTAGGTGATATATAAGAGCATTAAATTTTGTTGTAGAACATATAGGTTATATATAGCAAATGAATAATAAATTAAGATATTTCAAACAAATTGTTCAAATAAAGTATACATAGGAGGGTGTTATAAATTAGGACAATGTATCTCATATACTTTCATTTAATGCATATATTAATAAATATACAAATAAATTTTAGCTTTGTTTGATATTATTAGTGTACCTCATCTTTGATAAATTGTGTTGTAGTTTCATCTTTGCCCACATGACATTCAATATCAAGATATTTCAATAGTTGAGGTGTTGAACCACCTATAACTAAAACCTATATCAATTTACAAAAGTGTTAATGATGCCTACAAACTCATGAAAATTACTATATTTTTACATAATATCAAATATCCTACAACAATACTTCAAACTTCATGGAGATATTTTTATTTTTCTACTATAAAAAATACCTACTGTAAAAAATATTGTGAAAAGAGTTGATGTAAGACATATCCGACCATAATCATTTGGAAAGTCAACTACAGATTGAAGTGCCAACGCAAAAGCCATAGCTCCTCTAAGCCCTAAATTCATCAAAATAAATTATATCATGATGATTTAAATTTACCATATATTTTTTATTTATTCGTGTAGAAATGTAGAATGAAGATTGGAGAGAAAGAATACCACTAAACCACAAAGCATGTTGAAATCTTGAAGGAATCTTTTTTGAAATTGGTCTCCTATAATTTAATAACCAAGCACATGGATATATATTTGCCAACCTATAACACCATGATGACATTTGAAATTGATTAAAACTAAGAGCTATAAAAAAATCAAATTCTTATTGGAGTTGAATTTAAATATAAAATATTCAACCAAACCTACCAACCAAAATAGCTCTCAACTTTTGATGAATCCCTATTTTATGCTTACAAATCATGCTTAGTGAGTAGATGAGTCCTAAGAATGAGTTTGAACTACAATACAAATTGAAGATAACATTTAAAAAATTTTCCACTCTAATGTTTAGACAATATACTTCAAAATTTAAATAATTAAAAATTTCTTAAATTGGATATTATTAGTACAAAACCTTATATATATGCTTTCAAATTATTGGAATCTTTTGATTCAATCTTTTGAAATGTGTTAAAACCTCTAAAGTTTAACAATATTGTTAAGATTTTTTCCATAAATTTGTTGAAATTCATTTTAATGCATTCTCACAAAATATTTGTAAGAAAAAAAATTAACGATACTATTTTGATAACAATGCTAGCATGTGAGCCTAGAAATGTGAGTCTACAAGGTTAATTAATTAATCTTCTTGTTAGAATCTTATTATAATTTGTACCTTGTAACACATTTTAATAAACTTTAATGAATCCTAACAAAAATTTATATGAATAAATGTTTAAAAAAGTTTTAAAGCATAAATAAAGAGGGATGGTTTTGTATTAGTGTGTGCATACATGTGCGTGCGTGCACACACATGAATTTATATATATTTAATATTTTTAAAGAAAATAATATTTTAGAATAATTTTTGGTTTAAAACAACATAAAAGATTGAGAAACTAATTCATTTCAAAATGCAAATTATAAATTGATAATGTAAAGTATGTATATTATTCATTAAAAAAATTAATACTATTGAATTTTATCATCTAGGTTACTTGCATAAATAGTAGAAACTATTTGGAAAAGATGAGGTCATTCATTATTATTTGGGACAAAATCTATAAGCAAATTTTAAAAATGGAATTTTGAAAGTTTATTTATAAAATATTCAAAACATATCAAATACATCCTTTGAATTTGTGAAAATTTCCAAAAATATGCATATTACTCTTGGGCCCCTTTCATTGAATACCTCTTTTTTAATGTGGTTTCCTAAATGACAAGGGAATAATCACAATATAAATTGTTGAAATGTTTTTAAAGTTTTTTGTTAGGATATATTAGTAAGTACCACATTTGCCTAAAAATAATTCAATTATATATAGAAGTGGATGTAAACTATAAAGACTATTTTTTGAGCAAAATAACAAACTTCTTATTATTTCCTAAATTTTATTTAGAATTAAATAGAAAAGTTGTAAATGTATATATGTATGTATCAAAATGTTCCACATGAAAATTGTACATATGTCTATTTGTATGTTCTTTAGAATTTATCTACACTTAAGTAGTTAAGCTAAGTATGTATATGATGATTAATGAAAGATTATTTACAAATTAAAACTCAAAGCAATAGTTTATTGAACACTAATAAAAACTTATCATGCTGAAAATTTTAATATTTTTATTTTTATTACTAAATTAATAATTGATTGATCATAGATGTTCAATTCAATTAAAAATTAAAAATAAGAATAAATAAGAATTATTATTTAAAATAAAAATCATATAATAATCACCAATTGATTATATGAATTAATAAATGATTCATATATTTTGAAATTTAAATTTATTAACTATAGTATAATTGACAATATTTATCATAATAAAGATAATTTACTTTTAAAAAATTTAGATTCAATGTTATGATTTACAAAAAATCATTGATGACAAATCAATTATAAAATTGATAAAATCAAATATAAATTACAAAAATGCTAATGGTTATAATCAAAGATTTTTTGGTGATAAAATCTCAAGATTGATTCTCTAACTATGGTATTTTAGTGATTAGATTTTGGTTTATTATTTTTGGTGTATACTTTAAATTTCAAAGAAACAATTGGTCTAGTTATGCATAGTTATGCATAAGTCAAAAATATACCTTGAGAGCTTATTAACAATTCATGTAGAAAGATCTATCAATAAAGTAGTTTATCATATTTATAAAAAAGTTATTCATGTCATCATATTATATTTTGATTATTTCAAAAAAATTGCCAAATAAATATAATTGAAGATTTCAATGAATGACACATTGATATATGGACTATTAAATTTTGAAAAATGTGCCATTTATATTTTATTTTAATATAAATCTAGGATATTAAATGAAAAAACAAACTCAAAGTCTATAGCAGTAAATCAAACTTTGAGAATAATTCTAATATAATTACAAAAAATAATTTAATTTCAAAGAAAAAGGATGAAATACCTTGCAATGAAGCAACTTATCTTTGCATAGCATCCGAATGAATTAATCAAGGTAAAATTTTTATAGGCTTCATAGTATGCATTTCATGTTATTATTTTATGAAACAATGATGAAAAATTATGCATACCAAATTCTATTTTTTGTACTAAATGTTTTTGTAAAATTCTTGTAAAATTGAAGTTTTATTTTTCTTGATTTATTTTTTGATAACAAATATTTTTGGGACTTTTTGACTATAGATTTCTCAATATGCTTGTTTACATCTTTGTAATTGTCATATGCCAATGTAGCTAATATTAAGTTTGTATCATTTTTAGTTATATGGCATATTTTATAAAGTCATGAGATTTTATTCATTAATTGAATAAAAAAATAGTTTAGTTGCCTAATGAGCCTTTATGCATTAATTGAAAAGATGTAGTTTACAAAATGTAAATAAAAAATTACAAACTTTGAGGATACAATTGTAAAGAATGTAAATCCAAAACTATGCCAACTTTGTTGTTCAAGAAATAAATCCACACCCATATAAATGAACCTAATCATTTTAATAATTTGTCATTTTAGAAGTCTAAATTTGACATGAATGAAAAATATAATAAAACTTTTTATATATTTAAGCCTTTTAAAAATTAATAATAATAAATTATAATCATATATCTCATAAACGAAAATATACTATTACAACATAATACAATTAATCTAACTTAGTTCATAATTTTTCTTACACAAAAGTTTCTGAAAATTTGGCTAGCATTTGGAAATAACTTGTTGTTACTTGTCTTGCTTCCGGTGACAAATTTGGAGCTGTATAATATTTCATTGCCTATAAAATTAAATATGTAAGATCCATCTAAGTTTATTGTTTAGGATATTCATTGATATCATGGATTTTGAATTTTATAAAATTGAATAAAAAAATAATTATTATAAATATAGCATTGATATATTAGAGGTTTTTAGTACTAAGAATGACCAAAGGATTTTTGAAGCTTAAAAATCTATTTATTTCTAGCACAAGAAATATTATTCTAATTAAGTGTAGAACCTATTTTCAAAAGCTCTACAAACAAATTACCTAATGCAAGATTATAAAAGTTTAGCACTTAATATGCAGTTTGACTTTTATAATCTTTTAGATTTAAAGGCAATGTAAAGAAATTTGTACGCCCAAATTAAGAATGTTTTATATATTTTGAGAGGGTCATAAATCACAAATGCATGATTTGATCTAATACAAATTATAATATTCAAGTAATTATGATGTATAACTTATCATGATTAAAAAATCATAGGCAGCATTACAAAGTAATTATATGTTATCAAATTGAAAATAGATTAGGAATCTATCCTTTGACATGTCCATTCATATTTGTATGCATAATTCAAATTTGCACAATAACTTCTATAGAAGTTTATAAGACAAATGATTGAAAATGAGATGGTTTCTAAGCAATGTTATTGTAGAAATAACTCATTATGATTTCTATGTTGTTTTGCTATTAAATACCATGAATGCTGTAATTCATTTGTGAAAAAAATAATTTCAAAATTTCAAAATTGGTGATCATAGAAAACTATTTGGAATAATAACTTACAATACCGGCAAATAAAATTGCAACAATCCCAGATAAATTGAGACCATCTGCAAGCATATATGATGCATATGGAAATAAAACAACCAAACATGATTCTAATGTTGTTAATCTGTAGAAAAAAAACCCCATAAATATTAGATTTCATGGTTGTTTACTACATTTTTAATTTTTTAATAATCAAAGTATTATTAAAAAAATAATATATTTATATATTGATTAGATTATTATTTATTATTTATAACATATTTAGTGAATTATTTAATGAACAACATTGACGCTTAAATTTTATAAATTATAGATAGAAACTCAATTTCTACGAGATCATTAGAATTCTTTTGTTTTATTCATAAAAAAATTATTAACATTTAACATAAATAAATAATAGTTCAACAATTTTATAATTAGAATGAACATATACATTCTATTGGTGGGCTTTTTAACCCTTTACGTACTAAAAATTTATGATTTTAAGTTGCATACTTTGATTGATTATATTCTAGAAAGTATAATGGAAATGGAAAATTTTATTATATTGTTGGCTTGAGTTAAGAGCATTGCATGTATTGGTTTAAGTAAATAATTATTAAAATAGATTTTTAAAACCCAAATAAACTCTTCAAAATTGCTTTAGAAACATGAAGCCCAGTTTGGGCTTCTTAGTCATTAAAGGGTTAAGTATACCTCATCCAATTTCCAATTCTAAATTAGAATTTTTTTTCAAAATTATTCAAACATAAATTTATAATTAAACTCAAAATTTATTTCACAAAAAAAAATAATTTTTAATTTCAAGTGATTGATTTTCTTAATACATCAAAAGTTGTAAAAAAAATATTCTACAATATTGCTTTTGATAGAATAAAGAGATTGAAAATTATGATGACACACTTCTCTTCTTGAAGATGTCCGTATTTGAATAACAAAGCACTTGCAATGGCTGCCAAGATTCCTGTAACATTTTTAATTCAATCATTAAAAAATATTATTAAAGTTTTAAAATTTTAAAATTCTCTTCACTTCAACAAATTTATTTATCAAGTTTTTTTTGCATAGTGTTTGGAGTCCTAAATTGCACTTTGAATTTATTTGCATAGGAAAATAACTTAATGATCCTTTAAGGAGCATGCTTTAAAAATTGAGTAAAGATCAAATGGAAACATGTCTAATTTACATATAAACTTGTTTTTTTTAAACCCCTACACAATTTTTAATTTTTACTATGTTTTCACCAAAACTGCTCCAAAACTTCCATTTCTAGTACAAGTACCAAATTTTAAGAAAAACAATTTTGGACACATGTAGCTCATTGTAGGATCTTGTATTACACTAGTTTGAGAATATGTGGAAAAAATTTCAGAAATTTCCACCGTGTAGATTGCAAGATATTAACATTTGAAGTGACAAAAATCCTTTTTGTGGCCTTGCAAGGTCACATTTGTATAAAAAAATGTCCAAAAAGTTGGTGCTGCTTTGGATTCATTCATTAACGCAAGTTGGCTACAAACTTAAAAAATTTCACATCATTTGGAATTGTAAAACATGTAGGAAAAGATATAATAAGTAGAAAGAAGTAGAGAATGATTTCAAATACTAAATTGTTAAGAATTTAGTTGTAGAATTGAAAAATTCCAATCCCAATGGTTGTAATGTTGTAATAAACAATCTACACCTAATGTTTTGATTTTTTTCAAAAAGTATTAAAAATAGAGTTTAATAGAGGACTTCAAGGTTTATTTTAGAGTAAAAAATCCAAAATTATCTGCAAACTACTCACAAACTAAAATTCCTCATAACTTTCATCTCATTAATCAAAATGGAATGATTCAAAGCTTTCTATGTGTATATAAATCTAAAAAATAAATTTCAATTTTTTATTTCCTTAAAAAGTCATTTCTAAATAAGTCTTTTTAGCTACTTGGATTACTCGTTGAACAATGAAAACTACATATCTTACAATAACTTTTTTACCATACATTCAAATATTATGAAAATTGTTGGGCCTTAGAGTTAATCTTTAGGCACATGTTGTGAGAAAATTTCAAAGAAAAAAATAAAAATTCCATTTGTAGTAAGCTACCCAAGATCACTATATTGCCAAAAAATGCACTTTGCTTTAGAGGTTAACCATCCAAATCAGGTTTTTTTTTTTGAATAGTAGAGGCTTGCATGCCCTCACACTAGTGGTGCATTTATGGAGGGATTAGTTCAGATAGGCTAAAACTATTTGACAATAGCGACAAATCGCCAGAAAAAAAACCCTGATCCAAATGCTTGATTGCTATTGTTTTAGCATTCATACAAAGAATGTTTTCAAAACTCTTTTTGATGATTATTCTATAGCTTAAAGAGCATAAACATGATTTACCTTAAAAAAATTGTCTATAAATAAAAATAGAATTTCATAAATGACTACAAAAATAATACCCCTCTATTTCTGAATAATATTAGTGTTTTCTTCATATTTTATAAAAAAGATACCAATATTATTCAAAGACAAGGAATAATAACTTTCTATTGAAAATCATTGTAAATTGAATTTAGCATTCTAAACTATAAATTTTTTTTTGTGAGATTCACTAATATTCAATCCAAGATTACTTGAATGTGAGCCTAGAATTTTGAGCCTAGGAGCCTTGGCTCCTTACTTATAGGTACCTATGTTATAAACACCTTCCATAGTATTAGGGCATTCATTAAACTTTTTTTTGACATCTACTCTTTAATCTTTTAACCAAATTTTCTACAATAAGTAATTTTGAATTCAAAACATATAGTGCAAAAGTTTTAGGCTATGAAGATTCAAGCTCTATAAACTTGTATAATTAATAAATAAAAATATTCTATCTTTTTAGTTGAACTCTAATATCCTGCAATATGCTAATCAAACTTTTAATAATATTTTCTATACATTCTCAGACTATTATAGTCTAGTGGGAGATTATGTGGTTGGATATGAAAAAATGAAATTAATTTTTTTTTGATATATACAGCATTAAAGAAAGAAATTATGTTGCTAAAAAATATAAGATTTCGTGGAACTTTAGGAGCTAAATTTTTCTAAATTTTACTTTAAAAACTTATCTTTGAATTTTTGAAAATATGGATTATCCCTTTATTCTTATGGAGTTAAATACAAATCATTCCATTCCATTAGAAAATTAGATGCATATAATATTATTCATTGGTATAAAATAGTAATATATATGTATTTAAAATACAAAAATTTATTTTATAAAATTAAATTATTTATTTGGGATTAAACATAACAATCAAACATTTACCAATAAGTAGAGACCCTACAAATGTTCCAACAAAGTACATGAATGCATTCCAAATTCCATGTCCAGTGATTGAAATCCCAATAAATGACAATAGTGTTCTGAAAAATGTATTAAATGACCCTAAAAATCATATCACTGATGTTATATTCATTATATTTTATATACATACAATACAATATTTAACACATATACAGTTTCAAATTTTAAAAAAACATCAAATTTAGTTAATGTTTTTGTTCATAAATAATAAGATTGTGACAAAGTTAATTATTATTAAAATTTATTTATATGAATATTTATATACTTGCACATCAAAATTAAATTAAATACAATACACTATGTAAACAATCAATGAAAAAAATGAATGTATCTAGTGAATGTGGTATTAGAGCTTACCTATAAGCAACAATAGCCACCTACACAATTTAAAAAAAAATATATATTAGCAATGAAATTTCAATTAGTAAGGTGTGTACTCACATCAATGATCTATGTATGTATCTAAATAGATTATGAAAAATTATATATCCTTTTGTAATAAAATAAATCTTCTCATTTTATATTGAATCAAATCATCATTGTATTCATCTTATTTGTGGAAACTTCATATCATAGAAAGATGGTAGATGTTATATTCCAAAAATTTTGGGCCAAAAAAAATAAAAATTCTTCTAATACAATTAGAATAAGTTATAGTTATGATGATTTTGAAAAAACTTGAAGAGAGAACAAAAATATGATTTAACCCCAAGTTTACTTTTCATGATGTGGTTTTCCTTTGATCTTCTATAATAATCAATAGACTACGTTATACCATTTTAGACTAATTGAATATGTAGGGACTCAATTGGATTCTCTATCAAAATATGGTGGGTTTTAAAATAATCAATTAATAGAAAATTACTAAAATTTTGTTTTTAGTACTAAATGGTCAAGTTGGTTGTGTATAATAAGTTTGTTGCAAGTCCTCAATGCTAATTGGTCTTTACATTATTAAAAATTTATCCTCTTTGATCATTGGATATAATGTTGATCAATCATTACATTATATAAAATTTGTCTTCTTTGGTCAATGGTTAGTAAGTAGAAAATTTATGTCATGTAAATTTCTTCCCCTTCTTTAACCTTCAAGTTTTTATATAATGCAAGATGTAGCAAGTTACTAAAGTTTTTTACCACCGACCATTAGGTGAAGGGTTCAAACCCTATGGCTTGTAGATAAGTGGCTTCACTAGCTTGGCCAAATTAATTCAATTGGATTGCTTGAACACTTTAGATATGCTTCCATAGGTTTCAATTATTATCAATTATTTTGGTAGTTAATATTGTCTTTAAAGAATGCTAAAATATGCAAAATTGATAAAATTGATATGATATAGGAATTCAATAAAGGTATTTTGAAAATAAATCCTAAATACATGTTTCTCAATATTTTAAAAAATATCCAACCTTTGGCTATGCAATTTCTAACTAAATACTACACTTAGTATCCTTTTCTTTTGAAGTGACAAATAACGATGGTATGTATTTCATTGGTTATAAAATATACGAATTGGTAAGAAGTTAAAGAAAAAATGCAAGATGAAAACTAAGACCCTTAAACCCTAAACCTTAGAATTAAAGGATATCTCTATTTACTAAAAATATATTATATTTTTAAAAATATTAAAACTTTTATATTTGAATAATAATAAAATTCCAAATAATATTTTTGGGATCAAATCAAGTATTTACAAAAGAATTTATGATATTTTCTAATTCTATTTATTAAGAAGCTTTGAAAAAAATATTAAATTTGAATGCATTAGAATATTATTCTAAATATAAATAATCTAAAAATATATGTAGGAAAAGTGACTATATTTTGAAAATATGCATATAGCTGCTTACAAAATACTATAAACTACATCTTTAGAATACACTATTAGAAAATTTCATTTTTCTATTGTTTTGGTTGCATTGATCTGGTCAAAATCTAACAGAAATCTGTTGGTTTCAACAGATTTTTGTCAGATTTTGACTAGATCAACGCGACCAAACAGAAAAACAAAATTTTCTAATAGTGATAGAAAAGAAAAAATAAAAGCTTGGAGGAACAAATAACTTTTCTAAATGACTATTAAAAACTTACAGCATCATTTAGTACAGACTCGCCAAATACATAAGAATAGAGGTCAGGATCCACCTCGAGTTCCTGTATACCACATTACAAAGTATGTGGTGTCTTTTCAATGCAACTTTGTAAATTAAGTAAAGAATATTATATAAAACATTAGTCATTATTTACTCTAATAATTTAGATTGGATAGCTCAAAATTAATTAATTACATTAAATATTGCAAGTACTGTAACAGGGTCAGTTGAAGATATAAGAGCACCAAATGTAAAAGATACAAGTAATGGCATTGCATAAGTCCAACCCAAAAATCCAAATGTCCATCTGTTATTAGTCATATATCAATAATCATCAATGTATTCATGTAATAAATTTATACTAATTATTACTTTGAAGACTGTAGTCTTATAATAATGGTTTGGCATTTAATATCTTATAACAAGGTTTGGAATTTATTTTTAAGCTCTTACAAAAGAATGCCAACAAAAAATGTAGAGGTAAGTGTTCCCAAGAAAGCAAATGTACATATGGCACCAAAATTTGAAAAAAATGGACTCTGCAGTTTTTAAAACATGGTTATTATTTGGATTTTTATAAGAACAACATAGATATCCATTATAAAATACAAGTTTATAGTATTTAAAAAATAAAATACAATGATGCAAAATTTAAATTAGAAATCTTTAATAATTTCATTTATTTGAATTTTTCAAATTATTAATGAATTAGTGTTGGAAGTACATGATGAATGTGTTTGAAAAAATCTTACTGGTTTTAAACTCCATCCAGAATCAGTGTATGAGTAGATTTGGTTAAAAAAATAAACCTTGGTATAGTTCTTATTCAACATTTATATATTAAAATACTAAAGAATGTTTAATTTTTTTTTTAAATTAATTAATTTCAAGGATATAATATTATAGGAGGTAACAACACATAGAAGAAAAAATTGTCGTTAAAATTGATCCAAGCCCTATTGTCAATATTATTTGATTAATAGTCAATTAATAACATAATTGCAATGTTGGAAGATAAAATGGATTCATATACAAATATTGTTTTCATTCCATTAAGTAATTAAATCATATAAATCATAGTTGTAATGTAAATGTAACATTTTATTTCTATAAAAAATATAATATTGTATTTTTTCAACTTACCCAAATTCTCTTTGACCACCAAAACAACTTATCATCAATCCAACAAAAGCACCTAAAGTCTTTTTCACAACATGTTCATCTTCAAACTTACTTATTTAATAACTATTAAATACTTTAGTTTTATCTTGGAAATGTACAAGATTACAAGATTTTATTCAATGAAAAAATGAAAGAAAATTACACTGACAATGAATTTTATAAAAAAACATATAATTTGCTCAACTTCGAATACTTCAAACTAAACATCCAAATAAACATAATTGGAAATAGAGATATTTTTAGCACCATGTTTTATGAAACTTCACACAGTGATACAAGTGTCATTATAAAATCAAGTCAATTTCTAATATATTAACTTTTCAATTAAATTAATATTCTATTTGTAATTTTTATTATTAATGATAATGCACTTTTAAAATTACATTTCATTTAATACTTTGATGATGGGAGATTAAAGTGATGCTAAAGTATTTTATGCAAAAATCAATTGATACTATTTCTAATTCATCATAGTTTCTTAATATTAGGAAGATTAGACTACAAGTATAATAAAAAATTGAAAATCATAAAAGTCACTCTTTAAAAATAAATTTTTTGACCTATATTTGCTTAGCAATAGCTCATTTATTTTGATACATCATTTATGTAAAAGTATAGGTGAATCATTTGTTCCTAATAGTTACTATCAATTATTAATTTTTTTTTATAATTGTTTGAAATTTCAAAAATGAAAAATGAATTTGAATCTTGAAACATGATCTTGTAACCTTGTAAACACTATGAGGCTAAAAATTAATTCTTTTGACTTATAAATGCTAGTGAAAGTAATTCCTCACCTAAAAGAAGAGCAACACCTGTTTCATGAAGAATGAGGATATTTTTACGCCGCATTACATGACCTATTACAAATGTGCAACCTAGTACAATGGTTTGAAGTAAAATGGATAAACTTGGAACATTTGATGTTTGTCCTTGATTTGTATTTGATGATGGAGAACTTGCTATGAAATTCATAATGAATCTTTAATGGATTAAGTGGCCACTTTTTTAAGAATCAAAGTTTATTTGTATTTCAATGAAATTCTAAATTTCAACTTAATTATAGGAGAAATTACACATTTTGAAAAAAATATCTACAAAAACATCGATCATAATTATTTTTTATCTTCAAGATTGTGCTAATTCTTTTTATCTTCTTATGATGTTAATGCTATTATCTTTACAAAATTACAAATTGAGTATTTATTATAAAAGTCCTATTTGAGAATTTTGAAGTTTTTTTTGTTAATCATGGGTTTTATGTAATATATCAAAATATATGAATCACATTTATAAAACCAGATTTTAAAAAAGTTACAAAGATTGTAAACTTGAAATACATGCAACTCTTAACCCCTAAAGGTCCAAGAGGTCTTTGATATTATGCAATTTTTTGAAGCTTTCATTGAATAACAATTTTAAGAATTGAAATATAAAATTGTTCATAAAAATGTATTTCAAAAAATGTTTATAGATCTTTGTCAATTTGTCAACTTCATATTGAACCATCTTATATAATTATCCAAAATGTAATCTTTATGTTTATCAAATGAACTTTTTGTGATTTGCTAAAATTCATCGTGATTGGTTGAAAAAAAAATTGATTTTGAAAATCTCATTTCTAATATTCATAGTAAAATTTAATATTAAAAATAAAAAATATTTATTTTATTTTGTTTCAAAAAAGATTGGAAGTATAAAATTTAATTTTTAAATATTCCTCAAAATTAATACATATTTTAAAAAATATATTGTTTCATTAAAAATATATATAAATTATATTTTATATCTAAATAATAACCTAAAGTTGAACAATGACCATAAAATAGTTAATTGGGCATTTAGCTCCCTAAAATCAAACATTCAATATTTAAACAGTGAAGGAATCAATGCAAACATGTTCTAGACAAACACAAACTTGCTTACTTCCATCGACTAAATGCTTTGTACATTATCTATTTTCAATACATTTTTACAAAATATTCTACAATTCAAAGAGTACAAATACATAAGGGTTATCATTGACAACCAACTAAAGATTTGCAGCTTTAGAGACCTTGGAGACAAAATAAAAACTAGAATCTCCAAAGAATTGCAACTAAATTTACAATAAATTTATAGATTTATAAAAAACAATATTTTAGAATTTAAACATTTTTAAATTGTGAATGATTTGTAATATTTAAAAATTTACCAAAAGAATTGTGCCTCAAAATACTCTTGGCAATTTTTATAAGTTGTTCTTGAAAACTTGTGGCAAGGTCTTTTAGACATTTTGTCCTAATAACTAATTTATTCTAGTTGATAGGGTCCTTCAATAACAACTTCAAAAACTATATGCAAAACTTGGAGGGGGGTAGTGAGCGGTTGGAGTAGCAATATATGTGCAAACAAATGATAGAGTATTTTAAAAACATGGGGGCAAAAAATTATAAATGGGTTTAGAGTAATATAGGGTATCAAAAATGGCATTGGATGTCTTTAAAGTACTATAGGGTATGGAATAATAGGTTCCATTAGAAAATGCAGTAGTCCTAAAATACCCCCATTTATATTATTATTTTTGACCAAAAGTCTGAAAATGCTACTTTGTGAGTGGCATATTGGTTAGGGTAAAAGAATAGAAATTTTTATTACTATGCCTATAGTATTCTACTATACAAAATATAATTCACTAGCTCATTTACTATCTTTTAGGCTAGGATACCTATAGTGGCTTTCACTACTCTTACACTAGCTCTTACAGCACATAATTTTGTGGCTTGTAGTACTCTTATAGCACATACCTTATTGGTTTTACCGTTGATTTTTATTGCACTGGACATTGGTGGGAACGGTGGCATCGATGGCTTATTCCAATGATCTGGCAATCTGATTTGAATACTCTAGGATTTAGAGTAAATAAAGTTCAGGGTGTCAGGGTTTGAGTTGCAAAGAGATCAATTTGTCTAAGATGCACTAAGATTGTTTCTTCTACTTGAGAGAAACAGGATACACACACAACGCATATGAGATTCACACATTTGCATTGTCATTCCCAAGTCCAAGCTTCATAGTCAAAATTGACTTCACCATGTGCTCCTACTGATGTTAACTCCCAGTGAAAAATGCAGTGACGAGCAAATTGCACCCTGTCACAATCTTTGTTATATATTGGTGTGGATCTGCATTTCTGGTTTAGAGTTTACTGCATTGTATCGATCTTCTGGAGTGCTCCTACAACTGCAGTGAAACCTTTTGTTTTGAAGTAATTAATCTAGCATTTGACAATACTTTTGATCCATTCTTGAGCTTAGGATTTAGGGTATCAATCTTTGAAATTGAAGTACAATGTTGTTAGTTTGCATAAACAACTTGTCTCCCAATTGAACAGGGGCACTTGGATTTTGCAAGAAGTTTGTTTTAGGGTTGTCTTGCCTAGTCTATGGTTTACTGTTAAAGGATTTAGACTGTCTTTCTTGTGCGATTTCTTGTGCATCTCTATTTTAGGGTGTAATGAAAGATTCTTTGAATTGAAGATAGGATTTTTGATGTGGAAAATGGTGCTTGATTTCAAGATTAGGCTGTACTCGGTGGAAGATGATGTCGTGCGGCTAGAGATACTAAGTCCCTTTTTTTGCCAAATGGGTGACACTTATGCTGATTTGCGCATGCGCTTGGAGAACAGGGGATGCGTGGAGTGGCCCTTCCTTTTTTAGAACTTTCAAGATGAATGTCGAATCCTCAAGAGGTTTGAAGCTATGAATCTTGTGATAAATCATGTCTATGTCATTCCTACGTTGGAGAACGACGATGGACTTCAGAAGTTGTGTCGTCTTTGAAAGCCGGCTGAAGCAAGGAGCAACAACTTTGTAGTGGATCCCCAAGTGGAAATTAAGGTTGCTGAAGTTGTCTAACCTTGTGTCGCAGATGTCTTGGATTGTGGTGTTGCCTTGACGTTGAAGGAGGTAGAAGTTGGCGCACAACGGAATCCGATTTGAAGTTCCTGAAGAAGAAGAGACTTTGTTGCAATCGACATTCTTATCTGTTGACGTGCTTGAGAATTACAAGCGGAGTGTTGAGAAGTTACACCTTGGAGATTCTTCAAATTCGGGTCTTGGGCTGCAGATTTGTCATGTTGTTTCAAGTGGTTCAATTTTGCATTGTAAGAACCCTGAACCCTAGTTTGTGATCTCCTTTGCACTTGTTTGTTTTGGACCCTGTTTGTTTTATTTAGCAGTCCTCCACACTCACTTGGAGACATCTTGAGGCATTGTTTGGGTTTGTTTGAGCTCTTTGTGTGTTCATTTCTTTCTTGGACATTTCCATTGATACAAGTGTGTATGCTTGTTGCAATGCAGGTGCAGAACTGAAGGGGATTTTGAATTACGATTACAATAGTGCATGTTGGAGTTTAGATTTACAACCTTAGTTTTGTTCATGTCTCCATGATATACACATTTTGTTTCACTCATTGTGTTTGTAAGCACAATGAGAACATTCTATTTCATACTACTATGATTGTGCACACATACTTTGTACATTGTGTTTCATAATATGACTCATTTCATACTAAAGGTTTATATCATTTTTACATGATCTATACAAATTGCTTTTTGATATCAAATTCACTTTAACCTACATTGTTTGATTTCATATATGTATTCACAATCTAATGTAGGACAAAAACTCATGGGGAGGACACTCTCACTACATTTGAGGTACCCACATGTGGAGGAGTGATTTTTTGGCCCCCTATTTACTTTTGAATAAACTATAATTTCATCCTAAAATTTTGAGCTTTGTTTAACAATGACTAAAGGTTTCTATTGACAAAAATTTCAATTCCAAATAACATAAGATATATTGTCTAGAAAGGGTTGAAAAATGAACTAAAATGGCATGTTCTCCAACTAAAATATTTATAGAGCTCACATGAAGACGACTATTGCATCAATATTCAACCAAAATAAACTTTCAATAGAAAGCTATTCTATAGAATTTTTTTTTCATTTTTCAAATTTTTTTTCTTATATAATATAGAGGTGTAAAAGTTATTTTCAGCTTTATGGTGTATCTTTTTTCTTAAAAAATTTATAACTAATTACTATTAGCATAAAAAATACCAATAATTAAAAACATAAACTTTTAAAGAAGTAAAATCTATCCATAATTTTTTTTTTAAATTAAATTTTAAGATGTATTACATGTATTACTTTTTCCGCCGCACGTGGGTTGCTAAAACGTAGACAATGTCCTCCCCTTGCAAAAACTATAGTAGAATTTTTTTTAAAAATCTAAATTATCATATTATTTATTCATATCAATTTGGAATTATAAGTAATGCAAGCCCCTTTTCTATTAACCCAAAGTAGAAAATTACATAATGATAGCATGTAGAAAAAAAAAGTAATACCCCCTATAAAGTAGTGGTTGTTCACATCTATATCCTTATTTTTTAACACACTGACCCCCAAGAAGCAAAAAAATTAAAAACTATTGTGATCAAAATTTCACATTTTACACCTCCTATAGGTAAAACTCAAGGCTTCGATTTTTTCAAAAGAAATTGGCCACCCCTCCAATGCTATCAAATCTTCAAAATCAAAAGAAACTTCATACCTACCTGCCATTACTTGCCATCCTCCATAGGAAAAAAATCTAAGTCTTAATTTTTCTAAGAAAATTTGAACCTCCCTCTCCTGCCATCATTCTTAAAAAATAGGTACAATACAAATATTTATGATTACCTAATATTGATATGGAATACATATGGATATTATATATAGAATATTTCTTCAATACAATGTATAGACATAGGTATTGACATAAGATACAAAATATCTATATTGATTAAAGTTGGAATAGTTTTAAAAAAATACAAATATAAGGTGGAAGGTGGGTTATCAATAATTTGCAAGGAATATAATTAATTCATTTCATAAGTGACTGAGATGTGGCAAGTTGTCACACAATGCATTCAAAAGAGATAAACACTCATAATTTACATAATAATGCCATAAAATTTATATTCTAGGCCTAATAGTTATTTGAGTAGTGGCGCAAATCAAAGCACAAAGCAAAGCTTGCTAATGCCTATACCAAGCTAAAGCTACTTAGGCTCAGTTTGAAATTTTTTGGATGCAATTACCATTCTTGGCAAGTAGGCATGATGGTATTATTTGGTGGAACACGGTAGTTGTTTGTTTTTATAGCCTTTGGTTCTTTGCTTGTATTCTCTTCATTTCTTCATTGTTTAGCCCTGATAACTTTGCTATCTTGTATTTATTTTGGTTTACTTTAATGTAGTGGATTTTTTCCATTTGTTAAAAAAAAAAACACAATTTTTAATCATTGTATTACTTTGCATGAACAAATTTTGACTTGAAGGTCACTTAAAGATTACAAAATTAAAACTTTGAAACTATTTTAGTTTGAAGAAACTGCCTATTATTGGATAGGAAACATAAGATGACCATGTAGTTCATTACACAACTTCCAACCCCTACTTCCAATATTAGATATGAATTTCATCCATGAAAATGATCATTTTTGAATTTGAATGATTTTTTAGGTAATGAAATCAAGTGATTCAAGTCTATATTTTATTGTTTTTAAGTTTTTAAAAAAAATTCTACAAAACAAATATATCATTAAACTCTTAACTCCTAAACATCCAAAGTCTTTTTCCAGAATTGACGATTTGGAAAAAATCATTATGAAGTACTATTTGGAAGAATATCTTGGAAGTAATTTATGAATAAAAGTTGTAGATTTTGAGTTCTAGATTCCATCTATATGGCTGGATTCAACAATGCTATCACCAATATTTTTTATAAATTTTGAAATTAACCCCTAAAGTCCCATTGTCCCCTCGGGGGACAAAATGGATTTTGGATAGGCTCCTATAGTCGCAATATTTGTTGTAATTTTTTGAATCTTTTTGTGAAGACAAGAAAGCACATTAGATTTTCAAAAATATCATTTTTATTTCAATTGAAGCCCGGGAGCAAAAGTTATGGAACAAAAAGCACTTTTTTCACTCGGTAGGCAGAAAAAAACCTTCAAAAAAACTTAAAGTAAAAAATTTTAAAAATTTGTTCTGTATAGATTATATATTTATGTACATGGAAGGCTTTGATTCATTTTTTTTGGATTTGTTATGAGAAAGTTATGAACAATCTTGTTTTTTGGGCAATTAGAACATTTTCTTGAAAAAATAACTTGTAGAATTCATTTTTGACCTCAATTTTCACAATTTTCCAAAAAAAAAGGTTTCACAAGGTTATGATGTCTTGCTAGAACAATCTCACCATTGAGATTAGTATATTTAAATTTCATCTTAAAGCTATTAATAATTTAGATTTTCCTTCAATCTTGAAACTACTTCTACTTAATAATTTTTTAATGAATGAAAATAAAGTGTTTTTAAAAATTAAAAAAATTCCTAAAATATCAACTCAATTCTTTATCATATAAAATTATAAATTCAAAATCATTAGAGCAAAAATGATAAGTTATGAAGGTTTAAATCCAAATAATGTAGTTGAGCAAGGTGCAAAAACAATTGTTTTCTTCACTTTAAGCACAAATATTTTGCAATCTACGTGGTAAGAGTTTGTAAAATTTTTGCCGTACATTCTTATACTAGTGCAATATAAGATCCTACGGTTAAATATGAAAAAAAAACTTTTTTTTAAAAGTTTTTGCTCATTGCTATAGAAATGGCAATTTTGAGTGGTTTTGGGTGGAAAAGAGGCCTTGGGACCTTAGGGGTTAAAAAAATTTCCTTTTAAATTCAATTACAAACAAAATATTATCATTTTTGGAGTAAAACTTATTGGAATGAATTTGAAATGAGGTTCCTTTAAAGTGGAGATTTTTTAAACTTTTTTTCAAATTCATTTTCAAATCTTGACCTCATTTTCAAATTGAGTTTTGAACTAGAGTGAATGCAATTTTGGCTTAGGCAACCACTTGACATATTTCTACATGTGCAATTCTAGAAAAATATAAATGTAATATTACTAACACCAAATCCAACCATTAGATAAAGTATCACTACAAATTAGGATGACTTTCATCCAAGCAATAACGAGAAAGAAATAAGAATATGAATCTATTCATTGTCCAAAATGTCAATGTTGGAGCTCAAGGTTTAACATTGGGCCTACTACATGGTTTGTTGAATTTTCATTTACAGAATTCTATAGAAAATTAAATTAGATTAAACTAAATATTATTATAAATTGGATTTTTTGAGTTGATTTTGTAGAAGATATGGAAATTTTCACATTTCTCTCAAATAAACACAACAATTTAACCCCTAAAGGATTATTTGTCCTCTCAGAGGACAATTTGGATCTAGGTAGGTTCCTATTGTTTCAATTTGTAGTGAGATTTTTTGAAGTTGTGTAGTTTGTTGAGAGCTTTATGGATATGTAATTTTTTTTTGTTTCAATCAGATGCTGGAAGGAAATGATATTGAATTTTTTTTGGCAAAATTACAATTAAGGGTAGGTTGAGTAGCAAAAATTGCTTTGACTTCAAAAAGGGCAAGAAACTCAAGCAACAAATCCAATTGGGATGGGCAACAAATGAAGGCCTAGTGGCTCCTTCCCACATAGGTCATTGACATTATTTTTTGGAACAGTGGGTGAAGGCATGGCAGCCCCTCCCCTATGCAAACCATTGACATTATTTTTTGGAGCAAGGACACTCAAATGCCTGAAAACAATCCAATTTTGACAAGAGCCAGCCAAAGGAAAAATCAAAGAAACAACACCATTTGGATGGAGATAATGTAGTATGTTGTTTTCAAGAGGTAATTGGCTTTTAGGGGAAGCTAGACTCCTTGAATCAATTTTCAATCAATTTTTATAGAAAGAAAAATGGAATTATCTAATCCAAGTTGTTTCATATTTTTTGAACCTTTCTGGAATTAGTTATGAATTTTGAAGTTGATAGAATAGTAGGTGGATAGAAACACTTGATGGATGGAGTGCATTGTAAGTGGATGATGTGGTGAGGTGGAGGTCCCTTGCAATGGAACGCAATAGGGAATGTACTGGGAATGCTAGGGAACATATTGGGTCCCTTTTTTCCCATTGCCCACAAGACTTTGGCTCACTATGGTCTTCTAAATTCAATAGAAATGAGAGATTTAAAAAAAAAATGGGGGGGGGGGGGGAGTTTATCAAAGATAAATAAATGTTCCAATCGACCATTGGGATTTTGGAGTTTTGGAATTATGAGGTAGAAAACTTGTTAGCAAAAAAAGATAGTGCAGTGTCATTTCTTTGGACATTGTGTCATTGCAAAAAAAAATTGGATGTGTTCCACAAAAAATTTTAAAGTGAAATTTGGTGTACAATCATATGTGTAGCATTACCTTCATTATGGCAGGTTGTTAATTTCAAAGTCCATATTGCAAAAAAATTCCACAAATGGTGGTCAAAGACAGCTGAAATTGTAGGGCAGAGTTCAATTTTTTTTTCCAACTTTGATTACTCACATCTTCCAATCCATACATTCAAACTTCATGATATTGGAGACTGCTAGTAGAGTGAGTCTTATCTTCCATATTTAGGTGACATTTTAAATTGGAGAAAAGAACACGCTCAATTGTAGGGATCATACATCCACATGAAATAGTCTCATCATGCTTGGCTTCAACCATATTGAAATCACCTACAAGGAAGAAGAGGGGTGCAACTGACCATGACGTAGCTGTGTTCCAAACATTTTTTCCAACGTCATCAAAATTTGTGGTAGAACTCATGTTCTTGAAGAAGAACAATATCAAGTTGTAGCATAAAGTGAAGATAATTGCAAAGCATAGAAATTGAGGATTTGTCATTAAGTCCTCTAATGTTAACAAGGATTTCTTTTAACACTAGCGGTTGGCGCTTGTTTTGTTACACGTTAACTATATTACTTTCATCAAATTCTTATGTGATAGAATGTAGATTAATAAAGTATTTATAATCTTTAAATGAAAATATTGACATTCTCATATAATACTTTTTGGAAATACATATATTGTGCAATAGAAAGTAATTAAAGAAAATCTTTATATTATAATTTTTTTTTTGAAATCTTTGTAAACATGAAAACATTTGCAAAGACACCACCACTTGATAAATTTTTTCACTTACAAGCAATGGTGACCAAAATTGAAGAATTGAAATGCAAATTTGTGAGATTGTAAAGACTTTGTAAATACTTTATTGTAGAATTCAAAATTGCTTTAATCTAACAAAACTTCAAATCATTTGGTAGTAGGAAAAGAAAATCATAGAATTGTGGAAGTAAAATGAAGTATGAAGCCAAGAAATATGAAGCCTCCATAATATCACTTTACCTCTGTAATATCACCTTTTTACACTATGTCTATTATAGGTCAAATAGCCATTGAAACTTTATAATATCACAGTGTTAAAATGTGATATTACGGAAGACCTTGTGATTTTAGTAGTATGATTGAGTTGAAAGAATCTTTGAACAAAATTCTGTATGCTTTGTTGGGGGAGATTGCTCCTAAAGCCCCAACTATAAAACCATCAGGATTAGGAGCTATTGCACAAGCATTGCGGATTGACCGAGTTGGTTCAACCACAGAAAGCTGAGATCCAGATGATCCGCTCCACTCTCATCATTTGAATTGCGTGATTCAAGAGGTAAGATGGTTCGCCAGGAAATAGTGACGCTAATTGAGGTGCACTTGGACTCCTGCTTGCTAGCTTAATTGGAGACAACTTCATGCTCCTTCCATCCTCAAACTTCATAAAAAAATTTCCACATGTTCCCATACAAGTTCAGTACCAGATCCTACCAAATCCAAAGAATTTTTTTGGTTTCCTGAGGTAAACACAACAGAAGTGGCAGTTTCAAGAGATTTTTAATATAGAACAAAACCAGATTTGAACTAGAGTCAATGCAATTTTGGCTTGACAAACTTCCACATTTGTAATTTTAGAAAAATAAATGTACTTTAGTAACACCAACCATTACATAGGACAACAACTTGATAACATATCTCCACAAATTAGCCACAAATTAGGACTACTTCCATCCAAGCAGTAATGAGAATGAATCTTGATTTTCAATCTGTCACTCATCCAGAAATTGGACGTCGGAGCACTCCAGGGTTAGTCGTCCAGAAAAAATTTGGGCTGGGATCATCAATTCATCTTCGAGATGTTTTACAATTTTTTCTAAATTATAAACAAGTCATAGCAAATACAGGTAACTGAGACTTCAGTCAGTCAAACACATTGGGTCGAATGTGAGGCAACAGACACTACTGCAAAATCTGTGAACCTAGGTAACAGACTCAGAAATGTAAGCAGATTCGAGGAATACACTGCAGCCCGGATTCCGAAAAAATCTCACCACTGTCTTCGTATCATGCATTCTTCCAAATTTGGAGTGATAGCCCTGCAGAACAAATATGCAAAGATCTTAGTGAAAAATGCCCAATTACTAATACAAACAGGTACTGGCAACTAGCCCAGTATCGTTGGGCTCTCGCATTTGAACTGTTCTTAAAGTGGGTAATCGATAAATTGAGAAGAGCTATTCTATTAAGTGGCACTCTGAAGGGCCAAAACAAGAGAAAACCAAGATGTACGTGAAGAATTCAAAACGTAAACCAAGTGCGCATAAATCCAATTTGCAACAAGAAAAGGAACCAGGGATTAATGAAAGAAACCTTGCGCCATGGCTTGAACTGGTGCAACCCCTGCACTACTGAGCTTATGCGTACAAAGTCAATCAACATCGCCCTTTCAAAGTATCAATTGCTACATTTGGTTCTCCAAAACAATTATGACGGGAGCTTCATAATCCTGTTCAGAAATGAAGGAATCAGTCGAGGAAATCATGACATCAATGGTCCCAATAGGATCCTCCAAGGAGAAAGAGAGTCTCAGAATTGCGGAGGATAAACTAAGAGTATGTGAAAAAGAATTAATTGCTTAGAACAGGCTTTCAAATGCTTTAAAGTTCCAGATTCTCAGAAGTAAATGACCTCTGCATAGCCTTTAAATGAAAATCTACACTTTCTACTTACATGAGAATATAACTATTAAAATCTCAGCATGTTTGAAGTTACACTTTCCGAACAAAGTTTGTCTGTACGTTTTCACTTTTAACTGACCAGGATCAAGCGCATTACCTGTCCTTGAATGAATAGCCTCCTTTAGCATTACTCCTAATGCTCGGGCCAATGGAGGAGGAACAGCATTCCCAATTTGACGGTGCTTAGATTGGATGTTTCCAGAGAATTTGTAGCTGTCCGGAAAGCCCTGCATTACGATAGCACAAGTATGTCACCCACAATTTGGAATACTGCAGAAAAATGGCAAAGCATCCGAGAAAGCAGCACTTTACAGGTTATTCCAACTTAAGTGATCACATTGGGATCCCCTAGAGCTGAAGGGGTAAAAGGAAATCTCTATAACAGCACGCTGCTCTGGTAAGGATCGACGTTTTAGGGTTTAACCATTCCATGCAAGTGACGAGGTAAGAGCCGTGCCTGTGAACGAGCGCACTCGCGAACCGTCACAATGCGGTCTTGCTCAGGGTGGAAGCACATGCCCACTTTGCCCATGGGTTGTGGATCAGTGACCGATGTGGGAAAGTTACCATCCCAATCCAAACGTCCATACAATCCTTTCCATTGATTGTGACGAGCAGCGGTATTTGGTAGACACCAAGGGATCAGATCCACCGATGATCCCGTTGATAATTTTACCTGAGATCAGCAGCAAAGCAGAAATGTCAAACCCTGTAACAGCTTGGCAGTAAGAGTATCACAGGGCATTGCCACATGTTAGAGTTATCCTTTACGTAGAACATAGAGCGAAGGGGTAGCTGACCCTGTCAATAAAAGGGAGGGGGTGAGTCTGAAGAAGACATACTAATATGATTTAAAGGATAAGGAAATTAAATGAGACACAAACTCCAAGCATGATAGTTCACCCATAATATTCTCAAGGAATCAGAGTGCAATACTTTGATGTCAGGAAGAGTGCGCCAATCGGCACCAGGATACTTGGGAATCCTTTTGCAGCGCTCAAGATTTAGTTCATTCATTTCTTTCGAAATGTGATCAAACAAAACAGACTCATCGCCACGAATTTGCTTCTGGAACCATGATACAGGAGGATCGCTATACTGCAAAACCAAGACCCAGTTCTCGAGTTAGCTTCAACGATAGTACGAATGCCCAAATTCCACTCAAATTTAAATTAGTTCCCTACACCTACTATGAGGGCAGGATGCTCTCACCACATTATCTTTTGCAACTGTTAATGAAAGTACGAATTGTATACTACTCTCTTCGACTTAGTCCTCAAACAATGGACGACGAGAACGGGCAAACATGAAACTTGCACGCAAGAACAATGCTGATAGTCGAACCAAACATCAACTGCTATAACCCCTAATTCCTTTGATGACAGTGACATACCTTGCTTTCTTCCTTCGAAGAACCATTCTCAACAGGTGGTAAGTCGTAAATGGTGTCCTTCACAGTCATAGCTCTGAGAGGTGCACCCTTACCGGCATCTCCCACGGCAGTAAAAGACACACCACCAGGCAAGCTAATCTTCAGTTGAGAGCTACCAAAAACATGCATTGGTTCAGGCCACTCAGGTAAAATTTCATTAGGGGCAGCAGCCCAAATAAATGCTCGCTTGCGAGATTGAGAGACTCCATAGTTGCCGGCTTGAAGAACACCAAAACGCACCTGGATGAAATCGAGCATGCACGAAAAGGATTAAGTGGAGAGTCACTTGCTACACTTACAAGCTCATAAAAGTACAATCGTGAAAAGAGCGGCCCATTCCCAAGAGCACCAAATCAGCACAAAATGCATGTATGGGATGTCCAGTCTCGAAGCTAAGTGCACACTAAGATGGTAAAAAGTGTTTCAAGGTGATAATTGAAACGTACCTGGTAACCCATTTCAAGAAGAGTGGCAAGAGTGAGCCGGAAAGTTTGGCCTTTGTTAAACGAAACAAAATTACGAACATTCTCGAGGAGAAAGTATCGTGGTCGGAAATACTCCGCATAAGAGAGGAACCCTAGAATCATCTCACACTGAACTTTGCTCCATGCTCCGGTATTGAATCTATTCATTCCAGAAAACCCCTGCAGTCCAGCCACGTTACGATCAAATAATATTTACTAATTAACTGTCCAAAAAGTGCTCATAATCGAGTGACTATACCCAACACCAATTAGACAATGCAGGCACATAAAGTACCTGACAAGGTGGTCCTCCATTGATGAAGTCAACTTCCCCCTGCTTGGGGAGAAGTCTTTTCTTCTCTTCGGCAAGTACAGAAGCCATTTCTTCTGCCTCGGGCGTTGACAGGCAATCTTCAGAATCCCCTCCTTTCTCCATAATGCATCTGTTCATGAAGCCATATGAATGTTGGAGACAAATGGATTCGAAGAATCTTTCTATGATGGACAAATACATCTAAAAAGGATACAAGTGCTCCTAGAACCAGTGGAGTTTTAACACAAATCCAAATTTTGCAACTGTTGCTGACGAACCTAAGAATAACATTGCAGTTCTCACAAAACACTTCAGTTTCGGGATGATTCAGCTTGAAGGCCTCAGCAGCAGGATGCTCATACTCGATTGCCCACTTCGTTGTTGCCACTCCTGCAATTCAAACTCAGGCGATAATTACTCAACTCAATGACAAGAGTAAGACAAAAGGCGGAGGTAGGAGTAGCTTTGAAGAACTCCATCGTCAGAGATGACTTGTTGGAAGGATAAAATCCTCGGAAGAAGGAACTATTTACTGCACCTGCTTGGCGCAATCCTTCAGAAAGACCTCCACAGCCTGCGAAGATGTCGAGGGTGGACAGGCAGTTCTCCTGACTTGGGGCTGCACTAGGAGGAGGACAATCCTCATCTTCGACTGCTTTTCCTTTACCTTTTGCTTTTGCTTTGAGCTCAGCCACAGCGTTGCTATCAGCATGTCTGAAGGAAGTGCTGAGCTTCACAGTGGCTGGCAACTGCAAAGTCCAGTATACCCGGGTTAATCCCCATTCTCTCCAACTCGGTGCAGAGATAGATGAATAATGGCAGCACCACGAGAAAATGAAAGAACGTTTTCGGTACCTGTTTAACAGTCCCAGTATTGGGATCACAGAAACGGCTGCAGAAGAACAAATTCTTAGTTTCCGATCTGACAGCACTCTCCAGAACTGGACCTGGCCGAAGCACTTCACATCGACCTCTGATAGTACTGATCTCCACGGTTGCCGTAACTTCACTATAATATACCTGAAACAAGAACCTTCGATGGTCACTGATCACTCCATCGACTGTAGAATTGATGAGGAGGCGAATGGCAACATCGAGATACGAAAAAAGGCATTGTGATTAATTTCATCGAGATGAACCTGATTCTGAGAAGAAACCACTTTTCAAGAACCTTCCTTCTGTGCAATAGTCTCATGGTGCCACAACAAAGAATACATGAAAATCTAACCAAAATCGCGACCACGTAAAGAGAACAAAACAGAGTCAATCCAAGTCGTTTATTACGTCAAGATTAATCTTCAAGAATAAAGAGGGTTTGACAGGAATAAAAGCAAGCAAATCTGTAGAAATTCAACCTCATCCAAGTGAAACGCACCTCATGGATATCGGCAGTATACCCTCGGTGAGTTCCAAAGTCGTCGGGTCTGTAGAATCTTTGAACACTTATTTTCGTGGACATCAAGTTCTTGGCCGTCTTCTGCACATTCAAGAGCTGGCATACCGCAAAAGGCCGTAGCCCCTTGTTTCTACCACCTTTGAAGATCACTTCCGCCTCAGGTTCATCCTTGTTCTCCAAAGACTTGAATACAGTTGGATCCAGATACAAATAATCTCCGATCTTATATTCCAGACCCTCCAATCTAAACCCACCGCCATCCAGGAGCTTGTTAGTCTTGAGCTTCTCTTCCTCGTCACGCAGAATGCATGCTTTACAAGATCCATTACCAGCAGCCAGGCCTGCGGAGGGAAGACTAAAGAAACCACCCTTGTCAGGGGAGTACATAGCCCGGCAAAAGAACTCCTTCGGCAGCCCTTCCATCTCTCTCTTCTGGGCTCGTGCTCTGTCAGCCTCATCCTTTGCAGCATTGGCCCCTCTGTCCATGTAGCCCTCAGAGCGTCTCCTAATTTCGACCACCACTTTCAGTAACCCAGAGACTTCCACATCAGCACAGTTACTGGTTAAGAAAACCTCGCGTTCGTTGCCCGCATTACCCAACACCGTCTCCTCAGCTGCCACCAAACCCCGGCCATGCACCATGGGAGTGCCATCTGGCAACTCATACAGATACTCAACCAGCAGCATTGATGGTAGCTGCTCGCAGTCACTTACGTACTCGTCCAAGTTCACAACAACAGCATCACCCACACCAATTTCAGATCGATATGCCTTCGCTTTCTTTGAAGCCTGCGTTAATCTAATCTGTTTCGTTTTCTGCTCGTAAGGTTTGGGAGCAAGGGGAGTGGCATCCTCCTCCTCCTCGTCCTCGTCTTCGACTTCCTCTGATTTATCCTCTTTGACAGCCTCTTGCTCATCCTTGACTTCAGATGGCAACTCTCCGGTCAAGGCAAATTTGGTATAATAACTGCTCCAAATACGGTTGACAAGGGTGGTTGTTGTGGCACGCATGGGCTTGCTCTTCTTTGCATCAGGCTGCAGATGAGCGCGAGGATTAAGATTCCTCCCCTTTTTAATGAGTGACTTTTTACTAACAAGCAGCTTCACGTGGTGCTTCTCTTCCATCTTGCTCACAAGGCCTGTCACAAATGCACTCTTCCGAATCTGCTCCTCAGGGTACTCAGCAAATTGCTGCAATATGATCTGCCCGTGGACAACCAAGTACCGCTCCACATCCGCGATTTTGATGAAGTTGAACTTTGAGTCCTCTTTCAGCTGATCAATTAACCGTTTCAGAACGTCCGAAAACGACAGACGCGATACTCGCTGCTGCTGCTTCAGCATGGTGATCACTTTGATGGCCAACCGAGCAGTTCTTAAGACGGGAGAATACCACGGCTTGTACTGACTGGAAGGCTTGCCAAGCCTGTACCAAGCCCCGTCAGTTCGGATGGAAATAAAGATCATGTTGGCTCCAAATTCTATCATCCACTCCTTGATGGCACTGAGGTAGAGGCGAATGCCCTGAGGAGTGGTACTATTTCCATTGTGCGAAGATC
Organism: Climacium dendroides; assembly: GCA_950106755.1. Lineage (NCBI taxonomy): Eukaryota > Viridiplantae > Streptophyta > Bryopsida > Hypnales > Climaciaceae > Climacium > Climacium dendroides. The sequence goes on along the minus strand of OX467084.1, from coordinate 33,266,186 downwards.
CACTGCCATTACTAGTGGACGTTAAGGCAAGGCATGATTCTTCTGATTCTTCCTCCTCTTCGTCATCAAAAGAGAAGGAGCTACCATCTTCCTCCGACATCAAGCCGGAGCCAAAAATCTCAACATCGGTCTCCACACCTGTAACCACAGTCTGAGTGAATAAACGTTGCACTGATCGAGACTGCAAGTAGAGCACAAGTCGGCAATCATCCCAAAGGGCTGCATACTGAATTGACTGTCCCATGATTCAAACATGCAACCAGATAAATCACCACCAAACTCAGGACGATTAGAGGTTCAGAGGCAGACCTGAGAGCATAGGAAGTAATTCTAAAGATACCAGTCGTGAATCAGAGTTGTAAAGAGTCCAATCGTGGAGCATCCGCTGGGGAAGTTGATGCGGAGCCAAAAGAGCATTATCGTCATCAAAAAAGATATATTCATCAGTTTCTTCCTCCTCAGCTTTGTAATAAGCAGGTAAGGGGTAATCGGTAGCAATCTCATGCTCATTGATCTTGATGTATACTTTTCCACGTTTCCCAGCTGGCTGATTTCTATTTTGCCTGCAGGCAAGTAACATTTGCTAAATACCAAGAAACAAGATAAAATTGCCGACTTGAGAGTCGGCAATTGATTTCTTGAAGATTAAGACCAATTGCAATTTCAAGTGCTTGAGAGTGATTTTTTGTACTCCTTGCATCTGGTTCAAATACAAAATAAAACTTGTTTCGTTAATTCTATAAAATTATTTTCATAATTGACTACAATATCGGTGATAATTACAATATTTCACAAAACCATATGAAATTGGTATTCTCATAGAAAACACAGGAGAAGCTATCCCCACGTCGAAAATCTAAAATTCAAAATTTACTCCCTCCGTCCCAAAACAAGTGTCCTAATTGGATCTCATGTTTCATAAGGTTGTTTAAGTCATTTTCTGTCATTAAGATTGCGGTGAAGACATGCCATGTTCTTCATTGATTTTGGTGAAATAAATTTTGGACCCTTCTGAACTTATGTTTTCACAATATGATCAGCGAAATTGGTATCAAACCTTTTCAACAAAACTGGGAGCAGTTATTTCCGGACGGAGGGAGTCCAAAACTTAGAAAGTCAAGTCTCATTTCGGAAAACTTGTTGACAATGTCAAACCAAGGCAGGACATTACTGATTCCACCATCTCCGAAAACAAAAATATCATTACCTGCTTGCCAAGTTCCGATTCTCCATTTCCTGAAGATGCCTCGCCAATTTCCAATCTGCATCCATTTCTTGCTCCTGCTCCTTCGCCTCCACAATTGCTCCATTACCATTCGACCCTTCGACATCTTTGATCTTCAACGTCCCCGGTTTCACATCCACAGCCCACACGGGCGCCGTTCTCTTTGAGCACTCGCTTTCCAGCGCTTCAATGGCCGGCAACCCACTGAATATCTGTTCATCATCATCCGCATTCGCATCCAACGCCTTCAGTTGCCCCGCCACAAAGCTCCCTTGCTCAATGAGATAATCCCTCGTGAAGAACTGCGTGCCACTTCTCAGCGACCTCGCAACCCGTGCAAACAGATCATTCAACCCAAGCTCAGGGTCACCCCCAGTTGAAGGACTCAAAGCTCGGTAAACCTCCACACACACAATAGCCTTCTCAAAGATCACATTGAAGTGCTTCTTGTATCGTCCCGACGGCTGCATCAAGGTGTAATACGCAAGACCGGTGCCTATGAAGACTGATGGTTCCCCTTTGTCGTAGCCTTCAAACCCCCACTCTAAGATCGGTCCCATGGATTGACACAGCACGCCCTTGGACTTGTCTAGTGCCGCCCTGTTGGGCAACACCAGGCATGTTACGTAAACTTCTTGGTTTCCAACGACTTCCAAGGGCAAGGCCTCCCCGTCGACGTCGTGAATGGCGAAGTCAATTAGCCAGCGAGACTCGTCCTTCTCTTGAGATGTTAAGGCCAGAGCCTCCTGCTCGAGCATCGCCATCTTCTCAGCTTTGGGACTCACATACTGGAGCTCTATGTCGCAGTCGGGTTCTTTCAAGCTGGAGCTGGCGGCTGCGCGCTTGAGACGGGATCTTGGGACAATGGTGGCGTCGAGCCCCTTTCGTTTCTTGCCGGGCTTCACGTCTTCCGGCTCCGGGGCGAATTCCTCGTCGACTGAGGCGGCCTTGCGAGCTTTCCTGGCTGCAGGCTTCGCCTTCAGCTTTGGCTTTGAGGCTCCAACACCGTTGGTCATTTTCACAGCCGGCTCTGCACAGATCGAATGGAACGCAAACAGGCACTGATCAATCAAAACGAGAATACATACTTTGGCTCGCCTCTCGTTGTGGACTCAAACGAATTTTACTACATTGTACTCTAGGGACACACATTTAAACACAAAACGAACAAAATATTCACAACGAGTTACCCAAAAAACGCTGGAAGTGCAAGATCTGCAGCTTCTTCCATTACTAAACGAGCGAGAACAAAAAATACGAAGCAATTGACCTCTCGCAACTCATCACGACAGGGGAGCGAAAATACTCATGAACCCAAAGAAAACACAATGCCAACAGCGTATCCCACACTGCCACTCCCATCACCACAATTCACTCCACAAACGAGTCATTCTCCATCCACAAGCTACAAACTTCAGCATCACCTCCACAGAAACACTCCAAAACCGAACTCACACACCCCTTGTCCAAAACCAACCAACTCACATACCCCGCAAATTCAAATCCACTTCCACCTCGAATTCACCTCGAATGCCACGCCCCCTAACCCACCCATCCCGAAACCCTAAGAAATTCCACAACCGATGCAAGCATACCAGAGGCGATGTCCGCCATGGACGCAGAGTCTAAGCGCGCGGTACTGAAAGCGCTGTGAGTTTTCAGGAAGACATAGCGTCAGTGAGAAAGAAAAGTGGCGCCAGGAGCTGCAATGTTCTTCACTAGAAATGTAGAGAATGGGTTGTTGTGATCTCCGAGAGGTGCAAATTGGAGAGAACGAGTTGAGGGCCGCAATCCAGAAACGGATTAGCGGCTTCGGAGTGGAGGGGATGAGGAATTTGGGGGAGGGGCCAAAGAGGCGGTAGGGATGGAGACGGTGATGCTCAACGGATCCTTGGCGCCATGGGCCAAAGCTTTCCCGCGCTGGGAGCTCCGTCCCGCCATCGCTCCAAGGTTGTCGGCAAAGTTTGAAGCGGGAGAGGCGGGTATTGTCAGGGGTTATCAGGATATTGTACAGGTATGGGCGCGGGGTGTCAATGTGCCCTGGCAAAGTCGCGTCGTCGAAGTCAGGGTAGGGTGGAGCGGGTATAGTGCGGGTATTGAAGACTGATAGGGTATCAATCCAAATAAACGAAGTGACGACGATGAAACAAATGAACAAACTCTCAGGTGGCTCCAATAAAAATCTTTTGCAAATTTTTGCCAAAATCTTGGTGTGTATGAAATGAGTAAAAACAGTTTGTGAGAAAATGAGGTCTGCCAATGACATCATTCAAAATTTGGATGAAGTTTTAGGTGATATTATGGATAAATGATGGATGGATGAACAAAATTGGATGATTTGTGTGGCTTCTATGGTATGTGTTGCACCACCACCAAGAAAAAAAAAATCATTGAACATGTTTTAATCAAGGAGCTTGACAAAGTTGACTGAAATTAGTCATTACCATACTTGGCTAATAGGTGCAATAAAAAACTCTACAAAATAGATGCCATAATGGAATATTTTTTTTTGCAAAAGATAAATTTCTATTGAGAAAAAATGAATTTTGAAGGAAGATTCCTACTTTTAGCATCTAACAAATTGGTTTTTTTAACTTGAATTACATATTCAAAGTGAAGCACCAATCTTGATAGTTAAGTAGAAGTGTCATTCATTCAATTTCTTTATATGAAAAACAAAAACAAAAACCATGAACTATGTACAAAAAAACAACAATTAAAAAACCTTTATAATATCTATCTTAATGAGGGCATCACCACACTATCATGAGGAAAAGATAAGGTGGACACATCTACACCAAAAAAATTTATTTAAAAAAATTCAACACATGCTAAAAATAGATTTTTTTTGGCCAATTTTCTTTGTTTTGAAAAAATATTTTTTCAAAAATTTTGATATCTATTGTTAGAAATATTTTTTTCCAATCCTACCTTACAACTACAGAGACCCCATTTCCACTTGACTCTATCTACATGCCATGAATACGAAATAAAAATTCTTCCTTTCCTCCATTACATAAACCTCCAAGTAAGTCCTCCAAGCAATGGTGATAAGAAGAAACATTTCCTTCTCCTCTAGCATATCATCTTTAGGATGCCTAAAACATGTCCAAATCAAAAAGAAGGGACTTCTGTATCTTTCATGCCCATACTCTACAATGATGGCCACTACATTTAACCCTAGACAGATGCCACAAACATTAGGTGTCCAATGGATCAGAAAGAATCCTTCTATGTAATAGAGAAGTGGAAATGTTCATCCCTGAAATTTTGTGTGAAAAGGGGAGGTCTTGAACAATAGTTTACACTTCTAACAACCAAACGATTCACATGGTACCAGAAAGGATGGATTTCCACGCTGACCAGCCCTTCCTCGTAAGGTTAAAGACATGCTTCAACTTCATCGCCTTCTGTGTAGTGTGTGTGGTAAGCCAACAATTGCACTTCGTAGCTGGTTTGAAATATAGTCTACTGAAAGGAATTACCGTCCCTCTTCCCCTACCCTTTCAAGTTTCAATGTTGCATGGGAAATTACTCCAGTGTGACACATCTGTCTTTGAATGAATAATGAAATGCGCCTCTTCAAGTAAGTGAAAGCTTCGAAATTCACAGCCCTACCAAATCAAAAACTCCTCATCAACATTTACTTCGGCTTCAGCAGGTACAGGCGGCCTTTCCAACGCCATGCGCTTCTTCAAGTGAAGCTTCAAATTTACAGGTCTATCAAATCACAACCTTCCTCCTCCTCCTATTCCTTTGTCTCCTCAACGTGCAGACGGTGTTTCCAACGCAATGCGCATTTTTCAATTGGACCTTCAAATTCACAGGCCTATTAAATCACAAACTTCCTCCTCATTCTTCTGTCTCCTCAACGTACAGGCGGCCTTTCTAACGCAATGCGGTTTTTTCACGCGGACTGCCAACTTCACAGCCTATCTAATCACAAACCCATCATCTTCATCCTCCTCATATTCTTTATCCTCCTCATATTCTTTCTCCTCTCTACATACAGGCAGCCTTCCCAGGGCAATCCATCCAAACTTCCCTTTCACCGCTTCGTTGACATCCCCTTGAAACAAAGCCTGGGCGATCTATCTCCTCCAGCAGAAACTCGCCAGACAGCAGTTTACAGCCTGTCTAATCACAAACTCCTCCTCCCCTTTCTCCTACTCGTCATAATCTTTCTCATCTCTGCGTACAGGTGGCCTTTCCAAAGCAATCCATCCAAACTCCCCTTTCCTGTAATCCCTTAAGACCCTGTGCGCAGCCTGGTTGACATCCCCTTGAAACAGCGCCTGCGCAATCTCCTCCAGCAGAAACTCGCCCGACATCTCCCCGACATTCTCCATCTTGTACCGCTTGGCCAGGACCTGGGGCCCTGCCGTGGGGATCCGTTTTATCATCTCCACAAGGACAGCAGCCACTCCAGCCACGGCGTAGGAGTTTTCCCCAATGTCGTTGCAGATGGCCAACCGGGTTGCCCCGGCCTGGTCTTGGATCCGCATGGGGAGCACACCGGGGGCGTCCAGGAGGTCGAGTCCGTCTACGACGCGAGCCCATTGCAAGTGCTTGGTGACGCCAGGTCGTGGGGCTGTGCCACACATCTTTCGTTTCAGCAGGCGGTTGATGAGAGAGGACTTGCCCACGTTGGGGTAGCCCACCACGGCTGCACGAACGTTGCGGGGAAGCAGACCTTTTGAACGTCGTCTCTCGTTGAGCTCTGCGTGACAAGAATCCCGTTAGCACGTCCCTGAATGCAGAACTCCTGAACCCTAAACCCTAAATTCTAAAACCCTTCCACCATCACAAAACAAGCAGAAAGTCTACGAGAGGCTCTGTCCCTGGGGCACTGACTTGTTTTTCACGTGAGGTCCTACTCAAGCTTCATCACATGTGGCGTTTGTCAATGCGAAGACTCCTCCCCTTCGGTCAGAGCTAGTAATTACGCTTGAGTGGCATTATCCTTCAATATTACGTATCATTTACTCACTGAAATGTCAAAGAAATCTTCATAAGGCGTGCTAATACCAACCAAGTCGTTCGTATCTTTAGGTATTTTCGCTAGCTGGTAGTTAACTAACCTCTGATAAGCATGCACTCACACGGTAACTAATGGGAAATTAGTGTTTCAGGTAGCTAACTGCTGCTCCTTGGTTGCTGCGGCGGGTTTAAGAGTTCAAGGACGAAGAAGCCCATATTTGGCCTCATATTTCAGCAGTTTTGGAGAGTTTATCTGGGCATTCTCTTTTGCTCAAATAATCCTTTTTAGAGCCAACAAATAAAATGTTCAGTCAATCTAATATTATAAAAAATCTCCCCATTTTGAATTGTACTTTCCACATTACGGTCAATCAAAATGTTCATTCTAAAATCATGAATCATGCGTCCTTATATAGGGTTAATACTTCGTAACACCTCCATGAATCTGTTCAGCTCATACAAAAAGTTTGCTGTCTTTAGGTAAAGAATGGAACGAGTCTCCAAGACACAGACACGAGTCGTAACATTTCAACATTTAGCTCCACTCACTCACATTTTTTCTGCACTCATAAAATGTGAGTGGAGCATTGGTTTCCGATGCATAAGTAGGGTTTGAATTTTCACTCAAACGTGCAGGAAAAGGGTTCGCTTGAGTATTTCAGTCAAAATCCAAACCCTAATAATGCATCAAAACGCGCTGCTATCCAGGTAAACACCACTCCAAAGACTTCAAATTAATGCGCCAACTGATCAAACGCACCATCAGCGCGGATTCTGTCAACTTCGCCAATTGAGTCCCCCTCTGACCATTAACGAACCTCAACAATGCAAAATCCAAACCCTACCAATACATCAAAATCCGCTGCTATAAACATTACTGTTATAAATCAAATGGAAAAAAACGCACCATCAGCCGCGGATTTCGCCAACCTGGCCAATTTCATGGTCCCCGTCCCCCTCTGTCCATTAGCGAACAGCACGCTAATCCCCTGCATCGCAAAATATTCCCCCCACGCTTGCTTATCCGCCGCAGACACCATATCCTCCCGATTCAACACCAGAATCTTCTTCTTCGTACTTCCCATCCACTCATCAATCTCCGGGTGCGCCGTGGCCATCGGAATGCGCGCGTCGCGCACCTCAATCACGACGTCCATCAGCTTCAGCTGCTCTTTCAACGACCTCTCCGCTTTCGCAATGTGACCAGGGTACCATTGCACTAACCTTGCTGAACGGGTGAGGTAGTCCACGTCGGAATCCAGCGCTTCCCACTTCTCATGGGTCGTATCCACTGCAGCTTGTATGGGTTGAAGTTTCACTGACGAATTTCGTGAGTGAAATGATACTCTTGTGACGGTTTCTGTAAAGGAAGGGGTGGTCTGGAAGGTGTCTCTGCACGGCATTCCTGGCCACCTTCGGGTGACCATAGTGACGGCCATCCTATTACCCTACGAGGCCACAATTGTGGATTGAAACCAAAACCTAAATTCAAGGAATTCAAAGCAATTCAAGGAATTCGATGGGATATGTTGAGTACACGAACGAGATGAGCAATTGAGCTCTACAGACGAGGAAATCTTTGGAGAAAATGTGGGTAAGGAAACGGATCCAAGGAAGAGGAGGATTGCAAGTTGTTGGAACTTGCTGAAGGAATTGCAAACAGGGATTTAGGAAGCAAACGGCGCTTTGAGAAAGTGTTGTCCGGGACGGACTCTTCGAATTGAGCCAGATAAGGTCTGTGAAGGGAAACCAAGCCGGATGGATGAAGCTATTTACATCCATCAACGTGGATGAAAATATATAGAAAACGTGGATGAAACAAAGCACACATACTCATCCCAAAATTGTGTATGTTCATTCATAATAGAGCAATATTGTCCCATGATTATCAATGTAGCAATTGTAAATAGGAGAATCTATCAATCAATATTCCTTCAAAAAAATTGTATGGTTTTGAAGGGATAAATGACCCTTCCCCTCTAAAAGATTGTAGTACAATTTTAAAGCAAAAAAGATTGTAATCCTTTTGACTTTTTCCCACACAGAGTGGGTGGTAGGGTAGGAATTTAGGAGGTCTATAAAGTGATGACAAGGCTCTCAAAAGGAATTTCTAACATAGAGGTACATATTGCTTTCTTTAATTGGTAGAAATTGTAGTCTCAAATTTCCTAAAACTATATATATTCATTTGGTTAATTTATTCATAATGGTTAGTTTATGAACCTCCTGATTTAGTAGTCTTATTAATATGGACTACACCAATATGTTGCAAAAGTATCTAATCAATTCAACCCAAAAGTGAATAAACACATATTTATTATTTTTTGATTGGAGCAAAATTAGAACATGAGATTACTGTCAATAGAAGTGGTTTAAAAAATTACTCACAATAGAAAGAATATTACTTGGATTTTGATTTTGGATGATCAAAAAAGGGATCGTTAGAAGTGAGTTAAGAAACAAAAAAATATAGTGTACCATCATAAAGGATCCTTAAGAAAGAAAAATTATAGAAATAACTTGAATTTTGATGTATTTGTAACATTCCTAGCCAAAGTTTTTCCAACAACCCTTGGACACTAGTAAATATCCTTTTTTTGAATATTTCATAGGAAATTGAAATTTGAATGAAGTTACACACCATGTGGTCTTTGAATTGAAAGCCATGCTTGTCAAAAAGACAAAGGGTCCATCCTATAAGGAATTAATAATGTTATGTTATTTCTATGGAATCCTTTTTTTTAGAATGCTTTGGTGTAGTACACTATATTTTTTTGTCAATTAGCTTGCTTCTAATAGGCTTTATGGATAGTTACAAAAAATAACAAACATTTGTAGTAGTGTTTTGCTAAAACTACAATTTTTGCTCTCAGTATTATGAATACTACAAGTACTATGAAATAGAACAATTTCAACCATTGATTTAAAAAATTGATGGCTAATAGTATTTTTGACTACTTGCAAGTACTGAAAAATGGTACTATTTGAAGAAAATGACAATTTGTTACAAAAAATAAATACAACTAGGTATAAATTAATAATAATTAGAAAATCATGAACAAAAAAAACTAAAAATTAGCCATTTGTAAAGACTTGATAGTGATTTCATTTCACCAAAAAATGGAAGTCAAAATCATCTTCAATGTTTAGAAGTGCATATGTAAGGTAGTCCTATTGTACAAATATGGAGGTCATAAAACAATGTATTTTAAAATTTCCTTTGGTAGGTACATGTCTCTCTACTATGGGAATAGACCATAGAATTTCAGCTCTAGATCATTAATTTGGGTTACTCCCTAGAACTAAAAACCCTAAACTTTATAATGCGACAAATTAGAAAAATTGATTTTTAAATATAAATTAAAATAATTATTTTTTAAAATTTCAAATAAATAAGGGATATGATTATAGTCAAGTTAACCATCATACTACTAAAATCATAACTCCCTCTGTAATATCACAAATGCTACCATTAATTCTAGGGGCTTGTGTTTGCTATGCTACGCATTCATTGTAACTATCACATATAAGTAAAAATTTGATATATTTGAATAGAATGCATGATAATGATTTCAATAAGTCTTTAAAATGATTATTTTAATTATTCTATAAAAATATTTACAATCATGTATACATAAAAATCATATTTTCACACAATGTGATATTACCGAAATAGAGTAGTAGTTCACAATTACCTCTATAATATCACTTTTTACAAAGTATGATATTATAGAACTAATATAGTCGTTGCAATTGAGGTGATATTAAAGAAGATCGATATGGTGATATTATAAAGGTAGCAATTCCATTGCTTTTCTTGGCTTTATATTTTTTTGCATTTCTATAATTTTGCGCTTTTGTGAGCTTTGAGCTTTTGATTTCAATTTTGTATTGCTACTACCAAATGATTTGAGAAATTTATTAGATTGAATCAATTTTGGATTTCACAACAATTAAATTGTTTATGAAGCTTTTGAGATTTACAAGTTTTTCCTTTAAATTCTTCTATTTGAATTGCCATTGTTTGTAATAATTGAGTCAAATTTTTAATGCATTCTAATGTATGTGTATTTTTTACCATATTCATCATTGCATGTATTTCATTCATCATTCATTAAATTTCTATTGTTTATTTCAGTATATGCTTATTTATTAAAAAAAAATTATATGAAAATTTTAGTAATTTTTATCTAAAGATTTATTGAGATTCTTGCTCTACATTCTATCTAATTCATAAAAAATTCTAATGAAATCCTAATGGTGAATGCATAGCATAGCAAGCGCCAACCACTAGTCATCATACTACTAAAATCATAACTCCCTCTGTAATATCACAAATGCTACCATTAATATTAGGTGCTTGTGTTTGCTATGCTACACATTCATTGTATTACATATTAGTAAAATTATGATATATTTGAATAGAATGCATGATAATGATTTCAATAAGTCTTTAAAATAATTATTTTTAATATTTTATAAAAATATTTCCAATCATGCATACATAGAAATCGTATTTTCACACAATGTGATATTACAGAAATAGAGTAGTAGTTTGCAATCACCTTTGTAATATCACTTTTACAAAGGATGATATTATAGAAATAATATAGTTGTTACAATGAAGGTGATTTTAAAGAGGATCCATAGGGTGATATTATAGAGGTAGCAAATCCATTGCTTCTCTTGGCTTTACATTTCTTTGTACTTCTATGATTTTGTGCTTTTGTGAGCTTTGAGCTTTCATGAATTCAAAATTTTATTGCTACTACCAAATGGTTTTGAGAAATTTATTCAATTGAAGTGATTTTGGATTCCACAACAATTAAGTTGTTTACAAAGTTTTTGAGATTTATAAGTTTTTCTTTTCAATTCTTCAATTTGAGTTGCCATTTTTTGTAACAATGGAGTCAAATTTCTAATGCATTCTAATGTATGTGTATCTTTTATAGTATTTACCATTGCATATGTTTCATTCATCATTCAATAAATTTCTATTGTACATTTCAATATGTGCTTACTTACTAAAAAAATTATACAAAGATTTTAGTCATTTTTATTTGAAGTTTTATTGAAATTTTTGTTTTGCATTCTATTTAATACATAAAAATTATTATAAAATTCTAATGATGAATGCGTAGCATAGCAAGCGCCAACCGCTAGTCTCTAATAAAAATTTTAAGTTCATTGGATTCTACCATCAAAAGTTCTAGCATGAAACAATTATGTTTCTTTAAATGTCACACAAAATAGTTCTAGTCTTTCTTGCAATCACCCTTACTTTAGTTGTTTGGAGTCTAAATTTCTATAATATATGTGATTTACAAAGCACTTCTATAGAGAATCTTTTGGTAGGTTCAAAGATTAATTGTGCTTTTTTCATCTCCAAAATGGCCATTTGTCTAGTGTTTAGTTGTTGTCTTGGCAATGATTTAAGGCGGGGTACTTATAAAGTATCCTTCAAAGAAGCTCGAGATACTATGCTACTCATTTTGGTTTGTAGACCTTAGATACATAACTCCCAAAATTTCATCTTGAGAATAAACATGAAAAATTATTATTCATAACCAAGTGATTAATTTTGGAATTAAAGGTAACCATTAATTAATAGTGGGCAAGATATATTAAGTGTATGCACTTTCTATCCAATAAATTATCTAAACCATCTTTAAAACTTTAGAACATTGCAATTTTGGCTTACTAATGTTCACTACAAGTGTTTTTGTCATTGCAAAATTTGTTCCCCATCAAACTAAAGTCTTCAATTAGTTATGTAATATTCAAAAATAAAATCTATATTTTTGAAGTATAATATTTTATATTATTTCTTTTATTTTCCATCATATTAGAAACAAACACAAAGCAAATAAAGTATACATAAACTCTTCTATTTTATTCATCATTTTGACTTTCAGTCTTCATAATATATAGGTTAATACTTTATACTCTTATAATTATATTTTATCAAACTTACTATATAGTACTAAATTGAAGTTTGTGTATGACATTTTAATTTTTCAAGGTAAAAATAAACTATTCAATATTTGAGATACTATGAATTTAATAATGAAAAGGAAACTAGGAGTCTAGGATGATTGTCAAATGTACTAATCATTTTAGATACATATGATTGTAGACATTTTGAAGTTATGCAAATTAAATTGCATCATCTTATTTATAGAGTATTATTACAAAAGTGATTTGGAAATCCAATCCATATAAATCTTAATTTGAAAATGTCCAAGGCATTATATTTCAATATCAATGAACTTTTGAAGTTAAATAAATTTTTATCAAAGTGAAAACTACTTTTGGAAGTAGTTTTTTTAGTTTAATAGCCTCTAAAGTTTATTTTAAACACTTAAATATCTAACTTTGAAAATAGTTATTTATGATTTTTTTATTCAAGATTTTGTACAACAAATCTCAATTTTTTATAGTAGGGAGCTCTTGGAAATGAGCCTCAAATACAATGCCTAGATCTTTGGGAAACAATTACATTTAAAATTCACTTAAAAAAATTGTAGAAGCCATAAATCAATCATAGGTATGCATATTATCTTCTTTAACTTTGTATTTTCTTTATAACCTCATATTCTACAATTTTTCTTATGATTTATAACATACCTAGTTTGAATTTGTACAATTATTATTGTAAAAAAACTTGACAAAACTTATCAAAACTTGGTAGCTTTCTATTTAGTTTCAAGTGAACTCCAAAAATCTCAAAAAAGACCTTTGTCATTTAGGGCAAGCTTCCATGTATAGTCAAGGACTGGTAGAGTAAGTGGAGCTTGCCGATCAAATGGGCATCCTTGAAAAACAAGGACGTCCATTTCACCGATGATTGGTATGACTCTACATGGAAGCCCACTCTTAGGATTAAAGATTCAACACATGCATTTAAAAATAATTCATAGGATGAAATAAAACATTTTAAAATCCATTTGCACTTCAAAATATTGGCATGCAAACTTGGTGAGGAGTTAAAGTTTCAATTTTTTTGGCATTACAAGACATTATACTTAAATTTCAATTTAAAGATTTTTCATTCTACATATGTTTTCAAACAATACAAATACGAATGGCTACCACTTCATCCAAGATGATCAAGAATGATAACTTATAACATGGGCTATCAAAATGACAACCCTCAAACCCTGTGATCCACTGTCAATGCATGTGCGTCTTGAAACTGCAATAGACTACTGGATAGATACCTCTATTGCTCTGTATGATACCTTGCAAATGGAATGACAATTTCCATGTGTTCATAAGGAAAAAAAAAATTGAATTAGCTAGAGATTGCAATCTATTTACCTCCTAATCCTTGTCGCTCCCAAAATTTTCTCGGAGGTTTCAAGTAAGGTTGTTCCATAGGGACCTTCCTCCGTCTAGCATAACTCGCTTCTCGTTCTGCAGCACTTCTTCGAGACTTTTGTCCCGGCGGTGTATTATTAGGAGAAACACTTGGATCTGTGACGTTATTCTTTTGTTTCCCAAACCAAGGAACATCGTGGTGAGGATCATCTATAGGCCCTGGTATTTTTTGCGGAAACAAATTTGGAGCCAATTTCATTTTCGGACGCCCGGTTGATGTTTTCTGGCCGGGTTTTTGACATGGTATAACTGGGCGTACAGGAGGTCCACGAGGCTTTTTCTTATCGCAACAAGGACTCTCTAGTGCTCGGGAACCTGCAATGCAATGCTTTATATGTGAATCTTAAAATCTCAAAAGAGCAACAAAAAGCATTTTAGAAAGAATTCACTTTATAGAGTATTGAGACCCACCGGTCTTTTGCTGGTCTCTCCATCTCAAATTCCCCTGATTCCCTTTCTTGGCTGAGCCACTTGAAGCCGCTGGAGACGGTGGTGACGCTTGCCCCGCTTTGGGGGGAGAGGCGCCTACACAGCCTTAACCAAGGTTAGCATCTGCGAGGACACTCTCAAATCTCAACCAGTTGAATTAGCAATTAGCAAGTATCATACTAAATTTGCAGTTCACGGGGCACTTCAAAGGGGATCCAAAACTTGATGAATACACCGACTGTGCGGCATGAGTGTTCCATAAGCGGGTTTCAGACCTTGAGGAATGGAAGCTCATCACTGACTGATCACAACATTCAACAACAGAGAAAATTTGAGGACCCCAAGTGGTGATTATCATGATATAGTGGATAGCAAGAGGAATAGCCAAAGCTCAATGAAGTAAGGAGAAACCAGCAACCATCATTCCAAGACAAATGCCAGTACCAAAGCGAGGGAGACGGGAAACGGGCTTAACATTGAGCACTCCACTGGCCACCACCAGACAGTCATGTGAACATCCCATTCACCATTGAAAGCATGGAATGCATCTCATTCCACCAAGTCTGAACCCATAATTGTATCGAGATTGAATGGGAAAAAATATATGAGAGACGGAATGAAAGTTGAAAATGTCACAAACATTTCTCGACGACTTGATACTGCAAATTTCGAATGAGAAATCTAACCTGCTTTGGGAGGTGGCAATTTCGGACTCGTCGGAGGGCTATGCCCCGGCGATTTCGATCCAGGAGGCGGATTGGGATGCGGGGTGACATGAGGTCGCGCTCTGAGCTTCCTGGTGGTATTGCCGAGCCCACCCCTGTTATGATGCGGGGACTGATTGATGGGAGAATGCGGGCGCGGGGATCCTATCCTCTTCACGGATCGTCCCAGCGGTATCTTCTCCTCCCGGGATTCTACGGGCATGAACGTCATCGCCTCCTTGGCTTGCTCCCCGAGCATAGGTCGTCCAGGAGGGGTGAGGGTGGGCGACACAGCGTAATCGGTGATATACGACTTGCACTTGCCCCAGTAGGTTGATTCCCAGTCGGTCGGTTTCCTTGCAATGCCGGTCCATCCTGGAGGAGGAAACTCCTTCCCTGACTTCCCCACGGGGTATCCCGGGGAGTTGCGCTTCCTTGGGCCAGTCGATGCTTTCGGCGAAGGTTTTGGCTTAGTAGGTTTTCTTTGCGACCGGGCCAGCGCATTCAGCATGTTCTGGAGTTTGCTACAAGACTGGCCGAGCGGCACTTGATCGTCTCGAGATTTATCAGGCCACGACATCGCGCCCATGGTGCCCTGTCCATCGACCATTCTGCCCGGAGGGGTCATGTTCGGCGAGACTGAAGGATCCGTTACGTAGGACTTCGTCCGCCCCCAGAAAGGATCGCCTGCAGGATTGGGCCCCGCGGGAACCACCACATTCAGCCACTCCGTGACATCCGTGTGGGGCTTTCCGAAGTAGTAATCTCTGCTTGCAGGTCTGGCCAAGTCCACATACCGAATCCATTCGGTCACATCGTTCCCCTCCTTGCCGAAGTAGGGATCTGGAGCGTCGATGAGTTTGGGATTCTGGGAGTGCGGCGGCGGCGGAAGGTGGCAGAACAAAGTGACATCCGATCCTTTGCTTCCATGATAGAAGTCCGCTGGGCTCTGGAAATTCTTCTTGTCCACTGGCATGTTCCATGGACCTCGAATTTGACTGCGCTTATGCGGGAAGTCTGAGATTTCATGGGTAGAGTTTCTTATCTTCCTCCCCATGACTGTTTCTGTTTTCGAGGAAACTCAATCCTGATTCGTTATAATCATCGCTGAAGGACAAGTCGCTTTGGATCAGTCTTCACATTGCAGATATTAAAATTAAACGGCACCCTGCTAATCTCCAACACAGTGCGCGGTAACAGAGATGTAAAAATCCAGATTCGCATATATCTCCGTTGCTAAATGTTTCCGCCAGACTTGGTATTGCAGCATCTCCAAAAAAAGAGCTTGGACGCTGCACATTGACGAGTAGTCGACGAAGATTGGCACCATGGAATGATATGATTTGAACGGCGCCACGTCAGATCCAAAATACATCGACTCGTTAGGCATCACCCAGATATGCTTCCATTTGCGGCTACCGCAAAGCCAGTCTGAGCCCGTGATTAGCAGTAACTTAGCATAAATCTCTCGAAGACAGGGCAAGGGTAATGGAAGAGCAGGGCATATTCCGGTGCCGAAGGTTAGCCAGCTGAACATCAGCAACGTCCATAGGGAAATTGGGAAGGCCAGCAGTTTGTGAGATGAGTTTCTAAGGGCTGCAGCCCATGAGGTCCCGAGCCCAAAAGCCATAACTTCCGTGGAAACGACAGAACAAGAATAAGTCCCATGAAAATGGCCTTTTAGCTGAGGTGACGAAGTGCGCGAATCGGCTTTTTCGCTCATCAACACTTTTACCCAACCGTCAGAAATTTTCCTCTGAAACCTTTAATTATGCAAAAATGTTGGAAAACGATAAGAGCATGTTTCGCCAAGAGTTAAAACTACAGAGAACATAAGATATACTACAAAACTAGTTGCTTGACAGGACATTGCGGAACGAATGACATTAGCAAGCGAACCATCGTCTGGGATCTTAGCAAGCGACAGGATTCCTTGAAAACTCGTGGAAAATACATTGAATCAAACTGACAACAGAATGAAAGGCATGTGGAAATACAGTAGTAGATGAAAATAAAACCATTAGTTAAATTTTTACAGGTTTCTTGCTTTCCTCTGACTCTTGAAGAGCCCACATGTGTGCATATCTCCCTCCCTTCACTATCAGCTCTTGATGAGCACCTTCTTCAACAACCACTCCAGCATCCATAACCTACAGCAATACCAGCGGAACTCATGTAAGCGCCTTTGAAGCCATCAGAGGTACACAAAAGAAAGTCATACGTGTACCGGTATACTAACACTGAAGTACACGAGGAGCGTTCAGTTCATACCATAATGCGATCACAATGCATGATTGTTGACCTGTCCATGACAAAAACAGTCACGAACATATCAGAATCCCAGATATTGATTAACGGAACAAGTTTAAAAGCAAATCCAGTCGGTACGAGAGAATATTTGTAAGGACACAATGAAAGACTTGGGACAACAAATGCAATGCAATTGCAGTTGTAATAAATACATATATTACGTACAGTCTATGGGCAACAAAAACACAGGTGCGGCCAGCAGCCAGCTCTTTCAATGACTTCAAAATAGCTGCCTGCACATCCAGAAAACTCACAAATTTGTCAGAGCTCCAAAGAAGTTGGTCAGCCCCAAATCATAAACGTAACGGCTTATCCACTCATCTTCATGCAAAGAGGTAATTCGTTGTACAGATTCCCCCACAATTACTGCAGCTCACATATGCAGCCAAGTCTTGTGGGAGGCAAATACTTCAAAACCCGTAAAAATCCTTCATACAAACATCTTAGTAATTACTACAAACTATAGATTGCAGTAATTGCAAAATCTTCGCGGTGACTAGGAATCCCATTCACATTTCACAGATGCGACACCAGAGTCAAATTTCTATCATCCAGAGATTTCCGATGAAGAAAAGATGCTAATATACCTCAGTTCCAGAGTCTAGCGCACTGGTTGCTTCGTCACATATTAATAACCTGGGAGACTGCATGACCCAGTTCATTAGAGATTGTAAGTGGAAAACATGAGAAACTTGATTAACTTTTGATCATGAGCTGTATACATCAAATCAACCTCCATAGGTGGAAAGAAAAACCAGCAGTAAATCTAGTAGAAGATCTGCAGCATCGATCGGTCAATCGGACAAGTAGATACTGAATCAGAATTTAAATGAACGGACGCAGTCGATATGAAAATGACAGTAAGTGTTGACATATTCTAGATTAGACGTGCAAGCGATTATTCCCTTCAACTTTCAGAGACTCGATATTACATTCCATTTCAGAGCCTTTAAAATACGTTTGTATACATCGATCACCTCTAATTTTATCGAACAGCTTGCAAACACATGTGAGCATCAAAGTAATACAATTGTGGAAATAAGCAAACCTTTAAAAACGCTCTTGCGATAGCCACACGCTGTTTCTCTCCACCGCTCAGCTGTCAAGAATAAACCCATTTCCAATCGTAAATAATACTTCACCGGTCATTCTTCCATTTGAAGTTCTCCACGAACAATGGCGAAACACACTACATAAGGGATTTTCTAAAAGAGAACAGAATGTGCACCTTCAACCCTCGTTCTCCCACCATGGTTAAATATCCATCTGGCATCCGAAGAACAGCATCATGAAGCCTCTGCAACAAAAAGCCGAGCATCTCATATAACAACTCCGAAGGAACAAAACTTCAATCTGGTGAACCATCAAATCTGAGGAAAAAACGCTGGGGATTGCATGGTATTAGTTCATTGCATACCGCCAGCTTTGCGGCTTGAATAACCTGCTCCTGTGTAGCATTGGGCCGACCATAAGCAATATTGTGCATGATGGTGTCGTTGAACAAGACCTGCGCACAGCTAAAAATCTTCTAGTTAAACTCTGGTCAACGTCAAGCACATTCAAATTCAGTGACAAACCAAACAACTCGTGATGCATATATACCGTGTCTTGAGGAACGACCGCCACAGCATTTCGCAAGGAGTCCTACAAACCAAGTGAAACCGACTCAGCTTACGAAAACTTGGAGAGGTCAATTTCATTTTGTACAGCGAGCACCTAAGAGAGATAGCAACTGCCAAGTATCGAGAAGCCAAGACGAAGTTATCTCGATATTGTAAACCTACCTGAGTTAGACTCCGCAGATCGTGGTCATCTAGAAAAAGTGAACCTGAATCAGGATCATAAAGACGCAATAATAACTTTACAATAGTTGATCTGCACAAGCAACAAAAAGAATTATAAGTACTCTTAACATAAAAACAACTTGTATGATTTGCCTCTTAGAAGAATGATTGTTGCTTACTTTCCAGATCCTGATGCACCAACTAGCGCAATGCTTTCCCCCGGGTCCGCTTTGAGATTGACTCCCAGCAAAACCTGCGCCCCATTAAAATGTATCCCAAAACGACCTCAAAAAGAGAGAGATAAGGAAACAATATACGCGTGATTAGGTGACTGGTGATTATACATATCGGCTTGAATAAACACAATACCAACACAGTATCAGACCCAATATCAGTCAAGAGTACCATTGCAACTCACTAATTAACAGATACTGCATGAATGTTTCCATTTCGGCAGGTAAAGTAGCAAAAATATCACCTCTCTTGAAGAGGTGTAGCTGAATCTCAAATCACGAGCCCTGACTTTACAACCTCTACCCACGCGGTCCAGCTCTACTGTGCCGTCCTTTAATAAAGGTTGAGTACTGCCACAAGGCCACATTCAGACCCAAAGAAAGGTGACCAAGTAACGATCATACACTTTGAAGGTTTCCGCTTACTCCACACATTGGATTCCTCTACACATCGAGTCCATATATATAAATCCTAGTTATTCTAGTACTACGCAGAAGTTTACAGAGGAATAAAGAAACTATTCTTTGGCAAGATTGACTTAACGTTTTTAAGAGTTAAATATGAAGCTAGTTTTACGCTGTATATGCAAGAACCCCTAAAAATTCACTGCATTCATCAAATAATACTAAGCTTCACTTAATCTGAAATAATAGATCACGGTCACTAAATCACATGGTCAGTCAATGATACCTAAGAATAGAAAAGAGACTCTCCAAGTCCACTTGCGACTGCCTGAGATCTCTGTACAGGAAACCCAGAAACTTTCCCCGAAAATTTTCAGTCAGCATAAGAGTGCATCAGTTACTCCGCGATGCATCGAGTCAAGAATCCGAATGAAGCACCAATGTCTCCGTAACTGTAAAGGTAGAAAATACAACTATTCGGGAAAATACAACGCCATATCGACCTGGCAAACACATTACTGCGGGAGTTGATAGTACCTGTAGAGGACCAGAAAGTTGTAAAATGAGACCATTGGCCAGAACAAGGTCACCAACTGTGGTAACACCACGGGCAACCTTCAGACCTGCTAAGGCCATCACGGCAGCAATGCCGACTGATAATATAAGGGCCTGTCCAGCATTCAAAGCCGCGGATAACCGCTCTGCTTGCAGCTGTAATTTCTAAATCAGTAGTTGCAATCTCGAATGACGTTTTGAAATGTGCAGACACATCTGCATTCTCTTCAAAGAACGTCAAGACTATAGTGGACATGAGAAAACACAGACAGCGAACAGAGGCGGACCCTCGTTAAATACTCGATCACGTTCAAGTATTAGTACTTAAAAGTTTCTGATGGACAGCATAGAATTCAATTGGAGGATAGAAAATCACCGAAGCACTTTGGTAGCCTTGCAAAAGTTTGTTGTACTGCTCCACCTCCAGACTTTGATTATTGAACTGCAACACCACGAACCCAAGTTATTGATTGCAAAAATTCAGGAATCACCATATTCACAAATACCAAATATCTACAACCAAACCCCAAATTCAATTTTACACTATGTAATGACGCAAAAGATGATATACAGAAATTAAAAAGTTCACAAATTGAGAACAAGTAAAGTTCGTGATTTCAAGAGACACCGAAGACACTTGGGTTTGGCAATCCCTGCTCACCTGCACAACAGTTTCGTAGTTGAGCAAGGCATCAACTGCCTTTCCTGTAGCTAAATTCTCTAACTTGTTCACCTGCAACCACATACCCAAAGCCACTGATTTACATAAAATTTTCACCTTTCCACATCAACTGAACAATCGTCCTCGTCACTCCGACTAAAAGCCCGCTTCTAGATTATAACCACTGCAGAATGTAACTGAAGACGCGAGTGAGGTAGTCTCTAGAGAAACAGAACTTAAATGCTTACTGACCACTCATGTGTTCAAGCATTCTCAGATTTTAACTCCGTCCCATAAAGTTTTTCATATCAAAATTGCACAAAGGGGAACGAGAGGACCTCCTTGCGGCTTTCAGCAGCACGTGTAGTGATCTGAACGGTCCATGTTACGTATGCAACAAATGTCAAAGCCACTATCGCCGCCACCATACCACTCACTTTTGTTGCCAGAAGCCCGCATACTAGAATAAGCTCGACAAAGGTTGGTACGAAAGTAAAGACTGCAACAAACTGACCTCATTAGTGCGATACAAAAATTACGTACTTCAAAATTGGTAACTCTTGGTAGAAGGAAAAGCTGAAATAAACTCTAGAACTATTTAATACGCTTGAAAACAAATTGACTATATGAGCATTAGGTCTTAAAAAGAGGATCCTACCTACAGCACGGAATATGTTGACAACGCTACGCTGTGCGCGATCCAAAATACGTGACAAGGCACCCGTTCTTCTCTCCAGGTGAAATGTCAAATCCAGCCGCAAAATATGGTCCAGTAGTTGGACCCCTACGCGACGCCCCGTGACCTGACCCAATGGTGCAAAAATAATGTAGCGTATTTCATTCAGTCCCGAACTCAAAGCCTGTTCAAGTCAGTACAATTATATCAGTATCAATGTCGGTGTAATTCAATTAGTACACTTCTCATCTAAAACTTCAAATATAAAAGCAAGGTCAAGTGTTCAACGTCCCGCTGCTAGATAGACATATGCACTCTTACACTGAATCTGAGATTAAGCAGATTTCATTAACATGAAGATATTCACAGCTGATCCAGTAAATACATCAATGCTATTGGAAAGTGCACTTCTGAATGACGGTACTATGTAAAGCGCTTACAAACTCAAATTGAAAGGAGATTTACTTTCGACAGAGCAGCACAAACTAGGGCCACCAAAGCTGGTGTCGCACGACGAAGAGGTGCTTCTGCAAGTTGGTCCATTGCCTGCTTCAGCAACACCGGACCTGCCAATCCCGCTGCCTGCTCCCGTACACAGCGCTTGCCTGATCAATGTACTTGCAGAAATCTTATGCAAGTGCGCAGAAAACCTATACGGATGGCGTTTGATACAAGAAGCTAGACCCCATACGCATTGTATGGGAATGATCCCGAGCTTTCTCCTCATTCTTAACCATGCCTGTTATCGTCATAAAGTGTCTAGCATAAAGAAGCAGAATAAAATTGCGCAACACTCCAACAATGGAAATAGCAAAAAAATCAAGCTCAATCACTCACAGAACAAGACTATGATTGAGCCTCAATTGAAGTCTGACCTTGCTGGCAACAAGAAGAATCAATGCCGCTGCAAGACGCCACCTCAATGTTGTATCACTGGACGCTAAACGCCACAAGTATGGCAAAATCTGCACAAAAAGTTTCAAACTAACATTCGTAAAGTTCTCCCGCCCTAAGGTAATCACACCTGATTGCGACACCGACCTAAATGTGACACTCCAATATCCGAGTACAATTATTTTTTGATTTAGTACACCAACTGAACATCAGAACTTGCGTCAGTTTTAGATCGTCTACCAATAAAACCTTAAATCCTTATAACTTTGCAAATGATATTCAAATAATGCATTCTTTACTGCGTTGGAATCCTCTTTGATCTGCTAACAAGAATATTAAAACAATTGACCATTCCAATAGTAGGAACTTCACTTAGCGTTTACAGTGCCGCAATTAGGTGTCACTCCCTTACTTTCGTGCTCAACTTCTCACATGTGAAACTATAGTACGACTGTGATCACACAGAATTCGATTTCATTACCAACGGTCAAACCAATCCAAGAATTAAATGCGCGATTAATCCAAGAAAACTCTACAGCACTCAACTCATGCAGAATTCTCCAACCTCCGATGCATAAAAGAATCTATACCTTAGCAAGGGTGGCCTCAGTCGGGATATCAGGAAGCGCAATCTTCACATTTGCGTCGGGCTCAAGCGTTGCGGTCGCAGCAGCTGCTCGGCAGACGAACTTACTAGGCTTGGATGGAGACAGTCTAGCGCCACAGAACGGGGGAGCGATGCGCAGCCTGTACGCAGGTAATCGACGTAATCCGGAATAGCGAAATTCGATCCTCCTCACCGCAAGTTGAGGGACGACGCAATTGCCGAGTGCGCTAATTGTTGTCGTGGCGCCGCCCCCGGCCAGCAGCGCCATCGCCATTTCGAAATGGCGACTCTTCTTCTCTCGTTGGCTCTGTTCTGTTCCCTTTGCACCTGCACTTGTTAACGACGCTTCCACCTGCAGTCGCCGTCTTCTGCTTTCAAGCGAAGTCTACTTCAATTCTGTCTGTCTTGTGCACCAAGCCACGTCGCCCTCGCAATCCAGAAAATGGACAGAGCAAGGAGATGGAGGCGGGGAGATGGCCTGCAAACGTGGAGCTCCGTCTCTCTCCTTCCTTCATCGTCGGTCCCCGTCCGTTCCTTGCAGGCACCCTAACCCTCTAACGAAATGTTTCTTGCCAAAAAACTGACCTCCCTCTTGGAGAGTATAGGAAATTTGAGGGTTTTTTGGAGCAACTTTTTGCCAATTCTTTCTAAGCTTGGGTAAATAATTCGCCAGATTTTTTTCATTATAGAGAATTATGTAACTCAAATGGATCAACAGGGTTCCATAGAGTTAAAAATAATAAAAACAAGCTTTTTCATTCTACAATTGATCACCACATTGGCAATATAGAAAAATCAAATAAATTTATGTTGCCTCTAACGTCTGAAATCCCTTTTCAAAAATTTTGCAAAGTTTTGCTTATCAGAACAAATCTCATTGCAATGCACTCACACTTAACCTTGAAAAGATGGGTCATAACAATAGATTCTGGCTCTAAAAACCTTCACTTTGTTTGTCACCATTTTGCAACTTTTGATTGAATGAAATTTTTTACATTTATTTTTTACAAATGAAATTACATCTCTTTTGTTAGTTGTAAAATGATTGGATTTTTTGGGGGAAATTTGAAGTCATTGTGAATATTTTCATAGAAAAAAAAATACTTATCAAATACAAAACATATTCAAAAAATCTGAAATTTTTACTATAGGCATATATTGTATATATTGTAATGTAGAACATGATGGTATAAATCAAAGTTATTGTATCATTCTAAAATTAGAAAATAAAAAAAACATGGTTATAGGCCCAAAGTTCATATTGTAATAAAATATTGAATTTCAATATCTTCAAATTTTCTATAATGAGAAAATATGCAATACTGATCATTGAAAATGCATTCAAGCAACTTCAGGAAAAGAAATTGAATAAAAACTATTTTTCCATCCTACAAAGTCATCCAAAGGCTACACAATGTCCTCAGTAGCATTTCAAGACTACAAGTTTCATCAACCTAGCACAGCTTCATTGAAAAGGGATAGGTTTAGTAAGAACATATGCATCCATAATGGTCATATTATTGATCTAAATTGATCATAGTATTCTTTAAAAACAATTATGATTACTTGTTGAACTATACACTAGGGGCTTTAAGAATTTACTATCCCATGTGATAAATTCAAAAAAAAGAATGCCAAAGATTTTGAGAAAATTCAAGACTTTTGTCCACAATAAATATAAAATTTCAAGTCTAGAATGTCATAGATGAAGAGTATTGTGCACAAAAAAATATGAAAGTCTCAAAAGGACTTGAAGAATAAAATTTATTATAGAATGAAGGAAGTTATAGAATCTACAAAAAAAATGTCAAATATTGTGAAAAATTGTGGAGACAATGAAGAAGAGTATTGATAATATTGAAATGACTTGTTCCATAATCATGAAATACTAAATTCCAAGCTAAAAATCTTAATGTCTCTAAAGTAAATTCTTTTGACACTATAAATGTTGAACATGACCCTTACTTACAATATTCATTAAATTAAATTAACCACTTCTTAAAAAAATTCAAAAGTGAAATTACACCTAAAATATAAAAGTTCATATTTTAGTTACTAGTTAATTCTATTACTATCACTCAAAGCTTGTATTGACGCTAATATTCATTGCATTATTTGTCACACAAATCTCAAGTATCAAAAAATGGTTGCTCTAATTTGAATGATTGGCCATTGTAGATTTATTTGTAGGTATATAGAATGGACAAATTTTTTTGAATGGGCCTTCTTAACTTATTTGTATTATCCCTATCACTACACCAGATGGTACAAAAATCATTCCAAATTGTAAAGATTTTCAAATAGAAATGTAGACAAAAACATCCATTCTTCACTCCAACCAAATTTAAACTAATTATATATTCATTGAGATATTTATAAAGTTGAAAAAGGAAGAAAAATGTATTAAAATATGAGGTATAGATAATTTTTCTACCATCACCATTTTTCCACCCCCACCAAGCACAATTTTGCAGTGATAATTCCCAAGGAATGTACTGTGTACATCATCATCTAACAACATTGTTTTGGCTCTAAACTTACCACTCATTAAAATTTGAAAGTACCTCAAATCTAAGTTTAGAAGAAAATGAAGTTTTTTCAATTACAATTGTCTTTTTAGTTGAATGGAAGAACAAATGTCTTTTTAGTTGAATGGAAGAACAAATGTCTTTTTAGTTGAATGGAACAACTACGACAAGTACAAACTTAGGGACTCATAGTTGTTGTAGCCAAGTTGTTCTTGAAAATGTAGTTGTAAAGGACAATGGGGTTGTTTCTCATCCCACATCCTAGTTGAAACTTTGTCAACTTACTCTTCTTAAGTGGTTGCCAATGTGACATTCAATGAGACATGAAGTCAACTCATTTGTGACTCTTTAGCAATTCTTTTGCAAATCTAAAAGGGCAATACAAATAACACAGTGTGCCAACAACAAATATGGTTTTGCACAAAAAAACATTCCATAAAATTATTACAAAACATTTTCCTATCTCCCATGCCTCATGTATTGCTATTTTAGGTATCATTGACTATCTACATAATCACTATACATTAACAATCATTGTCTTTGTAGTACTTTGTAGATCACAATTATTTACAGTACAACTTCTAACCACTTAGTAGCTAACTACATCCTCATGTAGGATCCAATTTCCAAGTTATTGCAACACCAACATCATAGTGGCACAATAAAATAGAACCCTCATTGAAACAACCCTTTGTTTTTTCTCCTCTAGTCTTTATATTGTTAGCTTAGAAGTTGCAAACAAAACAAATGCCCTCTTTCCTACCAACAACACAACTAAAAGACTCACTCACAACCTCAAATATCAACATGAAACCACTGAAAACATGAAACCCCACAACAACAACAACAAAACCTTGTCGGCACCTTTGAACATCTTTCCACCCAAAGCAATACTACAAAACCTTACTTCCAAGACATGGCAATGTATCCCCAAATTTACTCAATGGCTAAGTGACACTAGATGTTGTCATGAAACATGATTTACTCAATGCTCTATTATTACAACATATGGCTTCCAATGTGGGAATTTTTTTAAATGGTGTGATATGGTAATAAAAACTTCTAATAAGCTAGAGGGACGGCACTTGTTTGATACATTATATTAGAGAGGTTATTATTATTAAAAATGGTCATTGCATTAATAAAGTTTGTAGTCATTGCATCAATGATTTTGTAATGATTTTTCATATTGTACTATGCAAATCAAAGAGCATTTGACACATTGTACAAACAAAAAACATTGGACAGGTTGCATACATAGATGGCAACTTTCACATAACAAAACATTTCTTGATCTTACACACACATTGTGGTTGCATGGCAAATACTTATTAGATTTTGTATGTGGAATGGGTCGGGACCAACTATCGATATTACAACAAAGAGGTTTATTAATTCAAAGAGTGAAGTTTACTAGAAGTTCTATTGTATACCAAATGAACAAAAGAAAATACTTCTACAACATTTTGACTAGAAAACAACAATTATGTTACAATTGCAATTGTTTCTTAGTTGAATTCAACATTTGCATAACTAAACTTGCAATTCTTTTCTAGTTAATTTTAGGATTTATGTAATTGTAGATCAATGTAGCGGATTCCACGGAATATAGACTTGTCCACACTAATGAATACTAGATGGAGAATAGCTCACAATCATTCTCATTCATTTTGAATTTGAACATTATTACACTCCTGTAATCTTGCACTTCATTTTACACTATTGCTTTGCGACTAAAACAATGTATAGATAAGATTGTAGAAATTTAGCTTTTATCTTAGACTCATGTGAATTGGTCTTGGCTGCCTTGAATTAACATTGCAGATTAGTGAAGAATATATACAAATCAACGTTAGGTGGCTTAAGCCTTTCCTACTACTTCAATTACATAAGCTATTACTCCCATTGCAAGTGCCACTAACTTTAATTAGTAAATGTACAATACTAATTGGTCTTCAATTATTAACTAGCTCTATAATTCATTCATCTTGTCATGATGGATGAGTCCTAGGCAAATGAATAAGATTTTGGCAAGGAGTTTGAGGATGTCATTCAACACCCCCCCATTCAAAACCCCATGTTTTACAAGTTCTAGAATGTAAGTATGTTGTGATTTTGTTTTTTCTAATTGATGTTGTCCTTGCACTTAGGGACTACATGATGTGAATGTTGTTGGTGAATCTCGAGCTTAGAACCTCATGTTGATTTGTGTGATTGTGAAATAGCTTGCACTAAAAGAAACCTGTGTTTTTTTGGACGTGACAATTCTACATGTGGATGTTGTGTATAGTGTCGACAAATGTCTAAGTTGATGTCCGAAAAACTCATATTGGAGGGGACATGCATAAAACATCAAAAAAGATGTTGGACATCCATATGTTTATAGCTAGACATTAAGAAAAACATAGGTCAACATGGCACTGAAAGTATGCCACCTAAGCGCCATGTAGACACATGAAACTAGCTAGGAATTTTTTTCATCCATATATTGTTAGAAAATGCATGTTTTATGACTACAAAATATGACTATAATGAATAAAAAAATCTCAAAATATGACTCACGTCAAAATCACTGTAGATGATTCGGAACATGACTAGGTCCAATTATTACCAACAAGTCGTATTGGACATCAGTCATATTTGTAGTCATATATGTTGGGGAGTATAATTAGCCATAATGAGTCATTTTTTGCCAACGTGGCATATATGTTGACTGTCTTTTGGGTCTTGACTTTCACTTGAGCTGCTCGGGAAGAAGGAAAAAAAGCCTATATGGCATATGACTCCATGTAGTCATATTTTTTTATTGATGTGAAATATGACTATAGTGAATCATATTTTTGGCTGACCTAGAATATGAGTGCAATGAGCTATATTTTTTATTGACGTGGAATATGATTGTAGTGAACCATATTTTTGGCTGACCTGGAATATGAGTGCAATGAGCTATATTTTTTATTGACGTGGAATATGATTGCAGTGAGCCATATTTTTGGTTGACGTGGAATATGACTACAATGAGCCATATTTTTTGCTGATGTGAAAAATAATTGCAATGAGCCATATTTTTGGCTAACTTAGAATATGATTATGGTGAATCATATTTTTGTTGACATGGCATATGATTTTCAAATTTTGTACAATTATATTTTTTGTTGATGTAGAATATGACTCTTATAAGTCATATTTTTTGTTGATGTAAAATATAAGACTTGTAAGTCATATTTTTTGCTAAGGTGAAAAATGACTCTCTCGGATCATATTTTTAAATGATGTGAAATATGATTCTCATGAGTTATATTTTTTACTAATGTGAAATATGACTTCTATGAGTCATATTTTTTGTTGATATTGAATATGACACTTGTAAGTTGTATTTTTTGCTAATGTGGAAAATGACTCTTTCAAATCATATTTTTAAATGATGTGAAATATGACTCTTGTGAGTTATATTTTTTACTGATGTGAAATATGATTTTTGTGAGTCATATTTATGGTTGATGTGGTAATTCATGTGAATGTGATTGATAATTTATAACTAATTGCAATCATATTTTTAAAAGCGCAAAGCCCCTTTTGGCGTGCATAATTATAAACATTATATGATTACAAGAAATATTCATGAAAGAAAAAATGTGACTTTCTTCAATAACATTTATTAGTCACTAGTACAAAACATATATATCACAATAAATCATTCAAACAAGCCAATAGAGTCTATTTTCCTTACAATAAATGCAAAAATAATTTTATTGTGTTGTAAGTAGCCTTCAACAACTTTGTTCAACTTTCCATGTCTGCATATACAATTAAAGAAATGGAAGGTTAATTTTTAGTAAATAAACAACAAAGTTCAACCTTCAAAAACTTACAACAATACAAAATATGTAGCACAAGTTTAAAATAGGAAAAATAACAATGATAATAGAGTGAAAAAAAAGAAAAAAGTGGTAAGTATTAAGAGATAACAACAAGCAAGAGTTAAGATGCAACAAGGAGCTACAACTAAAAAACAACAAGAAACAACAAAAAATAAGTGTTAAATGCAACAACAAGAAAACCCGAAGTAAAAACTAAAATTGAAGAAAAAGAAAAAAACTTGGTGCAGTAAGAAAAAACAAGAAGCATGAACTAAAAAACAACAAGAAACAACAAAAAAACAAGAATTAAATGCAACAACAAGAAAACTAAAAGTAAAAACTAAAATTCAAGAAAAAGAAAAAAACTTGGTGCAGTAAGAAAAAACAAGAAGCATGAACTAAAAAACAACAAGAAACAACAAAAAAATAAGAATTAAATGCAACAACGAGAAAACAAAAACTAAAAACTAAAATTCCAGAAGAAGAAAAAAACTTAGTGTAGTAAGAAAAAACAAGAAGCATGAACTAAAAAACAAGAAGAAACGAGAGTTAAGCTATGAACAAAAGAACAAGAAAAGGCAACAACTAATAAACAAAATCAAGAGGCAACAAGAAATAAAAAGTAAGAAACAAGACAAAGCAAGGAAGAAGAGCCTAAAGAAGTGGCCACTAGGGTTTCAAAACCTTAAAGAAGTGGTGGCTTGGGTTTCCAAAACCCTAAAGAAGCAGGTAGGATTTCAACATCTTAAAACAATGACTTGACCATATTTTTTTTGATTGACCATATTTTTTGAGGGTTGCCCTATAAAATATGACTAAAAATATAATTGAACCAAAAATATGATTGGACACTTTTTCAACAATTTCCTTGCCCAAATTTACTTTGGACTGCCCCAAATCAAAATGTAATCACTATAGAGATATAATTGCAAAATATGACTAAAAAAAATATGATTGTGAAATATGATTCTACGTTTCTAAATATATTCCTTATGATTCCCTATGAAATATTTGGCATTCCCAATGGGCATATACTATATACCCAGGAAGGTTTCGTAGGAGCAGTTCTTGGTCTCTTGACAACGACACGGATGAAGAAGAAGATGACATAATGATCATGGAGAAGGAGCCCACCACACCTCTACATCGTAAATGCCATGTGAAGGAGAGCAAGAGCAAGCGCGAGCAATATGTGGAGGTGGACAGACGCAGTTATCCCCATGGGAAGGCAACAACCTTTTTAATAAATGATGTCAAGACTTTTGCCGAGGGACTAAATCCCTTGTTTGGTTGGGCTGACCAACCACTGGATGAAAAACAACACTTCTTCGACAGAGTCTATGCAGGTAATGTCACGTGGCCCAAGTTGCCTCAGGAGGCCCTCAGTTCTTTTTTCGAATTTGATGTCCTCCTGGACATGATGATATTGAAGATGACATCTAGGTGAGCATCACCGTGCATTCTGTCCTGACGTCTATAGCGGTGCCCGGATGTCTTCAATGATGGCCGTGTGGACATCATTATGCCACTGGAATTAAATTATTTCAAAAGTCTTATCGTTTACAAGTGTTTATGTATTGTAGCCCTCTTATTTTAGACTGGGAGGTTGGAGGCGACTAAGTGGAGATCAATCCACAGTGGTTTCCACAGTATGTGACGAAGACCCTCATTAATCTTCGCCATAATTTGATGAAGATAATCGATGCAGAGTGCCCGAAGCCAGCAGATGTTGATGCTTTGGTGTGGAGGAAGTTACAGGAGAGGCGCAACTCAGACCTGGCTAAGGAGAAATTTGTGCAGATGCGTGCAGTTTCCAAGGCAAAGGGGTCCAAGGAGACACAGATGTGACAACTTGCATAGTCATGAGATAACTTGCGTGCCTCCACTTGCCGCCGCGCATACTCTTTCTCCGAGGTGGCGTTGCAAAGGAGCTCCACAGAAAATACAAGTTGCCTCATCTGTGTCTCCTTGGACCCCTTTGCCATGGAAACTGCACGCATCTGCACAAACTTCTCCTTAGCTTTCCTTAGATCGTTGCTCCGTGAGTGGCCGACCTCTACTGTGAACCTCCTTCACGGTAGAGTCGTCGTTGTCACTGTCGGGATGATGCTGACCCTGTGCTACCCGTTTCACGGATAGCTTCTTCCGAGCAACGGGAGCCATCTCCACTAGCGGCCAAGAATGAAAAGCCTCACCTGAAACCTATAACAAAAGGAAAGACAAACACAACACAAGATTACAACAACAAAACGGCCAATTGAAATGCAATGACAGTGTACATTCCGGGACATCAATTGCAGCACCTAGACGTCCGAGAAAACATTAGGACGTCTCGACAGAGGCCCAACATCCATCTCCTCTACATACAAGACACCCCAAAACCTAGAACGTAACACATGATGCATTTCAGGACATCACATTGGACACTTGCATGTCTAGGAAAACATTATTATGCCACAAGGGAGGCCCTATGGTAGTCTCATTTGCGAATAGGACACGAGAGACTAGACATGATGACGCCTAGAGCTCTTTGTGACATCAATTTTGACACATGGATGTCTGGAAGAACACTAGCATGCCAGCATGGATGCTCACCCACCTGCATGCTCACCCACCTGCATGCTCACCCACCTGCATGCTCAAAATCAAAACAAAACAAAAATTTGGCCAACTAGACACATTGATGCCCACTTTGACATCTACAGGAGCATGTGAAAGTCCCCGTTGACACCAGAAGGTTTGAGGAAGCAAATGAGTACTTCACTTTATACAATGGAAATAACATCAACTACCCTTCAAACTTTAACAACCGGTGCCTGCAAGCAATGTAGATCCTCCATTGCAGTAGGTGAGATATGAATAAACGGCTGGACTCACAAACTTGCTGAATTTGAATCCAAGTTGATTCATGGCTTAAGAAAATCACACCAAAACCAAACTATCTCATGAAGGAACTTGTCATGCCACTCTCACAAACCAAAACAAGGATTACTCCTGCAAATGAAAACCAAGGTGGTGGAGTGCTAGGAAGGAGATTCAAGGTTTAGGGTGAAAAATTCACACAAAATCAAAACAAAACAAAAACAAAAACAAAAAACAAAAATTTACACACCTCTTTCTTTAAGGCTTCTTAAAACAGAACTTGTGAATTAGAACTTGTCTCTCACCTTTTATTTTTATTTTCTAAATCATTTATTTGAGGCTTCTTAAAATAGAACCTGTGAATTAGAACTTGGCTCTCACCTTTTATTTTTATTTTCTAAATCATTTATTTGAGGCTTCTTAAAATAGAACTTGTGAATTAGAACTTGGCTCTCACCTTTTATTTTTATTTTCTAAATCATTTCTTTGAGGCTTCTTAAAATAGAACTTGTAATCACTTTTTCTTCTTGGAAGTAATGAAGTCCCAATACTACAACTCATTATGTTTGTGGTGTATCATATGGCCATCCTCTACCTAGGTAGCTCCCGGATGATGCTAAATTGGCTTCTTGTAAGAAAGTAGTATCTACAATGGACTACAATTTTGAAGTGCGAACCTTGCTGCCCTCCTTAGCTATGGAAACCAGTGACTGCAAAACACTAAAAGACATATAGTGCATGGGATCTAGTGTTTCTTAGCCTAACCCAATGCTTTTTTTAGCATGCCTGTGCAAGACTTAACGTCACGCAGAACATGTCAATGTCCACATGAAGAAACTCGTATAAATTTTTGGTATCTTCTAGGATGTTAGGCGTAGCACACAATATTAGACGTAGCACACAATGTCAAATGTAGCACACGTAGCACATACATTCTTTTCTTCTATCCAAGCACGTTCATGTCATGTAGAAGCTAGTGGGTGACATTGTGGTATTCCTGTAGACATAAATGCGTCTTAGTGGACATGACAGTGTCTTTCTAGATGTCTACAATGACAAATATATGTTCACAGAAACATCCAGGCATTTAGAATTTCATGATTACGATTGAGACATTTTGTACCTGTAATTTTTCCATGGATCATTGTGGTATATGTTAGTATATTCTTAATACACTTAACAGCAATGAGACCGAATTGTTCGTGCATGTCTAACCCCTGCGTATGTGCTGTTGGAGGCTTTAAATTGGTGCAATTGGCAATGCATTTTGAGAATTAGGTTGTTGAATCCCAATGGATTGGAAATAAGTCTTGCTAGCACTAGTAGAAATTTCTGTA
Source organism: Climacium dendroides (assembly GCA_950106755.1). Classification (NCBI taxonomy): domain Eukaryota; kingdom Viridiplantae; phylum Streptophyta; class Bryopsida; order Hypnales; family Climaciaceae; genus Climacium; species Climacium dendroides. The sequence goes on along the minus strand of OX467084.1, from coordinate 33,232,756 downwards.
AATTTCAGCAGAAATCTGTTGTTCGGTGACCAAAACAACGTCATCGAAACAACAGAAATTTTTGCGTTTTCTACTAGTGTAGTTTCTAATTGCACGTAGAAGTTGTGTTCGTCAATGAATTAGGTGTAGGGTGATTGCAAGAAACACTTGTACTATTTTCTGTCACACGTTGCGGGCTGAGTTGTTTTTTGGCCATAACTTTTGTGTTTTAACTTCGAATGACTTAAGATTTACAAGGAAGGTATTCATGACTATCCTACAACTTCCTTGATTTTTTGGTAATTTTCAAAAATACTTTACTATCCCAAAATAGGCCCGAAATAAATGTCACACTTGCCAATTTGGAGGTTTTTAGTACTTTTGAGTACCTTTTTCATATACCCTACATCAAAAAAATTATATGGAGTTCTTCCTTACATATAAATACAACTTTTCACTAAAGGGTTTTTAAAAATAATTAATTTTGTGTGGTGTGGAAGTCTATGAAGAGAGCTTCCTTTTGCTTGCATTTTGAAACATATAAAATATTATTTTTGTAAGTTTTTTGGTGAATGACAATCTTCATAAAGTTTTTAAAAATGGACACTTTTTATTTTTTGTATTTACTTATTTTTACTATTTTTAACTAATTTTTGAATCAAAGGTCCTATTTTCTTGAGATTTGGCACTTTTCAAGTTCTCCTACTTAGAGAATTTTCCTACACATTTCCTTTGGTGAAAACCTTCATTTTAGAGGTATATACATAAATCATATTTTTAAGATTTTTTAAAAATTGGTTTTTTAATTTTAAAGTACTCCTAAAAAATTTAATGAGTACTATGAAAAACGCAACAAATAGTACAAGTGATTCTTGCAATCACCCTGTACATGGTGGGTTTTGTTGTTGTAGAGCTTTCGTAGCATGCTTCTCTCTTAAGTGACCACGAGTGTTCTTTTTCAACCACCCTTGACTTCTTTGTTAGTTGCTATTACATCTTTCTCATTGCCTTTCCCATCACATGTTATAGGGAACAAGTTTAATTACTTCAAGAGTGGACATTTCAAATTGCATGGCATCAACAAATACACGTAGGTGTTGATGTTTGTGATGGACATGAAGGGTAGGCATGGACGTCGTGCTGTAAGAGTCTGCATCAATGCAGATGGCCGTGTCCTTCACCACATTCCTATAGGTGACCTCATTCTACAAACCGAGTTGAGGGTGGCAATAGAGTTGAATTTGACGAGGTTTCCATGTCCATGCCAAAATTGTTATGGAGGAACACGCTGGGCTATCCATGTGATTTGAAAGCATCATGCAGAGGTGGGACGGGATGTTTTTTTGACAAAGTCAATGATCGGGGGGGACCCACCCAATGGATACCTTTCTCGCGGCATGTGGGTGGAAGATCTTATTTATGACGATGACATCATTGACAATGACGCGGACATTGTAGATGATGACATTGAGATTCAAGATGTAAATGGAAGACCATAATTTGGGAACATTGATGCCGGCAACGCTGCAGATAACAATGACGCTCCTTTGGATGTACAACACGATGTCCAAAGGCAAGTCATAGAGGCCTTTGATCGTGGCGATGCATTGCATTCGGGCACCTTGGCGTCCGAAGGAGCGTTAGGTCCTAAAGCAGACGTTGGCGTCGACATCGTTGAAGACATGCAGCGTTTATATGAGCATGCAACAACAACACTGTATGAGGGGGCATCATTGATTATTCTGTCAGCAACAATCATCATCATGAATATGTGCGTGGTCTTCCGTGTGAATAACCATTTCACTAGTAAGCTCCTACAGTATTTATCATCAAACTTGCTCCCAAAAAACAACAAGCTCCCTACTAGTCATTATGAAGCAAGGAAAATGATTAGGAAGTTGGGCTTAGAGTACAACAACATCCATGCGTGCCCAAGTGGATGTGTGCTATTCGAAGACGAGCATGCACATCTAAGTACCTGCTCGAAGTCCTCGAAACCAAGGTGGGTGGAGGGTACAAACTCAGTACCAACAAGGGTCGTTCGACACTTTCCCTTGATACCGAGACTGAAAAGCATGTTTAGGTCTTCAGAGATCACTCAGATGCTGACAGGTTGGACGAAGCATGTCAGCGACGACGGCGTCATGTGGTCAGTGGTGGACAGCCCTGCTTGGAAGTATATCAGCGGGGACGTTGCCTTCGACAACTTCGGTCTGACGACAGAAACCTGCGTTTGGCACTAGCACTGGATGGTGTCAATCCCTTCAAGCTAAGCAACACGAATTGGTCAACATGGCCGGTGCTCATTTTGATTTACAACTTTGAGCCATGGTTTGTGAAAAAGAAATTCTTCATCTCCCTCAACTTTCTCATTTTTAGGAAGCACTTCCCAACTTCCAAGAACATGGATGTGTTTTTGCGACCATTGTTGAAGGAGCTACATGCATTGTGGAAAGGTGTGGTAGCTCAAGATTTCTCACAACCTGAAGGTGCTTGTCGCTTTATCATGCGTGGCTTACTAATGTGGACCATATCAGATTTTCCGGCATATGCTCTCATCTCTGGCTTGTCTTGCAAGGGATATAAAGGATGCCCAGATTGTAGTCTCGAGACAAATTCTAGACTTGCGAGAACTGGTGATGTGAGGGCGGATCGAAATACTAGAGGGTCAAAGATTGTGTATGGTGGTATACGAAGGTACCTAAGTCGACATCATCCTTATTATCAAAACCGTTGCTTCAATGGCAAAATAGAGCGTCGCTTTAGGCCAAAGACCATGACTGCTAAAGATGTTATCCGATATGCTGTGTGGCGGCAAGCATTTTTAGATCTTGGTGGAAAAGAAGATGGAAAAGATGACCCGGTGCATTTCACAAGGGTGAAACGGTTGAGTGCTTTGTTTGAGCTGCCCTACTAGAAGGTGCAAAGTAGTCTAACCTGACTTTGATACTTTGTCAGTGTCCAATGTCTGTGTGGTACATACATCAAACGTTCTTTGTCATAGTAGTGGAGCGTTGACATCCAAGTAGATGTCATAGCAGACATCTCAGAGCAGGAATTGCAATAGTTGTAGACAGTGGCCGTCTATTCAATTGTGCAATGTGAACATCTCATGCTGTGTTACATGTCCCCTCAGACATAGATGTGAATACAAAGTGAAGGCTAAATGTCTTTGTAGATTTCCTAAACGAACAACACCGGAAGTGACGATACACATTGTTCTGAATGGGGTAGCTTACTCATGATATATGTGCGTTCTTTTTTGCAATATCTGTTGATCCGACACATTCTGGATGTCATGCATTGCGAGAAAAATTTATGCGAGAACATGGTGAAGACGCTTCTTGCTATGAACGATAGCCTTGACAGCCACATTGATGCACAACAACTTTGAATATGTGAAGAAATTTGGCTTCAAGACCCACGAAGACACCAAGATGATTTCTACATGCCAAATGCACCGTATGCAATGACAGTAGACGAGCGTAAGGAGTTCGTGGATATAGTATCAAATATCCGTACCCCAACAAACTATGTTGGTGCAATTCATAAACGTCTACAGAATGAAACGTTACAGTACATGAAGACTCACGATTATCACATTCTCATGCAGCAGGTGAGCATGTCATGGAACGTGACACAGAGGTTTATAGAACTTATCCAAGAAAGAGAGGGAGTTCAAAGATTGTCACTGCTCCATAACCATTGTGGACATCATATGTCTTTGTTAATGTCGTCAAAGACAGTCGTATGTGTATGACAGTGCATGGGAAGATGCTGTCTTCAATATGATAGTGTTTTCTGTGGCATTGATGCGTTTTTTGGTAGTCACCAATATTCAGCACAGGAACGTTGCAATAGATGTTTGAAACTAATGTCGGGGTGACCCTCATGCACGTTACAGAGAATTGCGTTAGAAATTTAACAATGGAAAGGTGACTGACAAAGATGTTGTTCGTGTGTAGATTCTATTGGTGGCTATCCGAAACATCTTGGATGAGAATGTGCGCTTGGCTATTATAAAAATGAGCAGGGTTTTCCAAAGACTTTGTGAGAAGGAGGTCAAGGAGGTTGACAAAGATGTCCTCATGCAGAATGTTATTATGGCAACTTGTCTCATAGAGAAAGAGTTCCCCATGACATTTTTGAATATAATGACCCATTTGCTAGTGCACCTTGTTGAACAATTATTTGTATGTGGCCTAGTGCATTGTAGATGGATGTACCCCATTGAGCGATACATGAAGACTTTAAAGGATTATGTACGGACTTTGGTGCATCCAGAAGGAAGCATAGCAGAGGGATATCACATTGAAGACACATTTGGCTTCTGCACGAAATACATGAGAGAATTCCAGAGAACCGATAAGCGTGTCTAGGATGTAGACGAAGATCTCATCATGAACGACGAGGTGATACATAGCAGGAAATCAAAAGAGAGGGCATTATCCGACGCTTTGAGTTCATATGCACATGCGTTTGTAATAGACAATGCTCCGTGCTTAGAATCTTGGCGAGAGTAAGTAACATGCACTGCTTTCTAGTGCCACTGCGGACATCATGTTGTCTTGTATACACTCTTCGCAGATGTCAAAGCCAGCGCTGCCCCGTTCAATGATGTCATATGGGAAGACGCATTGATGTTTATATTGGCACCAATATGCACGCCTCAGTAGAAGAGAATGCCCTCAACACATGATAGTTGTTAAAGAGCACTTGAATTCTTGAACATCTTCTCAGACATGCCATGCACATTGTGCGTGCCCCCCCGTCCACATGAGTTCATATGTTCAATCCATTGTTCTAATTTCATTATTGCTAAGCATAATGTAGGGACTACACTACGGCAAAGTCCCGAAGATGGGAGGACTGAGAAGCTTTTTGCATTGCGTGGCGGCGCTCAAATCCAAGAAGAGCGGTTCGTTATCTAGTTGAACTAAGTGAGTTTCCATCCTTCGCGCAGTGGCTAACATTAACGGTGAGGGAAGCTGATCATTCTGAATGTCTAGTGGATGAAGACATCAGACATTATGCGCAGCTTCTTGAGCGGAAGGCAACATCCCACCATCAAATGTATTGTCACGGCATGCACCTCCGTGTCCGAAGCTTCGAACGTGGGCTTGTTACCCGTGACTCTGGAGTGGTAGCGAGTTTCACACGCTAACTTCATTGGGGTATGCAGAATGGGAGGCCAATGGAAACCACATAGGAGTATGTGGAGTACATCAAAGAGATTTTGGTATTGGATTATCGAAATCACTGTGTCATAGTGTTGTTGTGTGATTGGGTGAGGGGCACGCAGGGTAGTCGAGCTCCCAGCGTGCAATAGGATAAATACGGCTTCACGTTGGCAAACTTCAACCATTTGGATGGAATGGTCCACACTGATTCATTTGCCTTTCCACTACATTGCCAACAAGTGTTCTTCTCCGATGATCCACATTGGCCTGGTTGGAAAGTAGTTTGCCGAATAGAGGTGAGGGATAGACGTGGGTCATTGCACCCTCTTACGACAACCCCGAACATGGTGCAGTTGGTGAATGATAGGGACTTCGATGGCCTACAACCATTGCAACAAGTCGTGAAACCGGTGCGCCAACCAGCAGACAATGGTGGAAAGTATGTTGCTGTAGTTAGCGGTGACATTGCATCTGAGGAGGAAACATAGGGTGTTCACATCATTGACATGTGTTTGCTGTGCCAACATTTTGACATCACATAGGACGTCTAAGAAATACAAAGCCATCAACATGTTCATGTCTTCCAAGTAGACCCGTTGCATCTTGAACGTGCATTTTGTGGTAGAGTCTGTTTTGCTTGGTGCTGCAAGTGACATCATATGAATAGGGTGGAATTTTATCCTAATGAAGTTTGTTGAACGTGCGCAAAATGTAAGACTTCAATAGCCCAAAAATGAACCTAAATCAAGTAAACACATAAGTCATTTTGTATTACATAGGAAGAACGTGCATCATGTGCAAATTCAACCTTGGGCATAAAGTCATGTCATGCATCTATAGTCATTTTGACATCAAAGAAGACGCCGACAATTGCTTCTACAACACCCACACGTTCAGTAATGAAACGCACAGTGGATAGCATGTGGTTTGAAGTTACATTCGCAGTAAGTACAAAATGTTGACGCCAGAAGTGTCGTCAATGTGGACGTTAGTACGTCACTTGTGACGTCCACGGAGACATTCAAGATCAGAATATAAATAGGTCAAGTATGTTGACGTGGCATGCCACGTCATCATCCTTGTCCATGTCACATAATTTCCACGTCATCATGCCACATCACACAATTTCCACCTCATCACGCCACATCAGATGCCACATAAGCTTTTAAGAGTCACCACCTGCCCATTGTCCTCTTTTTAACCTTGGGCAGTCACTTTACCTTTGACCGCAACAAAATTCTAAATCAACTTCTGAGCTAAGTATGACCAAAGATGGTGACGTGGCTGAACATGTTATTGTGGACATCCTTGGAAACATCTGGTGTCCACCTAAATGTTTTACATTACATCATTGTTTTTCGTAGCATCAGTATGTTGTGACTGAAATCTAGTAATGCTATCAAAGACATCAAAGCAAAATCTTTACTTTTTCGGCCTAACACCCCAACGTCTTCTGCAACGTATTGTGTTTTTGCGAACATACGTCATTTTTGGCTGGATGTCCAGGCAAACGCAGTTTTTTTATAGTGAGTGCAAAGACATTTGCCGAAGTTCAATTTGTAGGCTACAAAGAAACTACTGATGAAGTGAATGTGCATCACTGAGAAGAATTCATGGAGTACAACTTCATTTTTTGTGGGGAATGCTAGGAAGAGTGTTCAAGAAATAAAAGGAATGCATTGAATATTGACATGCAAATCTTGGACTATGTTCTCATAGATTGTGTTAATTTTTGCAGGAAAGTAGACATGGTGTGGGATGCAATGGAGCAGAAGGACTACGAAAATCAATGCATGAGAAGAAAAGATGAAAGCACAACTAATTAAAGATATATTTCTTAGTCAAAGTCAAATGTCTTCGAATTACAAACATTCACTACAACAATGGCAGTGTTTTATGACTGCAAAATATGACTGTAGTGAGTTGTAAAATCAAAAAATATGACTCACGCAGAAATCACTGTAGATGACTCGGGATATGACTGACTCTAGTAGTTTAGAAGCAGTCGCTTCAGACATCAGTCATATTGGTAGTCATATGGGTTGAGGGGTATAAATACCCATTTTTAGCCATAGTATGCCAACTAGGCGTATACTTTGACTATCCTAGGGGGATTTTGACTTTTTCTTGGGTTGCCTGGGCAAATAAAAATATCCTATGTGGAATACGACTGTGTCGAGTCATATTTTTTGATGACGTGGAATATGACTGTGATGAATCATATTTTTTGATGACGTGGAATATGACTGTGGTAAATCATATTTTTTGATGACGTGGAATATGATTGTGGTGAGTCATATTTTGCAGTAACATGGAATATGACTGCGGTGAGTCATATTTTGCAGTGATGTGGAATATGACTGCAGTGAGTCATATTTTGCAGTAACGTGGAATATGGCTACAGTGAGTCATATTTTGCAGTGATGTGATATATGACTGCGGTAAGTCATTTTTTGTAGTGATATGGAATATGACTGCGGTCAGTCATATTTGTAGTAACATGAAATATGACTGCAATGAGTCATATTTTTTAGTTACATGGAATATAACTAGTATGAGTCATATTTTGCAGTAATGTGGAATATGACTACGGTGAGTCATATTCTTGTTAATATGAAAAATGATTCTCATGAGTCATATTTTTGAATGATGTAGAATACGACTCTTGTCAGTCATATTACTAACTACAATCACATTTTTAATGCATTTTAAGTAGACATGATATATAACTATCATACATCAAGATGATTTGACAATTGAATAAAAAGCCTCATGCAATTAAAAATGAATATATAATATATGATTTTAGAGATGTATGAGAGATAATCATATTAAAGAAGGAGAATGTAAGAACAAATACAACTATCTTCATTGACATTTATTAGTCACTAATACAAAATCTATATATCAGAATGAATCATTCACACAATCCAATAAGGCCTACAATCCTAACAATAATATGAAGATGGCTTCATTGGATTGTAAGTAGCCTCCAATGTCTTTGTTTTAACTTTTGGTGCCTGCATATACAATTAAAGAAATTAGATGTTAATTTTTAGTGATTGAACAACAAAGCTCAACCTTCAAAGGCTTATAACAACACAAAATATGTACCTCAAGTTTAGGATAGGAAGAATAAGATTGATAATGGAGGAAACAAGAAAAAAAAGATAAGTATTAAGAAATAACAAGAAGCAACAACTAAGCAACAACTAAGACACAACAAGAAACAAGAAGCAACAACTAAGACACAACAAGAAACAACTAAACAACAACTAAGACACAACAAAAAACAAAAAACAACAACTAAAACGTAAGAAGAAACACAAAATAAGAAACAACAACTAAGACACAATAAGAAACAAGAAGCAACAATTAAGACACAACAAGAAACAACTAAGCAACAACTAAGACACAACAAAAAACAAGAAACAACAACTAAAACATAAGAAGAAACAACAACTAAAACACAACATGAAGTAACAATTAAGACACAAGAAGAAATAAGAAGCAACAACTAAGACATAAGAAGAAACAAAAAGCACCAACTAAGACACAACAAGAAACAACAAGAAATGAGACTGTAGATGCAACAAGAAGAAATAAGAAGCAAGAACTACAAAACAAGAACTAAAAAGAAGAAAGAATTCAAATGTAAGGAAAAAAAAATTTAGATGCAACAATAAGAAGCAAGAAACATGAAGTAAAGAGCAACAAGAAACAAGAGTTGAGATGCAACAAAAAACAACAACAAATGAGAGCTAAGAGACAATAGAAGGTAAGGAAGAAGAACCACAAGAAGTGACGGTTAGGGTTTCAAAACCCTAAAAAGCGGCGGCTACGGTTTCAAAACCCTAAAAAGTGGCGGCTAGGGTTTAGGAACCCTAAAAAAATAATGGCTAGGGTCTCAAAACACTAAAAAAGTGTTGATTAGGATTCAAAATCCAAAAAAATAGGTAACTATGATTTCAAAATTTTAAATGATGGCTTATTTATATTTTTGTTAGAATTGCCCGTATTCTTTTTGAATTGCCCAAAACCAAAAAAAATTCACTACTATAAAAATATAATTGATAATATGACTCAATGTTCCCAAACATGTTTCCAAACATGTTCCCTACGTTCCCTATGAAGTACTTTGGTATTCCTAATGGCCGTATAGTATACACTTGTGAAGTATAAGGCGTAAAAATGACTGGTAGTCATATTTTGCAGTCATATTTCTCCCCAAAGTGTTGGCCTTCAAGAATATGACTGCAAACAGTCGCCAGTCATCCTCAGTCATAATTTTGCAGTCATAAAACACTGCCATTGTTGTAGTGATTGACAGAAACTTTCCCTATTCCAGTATATTATTACTATGGTTGTAATTTCAAAAATGTATATTGTAAGAACTACGGGTGAAAAATTGGACATAATAGATTGACCACTAGAACATATGAGTGGAATGTGAATAGAATTTTGGAGATATTGTCGTTGAATCTAGATAGTATGTATAAGCATTGCAAAAGAATAGTAGTCCTTTGTACAAAACTCCCCATATAATATCAATTATAGGGTTTTGAAATTGTGCAAGGCAATTGGCACATGTACTTGCTGCTTTGATTGTTGTGTATGAATTCCATACTAGGTAATTGTATGTGGTCATGCCACAATTACAAATTCTGGGTTTTCATTTCCTCTCTGTAAATTTCGTTATGTGTGAATGAAGGACTACATAATGTCCACTGTAATTTGAGAAAGAGATTCCAACAATGACAAGTAGGTTAGACTAAATTGCATATTCTGCATACATATTTTTCGTCAAATTCCCTACTAGGCATTAAACAATAAACAATAAAAGGAAAAAAATTGCAGAAATTTCACAGAACGTCCAAAATAGTCTTATTGTCAATGGTAGGATTATAAATGAGGTCAAAAACATAAATGAGAAGGCTGACTAGTCAAAGTGAATGCAATGTGGCCAAGGGGCTCTACAAAAACAAGCTTACGTGCATTTGTGTCTAAGATGACAATTTCATTGACAAAACTTTGTCAAATGCTTGTCCAAATCAACCCCTCCTAATTGACAAAGCATTTGACAAAGTTCTGTTAATTTTATGTCAATTAAACCATATAATCCCTTGTAGTGTTGTGAATCAAAAAATTCAGCAGTTTGCATATCCTATACTCTTTAAGGTTTTCAATAAGAAAATATGTAAGGATTATGTAGCATTCTACAATCTCTAGCTATGTGCCTTGGTTTGTGACAATAGAAGCATATCAAAGGGAGTCTTGGTGGTCCATAGCTTCCTCTACCTAGAAAGCCGCAACATCTTGTATATTATGACCAATAACCTCTTTGTTTGCTACTTGGTACATGTATCATCTACTTTTGATAATTTGTTGTCAAACGAAGGCCATATTCGTTAAAATGAGACAAAGTATAGTCTCAATTTTATCTTTGACTTGGAAGAAGGGCACAACTTCCACTGTGACAGAGTGATGGTGTGGACTGTGACTTTCCTCCGGACATGGTGGCGAGGCTGGTGGCGATGCTCTTAATATTTAATTTCTAAGAATCATAGAAAGGTTACAGTAATATGCTAAACTGGTGTACAGCGTGCACGCAATAGAAGGACCGAATCTAAGAGGCTATTCAAAGGCATAAAGATAAATCATTATAACTATTCACTTTTGATACTATTTGGTAATTTGAGACTTTCATATATTAATATATGAAAATCTTTGATTGCCCAAAGGTTGCACTCTCATTTTATCTTTGACTCGAGAATAAAATCACTATAATTGTTTTAGGGTTGAAATCTCATTTTAACGAATATGACCATCAAGGCTTTTTTATCACCCAATTGTTGGCTTTGGTATTGGCAACAATGCGACTCAAAGATCAAGTTTGCACTTAACTTCTCAAATGTCAAGATCTAGATGTATACCGTCCATCAACCATTTTACGATCTTTAGCATCTTTTTTAAGGGTTACCAACAAGTGTAGTTAAAATTTGCATGTTTTTTTTCAAAGATTAAAAAGTTGGTGCATGTTTTGCTGTTCAAAGATCTAAAAGTTGATGCATGCTTTACTTTTCAAAGATCAAAAAGTTGGTGCATGTTTTGCTTTTCAAAGATCTAAAAATTGGTGCATGATTTGCTTTTCAAAAATCTAAAAGTTGGTATTTGGGTGTTACAATTGAGTTTTCCAATGATAGATACTCCCAACCATGTACACAAGGAAAAATAGATTCTTCATATTAACATATTCCCTCATGTAAACTTCAAGAACACATCTCACTTCCTTTCCTCACGGTGGAATAACACAATGCAACAAAAATCCACAAACTCTTTAATTTACATAAAGTTCATGTGCACTTTTGAAGTGCACATGAAGAATCACAAGGAAACAAGGGAACAAGAAGACATTAAAGATTTCATAAATAGGTGCAGTTGAATATGAACTTTCTAGCAGAGTTGGGGGTTCCACACCGCTGGATACAAACGGGTTTGCATGAGACATTGGAGTAGATACTTCAAAAAACTACCTAATCTAATGGAACTCTCATCCATGTAGAGCATCTTCAATAAGTGAATGATCACCTCGTGTTACAACATCTGTATCTAAGCAAGTTGGTACTGCAAACACCCTGTTCATCTAACTTCCACATGCAAAGCCTAAAAAAAAATGCCCCCTGACTAAACACACCACTCGACCAAAATCCAATCCAAAAATATGATTCGGAGGTCTCAGGCACGCAGGTGAGAAGGATCTCTACAGACATGAACTCGTGCTACACCAGTACACATGTATACCGAAACAGCAACAGCAATTTGTTGTGTCGTTGCCAAACGTCTCCGAATAGAAAGCAGATGTGGTTTGGCTCTAATTTTTTACGCCAGAACCTCTAGTGATCGTACAAAGTGATTGGACCACTATGAAAGAATGTCAGAACCTCAAGTGTAAACCTTCACCAATTGCTATGTTACAATTCTGACTCTCAGTCTATAGATATGAACATTCTTTGTGCGTGACTGTGAGATATATACTTAGGTCCCATAAATAATATCGACAGTGTAAAGCAAGCTTTTTTCTGTAACTACGTTACGCCCCCCGTGCCCCGCCCCCCCAATCGACAAACATTTTATTCGATACCAAGGCGTAATCTTGTGGACACTTCTGGGGCTTTGCCAGGCATCAAGGCACATCGCAAAACACTCTCTGAAGATCTACAAATCTACCGAGGAGACTTGCCGGGAAAACTTAATCAAGGTTTGAATTCCTCTTCAAGCTCCTCAAACCCTTGTAACCTGGACGGTATTTGAGGGGTGTAAAAGTTAGGATCCAAACTATGGGGTGTGCTTGGAACTGGACGGTCATGACCTGGACGTACTAAATGTGAAGGTGGAGGAGGATAAACTGTGCCACGAGGCAAACGACTGCCTGGGGCTTGACCTGACAATGAAGATGGGCGCGTTTGACTGGAATAAGGGGACGGGAGATAGCCAGCTTGACTAGGGAAGCTTGAATAGCCTGGATCGCTCAGTAAGCTCGAAAATTGACTCACCCGTAAGGAAGAAGCAGGAGGTGCAGGAGAGAACCCTGGAAAGTTAGAGTTGGTATTCCCCGTTGGATAACGTCCTCCCATGGCACTTGGTGGGTTCTCCACGAAATATTGGGAGACAGAATCCTGGCTCTGAGGCATAGACATGAAGGAACTAGGTGATGGCTCGGGATGGGCATATGACGGGGGAGGATAACCACCAAATGGAAGCGAGGGAAAAGCCTCAGGAAAATAGCTGTAAGGAGGCTGCCGAAAACCAGGCTGATTATTACCGGGGGCAGGAAATGGAGCTTCAAACGGATGCTGGAGTGCACTGCTTACCTGCGACGGGAAATTGGCATATTGGCCAGCTGCGAGATGCCCCGCTGATGATGGTGACGCCGCATAACCCCTTCCAGGAATATCTGGCTCCCTGTCTAGCTCCCTCCCCGTGTACTGCTTCTCCTTTGCTCTCTCCCGAGCTCGCTCTCGAGCTTTGGCTCGTGACTCAACCCTGCCGGAGGAACCTCCTGCAACATCGCTGGCGCTTCGGAAGATAGCTTCACCCTCGCGAGCAAAACTCGGGTCAACAGACCCTTGACCATACGCTTGGGGTCCACCGGGACCAAGGGGCTCCATACCTTCCACTGCCCTATGGACAAATGGTGAAGCTGACACCATTGGTGGCTGCCCATGACTCTCATAATTCCCATAAGCAGTGCCTGAAGAATCTATCAAACTAGGGGTAGGGAGGACCCCGGAGAGGCCGGCTGCGAAGGTGGAGGATGAATTGGTCTGCTGCTGGAGTGGCTGCTGTTGTGGTTGTTGCTGTTGTTGTGGTTGTTCTGAGGAAAGCTCTCCTTGTCGCACGGGTGGAAGTTGCGCGAGCTCGTCAATGGCTGCTTTGGCGTGCTTTATCAACCATTCCACTGCTTTACTGGGCTGATCATAGCCGAGCCGATCTTGTACGTCGTAAAATTGCACAGCAGTGGGAACGGACAGCCGAACTCTTCGGTCTCTGGGGCCTTTCGCTGTGTTCACCTTGCTATGGCGATCTTTCCCTCCTGAAGATCGCGCAGCTCGAGGTGGTCTCTCGGCTTCTGCAGGAGGACCACTCCTGGTAGGTGGTTCACTCACACGCGCGCGCACTCTCCTCTCCTCAGATCCCTCATCACCCCCTCTTTTGGTCTGCCCTTCCACTTTTCCTGGATGATTGGTGCCAGAGGTACTTCTCTCGTAGCCTAAAGCTGTAGCGGCATCTAAATCTGCATCAGCTTTCCGAGAGCGTTGATCTCCCTCCTCTTCCTCACCTTCGCCAAATGTTGTCGATTCATCCAGGATTTCCGTCACTGCCTGGCGCACATGTGCACTTGATCTACCGCACCCTATTAATCTTAAATTTTCTCCGTCTCTCTGGGCGTGGAGAACGACAAACCGAAATGCTGATTGAGCGATTTTCTAGTTCTGATATTCTAGCCATGCCTGTGCGGAGGCTGACACATCAACTGCACTAGCTATAATTAATGCCTAGTTATGACACTAGGCTCATTCATAGATATCGAGGTTGGCATACTAAAATATTGACTCCTCTTGGGCAGACTCGGGCTGGGTTGAGAAACAATATGGGCAGGCTGCTTGTTCAGAAGACTCCGCCAATTTGCCCAAGCAATCCGTTGCGCTGCAGCAAGCGCATGCCCAGGACAGATATGTATCCCGCGGATGCTAAGGAAGTAGCCAATAAGAGAACAACCCTTGCAACCAGTCCCTGATTTTGCAATTTGGCATCACAACTATAACCACGTCCTTCTCATTCCGATTGTGAAAATCTAAATATGCCTTTAACCTCTTCCCTCCCTGCGCAGATCTTGTTCCAGATTTCCAAAACTAATTTCAGAAAATTCGTGTGAATGTTGACCCTTTAACCTCCTTCCAAACGAACTTGCGATTGCAGTCATCTGTTTAACTTCTATTTGCTAATATACAAGCTGATCCGACTCTGCAATATACGGCAAAACAAACGATTAGTATGCTGCAGGCTCGAATCCACTCTCAAAAACAAGAAAATGATCACAAAATTGCATCCCTTGCACCTGTATTGCTCCCAAAGACAGGAAATTGGGTTCTAAAGTTATTGGTTCCCTCGCCTGCATGTCCACCAAAACGGAGACCTCGTCTACTTCTTCAACTGAAAGAAGTTTGCATCCTCACGACTACGCCATTTTCTCTCTTACTAACCCTCTCATCTGGAAATAAATTCGATCCCGACCTTCTGCAATTACGTCTGCTCAATGTGCCATTCCAAAGTGGGGGGTGCGCTAAATCAGCCTTCCACACGAAAAATAAGCAGCAGGACAAACGCTGTACGCGTAGATCCACAAAAAAGTGAGGGTACCCAAAGCGAATATTAACAGCGCTATTCCAATTTATACGGACTTCAGAGATGTAAAAACACGAGAACCTTTGTGTTCCCCCCACGATCCAACCTGCACGACTAATTCGTCTTCAACTGTATGGAAAAAAAAGTTGCGCTATCACTGGGAACTTTCAAAGCCTGTCAAGACAAGTTCAGAAAAGTACTTCACCTTTAACACTCATGACGTCGACGTCTCAACAACTTCCTAAAGCTTCTCATCCCGCACCATCGCTGCCGCCACATTCACCTGATTCTCATGAACCGCCACCTTAATCAAAGTTTCGTCCATTTCCGAAAACAAATACCAGACACCCACCACGCATGATCCGCCGCCTCAATTTGCCCACGAGCGAATTTCCAGCAACAGGGCCACTCTCCTCTCGCCCACAGCCACCCCACATTCGAAAAACGAAGAACCTAGCCTCGATTTAATCTACAAGAATATGTCCCTCGCAATATCCTGGCCCACCACCCTTCCGAAAATCCCATTACACGATCATATCTTTGCGAGCTCGTACCCCAGCAACACAACAGCAAACATTACATCCCGCCACCCACACACGGCGTGAACTCCGCCTTGAGTTCTTCTCAGTACAACTACAAACACTCATGGTACGCACTCCACAATATGACCAGTAACATGATCATCAATCTCACCCATCGCCACACCATAGACACACCCTGAGTGCCAATTGATCATATCCCGATCCCAGCTAGCTAGCTCTACAGGAGAATCAAGTCATCCATCACAATCTCCTTTTTTCTCTCGGCTACACCACCATTCGCCTCAATGATCACTATCATCATCGTCACAGACAAGAAGCGGAAAACAACCGCAAGTCGCTATCTCTTTCGCCTCAGCACGTTACGCCACCCACCGCTCACAGCTCACCCGTCACTTTCGATCCGGCCTCACTCACTCCTCCCTCAGTCACACCGAGGGGGAAAATTTTACCAGCGACACAGGGAGAAGATTTATAATTAGTTGACGACTAATAGAGGCGGCGATGCATACGATCGATCGGCATCGCCAGCCCGCATGCATCCATCCTCATTCATCGTCTTCGTCGCCGTCGTCGTCGTCGTCGTCCACCATGGCAGGGCAGGCGGAGTCTACAAGACGGCCTCCCCAACTAAATCAAGGGAAGCAGGACCACCCGGTGCGTCCATACCCATGCACACGCTGGTGCTTCGGAGGACCGAGCCTGGGGTAGCGACTGCTCCGGGTTGCAGGTTGGGTGGGGCCAGGCCATTAGGGCCACCCACATCGCCTCCTCGGAAAGTATGGCCAGGCCTAGAACGCATGAGGCCCTGTGGCAGGCTGGGCCCATAGAAAGGGGCCCACGTGGAATTTCGACCCTCGTGAACAGCTCAGTTGCAATTTGAAGGTCAGAAGAAAAATCATTTTTATGTTGTGCTTTTCAGTGTTTCTCATCGCGAGAATTACTCCGTCACCACCACTGCTACGAAAAACACGCTGGTTGTTCGCAATTCTGGTAGAGAAGCAACGGATTCCCCAAGCGACCTGCATAGATTTGAACGCTGAAGACTTTCTCAGTCTGGAGTCGGTCTGCGAGTTTCAAGACAAGCCATACAAAAAGATTTAATATACTATAATTTGTAATTTCTTGACAGTACGGTATCAGTATGTGAACTCTCAGTTTCCTTGCCTGAAATATGCTGACAATCTATCATCAATACATGCAAGCTCCAAACTAACTATATATTTGTTTAGATATTTATTTATATATTTTATTTTTATATTTTTATATTCATATGTATATTCATATTTATATTTCACACGCACCTGCTGTTGACATGCAGACGAGCAGACCACTTGGTGGAAAGGCAGATGATAAAGCCCTGGAAAAATGAAGCCTCAGGAACTGCCATCAATTTTCGATACACTTTCAAAGTCAGCAGCGGATCCATGGATAACAGAGTGCTTTTGATACTCGTGTCCTGACCCGCGCAGAATTGTTGTGGTGATCGATTAGAGACACTTGTATTTCAGAATTAAGAGACGTGGCCAGACAGCGCGGCAAGAAAATTACTGGCATCACTAAATGCAAGACCAAGAGCATTGTGAGAAAAAGGTGCAACAAAAAAGGTGACAGGGCGAAGGAAAATCACCGTCCCCAGAATTATTTAGAAGCTTTCTCTTGTTCTGAGGAATAAAAAAAAGCATCTGACTCAACAAGAGTAGCAAGAGCAATGGAATCTTGTTGAGAGATCTGCTCTCACTATGTACCTAGCAAGCTACACCACGAATTGCATCACGATCTTACTTGGTGAATGAAAACTTAAATCATCACCTTGCAACTCGGGACGACATTGAGATGTCAAGAAAATCATGTAGTAAACATGTCGGATTTACATCAATATGTTGTTCCAGCATAGTGTCGAGAGAACATCATGTTCTAAGCACCTACTCCAACTTGATGCACCTGGGTGGGTTAATGTCAGCAGTGGATATAGCTGATCGTTTGTAGCATTCCAATCGACTAAAACCAGCCAAGTGAAGATATGCCTTTGATATACCTCGACAGTCTTAAGTCGTCTCAAACATGCCTGCCAATACATCCCCCTTGTCAGCTGAAAGGGTCTAGGGAAGATGAACAGCATCTTTCCTTTGGCTGCTGTCTACGAATGCTCAAATTCAGAGATCGACGCTGGGCCTTTTGTCGCACGAAAATGAAATACAATCCACGCAGACACAATTTGGTTCAAAAATCACCACCAATTATAAGGCCCATAGCATGAATAAATTTATATAGCACAAGTCGAACTGAAATAGAAACCTCGACATGAGAAATCAATTTTGTGCACATGCCTAGAAGACTCTCCCTCGAATTTGTTACAAGTATCACAAGAAGTCCAAAGGTGTTTTGAGGAAATCCCCGTGCTAACTTCCCTCCTGTCTCCAAGAATGCTTACACTGAACAAGTCATAATTCAAGAGGTGAAATAACAACCTCTTCGTATAAACTTCGACTTTTAGCTTGCGACCGCTTGTGTCTCTCATGGTTCCTAAACCTTTTCAATACAACACAGATAAGCGCTCCTTTAATTTCTGAGCTGCAAAACAAATTCAAATAAAGATCAAACCATAGATTCATAAAGCTAATGCAAATGTCTAGTTAGGTGACCTCCATTTCAAGCTATCTTCCCAAAGAGCTAGCTCCACCTGAATGCACCTATGTATCAGCAGAAGCATATGATTGAACATGACACTAATCTTCAGTGTTGATTCCGTATCTTAAAATCAATTGAATAACACTCAGCTTGACAAGAGTACAACTGCAACAGCGAGTTCTGCTCTGGTAGAGGTAATAGGAATATCAATTACATCAAAGCATGGAATACACCGTTCTACAAGACGCATGAAATTCCTTCGACTCTCTACAGCAAAGAACCAATTCCGTAATTATGTTCGTCATCGTACTGCTCCTATTTAAAGGCATAGTGCACTAATGCCTAAGTCCAGAATCCTGGACCTCCTACACCTCAGGTCTGATGATCCTACTATCTCGCCAGAAATTCTCTTTTCCGTTATCCTGAATAATACACTCCAAACGATCATGTAATGTCCTCCATTCAGAGGTTTTTCCAGCACCACTTCTTAGATTCAATCCTTGGACGCTGTAATGAATGGAACAGTGAATGCAAACGATAATATTGTCACGGATTCTACATGAACCAATGCCGATCAACTATTACCCGCACAATTGTCTTCGAAGGTTCAATATAATTCAAGAAACAGAAAAGCGAAGAAATTCACGAAATGAACCTCGAATGACTTTCAAGTCTCAAAGAATTAAAAACATAATGCTCAGGAATACCCGAAGAATCGCGAAATCGCGAAATTCGATTGAAGAGAAAATTTAGGGTTTAGCTTTGCGTCGATTAAATAAGTTTGAAGCGAATCCTGGAACCATGTGAGCATAGTACAAAATCCTTGTGACTGTGAATGAGCAGACGGTCGGGCTCTTCGCAGCGAAAGCTTCGATCCAGCGTTCAATGGTGACGGGAATTGCAGCGTCGCTGAACAGTGCGCAAACGAAGAAGAGAATCTGTTATACAGTCTTACTTTGAGTGTAACCACTGGTCTTAGAGGGACGAAAATTTACAGTGGCCGGTAAATCCAGACCGGTCTCTGCGCAGTGTTTAAAAAATGCATTGGATTGGCAATGAAATGACAAGCATTAGATTTAATGTATAGACACAAAGTTGTATCTATACATTAAATCAGGCTGTTTGTTGTTTTGTTTTGTTTTGTTTTTAAAGAACATTGCTTCAAGTTTAAGACCCTGTGATTTTATACTTGATGACTATTCCAACTCCTATGTGATCAAGGTAGGAAATAAAGAAAAACATAATGTATGGACTATGATTCATGACTAGAAGTTGCTACAGTTAAAAAGAGTTCCGTTTTTAATAAAGTCAAGAGATCCCACCCTCCCACCCTCAGAAATAATGAAGGGATTGTGAAGATTTGTACAGATTGTGGCAGCAAACCAGTAAAGCTTTAATGCTTACTTTGCCAATATTTGTACCAAAACAGCTCTTAGATTATGGATCCCCAAATGACGGATCAAATTCAATATACTCCACCAAATATAGCCAATGCTACAACGCAATTAATAAGAAAAAATTATAGCTTGTATAGGTGGACAAAGGCTCCACCAAAAGCAGTTAATGGCATCACTCCAAATCTGATTCGCAAATTTATGAAGTAATAAATTATTACTCACCCAAGGCAAGACTACATTCATCCAAATCTTGCTTTGACAAGTTGGAAAAATGCAGTAGAAATGCATATTCTATAAAGTAGTGAAAGAACTTCTCACTACAACAAAAGCAGTGTTTTATGACTGCAGTGAGTCATAAAATCAAAAAATATGACTCACGCAGAAATCACTGTAGATGACTCGGAATATGACAGACTCCAGTCGTTTAGAAGCAGTCGCTTCAGACATCAGTCATATTGGCAGTCATATGGGTTGAGGGGTATAAATACCCATTTTTAGCCATAGTATGCCAACTAGGCGTATACTTTGACTATCTTAGGGGTTTTTGACTTTTTTTTGGGTTGCCCGAGCAAATAAAAAAATCCTACGTGGAATACGACTGTGTCGAGTCATATTTTTTGATGACGTGGAATATGACTGCGATGAGTCATATTTTTTGATGACGTGGAATATGATTGCGATGAGTCATATTTTTTGATGACGTGGAATATGACTGTGATGAGTCATATTTTTTGATGACATGGAATATGACTGCGATGAGTCATATTTTTTGATGACATGGAATATGACTGTGGTTAGTCATATTTTGCAGTAACATAGAATATGACTGCGGTGAGTCATATTTTGCAGTGATGTGAAATATGACTACGGTGAGTCATATTTTGCAGTGATGTAAAATATGACTGCAGTGAGTCATTTTTTGCAGTGATATGGAATATGACTACGGTTAGTCATATTTTGTAATAACATGGAATATGACTGCAATGAGTCATATTTTTTTATTACATGGAATATAACTAGGGTGAGTTATATTTTGCAGTAATGTGGAATATGATTGTGGTGAATCATATTCTTGTTAATGTGAAAAATGATTTTCATGAGTCATATTTTTGAATGATGTAGAATACGACTTTCGTCAGTCATACTAACTACAATCACATTTTTAATGCATTTTAAATGGACATGATATATAACTATCATACATCAAGATGATTTGACAATTGAATAAAAAGCCTCATGCAATTAAAAATGAATACATAATATATAATTTTAGAGATGTATGAGAGATAATCATATTAAAGAAGGAGAATGCAAGAACAAATACAACTATCTTCATTGACATTTATTAGTCACTAATACAAAATATATATATCACAATGAATCATTCACACAATCTAATAAGGCCTACAATCCTAACAATAATGTAAAGATGGCTTCATTGGGTTGTAAGTAGCCTCCAATGTCTTTGTTTCAACTTTTGGTACCTGCATATACAATTAAAGAATTGAGAGGTTAATTTTTAGTAATTGAACAACAAAGCTCAACCTTCAAAGGCTTATAACAACACAAAATATGTAGCTAAAGTTTAGGATAGGAAGAATAAGATTGATGATGAAGGAAACAAGAAAAAAAAGATAAGTATTAAGAAATAACAAGAAGTAAAAGTTAAGATGCAACAAGAAATAAGAAGCAACAACTAAACAACAACTAAGACACAACAAGAAACAAGAAATAACAACTAAGACACAACAAGAAACAAGAAACAACAACTAAAACACAAGAAGAAACACAAAACAAGAAACAACAACTAAGACACAACATGAAGTAACAATTAAGACACAAGAGGAAATAAGAAGCAACAACTAAGACACAAGAAGAAACAAAAAGCACCAACTAAGACATAACAAGAAACAACAAGAAATAAGAGTGTAGATGCAACAAGAAGAAATAAGAAGCAAGAACTACAAAACAAGAACTAAAAAGAAGAAAGAATTCAAATGCAAGAGAAAAAAAGAATTTAGATGCAACAATAAGAAATAAGAAACATGAAGTAAAAAGCAACAAGAAACAAGAGTTGAGATGCAACAAAAAGCAACAACAAATGAGAGCTAAGAGACAATAGAAGGTAAGGAAGAAGAACTACAAGAAGTGACGGCTAGGGTTTCAAAACCCTAAAAAGTGGCGGCTAGGATTCTAAAACCCTAAAAAAATAATGGCTAGGGTCTCAAAACACTAAAAAAGTGGTGACTAGGATTCAAAATCTGAAAAAGTAGGTGACTAGGATTTCAAAATTTTAAATGATGATTTATTTATATTTTTTTTAGAATTGCCCGTATTTTTTTTGAATTGCCCAAAAAAAAAATTCACTACTATGAAAATATAATTGATAATATGACTTAACGTTCCCAAACATGTTCCCTACGTTCCCTATGAAGTACTTTGGTATTCCTAATGGCCGTAGAGTATACACTTGTGAAGTACAAGGCGTAAAAATGACTGGTAGTCATATTTTGCAGTCATATTTCTCCCCAAAGTATTGGCCTTCAAGAATATGACTGCAAGCAGTCCCTAGTCATCCTCAGTCATAATTCTGCAATCATAAAACACTGCCATTGTTGTAGTGTCTACACTGCATTTTTTGAGGATCATTTCTGGCTTCATAGCACTTAGCTACAAGCGCACATTGCTGTTGGAAATATTGGGAATACTAGGATAAAAAACATGGCAGCTTCTTCATCACAATGTCCAACTTTTGGCCAGGTTTACAGAAGAGCTTGTGATTCATGAAAAATATGAGTAGTTTATATGTTTTGTTCTCCTAGTGAAGGCTATAATACGCGATGTAGGCTGAAGACACCGATTAATTCCTCACTAACATTCCAATTTGGTGTCATGTTGTGGGATGGGCATAGATGAGGTCTACATCCTCTAGGAGCTATGTGCAAACCAGTTTAAAAAAACTCCTCAACCAAAACTTTCATATTATTGAATTACATTGTGTTTAGTTGTAAGCTTTCCATTTTCAGTGTGCTAGAACTAGTATAGTATAAGGCATTGACAAACTTCTATAAAAATTTAGTCTCATCTGTGATATTAATACGGCACTCTGTATGGATAAAGAAATAGATATATTTTTATGATTATCGATTCTTGCAGTAGAAATGCAGGAAGTCTTTTTGAGTATGGACATACCTTTGAGGTAGTACTTGAGGCTAGAACAAGCCTTGATTTAAAACTATAGTGTTAAAATCAAAAAGTTTAGAATTGATCAGATTGGTGCCTGATATATGGATGTTCCAAAAAAAGTTTGTTTTGTTTTGTTTTGTATGTTTGTTTGTTTGTTTGTCACATTGAGATCTCTCGGATTGTACGTCCCCCGGTCGCATGCTTAGTACCGTCGGAAAGCCCTTGGCGAGGAGGGGTGCACTAGCAGCATTTGGGCATACGGTGTGAAAGTTATTGAATTTTGAAGTATTTTTTGGATCTGAAAATTACAAAATTACTTTTACTTATATTTTGGTCACAATCTTGATACTGTCAAAAAGCTCTTAGTGAAGAGGGGTGCATGGGCTTGGTTTCGTGGCATTTCAACTCTCAATGTGAAAGTTATTGAATTTTGAAGTATTTTTATGAACTAAATAATTAAAAAATCACTTTTACTTTTGTTTTGACTATGACAACACACTAGTTTATATTGAAGTCATCTTAAATTAATCTAACATTAAAAATGTTTTAGTTCAATAATGTATTTTTTTAATATGTCTAAGTGTAGTTTGGATATTAAATTAAACAAGATTTTTTAACAAAATTGAAAATGTATTGACTCAATTCTGAGAGAAATTTGAAATTACAGTGAATATTTTAAGAAAAAATTAAGAGGGTCCATGTCAAACATATCATAGTCTTAACCCCTAAAATAATGCAATATTTTGAGGCTCAAAACTGCTTCAAAATACTTGTACCCTAAATTACTTGTACTCCTAAAATATTCATACATGTTTATTCTCTAACAAATTCAACTAAAGGATTTTTTGAGTTAATTTGTTCAAATACGCCTTCCTAAAATTTTAGAGCAAGAATCCCTACATTTTGCAAGTCCAATGGTAATAAACTTCAAAAAACATTTTTTTCTAGTCTTTTCTATCCATGAAGTTTTGTCTTTCAACATTTTTAGAAAAAAATTATGTAACTATGTTTAGAACTTGTGACAAAATCAACCAATATGTTGAAAAATAGGTTGAGACTATATGTAAAAAAAACTTAATCAAAAATACTTTCACATTCATCTTTAAAATAATTATAAATTAAAACGTAAATGATTTTTTTTTCAAAAATGCAATTTTAATAAAGCCATAAAATTTTGGATTTATTTAAAAGGATTTCTAGCTATCTACTATATAGCTTTGAGGAAAAAATATGATGGAAACTTCTAGAGAATAGGAAATATTTGAAAATGATAAAAAAAATTACCATATTAATATATTATAGTGGTGGGCATTACAATACAAACCAAATCTTTGTATAATTCTTTTAATAATTAAAATGTCATTATTGTTTGTCAATTTTATATTGCAATAAAATATTTATTTTATTAAAAAATTAGATTTTTTAAGCAAATTTAACTTGATAAACTTCATTTGGTTGATCTTGCTCAAATTCATAATGAATTATATTGAAGCTAAACTTATGTTTGAAAACATTAACAAGACCTCTAAAATGCACAATAAGATATATTCTTTTTTTAAACAAAATCCAATTAGAAATGACTAATATGATTTGAATACAATTCAATGATTAAGATATACAAATAACAAACATTCACCAAAAAACTAAATGAAGTTCATCCTTTTTTATATAAGAAGATCTTTTTTATTATTCATAAAATGTAATTTTTTAATTTTGGAAACTTCTTAGTCTTAATCCTATAAGGCTCATACAAGCTTTAATCTTGTAAAGACACTCAAGTTAATATTTTAAAGAATGGCCTTCAAACTTAGACTTTAAAGTATTCTCTTAGATTTGAAAAAAAATTCAACATTCAAAATCAATAACACCTTAAGATTTTGGTCTTATTTTTAAAACAACAATTTCAACAAATACTTATGAAATCTAACATTTCTACATTTATGTTCTAAATATCACACCACATGCAACCAATGGTAGTAAAAATAATTTTGTACTTTGTGCTGTGTATTTTTTAATGATAATTTATATATTGATTGTAAATAACTTGTCTTTACTCTTTCTTTATTTATCATCAAACATTCACACTCAAAACCAATTAATTTTTGGACTAAATGTATTATAATATTTAAAAATATCATTGTATGACTTGTTCATTATATCAAATCTTGATATATTTGTAACCATACCAAGAGTCCAAAATACTTTAATGACATCAATTTAAACACTTAAATTATCAATATACCACTAATTGAACTTTTATGTATTAATCTAGTATTTACAAATAGTACTTCTTATAAATATCATAATTCTCCAATACATAATTCTATTAATTTTTTGTGTTAATTTCTAATTTTTGGCACAAGTTCTTTAAAATGTCATCAAGAAGTTCCAAAAACTTCATTATCATCTTATATCTCCAATGCTTTAAATTTCATAAGTTTCAACAACAATTCTCTAATAGTTCAATTTCACAACAATTAGTGGGTTGCAATGTATTAAGGTGGGCACTCCCAAATGTGCCACTAACCCTAAACCGCCATCTTCATTATGTATACATCTCCAAAATCAATTAATATGTACCTATGTGGAAGAAATTGTTTTGGAACCAAACTTTGTTAGTTAATAACTTTTGCATACAATATCCTAATGTTGCATTCTTTGGTGTGCATTGGAACCTCCTTTCACTTGCCAATAAGAAATATATGAAAATTTGACAAATTTAATAATAGTAACTAGGCCCAATAGCAAAAAATAGCGGTTTGGAGGGTACTCACCTTAGTACCTTTCAATTGCATAATTAGAACATCTAATACATTGATTGTCTATCAATAGATAAGTGTTTTTTGGTATTTAAAGTCTGGTTGATTGGTTCTACCCAAGCTAAAATAAGTGGCTCCGGGATTTTTGCATTGTGGAAATGCTAGGCCCATGCCATTGGGTTGTGATTCACCACCGCCGCCACCCCGAAGCCGGACTTGCTTTGAATCGTCTCTTTTTCCTGATTGTGAATACACTAGCTCCTTGGATCTGATCATTTTTACTTGGATGTTACATATTGAAATTGATTTAAACTACTAATTAAAACTTTTGAAAACTATGGCAGCCACCTATTAATTGTTTCATGTTTTTTTAGTGTATTGGAAAGGGTGCAAATGATAGTTCAAAAATTGATGGAAGCTTGCAATATGGTCACTAAAGGAAGGAATTGATTCTTGGAGAAATCAAATAGTGTACAAGGATATTAAGGAATGAAGACATGATTGATACTAAGGTCGGAGGTCCATAAATTGACCAAGTTCTAAATGCATCCCCTATCTAGGAATGAGTGATATATTCCTTGAAATATCCATAATTGTCATTGATGAGGTAGGTAGGCTTGAAAGAAAAGTTTATGGACCTCCTACCTTAAGTTCAAGGCAAATGGTTGCTTTTATACCTTTGGGAATAAGGACTCAAATACCTGCCATTCCATCCCCCCCAATGACACACAATGTGTCATGGTAGGTGAAGTCCTTCATGATCTTAAAACATATAAAAAAAAGATTATGAGTATTAATGCACATATAAAAATCTCAAATTTTGAACCTAGACCCTAAATGCTACAATAGCTTTTTGTAATACCAAAATAGTGGTTTATGACATTATTAACCAATGGTGAAAAGATTCTTTTTAAGCCAAAAATATAGTAGCAAGAAAGTCATTGATTTGAATTGTAGAATTCAATTCAATGTTTTCCACATTTCCAATAGGACCAGATTTTCTATTGTTGAGAGAACAAGTAGAGTTCTAAAAAACGGGTTTGGGGCAATGAAGCTTGCAAGAGGAACAAAATATGAATATAAAGGAAAATGAATAACAATAAGTATGGTTTGCTTATATTGCTAACAAATACTTCAAAAGTATGCAATGTTGCACTACATTCCTTGTTCTTGCAATAATGTGTACTTTTGAATTCTACCACAATCACTGTCTTTTTAAATAGTGGTTTGACTTTACAACATAAAATGTGTCTTGCTAGGGGTCATATCAGCCTTTCAAAGCAAAATCTTCATTTCATTGTTATTAAAGAGTTCTAAAAGTTGGCATCTATTGCAATTGAAGCAATCAAAATTGTAATTTCCAATAAAATGCATACAATTGAAACAAAATAGATTAAAGTGGTAGCTTCTCAATTGGTTTTCAAAAGTTGAATTGATTATACCTATTTAAAAATTTGGAATCAAAATTATAAGGAATCAAAATAGACATGACTACATGGATATCTTGTAAAATTGCAACAACAAAGTAAAAAAAATGTCATCGAAAGTGACATCAAATAAGTACTAGGGTCACAAGAGCACATTAGAAGTTTTCAATTGGATAAGTCTCTTTCCTAGGTTACAATGATAGAGCAAAAGATATGACATTGGCAAAAGTGATATTTAAGAGAACTTAGTATAATTCCTTCAAACTATCAAAAAAGAAGGACTGTGCCTATTTATTATAATAGAACTAGAGTTGTGATGATGTTGTTTCATTAATTAAAGTATTTCAATCAACATAAAATTACACCTTTTTTGTTCATAATAAAAGTATTGATTTTTTGGCATTATATTGATAAAATATTTTTTTAAATGGAATATTTGGTACAAAAATCTATCTAATTAATGATATTGCTAAAAAAAACTTCCAATATTCCCATATGATGTTGTTGAGATTGAAGGGAGGTACATCTATTTTGATAAACAAACGATGTTTCATCTATTTTCATCATAAAATTGAGAATTTTTAAAGTTACTTTGAAACAACATTATAAATAAAAAAATTCTTCATGACTCAAAAGGAGGTATCTTTATGGTTGCATTGATTATGAAAAGGCCATTATATGATTATTACAATGACCACATGAAGACCTTCCAATACCTCAACGAAAAGATTCTAAGGATATTAATGTTGTTTTAAAAACTTGAAAGCTTTCTGATTAAGTTTATTGAAACTATATTTTCTAACATTGCAAAAAATCAGGAAATTGGGCAAAAGTTGGAAAATTGGGTGAAAAAAATTTGGAAAACAAAAAGAAAATGTCACAAGGCATTGTGAATTAAATTTAAACTAAGTAAATAATTGAAAAAAAATTCTCATCTTAAGATGTTTTAGTTTGGGATGTCATGTATTTGTATGCTATGACAATTTAATCAACTCAATGAGCTTTCCAGGTCCTTTTCATGCATAGTCTTTTAATATTCCTCCTTTTTGATGCCTATATTTACAAATCAAAAAGTGGAGATGACTTGAAGGCAAGATGAAAGGTTTTGGATAGAAAATATATTCATTAAAAGATTGTAGGCTTTTTGAAGCTATATATATTTGATGGAATGTGAATGAAAAATGGATTTGAATAGGGTGATTTGAGGTTCTTAGTTTCTTGCTAAGAGAATTCTATTATGACAAGTTTTAAAACACTTCCTAGAATAACCACAATTAAAAACATATGAAGAAGCATCTAAACATGATTCTTATCATTCAATTGTCTTAGTTTTTGTTGGGTCTTATTATTGACAATTGAACAAGGATTTAAGATATTCTTAGTATATTTTGATTGGACACCATAGGATCAAACTATGAAAATTCAAAGAATTAATTACAAGTGTCTTCAAAATTGACACTAGAATCTCATGCTTATAAGGTTGACATTTTAGGCAAGAATTTACAAGGGTTGATTTTGTGATGGGTCCTTAATTAATTTGGTGTGGTTACTATAGTGGCTAAGGATGTCAATGTTTGAACATGAAAATGCTAGCATGCAAGCCTTGAGCACATGTATAAGTAGATATCCTACAACCATAGCAAGTACTTATAATATAAACACCTATAATATAGGTATTTATAACATAGTTACATTGCAATCATGGACTTCATATTTCTATAATATTAAGTGTATAGTCTTCTAAGCTCACATAACAACAACCCCCCTATAGTGGCAAGGAAAAACTAGGAAACTTGCATAGCTTCCATACAAGGTAGTCTACTCTAAATTGTCCCTCTCTTTCAAATTGGCCCTATTATTAGCTAAAGAATGGAGATGAAGTGATCCTTAAATGAACCACTTTAGCCATCGAATGAATGGAGAAAAAAATCTTTTTTATTGCAAGAGCCAAGTGGACGGATTTTGGGAGACCTATAGTCACAAATAGGTGCCTATGCCCCAAATCTCTAAAAATTTATAAGTAATTCAAAAATACTTGGAAAAATACAAAACCACTTGTGTTAAGTTCAGCATCTATTTTTTTCTTTCTTTGAAAAATGATTTAAAAATATTTTTGTCCACAGAATCCTATAAAAAAAAAAAGGCAAACCAGCCCTTTAATGGTCACTTTTAGAGCATACTACCTTATATTGGGCAAATTTATTCCACAATGAAAAAGGTTGAATGAACACACTACAAGGACAAAGCACATGCAAAATAGAGGGTACTTGTTCTTTTTCTCTCTTGTAGTAAAAGTCCCTTTACTTGTGTCAAAAAAATAAATAAATAGATAAGAGGATTACATAACCTACTTGCTATTATTTGCCCGCTTTTTGTAAGGAGGTGGTTCGCCTGGCTTGTAAGCACTCACGGCACTCTTGGGTGAGAGCTCAGGAAGTGCTCGGTGACTCTTTGTTCCTTTCATACTTTTGCTTGATTTTTGACTATGTGCCTGAAAAAAAAAAAAAAAAAAAGTTAAGTTATATTGTTTCTAAGATCATTATAAATAAAGAGTTTATTGAAGATAGTTTCACTAATTAATATTTGTTGCAGAAGCTTGTCAATAAACATTGATTGTCTTGATATTTGCATTGCTAAAATATGTTTTTTCGTAGAGCCTTTTCATATGTAGACATGCTCTTACTATGAAATATTTCCCTTCCTACTACTTCATTGTCATTGCATTCTCATCTTACATAATGTAGATAAGGAAGTCTACTCTTAAAGCAACCATTTAAGCCTATCTAACTCATCATCATTGACTATAATAGATATTTCAAGCAACATGCCACCCATTCCTAGATAGGGGTCGCATTTAGAACATGGGTGCTTTTAGAGCAGATTACCTTAATATGTGTCTAGAGATAGTTGGAAGAGAAGCCCAAAATCCCCCCCTCCCTCCCCCCAAAGTCCAAAAGTAGTGAAATGTGGCATTTGAAGAAGAAGCGTATAAATATGTCAATGGTAAGAAGAAAGAATATTCTTTGTGATAAAAATATTTTGGAGGAGTTACAATTATAATTTGTTATCTTACTATTTTTTTTCATTCAAGCACTAAGGGATTAAAAATGGTCCTTCCATAGGACACATCTTTCATAGCAGCAATCATTTCAAATGAGAGGAGAAACTTGCAAGAGAAATTTGGAAGAGTTATATAAGAGGTTTATACAAGCACCCATTTAAGAGCTCATAATTAATTTGGGAAGGTTAGACTGTCTTCTTGAAATTCATTTTTAAGTACATTTTTCTTGAAATACAAACAAAATAATATTGCCATCTAATCCAAGTCGTTTCATATTTTTGAAGCTTCGTAGAATTCGTTATGAAATTTTTGAAGTTGAAACATAATAGGTATTCAAATGTACACTATTTATACATTACTCGTACAATGAGAAAGCAAAATGTACCTATGCGTTAAAGGACCAACGCTTATAGAATGTGGGCACTACCTTTATAAATGGACCTCCTACTTTTTGTAACAAGCTCTCAAATCGTACAGGCTCTAATATTGCCTACGTCCTCAAAACGTACACTATGTGTAGATGTTGCTTTTTCATAGTCTTCAGCAATGTACAAACAGTGTACATTTGAGGTGGGTCATTCTAGAGCCCTATGCCATTTCAACTTCAAAATTTGATAACTAATTCCACAAAGCTCCAAAAAATACGAAATGACTTGGGTTAGATGCCAATTCCACTTATCTTTGAAGAAACATTTCACTGAAAATTATTTCAAAGAAGATTCGCATCCCCAGAATTCCGTTTCAGCTCTTCCGTGGGCGATTTCTTGATCGTACCTTTGGAGTCTGCAACCGTTGACTGCTCTTCAAATTAGGGTTTGCACCCACCGCTGGCAGCTTGGGAGAGAGCATGGAAATGTTGTAGCTGTTGCCCCCTCTGATGGGCGGTAGAGCGTGGCCAAACTCCATGCCTGCCTCCATCTCCTTGGCGAGTGGGTCCCGATGGGTGGGACCCGTCATCTCGGGGGCCACGACGTGGTTGGAGATCGCCGATCCGACGACGGAGGGGTATGTCCCGGGACTACGCGTGTCTGCGAAAGTGGAGACGGGGGTCGAGTCTCCTTCTCGAAACACGTCTCTCTCATCCTGCATAGTTATTACATGTAAATTATATGTACCGATCCTGAAATTAATGCATGAGCCTCTTCATTTTTTTAGCTAGTCACAACTTAACTCTAACCCTACATGGATGCTAAGGATGTTTGATGGATGACAGAGAATCCTTCTATGTAGGACAACAATATAGATGATCATCCTTGAAATTTTGTACCACAATAGGCCAAATTTCTAATTTCGACCACTGTACCAAATTTCAAGGGTGAACATTTGCACTTATGTCCTACATAGAAGGATTCTACCTCGCAATGGGCTGTTTTTTCCACCCAAACCCTTAACTTTGACCACAATAGGTTGTTTTATCTGTTTTACCTATTTTACATGTTTGTATAGCTCATTGTGGTGAGAATTAGGAGTTTGGCTTCATGTTGTTGTTGAAATTTTTCAATTTTTTCCACACTAAGAGAAGTGTGAGAAACAATGAGAGCAATTGAAATTTTATATATATATTTTTTGACCAAGTCTGAATTTGCTAAGATTTTTGAAGTGTTTAGTGTATCATGACCCAGAAGAGTTTGTAGACTACTCCAAAACTCACAAAATCTGAATCCATGATGCTCACCTTGTTTACCTAAAGCAATCATAATTTTCTAACGAAGAAGGCCTAAAAAGTTGGAAGTTCCCAATGAGGTTACTAATCACTCTATTACTATCATGTAAGACTTGCATTATAGCCCAAATCTCACATATTAAAATAACAAAACTATAATGGGGTCATTCCTTAGAAAACCACCATGGAATCATCTGACCCTAAGGGGTTGTTTTTTACTTGAGTTTGACCTCCAATGAGTACTTTGGGTTTTTTCTGGTTCTCAAATGATTCATATAATATTAAAAAGGATGATTTCCATGGTGATAAGCTCATCTTTTGGGGTTAACTAGTAGTACAATCATGATAACATTTGTAACATTACATTATTGTTTAAGAAACATAGTATTCATTTTTTTTTGTTAGTAAGAAGTAAAATTTAAAGTTAAGAAAGAGTACTTCCACACACGGGATGAAAATGTGTAAGAATGAATACATAAAAACCAAATTAATGAAAAAAAGTGAATGAAATTGTGATAGAAAGTCATGACATTGAGCATAATTTTATATCATACATTTGTTGCATCTACCAAAGCAACTAGTAAGTTATCACATACGCTTAATATTTGTTAAAACTCACTACAAGAAAACCTGTCCAAAATGACAGAAACTCATCCTAATTGACAAAAATCAGCCCATCCTAATCTACAGAAAATTGACAGGTTTTTGTCAATTTGAACAATTTTCTGTCAATTCGGACAATTTTTTGTCCTAATTGACAAAAACCTGTCAAATTTCTGTAGATTAGGACGGGCTGATTTTTGTCAATTAGGACAAGTTTCTCTTGTAGTGACTACAAAGTTTCAATTGCCCTATTGGAACCTTGTGTGTGTCAAAGTCCTAGGTTTTTTCAACTTTGAGCATTAGAACATCATGATTTGTATAAGGTCGGAGGTCTTTAAAGTGTCCATTGAAAAGTTGAAACTGAATTTGGAAAGGTGAAACTTCTTGAAATATTTTTCAATGAATTTTTCTTGAAAGACAAATGGAATTGGCATCTAATACAAGTCCTTTTTTATTTATTTTTATTTTTTTGGAATTAGTATGAATTTTTGAAGTTGAAATGAATGGTCATCAAAAGCATCTACCTCTTCAAATGTAAACTATTTATATATTGTTAATACAATGAAAAAGCAACATGTGCAAATTGTGTACATTTGAAGGGGTAGGCAATTTTAGAACCAAAGAGCTTTATGTTACATGGACCTCCTACCTCAACATGTCTAAGAGTAGTTTTCATAGCTTTGAGTTCTTGCATGTTATAGTTTTCACTATAGTAAAATGCATCTTAAATTGGAAAAATTAAGTGACTTTGACCAATTAATTTGAAAAACTTTTGAACTAACTTGACAACTATTGATATCAATTGTATATGTCCAAATAAAGTGATCCAAACCCACATAATTTTATTGGTTTAACAAGTCTTTTTTCTTGTTGTGATTTTAATACCTTCAAACATGTCATTTTAAACAAATATACGAGTCAAACCTATATACAAAGATAGGGCAAGAAACAAGGGAAATGTGTGCATGACAAATCACAAGAGTGCTCATTGCACTCTAGATTTTCATTGTAAATTTTGGATGAAATAGTTAGGTGATATTTCTCCAAGACGAAAGCATGTCAGATTTTGTGACATGAGTCGTGACAAAGTGTCCATCATGTCATTGAATACTTAACATAATATACTAGTTCATTCATACCTATTGGACTAGCTCTAAATGAGGGACAAGAATATATATTTAGGGCCCACATATTGCTTGCTTTTGCAAGCAATTATCATGATTGTCGGATGAAAATAATTGGGTGACATTTCTCTAGGATGAAAACGTGATGAATTTTGTAACATGAGTCATGATAAAGGTCAATCGAGACATTGTATACTAAATATAAGGTAGAGGTACCCATTTCTAACCAGCAATCCATATCCAACTTGTAGGGTGTAGTTATTTCCAACCAAGGCAAGAACAAACTTCCAACCCAAGTTTGGAATGTATTTTTTTCTCTCTTTTTCAAGGTTTGGACTAATAAGTTCATGACACGTGTTTCAAAGTAGTGAGCAACTGAAAGTAGGAAGTAATGAGTGGGAAAGTAGTTCTTGAATGATCATTCAAAATTGGAAGAGTTTAGGCATTGGCTATGGATCTAGTCATAGCACTTTTTGCCTCCCAAAATTCATAGTAATTTCAATTCAATCAATAAAATTACCAAATTTTTTTTGCAATCTTGATCATTTCTATCTTTGCACATAGAAAAATATTTGTTTTTGCCTTAAACTACTCTAGATCATGTCCAAAAATTGCTTATTTGATCGGTTTTGGGTGCCTCTACTTTATTAGATCATTTATGGCCAACTAAATAATAGTATGTGTTTTTACTGTTTTCAACATTGAATTGTTTCCAACATTAGACTCACCTCCTTGGCCGATTTGGAGGTGCTGCTCACATAATTTGCTGCCACGGCAGCCGGGAGCTGCACCACACTCGCCATCGACTGCGGAGAACTGCTGTTGCTCTGAACTTGATTCGTGGTGGCCGGAACCCTTTCGTTGATGCTCACCTTGAAGGCCGCGGTGTCGCGTGGCTTTGCGTTGTCATGCGGCAACACCCTGCTAAGCTAGCCACATCAGTCCCCACTTCTCGTGAGCCTCAGATAAAAAAATAAATTAAAAAACTCATCATTTGGATGTTATATTGAATGTTATTATTGACATAAAAATATAATTTGTTTTATTTGACGTCACCTAAATTTTGTTTACAAAAATTATAAAATATCACATAAAACACGAGTTTTTTATAGTGATATTTAGTCTCAAGGTGAGCATAATTTTATGACAATAGTGACAAATAGCTATATGCCCCAAACAAAGGATCATTATCCAATCTCCTATGTGAGGTTAGATTCAGCATCAATTAAGTCATTTTTGCAAAAAGAAAAAAAAAGTGCAACATGTCATCTTGTGAATGGTGTAAGGTAATGTGAACCTATAAGAATTCGGTGTGGAAACTTAATTTTAGCACCTAACTTAACCTTGAAAGGATGAACCTCTGACTATGGAAATCAATCATCCCTTTGGTTTATCAAGTGAATCATTTGCATAAAAATTACAAAAGCACTCACTGGAAGTCATTCAAACAATTGTAAAAGAATTCCAAGGATGAATAGTTGTACTTCTATCCTACTAAAAGAATTGTTTGTCATTCATCCATTGGACATCAAACATTCTCGTTGACTTTGAAGGATTATGTACCAAATCAAACCTTCACGTATAGCACGTCACAGATGTTATATTGGACATTATTTATTATTGACATAAAAACACAAATTGTTCTATTTGATGTTACCAAAAATCTTTGTTTGCAAAAATTATAAAACATTGCATAAAACACAGATTTCTTATAGTGTCATTTTAGGTGGGGATCCAATTCATGTTTTTTTACAAGCTAGCCATCCAGTGCGGAACTAACCGAGGAGATGGCCGTACGCTGTGACTACGGTTTGCATTGTGAAATGCTTGCTGCAACTTGTCTTTCTCTCTCAACTCTTTAAAGTAGATGTGCCGAAGCGCTTGTCGAGCCGACAATCTGCACAAGTAAACAAGTATATTAAGTGAAAAGTTGTTGTGTTGTTCATGCATCTCGGTTCAAGTTATTATTCTAAAGTATGGGCACCCAAAGTCGCCACTTTTGTTACTTAAAACTTTATTTTTTGTTGTGAAACTAGTCAAATAGTTTTAAATATGCTATTGTTTAGGAAATGGAATGAAAGAAGCTTCTAATGCATCAAAAGAAGAGGCATTAATTTTCACAACAAAAGTCACAAACCAAGTGTCAAAGTTTTATTGATCCATGATCTAAAGTTTTCTTCTTCAATCAACAATAGATAAAGGTAAACTACCCCATTCTAAACCAAATGGGAGCAAGTCCATTTGTAAGCTATATTATATTAGTGGTGTACAATCATATATATTCAAGTTCTGAAATGTACACCTCAAACATAATTTAACCAACAATGGATTTGCTCCCTCTCCGTTTTATTGATCTAAAGTTTTTTCTTCAATCAATAATAGATAAGGTAAACTACCCCATTCGAGACCCAATGGGAGCAAACCCATTTGTGGGTTAAATTATGTTAGTGGTGTACATTCAAGTTCTAAAATGTACACTACCAGCATAATTTAGCCCACAATGGGCTTCCTCCCATTTAGTCTAGAATGAGGTAATTTAAGTTAAATATTGATTGATTAGAAAATGTAGACCGACTCAACATGTAGTAAAAAAAATGGCACTTTTGGACCTTGGTAATTTGGAGTGTTCCTACCTCTAAAAGTAACCTTTAAAATTGAGTCATTTCAAAGGGCTGGAATGAAAAAAAAGGGAGTTGCAATGACTTTAGTACCGGTCATCTGGATTGTAAGCCAACAATTTGGTGAGGAGCTCCACACACGAAGGGGAAGCATGTGGGATCAGTCGAGCAATGCCGGTGCCATCCTGCTGGGAAAATTTAAAATCAGCATGTTGCGACCTCCTGAAAAGCCCACACAACAACCTTTATTGTTACAATTTTATCAAAAATATTCATTGGGAGTCAAACTACCATAGAAGATCTCCCCTTTCCACCTCTAATTCTGAGGATAAATAGTTGCATTTCAGTCCTACACAGGAGAATTCCTTGTCATTCATTGGACAAAAAGCGTCCACCGTGGCGTTTATGGGTTAACTTTGGAAGGATGTGACCCTATGACCAAGGTAGTCACTAAAACTTTCTAGTTATTTGATCAATAGGTACATTTACTTTCTCTACAAACCATTATGGTCCATAGCATCCTTACTAGGTTAATATCCAAGTGCTGAATTTATCCAACTTTGGAGCAAATCGATAGATTGAATGTCAATTTCGTTAAATTGGTGGTATTCCACAAGCCAAAAATTATCATATATGTATAGATATATATTCACAAACGTCTAATTCAAGGTCAAAAATTAGAATAGGTGTAGACTTTGAATTTAGACTCTCGGTCTAAATCATGCCAAAGTAATAGAATATTGCCAATTTAGAAAAATTGACTTTATTGATGCCCTTCCTTTAGAGTTCTCCTAATTAGAAAAAAAAAAGTGATTACAAGCTTTATGGAT
The DNA here is from genome assembly GCA_950106755.1 of Climacium dendroides. Lineage (NCBI taxonomy): Eukaryota > Viridiplantae > Streptophyta > Bryopsida > Hypnales > Climaciaceae > Climacium > Climacium dendroides. The sequence continues at coordinate 33,195,853 of OX467084.1, read as the reverse complement.
TAACCTTTTCATCTTCTCCAACAACTGTTGAGGTGGTGTCCCAAGGATCTTGTGGATCTTTTGTATTTGGTCAAGCTCATTGTTGCCTAAAATTTCCACCCAAATTTGTAATGTTTGAGTTGTCTAAACGTATGTTCACATTTGGTATTAAAGAGTGTTGTTATTGAGGGCCTTTAGGAACGAATTTAGACCTAATTCTAGACTAGATTCACATTGCAAACATGACATTGCTAACACCAAGTGCAAACATACTTTAAGCTCATGTTATTACAACTTGTGTGATAATATGTAACTTGTGGACACTACAAAAAAAACAAGGGTATAAATGACTTGTCCACAATGACTGCAAGCACAACAATGACTACAAAATGACTGTTTTGCAGTCATAATTGTGGACACAAAATGACTACTAAAATCATTGTGGATAAGTCATTTATACCCTTGTTTTTTTAGTGGGAGTCACAACAAGCTTGCAATTGTGGACTCATTTTACGGTAACTTACGCTAATAGATTTATGAAACATGATCGGATTTACAATCTCAATTTCTAGGCAATATTGCTTATTTCAAAGAGTGGAAATATTGAACCTGGGAAGAGAGGGAAGAGGCTGACAATCTCAAAGAAGACGCATCCGACACCCCACATGTCCATCTTGTAGTTGTAGTATCCATCGGTTAGCAAGCATTCGGGTGCTCGGTACCTAAACCCATACAAGAATGTATTTTTTTTATATTAAAAAAAAAGTGATTTTAGAATGCTTATGGAGCTAATATCCATAAAATTCATATGGTTTTCAATATAACTATATAAAAATTAGCAATTAAATAAAATTAGGTACTTATAGTGTGGATGTCCTTACTTTGATACAATCAAAAGGTATATCTTGTAAGGTGGGTCCCTCTAAACTGCCACTTTTTACTATTGTACTTAGCTAGATCACATTTTCATATTTTCTTGTTGCCAAGTGTCCAATGTACTAAAGAACACAACATTTGGATACCATATGCAAAAGTTATGAAGGACTAAATGTTTTTGGTTTTTGGTTGATGTTTAGAAATCGTTTCTTCTACATATGTACACATTGATTTTGGAGATGTACATGGAGCGGTGATGGTGGTTTTAGGTAGGGTGTGATTTTGGATGTACCCACCTTAGTCTGAAATTTTTGTGCATCACTATGTGCAACAGGAGTCAAGCTACATTTGTAAAGCCATGATGGACAAGGCAATACTACAATTGTTTTGGGCTAAATTTTGCTTCTTAGGAAGTAAAGAGTATGTTTACATGCTAGGCTTGATAATAGAAACAAAAGAAGCATAGGAGAAAATAAGGTGGGTACATCCAAACTCGCATCTTGCGTGAAACCACCGTCATCACTTTGTATACATCTCCGAAATTAATATGCATGTATGTTGAAGAAATGATTTTAGAACATTTACCAAAACAAAAACTTTGACCGTTCCTAACTTTTGCATACAGTATCCAAATGCCACATTCTTCAGTGCATTGGAACCTCTTTTCACTTTGCCAACAAGAAAATCTATGAAAAATTTTACCATTCTAATAATAGTAACAAGACACAATAGCAAAAAGTGGTAGTTTGAAGGATACCCACCTTAGAAAAAATTTGCTTTCAAATTTTCTTTTACAAACAAGTGATAGGATATATTTGAATGTTGATAACTAACATTAAGATCAAGGGGTGCGTATTTGCCTCATATCAAGCTCAATTAATTTACAAAATTGATTAGTTTTCAAGCCTACTAATAATGCCTGGAGAATAGGCTTGTTGATTATGATATTTTGCTAAATATACATTTGTATGATAGAATGTGTCGTGAGCTACCCACTCGTTAGTAAAGTAAATTTGCCTATGACAGGCAATCCACCCATAACAAATACATATAGAATTGCCCATTAAAGTCTTATATCAACCCATGACAAACTTTTTCTAATAAATGGGATTAGGACTACATTAGGTTGATTTGTCAAGAACATTACCAACGTGTGGAGATGTATTCTGTGTATGGTTGCTTTGAATATACGCCCCGGCAACTTCCAAAGTCCGCAAGCTATGCATACCATCTTCCCACTTTCAGCATATTACGTTAAGCTCTTGGAAGCTTCAAGAAGAATGACACAAATTTAAACCTGACAAATTTCTAACTTATGCTTGGCTCAATTGGAAGATTTTTTTTGAAAATTAATGCACAGGGAGAAGAGATTTGTACCTTGAGCACTTCTTCCATGATAAGTATGTTTTCTGGTTTTATGTCGCGGTGAAATATGCCATTCTTGTGCATATGGTCCATTGCTGCTTGCCACAACCATAATTATTTTAAACTAGTATGCTTTGTGCCATTGCCACAATCAAAATAAAAATAAAAGTAATTTTTTAATTTTTTAGTTTGTAAAAACTTTGAAGTTCAATAACTTCCTCATCGTAGGTTTCAACGTTGTGAAACAAAGCCCATGTAACTCTTCTTGCTAAGAGTTTTTTGACGGTACCAAGAAAGTGAATGAGGGATGTAGAATCCAAGAGATCTCAATATAACAAACAAAACAAAACAAACAACCAAATTTAAGGTATAGATGTTCATTTTCAATTTTATTATTGACCTTTGAAGGGCACAACCCCCATGACCGAGGTAGTCTTCAAAATGCTCTAATTATTAGACCAATTGTTTAGTGCATTCTTTTAGTTTCTACAATGAATAGTGGCAAGTCATCCATTGGATTTTTTTGGCTTGAATATCGTTTACAGGGTAAAGATGAACTAGAAAATTTGCTTCCACATGCCTTTATGGTCTTACTACTAGAATTGTCTTATCAAACACGTTTTGGTCCATATCTATCTTGTAGGACGTTAGTTGAACGGTGGCATGTTGAACATGTATCTACTATATTAAATGTGCTTATAGAGTATTTTAGAATATTTTAGATATATTCAAAGAATCCACCTATTAAATGAATGGGGTTCGATAGTAAAACCTCTTGGATGTCATGTTAGATGTTATATTGTAGTGTTTAATTGGACAATCTAAATCTACTATTAAGGTCCCATCATGTATATCCACCGATGAACTAAACATCCACAAGTAAATTATAGAAATTCAAGCATGAGAAAAAAAACCTTTCATGAGCTGATACATGTAACTTTTGATGCGGTCCTCGGCCACATAATTTCGGCGTCCTCGAATTAGCTCGTATATATTCATGTCCATCAACTCGAAGACTAGTGCAAGTCTCCCAGTTGGTTGGTCGCTGCACAAAAGTCCCGACAAAGTTTGAGAGCCATATTTCTTATTCAATCAAGGTAGTTGTAGTATAACATACATTTCAAAAGGGACAACCGTGACAAATTCAGAATAGATGGGAATTATAGTTCAAAATTTTGAAAAGCTAGCTAGATTTCTACTTCACAAAAAAAAAGTCACATATCTATTACTCCTCGAGGTCATATGTCAAACAACAAATGCACACTTGATGCAGATATCACTACTACAAGATTCATTTTTTCTATTGATTTTAATCACTTTTTTTTTGTTGATTTGGATAGAAATCAGCAGAAAAGTGAACCAAATCAACGTGACCAAATCAACAGAAAAATTGAATTTTCAAATAGTGTACACAATTTGATTTTTGAACATTTAATTAAGACCAGTCTTAAGGGCTGACTTTCCATGTGGAGTTGGGGCTGTTGAAGCACACTGATCAATGGTGGAATGGAGACTCTAGAAAAAAAAAATCCCAACTCCACATAAAAGCCTTCAAAACTTACTACAGGACTTCCAGAAGTTTGATAACATTGGGATGAGGGGAGAGCCTCTGCAACGCCTGAATCTCCCGCAAGCTGGTCACCTGGCCACACGTTCCATTCACAAGAAATTTAAGAATTTTTTGATAGATTTTGTACTAGCTCAAAAATTTGATACAATTTCAGTCAATTTTGGTAGGAAGGAAAAATGGAATTGGCTTCTAACCCAAGTCGTTTCATATTTATTGGACCTTTGTGGAATTAGTTACAAATTTTCAAAGTTGAAACATAATCATTACTAGAATGCGCCCCCCCCTTCTGAAATGTACACTTTGGGTACATTGAAGAAAGTAAAAATGTACCTTAGCTTTGTGTGTTAGAGCAAGGTCACTTTTAGAACACCCTACCTTAGATCTACCAATTATGTCATTTGGGTATACTTATCCAATACAATGCTTGGCACACATTGATGAAATTCGTGGATATTACAATTACAACTGTTGAAGGGATGCTAAGGTTGAAAAGTGGTTGATGGATGACTTGATTGTTCAATGTAGAAACAAAAAAATACACCTATTGGTACAATAATCCAAGCATTTTGGTGATCACCTTGGTCATAGGGGGTCACATCCTTTGAGGGTTAAGGGTTAAATTAGGTGATGCATTTCTGATACCAATGCTTACGACTTGGTTCTAAATTAACCTTAAGGTATGTTCACACATGGTGTTAATGAATGTTGTTATTGAGGATCATAAGGATTGAGTTAAGACCCTCCTACTTCTAGATTGGATTCACATACAAACATCACTCCTAATACCAAGTGCAAACATACCTTTATGTCTTCAATACATGTGATTTTGAGCACAAATGAAGTTTGATTTCAAGAACAAATGAAGTTCAGTTTCAAGCACAAATTAACTTTGGTTTCAAGCAGAAATTAACTTTGGTTTCAAGCACAAATTAACTTTAGTTTCAAGCACAAATTAACTTTGATTTCAAGCACAAATGAACTTTGGTTTCAAGCACAAACTAAGTTTGATTTCAAGCCCAAAATTAAGTTTGGTTTCAAGCCCAAATTAAGTTTGATTTCAAGCCCAAATTAACTTCAATTTCAAGCACAAATGAAGTTCAATTTCAAGCACAAATGAAGTTCAATTTCAAGCACAAATTAACTTTGATTTCCAGCACAATCACCTGGTCGATGCTGTTGAAGTTGCTCTTCATGCACTTGATCGCAACGTACTTGCTTGTCTTGATACATTGTGCTTTTAAAACCTCTGAGAATGTGCCCTCGCCTTTTTTGGCTAGCATACGATACTCTGGTCAAGAGATGTCATCCACACCCAAAAGAATTGAGTGAGGAAGTTTCATAATAAAAGTTTTTCTTTGGGTTTACACAAATGATCTCATAAAAAAACCTATATTTATTATTTGAATATAACATGTATTTGGGGGGATTTCAAAGTAGTGAATACTTATTTGAACATAATAAATGGAAGTGAATTGGATTATATATGTGTAATGTTATAGCACGTTGACAACAACATGAAAGTTAGGGTTAGGGTTTAATTAGGTCATTAGTACTTAACCTTAATATTCTATGGTAATACACATTCTCAAAATTTCAACAATATCAAGTTTGTTGTCTTTGACATGATAAATATTAATGTTCAATTTGAGAATTTTTTATCATAAATAAAACAAAAGGTAAAAAATTGACAATATTGGGTTGACAAATTGACAAAAATTGGCAAATTTGACAATATGTTTTTGTAAAATCTTGTATGTTCTATGAAATTCTTTTGAAGTGAGACCTAAATTGCGAAAAACTTTGACAAAACATTGTTGAGTATTATTTTCATGACAATCAAAAATATGAGCTGAACTCAACCATAGGAAGAATAAGATTTGAACCAAATTTCTATTTTATATGCGTGACAATCATTCATACATGTTTGATTATCATCAATTTAGAGAAGTTGGAGGTCTTTTATTACTGTGCATTGTGATTCTGCTTGAATAAAGAAGATTTTTTATGCCCAATTAAGGCTCTTGAGGGCTTGGGAAGAGGTTCAAGGAAAATCAGCCTAGACATGGCGTTGTATACACACCGCTCTCTCACATCCCCAACTCGTTCTTTTTGTATGCGTATATGTCATAGCCTATTCTTTTGCCTCATTGTCTTTAGCTTGAAAGAATTCCAAACCCTAAACAAAAACAACACAATTATTGTAAGAAAAAAGATATGAAAAAAATGCAAATGCATTGAGCAATTTTATTGAAATTTGTGAACATCCTTCATTTCAAACACAAAAAACCCAAACTTCATCATTTGGTATATTTGTAGTTTCCAATCTTTAAAATAAATCTGCATATCAATAATCTATGAATTAATCTTTGACAATGCTCTTAATATCCATAATACTCCATTTTGCTAAACCATACAAACCTTGCAACGCTTGGTGTTTCAAAATTACAGCGCTTTTCACTTTTCAAAAATCCCCTTAGAATTGCATGAATCACTCTATTTATCTTTACAAATCACATATAAATTAAAATCATGAATGTCTTGAATGCTCATAGCGAGGTTTGCAATCACAATCATAGTTATAGTGACTCAAATTGTACTTTGTACAACAATTGATTAAGTAATCTTGCAAGTCATATTTGTTTGAAATGAAATTTGTGAAGAGATTTTTGAACTCAACATACAAAGCCATATGGATAGTAGAATGTGTCAAACATTGACAAAGAGGGGAAAAGCTATTCCTCAAAATAATCGCATCACTTAGAAGTTGATAATTTCAATTACAAATATGAAAAGATCCTTAGGGTTACAAAATGCATTGCTAAAGTGAATACAAAATGTATTTTTCTTCAAAAATAATATTTTCTAAAAACTTAAGTGTTCAAAATGTCATCACATCATAATGTGTAGTTGAATAATTTGTAGAAAAGACATTGAAGAAACAAATGGAATTGTATAAAAAAAAGGTTTGGAAATGGAAGGGTAGGGATTTTGGAGTATGTCTTTCAAAAGTATTACAAAGCGGTTGAACTTTAAGATTGTTTCTATGAAATGAACATTATTTAGTAAGAAAAAAATTGGTAAGTAGAATGGTTAGTAATTTTTTTGAGTTGTAATTTCTAATATTAGATCATTTTATTTCAATTGATTAAAATAAAGAAATGTCCATGTTGAATCTTATATTTATAAATTAAATAATTTATTTGAAATTTTAATTAATTATAGATAAAAATTCAAAAAAATTATAATTTTTTAAAATTTAAATATACCACATATTGATATTTTTTTCTATTAAGTTTGTAAGACTAAAATGGAATTGCTACATATGATATTTTTTGTAATAACCTTCCTAATAGGATTATTGTAATTGTCATGGTAGTTCAATCCAAAACTAATACCTATGCCTCTAAATTTGGTAGACTTAAGGTTGATTGGGGTAGAAAAAATAATTTTGCACAAAATTAACTACTATTTATGTTTTCATGAACAAATTTAACGTCTATTCTTTTGGTTATCCAAACTAGGTGATTCCAAATTTTGATGGATAAAAACAAAACATTATTCATATTTCACTCTCCACTCCTTTTGCATAGATTGCTAGATACCATATATGTAGTTATACCTTTAAAACTAAAATAAACCTAATATACATTTCACATTAATTTTATTGAAGGCAATGTTATCATAGTTTCTATTTAATTTTGAAACACTTTCATGCTCATATGCTTGAGATACATTTTTCAATACTTTTCAAAAGCAATTTGGGCTTCCAAATTAGTATTTAGCATGAATAAATCCCTAAAATTTTGAATTTATCTTTAATACTTCGAATTTTGCCTATTATTTTGATTGGAAGCTCCAAATTATATATGGATTTTTAGTAATAAGATTTCACATTAAATTTTTCACATTATTTAGGTGAAAATAAGTTGATTTATCATGCATAAATAAGATCTCAAATCTCTCTCACAACAAAATCACTACATTTAAATTTCTATGCATGGTCAAGGTCCTATCTTGTTTCCAATTATTCCATATCCTCCAAGGATTAATTAATCCACTAAGGTTCAATCAACTATAAATGGTTTGGTTTTACTCAAGAAATATCTTAGATATTAGGTGGTATATGTGATGGATTGATATTTGAATTATAGATAAACTAAATTTTTAGCACAAGTTTAACATTATTTGATTCTCGCAACCATACTTATTAATGTTCCAAAAATATTGTTTTGCTTTTTGAATTCTACTATTGGATTCAAGATGTTAAAGTGGTCATATGAAGTAGTCCCTACAAGGTGAATTCACCCTTGGAGAAAACACAATAATTTTTTGTTTGCCACCTATGATAAAATTTGAAAATTTAGAAATCATATTTGGATTTGAAGCCCCTAAGTATGCTAGGAGAAGTGAAGAGTACAGAATTAAAATGGCACAAAATAGGAGGATTTTACAATTATCTTGGGCCCTACTTCATATGCCCACTTTAACTCCTTGCATACCAAATGTTGCAAACAAACAATAAAGGCATTATGGATGATTTAGGTCCTTTGGATGATTTCAAAACGGTTTATAGAATGGAAAAAAACATATTTTTATCCACATTGTTTTTTAGTGCATTTCAAGTGAACAATATTGAATATTCTCTCACTATTGTATCATTAATTTTTCAAAAGAAGAAGATGCTTAATCCCCATATCATCCTTGTAGTGTATTTTGGCCACTTCTTGCATTATACTCTTGATGCTTGTCTTGATGTGAATTTTAGCCATAAAAATGATATTTTTTGATTTTCTATTCAAATGAAGTGATAAAGTTTATCATGTTCAATTTTTACTCCACTTGGATAATTTGAAAAAAAAATTAAAACTAAATTTTTTATTGCAATTTGAACTTTGGGCCAATAATATAGTTTGATGAATTTAAAATTCTCTAATGGCATGGTAACTTTGTTTTATACCATGATGTTATACACTATAATGAATGCCTATGGCAAAAAATTCAGATTTTTTGAGCATCTTTTTGTATTTCATATGAATTTCAGGTTTTTGGTGAAAATTAAAAATTATTATTATTATTATTTATTGTTCTATATTTTGGTCAGCAATAGTTTGTTCATAACATGCGAAACAAGCTTGAAATGGACCTCCAATGCCCCCCTCAACAATCAATTTAGCATGGTTACCTATATTGAAATTGTTTCATGCCTCTCAAACAATAGTTGTAGTTAATGATCTATACATCACATCCATACAATTAAATCAACTAGTTTACTAATTAGTATTTTTCAATCAAATTTGAGTCTTGAATTAAAATTTTATTTTGAAATTCATAAGAGATTGAATACTTTTGATTTTCACAAGAATCTTTTCCTTTAAATTCAAAATGATAAGTTCTAATCATAGGAATTTTTGAAGATTTTCCTTTTCTTTTTTTGTTCAAGCCAATTTTGAAGGGTCATTTTTTGAATCAAAGAAGTTATTTTTTGAGGCCAATCTATTAGTATCCTTTGAATTATAGAATATTTGCAAAGCAAAGTCTTCAAATACCCATGCACATACCCATGTTGTACAAATGTTAAAGAAATAATACAAGAATCTTCTAAAAAATGGATGAAAAAAATCCATTTTTGTGTGCTTGGGATGTGTTTACTTTGATATGTTATTTGAAACTTAATTGTTTGGTCCTTAAGGGGCTTATGATTACTGTATGTGGTCAAACTTGAATATCCTCTACTTTGTATGGTTCAATTTTTAGGCTCAATTTGCATGAATTTTTTTTAATTTTTCAAAAATTACATGTCTTTAATAAGACCTAAAAATTTCAGATTATTTTATAAAAATTTGAAATTATTGTAAATTTTTGAATGAAAAGTGAAAAAAAATCATATTACATACAAATTAAATTTAAATAACATAAAAAATTCACTACAAGGAGTATATTGTAATGTAAAATATCCTAATAAAAAACATGATTTCATGTCATTCTATAATCAAAGAATCAATAGAACATGATAATAGACCCAAAATTCAAATGACAATAAATATTCAATTTTAGGAATTTTTTAAAATTCAAATTAGAGTAAAAGTTGGACTAAAGAAGCTTAATTTTATTAGTTGAAATGAATTTCAATGGCTAAATTCTAGATCAAAAATAAAGGAGGTAGGAATTGCCAAATACACAATAAGATATCTATTGTGATTTGTGGATTTATACTCTTTCTACTTTATTTATTTTTAGTTTCTCTAAAAGTTTTTCACTACCAAGCACTACATACAATATGCAAGAAAGTCTTGCAAAGGAATTTGCATGGAAATCATCCTTTTTTTGTGTGAACAAACAACATTTGACCATCCATCGACTATTTTCTAGCTTTGTCATGCTTCTAGGGTTAATGCAAAAAATAGAAACCCTTTGCAATAGGAGAATATTGTCCTAAGAAGGAATGCTAGGACATTGTTAGTCTACTTACTTCTCTATACCACTGTATCTAGGGACATAACATTGTTAACTATTTTTGCGAGGATCCTTTTTATTCCCTGCAAATTCGGAAGCCCCCAAAGTGAAGTTATTGCAAGGACACACTATAGCCATTAGTAGTAAGTAGTCTAGAGAAGCCAGATAGATCTTATTTTTTAGAGGCAATCTCTATTGCCCACCTAAAGGTCCAATTTTGGATGGATGGGGAGGCTACAATTACAAGTTACAGTGGTTTAGGCTTGAAGCATCCGGTAATTATAAAGCCACAATAAATCATTACAGTCAGCAAAGTCAACACCAAGTTGGACCTTTGAGTGCTAATGGAGACTGCTAGACCTTCCTAGCCGAGTCCATTCCCATATTGCAAAATCACCATGTACCAAACTAATAGTGTCATTTAGATTATAACTAAAAACTAAAAATTTTGCCAAGCATCTGCAGGGAGGAATCCTCCCTTTTAACAATATTATGGACTTTTCTTACAAAAATTAAACTTACATTTTTTTTAAATGCTTCATATAAATATGTGCGCATTGATTTTTCGACCACGGCAGTAGGACTGTCCGCGGTTTTAGGGTCACCAGCCGAAATACCGACCCAACCCGACCCGGCGAAACCCCGGGCGAGGAAGCGAATAGCATTTTTCAAGTTGCGTTGCCTCCAGCCCTCTCACAGTCTCCCTCTTATGATTGTTGTCTCTGTTTTTCAAGCTCTGTTAGGGTTTCCCGTTTCTCGATGCCCTCTGCTTCGCTTCCCGATCTCCTCCTCGTAGAAGCTTTGCCCTCGCCCCCTTCCTCTCTGCCTCTCTCATGGGCAAGCGACGCGACCGGCGCCATGCCGTGCTCGGCGGTGGTGGCCGCCGAATGAAATTGGACCTCCGCAACGACGACGAGGTCGCCACGGCTGAAGGTTTGTGCCTTTCGTCCATCCCTTGTGCTTCCTTCTCGACCTTGGCTTCAATTCTATGCCTTGGAGGTTGAAAGGTCTGAATTTTAGTGTTGGATCCTGCTCTGCTCGTAATTGGAATGATTTTTTGGTTAGTATTTTGCTTTTGTTTTTTTCCGGTAGCTGCTCGCCGAATTTTATTAGTTTGCTTTTGTTTATGTGTTCGGATCTTACCTCTTAAACCGCTTTAGTTACGTAATTTCTTTTCCGAGGGAATTGTGCTCAATGACGTGCTTTATTTTTGTCTGCATTTTCACTTTCGCAATGTTTTGATTCATGGTTGCATGCTGTGATTTTGCGCAAATTTGCGAGTTTTACAGTGTGTAATTTGTTATTGTTTTGGTTAGGGTTTTTTGTGTTTGTTGAAGCTCGGTAAGCTGCTGCATTTGCTGGTGCTCGGCTAAACTACATTCAAAAGTTGATGTAGTTGAATTTTAGCCTTGGAACCGCTTTAGTTACCTACTTTCTTTTCGGACGGAAGTGTGTAGAGTCTCTTTCTTTGTTGAAGTCTAGTTTCTTCATTTCGGAATGTTTTGGCTTCATGATTACGTTTTGCGATGTATATTATTTTATTGGATTTTAGAGTAAGTGATTATTGAAGGGTCGCGACGATGCATTGTCGTTGTCGGAATCATGCTTCTCTTTTTCGGAGAAACGCGTCTTGGCTGGAATTCTCCTTTGACATAGTTAGTCTGAGTTTTCGCGTCGTGCTAGCTGGTGGTGGTAGTTTATTGAAATTGAACGGAAGAGGGATCTCAATTGGCTCAATGTTTGTTATCGCAATAATTATTTGCATTCTAGCATTTTCTGTGTTCCTGATTGGATCTGTTCCCAACACCTTCTCCTTGTGTACTAGGGTTTGGCTATATTGTCTTTAATCTGGAGATCGGGCGGTCTTGCAGAGATGAATATGAATGTCAGTTCGACGGCGGAGGAAGGAGGTGAAAAGACTGGTGTTGAAAGCGATGAAAGACTTTCTCCGCATGCGCTACCAGGTGGGTTCACCGGGCCAGCCCTCATGGTGGTCCTGCAATCGACAGTTTTTCTGCCAGGGCATTTTTTTCTCGAGACATTCTACTTTGTACAAACTTGGTTCAGCCGAAAATGGTCTGGAAACTTGAGAGTGAATATGGGGCTCTAGCTGGCTCCTAGTGCATTTGTTGGAAGTGGGCCTTCCTCGCACTGGAGGGACTTTGAATCAGATATTGTTGAGGCCTCTTCTTCTTTGTCATTTGTGGTGCCAGCTGGATTGCGCGGGTGGAGATTTGCAGATCGGCAGCACTCGGTTCGTATGTTTCTAGCTTGTTTGGTTTGTCATACCCTCCCCTTTTCCTATCATCTCTATTGTGGTGTTATGCAACCAAAGGTTAGGGGTCTCTTTAGAGCCCCTCTCCTTTGTGCTAACTTAAATCTAAGGTTGGTGGTGAGTTGAAGTCCCCAAGTAGAGGTGGAAGAGACTCGGGGAACTATTTTCCTGCATGTTGCGGCTACTTACTCAATTCTCTTTTAAATGTGCAGGCCCTGTGCAGGTGAACCCACTGTCACTTTTGGGTCAATATAGTGATGAAGACGAAGAAGAAGAGAAGGCGCTTGCAAATGGCTCGAGTGGAGGTTTTCCTGCTGTCGCTGTTGCGGGTCAAGTGGATGAGCAGGTACCCTATACGAGCATTTAATATTCTGCCTACTGTTAAATAGGTTTCATCAAAGCTACGACATATGGCGCAACGCATTCAGTGTCTTTTTCTCCGGTTGGAGTCTTAACAAAAATAAATTAACATCCGACTTAGTTTGACATTTGTGTTTTTGTATTGAAGGTGGCCAATTTTCTTGCGGACCTTGAAACGAGCGGACTTTTGAAGGATGAGATTATTCATCATGAAGATGAAACGGAGTCTGAAGGTGCCAAACAAGCCAGTCTTCCGCAAGGTACAAAGATTTCCGTAACACAGGAGGGTGGATTTGAGGTTTCGGAGTGACGTGTCATGGTTGGATCACGTAGACCGTAAACATATTTTTTGTAAGAATACCTTCCTTCTCTGTTCGTTAACATAGTTGCACGCGAGTGCACCTGAACTAATAATATTTATTGAGTTTTGCGTTTTCGTTGGACCGGGTACCTTTTGCAGAGGTGGATACGAAAGAGATGGAAATATTATGCGAGTGGGAATCAGTTTTGCATAAAGAGACTTCTGAGTATTACTACTGGAACAAGGTTACCGGTGAAACAACATGGGAGAAGCCTGCAGCTTATGCAGCGTATGAGAGTGAAGTTTTGAAAGGGAGTAATCTTCAAAATGGAATTAAAAAGGACAGCAAGCGTCCACTTGAGGATCCACAGTTAGGAAGTGATCCAGCTCACGAGGCCTTGTCTCTGGAGGCTGTTTCTACGATAAATACTGCTGTACAGCAAGAGGCGAAGAATGATACGGCCTCCGAAGAAAGAGATGTGGTAGACTTCGTTGAAAGTGGTCAGTTGAAGGATGTTGGACCTGAGACGATGCGCTTAGAGCATGCGGGAAAGCAAGATGCTGGTCGTGACTCTGATGATGGAAAGCAGAGTGATAATTGTTTAGAGGCTAATGAGGGTTTGAAATTGATAGACAGTCCTTTAGGCGATGCAGTAAAGAGCAATCTAGAGATACTGAGCGATCCAGAAGCCACTTCAAGTGCAGCTGTCGTAGAGCATGTCGCCGGAGAATCATGTCAAGTCGAAGCGAGCGTGGCATTACACACTGTTGAAAATGGCGAGGGTGCTGAAGACCTTGCAGCCGAATCTTACATTTCTGGAGCTATTGAAGATCATCCTACTGGTGTTGATCGAGCAGATGCTACTGGTTCGGAAAATTCAGATCCGAGGAATATTCCGGAGCAACCGAAGATATACGATTATCATCGCATGTTAGAGCGGGGTGAAGTTTTGGCGCGCAAGTTCAAAACGTTAGCTGGGTAAGGGTTTTGATGCAAGGTTTGAGCGTTTATGTTTGTTACTGACCACAAAAAAATTATGTTTATACTGGATATGGACTGTCGCTTCTTGGACTGAATATGGACGGATGATTCCTGAGTCTGTTTATTTCTTATGTTGCCTATATTTTTATCTGTTTATTGACACAAACAGATATGAGTACGTCATATTATCCTTGACTGGAATATCATTATTTTTAAAACCTCCATGTTAATAATGGTTAGTGGTTTTTGTTTGCAGTGAAGCGTTGCGTTGCTTATCGTTAAAGGTTCGTCTTGCCGTTGAATCAGACGTAAGGCTTTCCGACTGCAAAGCCATGGCGATGCATGATTTTGTGGAGGATCGGTTTTGGGAACATATGGACTCGCAATTTACAAGGTTGGAAGCTCTGTTACTTGTTGAAGAAGCTGCGTCGTCATTGGAGTCTGAGCAGCAGACGGTTACAAGCAGTGTTGCAGATGGGAATCACAAATCGAGACCTGAAGCTGACGTGCATGGAACTCAGGGTACAAAACAACAGCCTGGAGCAGATGTTGAAAGAAGTTTTAAATCTACAATTCAATCAAGAAGTGAAGATGAAGGTATTTATTCTGCATGTTTTGGATGAACGTGCTGATTGATGTACAGTATTTATAGCGACTGTGCGGTGGGATTGCTGTTTTCTTTATATTTCTTACAGTTGTGTGATTCAACGGTTCTCTCTGAATTGTATATATAATGATATGGATTTGATTCGGCATGTAGTAAACAATGCTTAGTTTGCTCAGGTGACATTTAATGAATTTTTATCTGTGGACTGCGTTATAGATATGGATGTCGACATGGATTTGGATATGGAACCTGAGGATGATAACATTGTTAGTACTTCTGCTGCGGTGAGAACTATGGACCATGACGCGCTCGGTGCTTTGCCAGTGCCCGTCCTTTATGAGGCTACTGTGCCTCAGCCATTGGTGTACATATCTACCCAAACATTACCACCACTAGGCTCTTATGGACATGTAGAATCTCAACCTCCTACTCAATCACTTAACTCATTACCTGAAGCACCTTTATTTCCTAGTGCACCACTATTCCCTAGTGTGGATCCAGTTTTCCCTGCCGTACTGTCCTCTTTTTCTTTGCCCCCAGCTGATTCGTGGGTTCCTCCACCTCCTCCGGAAGAAGAATGGGCTCCTCCTCCTTTGCCAGATCAAGAAGCCCCTCCTCCTCCACCTCCCGACGAGGATGAGCTTCCGCTAGCTTCCGCACCAGATACAAGTACTCTAGATCCTCCTTACTCGGCACCTGTGGGGTCTTCAACAATTTATTATCCAGGAGGGACCAACCAGTCAAGCCATGAAGTTACTGGTAGTGAAAGACAGGAGGCAGACAGTTCTAGGTTTGGTGCGGCGGATGTTGATACTGCCTCAGTCCATATAAATGGCAATGCTTTGCCTCCTTCGGTGGTGAGCACAGGGGCAGCTGAAACAACCACAAAGAAAAGCAATAGAGGTGAGACCTACTCTTCCGTTTCAAGATTCTATGTGGAACTTATTTGGGCCGGCCTCTAACTACTGTTTGGCAAGATTTCTGATGTTATTCGTAGTTGTGCTTACTTTTGCATTGGTTGCCCTGCACCAGTTCGTAACAAGAAAAGGTCTCATAGTACGGCAGTTGGAGCATCGCTGATGTCAAATAAGAAGGTTTCGTCACTAGTGAACAAGGTATATTCCATACACATTCATGTTCCTTTAATTGTTCTTTTTGTATCTGTATTTGGTATTATGATTGTCCGCTTCTAGTACCGTATTCCTTTTGGCGTATCGCTGTCTTTGGGTTTTGGAGAAAGCATTTACTCATTTGTTTGGTCATTCTAGTTTGTGAGAACGTTCTGAACTCGTCATGGTATTGTGATGTTATAGTGGTTAGCAGCACAGGAGGAGCTACATTCTAGCGACGAAGAAAAAGAAGATAAAGACCTATTTGATGTTGAAGCTTTGGAAAAGAAGCGACAGAAAGAAATAGATGAATGGAGACACCAGACTCTTGCTAGTGGTGGAGCTTTAGAGAACGCAAATTTTCAACCTCTTGGGACATTGGATTGGTATGCCAGTCTACGTATTGTGTGGATTTGTTTTGTCATCAATGAAGCCTGTATTTTTCGGTTATGCTGCAATTGTTTGAGATATCTTTCTTCGCGTTACAAAGTTGGATACTCGATGATCTAACCTATGTTTTGGTTCTCTGGACATCATATTCATGTGTTTGTATATATATATATATATATGTCTTCGTTTTTGAACATTGCATGCTCTTAAAGCATTGGAATTAGGTGGTATATACAGTAATTAAAATGTTGGATTTTCGTATCTTCAGGAGAGAGCGGGTTAAAAGGGCCAAGAAAGAGGCAAGCAAACTGGCTGCCAAACAGGAAAAGGATGCCAAGTCAGAGGAGGTAAAACAGGATCCAACGCATGCTTCGGATGAGTCTAACCTTGAAGCAGTTGCCAGCGCTACACCTCCGAAGAAGCCAGATTTAAAAGAACTCACAAAGAACTTACCTCCTGGTTGGCAGGTACTCAACATTTTTCACTCTAATTGTGTATTAGTTTCATATTTTTCGATTTTGAAACTATCGTCAGCTGTCCACGTTGTTATTATTAATTTGGATGCGTTTTACCGTAGTAGAACTACAAGCTTCTGACTTGGTACCAGATTTTTTGGAAGATGCTATGTAATGTACTGTTTTGTGTCCTGCTATGATACGCAACGAAGGAATTTATGCACTTAATGAGATTTCGAGTTTTTATGAGTACTGAGCTTTATTGTGTCTAACGTTAGTTGCAATCGACCACTGGTGGCCAGGCCTTTTGGGATGCAGAGTCTTCTGAAGTCTATTATGGCAACTTGGCTACGTCTGAGACGAGCTGGGATAGACCTGTATGATATCTGGCAGGATGGACCAGAAGCTGCAGGTGAATAGACGGTAGCATTTTTGTATGTCGAGTATGAAACTTGTACAGGTATCGGATAAGTTTATGTCGCTAAAGGTAGATGTGCATGAGAAATTGAATTGAAGATTGCACAGTTTAGATCTTACCAGTTGCCTTCATTTCCAAAGCCTCCACTGTCAATCGCATTGATTGCATGAGTGGCTTGTCTACATCGTGGTTCGCATTGCTACTTGGATATTCAAGCAAATCAGAGCAGAGAAAGGAAGATTCTTTACGTTGCCAAATCGCAGGGTCATTCGCGATTGGAAAATATTCTATCATGTTTCCTTCGTTGGAAATATTGAAACATTCAATTATGTTTTGAAAGTAATTTCAGTGACTCAGTTTAACCCCTAAATGCCCAAGGCCTTTTTTGAGCTTCTTGGAATTTGCTTTAAATAGAACAAAAATCCAGCATTTTGACAAGTTTGATCCATTTCTTTTTGAATTGCAATCGTATGAAATGAAACTAGTCATATTAGTGATCACATGGGAAAAGAAAACACAATAATATCTCTTATGGATTGAAATTCAAACTCCATAGTGGGGTCATTCATCAAACGAAAAAATGTCTGTTATAGAAATGCAACTATTCATCCTTGGAACTAGGGGTGGAAAGGGGAAATCTTCTACAGTAGTTTGACCCCAAATGACTATTTTTGTTTTTTTTAAACTAGACGATGTCACATGGTCATTAGCCCTGGGCAATCTAAGCATCTTCTTGAAAAAATAACTTATAGGATTCAATTGTGAATGCAATTTTTTACAATTTTCCAAAAAAAATTGTTAGAGAGGGTTAGGTTTGTTTTTTAGAACAAGCTCACCATTGGGATTATTGTATTTCAATTCCATCTTAGAGCTATCAACGATTTAGTTTTTCCTTCAATCTTTAACCTATTTCTACTTAATCATTTTTTAATGAGTGAAAATTAAGTGTTTCTTTTGTTGAATTTTTCTCCTTAAATTCTCAACTCAACTACTCAATATAAAAACTTTAAAAATCAAAATCAATAGTACAAAAAATTTCAATCAAAAAGATTCAAAGCCAAAAAATCCAATCAAGTAAGTTGCAAAATATTGTTTTCTACATTTTGGATGCAAATATCTTGCAATCTATGCAGTCAAATTTAATGAAATTTTTACCATATGTTTTCTGACAAGTTAAATTCAAGATCCTATGATTGGTTATATTTCAGGAAAAGGTGTTTTTTTGGTTTTCTTAGGTGAATGCAGCACAAGTGGCAGTTTTGAGTGGTTTTTGATAGAAAACACCCTTCGGGTTTTAGGAGTTGAGTCATAAAATTTCAAACTTTTTTGTAAACATTTGAGATTATTATAAAATTTTGAAGAAAAAATTAAGAATAATATCTATTTTAAAAATAAGTTTAAAAATTCTGAAAACTACTCTGTAGGTGTACTTATGGTGGACAATATCATGGTATAAACTAAATTCTTATGTTTCTATAATTGATAATCAATAGACTATGATAATATGCCCAAAGTTCAAATGGTCATAAAATTTTAAAAATTTCAAATTGGAATAGAAACTAGACTTAATAAGCTTTATTTTATTAGCTAGATTAAATTTTTTTTTAAATCATTTAAATGGCTAAAATGAAAATGAAGAGCAAGTTGGTAGTAGTTAAATACACTAGAAAGACATCTTTTATGATCTTTAGATTTGGCATCTTCTTTTCAAAGTATTTCCTAATTCTTCAATGAGGGACTTTCAACCACCAAGATATGTGCACACACTAAAGAAACACTAAAAAATATTAGATGAAAATCATCCATTTTGAATAAATTATGGCATTGTTTGACCATCCATCACCTACTTTTTGGCCTCAATGTTTGTAGGGTTCACCCTGAAAAGATAAGATCTATCAACAATTACTTTGCCAATAATGATTTAATTTATGGACAAAGAGGTTCATTCTTAATTTCAACATCAACCCTTAAATGTCAATGAAGATTTTTTTTGTTTGATAGATGACAAAAGAATCCTTCTAATAGGACAAAAGTGAACTATTCATCCTCCAAATTTTGTTGTGAAAAGGGGATGATTTCCATAGTTTGACTTCCAATAAGTGCTTTTGCAATTTTTTAAACAAATACATGGTAACCAAAGGGATGATTTCCATAGTCACTAAAGGGATGGTTTCACGGTCCTTTAACCCCTGAATGTCACAGCAAATGTTTTTTGGACATTGAGAGTCGGAAATGTTTGAAAGCACTTGTTCATCAAATATTATAATTTCAAAATTTGGATAGTGGATTCTCTTAGAAATTGCACATTCACATTCATTAGGTAGTTGGCTCCAAAATTCAACTATGAAGTTCTCAATTAATGAGGCAATTTCAAATTAATATATTTTTTCCTTATCAATTGCAAAAAAGTTCCTCCTTCCGGTGTTTGGCTTGTGATGTTTATGGGTTAACACTTAACCCCTAAATGACGGACCAATGACCATTGATTTCAAACTTCACTGTCCATCACTCAATTTGCTGTCACTTTGCAACTATATTTGTATAAAAAAATTTATATTTATTATTTAGAGATGAAATTACATATTTTCTGTACTTCACAAAAAATTTAGATTTTTTTTGTGGTAAATTGATTTTTTTGAGAATGTTTGAAGAAAAATTGAAGAAAAATCACATCAAATAGAAAATTATTTCAAAAAATCTGAAAATTTCACCATGTGTGTATATTATAATGATTAACATCATCTTGTAAATTCAATTTCCGTGTCATTTTATAATTAGAAAATAATAGACATTGAAAATACATCCAAAGTTCAAATTGCAATAAAACATTCAATATTAGGATTTTTTTTCAAAATTCAAATTGGGATAGAAACTTCATTTTGTTAGTTGGACTCAAATTCAAAAAATATCATTTTTGTGGAGAAATTTCAGATTTAGAGCAAGGAACAACTTCCTAAAATATACTAAAATAGCATATTCTATGATCCGCTTTTTTTTATTAACTTCTCATTTATGTGAAGACAAACACTTGCAAGATTACAAACTCAATTAAATACTCTTCATAATGCACCGTGAAAGGTCAACAAGAAAAATATGGATGAAAATTGCTTCTGAACTCTTTCCATCTCACAAGATTGTCATCAGAATGGTGCCCATGGCACTCCAAGGTTAATCTTGAAAATCATCCATATTTGACCTCAAGGTCATGTTAGGGTTTATAGCAATGTTCAAATAAGCAAAAAAAGGACCAACACATATAAAACAGATATAAAAAAAAAGATTCCAACAACTATAATTAAAAAAATACAAAATACAATAACCCATAAACGATACTACAACCATTCATTTTTTGGTCAATGAATGATAGAAAATTTTGGGTATAAGAGAGAAGTGCAACTATTCATCCTCAAAATTTTGCATGAAAAGGGGAGGTCTTATATAGTAGTTTGACTTCCAATGAGTACTTTGGGATTTTTAAAACCCAACTATTCACACAATGCCAAAATGGGTGGTTTCTACGGTTGCAGGCCCATCCTTTAAGGGTTAAGGAAAAGAAAATAATGACTTTGCCAGTGCAACTCCTTTGTTGTCATTGGATCTGTACTGAAGGAAAAGAGACTTTGCATTGACAAAAGCTACATGTTCCATGAGAGGAAATTTGAGTAGGTCATTCCTCGAAAAGCAAAGGGGACTTTCCATAGACGAAAGCTACATGAGAGGACCTTATTCAAAAGTAGACTACTGACAAAAGTCGTTTAGATGACCATCACTACATAAACTTCGGTACATTTTCCCAAATGCCCCTGAATAAATCTCACAGGGATAATCCAATAATCACATGAACAAGTAAAGGAAAACCTTCAAAAAAGGAATCAACAAGTCCGAAAATGATGAAAATAGTGAAAATGATGTAGTAATAAAAGTCTGAAAAACAGAAGAGCATCAGAACATCAGAATGTAATCAAATCTTTTATCCATCATAAAATTACAAATAGGACCACATATGGCAGCTCTTCCCAGTTACAAAATAACCCCAGATAAATGTACAAGACCCACCTGCTCTGTCCACTTGCAACCTGCTACATGGAGACATGGTACTACCACCTTCAGCTCAATGCTGTTACCCTGTAATCTCCTTGTCAATACTACACTGCAGAATGGAGTTGATACCAGATGGAATCCGAACTCAGAGCCACTGCTGTTGCCTTTGCGTCATTCGGACCCTCCACAACGAAAAATTACGGTGAACCAAAATGTCAGCACAGATCAAGCTTTTGGACTCAGCTACAACAGCATAACACAGAAACGATATTGCTAACCAGGGGAGGCTAATAGTTACCCGTGTGGTCAATATTTCACAAGGGCACTAAACCTCTAATGATCACCCGGCATCACTGACTTTCTTGGCATAATTCCCACTGCCAACCTGGACAAATTTAAATCTGAACCAACACTCTACTCACTCCCAGCCCTAAAACCCTCCCCCCTGACAGCCCCAACCCTGGCAAAAGCTCCCCACAATCATAAAGGAGATATAGCAGCATCTCCCTACTCAAATCATCTTGACCACAATCTTGTCAAATGTCCAGAAACTCCAGTCCACTGTATCGCTGACAGGGAGGTCAATTTAAATCAACCCCAGTAGCCAAGAACTGGCCTACATCGATGCCCAGAGAATTACTTCTCTCGAGGCTCGAGTCAGGTCGTAGCAAACCATTGTCCACTGCACAAGTCCCTGGAAGTGAATGATGTCCATGAGAAGGATACCGCATATTATGTGAGGGATTGGCCATCCCGAAATTGAATTGGTTTGGAGAATGGGATCTCGATGTGGGGTCTTTGTTCAGAAGGGCCATGACACTACCTCCATGAACCCGCCCTTCGTCCGGGACCGTCACAGACATGATCCTTCCCCCATGCACACGACTCTCCGAAATCGAGGGCATCAAACCACCTCCGTGAACTCTCCCCTCGGGTAGTGACAACGTCCCCGTTTGGTTGTGCACTCCTTCATCAGCATCTGAGAGCTGTGGGCGCGGTGGCCGCCCATTCTTGGACTTATTACTAGACCCCGGCACGTCTTTTTGCATTGATAATGGCACTAAAACCTGGAAACAAAAACACATAGTATTTCAACAACCTGGATGTCCACATTGCAATAGACTCCACAACCACATATCCCTTCACTCAAATCTGAAATCAAACATAATTAAACCCTTCAGAGAGAAATATGAAAATTAAAGTAAAAAATGATACCTGGGGAGGAATAAAAGGCTGGTGACAAGGAAGTGAAGAAGGTGTGGATTGTTGCAGCGGGGAAGGCTCAGGGGCCTTAGGATTCAGATCAAGTCCAGCAGTAGAATCCGCCAGACTGCTAACACCAGGAGCTTTAGGTAAGCTGAAGTTTATTCTGTCGCCATGATGGCTGCTGCCTGGCGATCCGCTTAATAAGCCACCGCGATAAGGACCATGCACGGTGCCTCCTATGGTGTCGCTGGCGACCGATATATTTGTTGTGTCCATACTTGCAGAGAATCCCTGTGACATAGAACTATTCGAAAGTCCTGGACCCCTTTGCGCCCACATCCCAATTGGCGGTCGAGCAGTATTGGAAGGTGCATCAGAGCCTGTCAAACCAATCAACTATGTAGTCAGCGATACAGCTCATCGAAAACACTGTCATAACATTCTTGAAACCATCTCCTCACACCTGCTATTCAAGGAGAATGCAAGATTCAGTGATATCTTGACATTTACTTTCTTTTAACACACGAATACTAATATGTTGAGTTCAATCTTTGAAAACAAGCATCCCTACTCATCTCTCAAGTTACATGCTAATTCCATTTGTCTTCCTACAAGAATTTACTGAAAATTGTTTCAAGGAGTTTCGCCTTAAATTCAAGTCTAGGAATACAAGGCAAATGATTCCAAATTCCACAGAAAGGGGGCCACATGATCGGTGACATTACTAGCATTCTAGTGATCTATTGCCTTGAGTGCTAAAGCGGGAAGACTGCAAGCCCAGCACTACACTAAAAACTGCACTAAGTGTCATTGACTCTGAATGCCAAGTGTAGTAAATGTCAGTATGCTTCTCAAGTATTATACTCTCTCTGTCTCAAATAAATCCGTGGTACTCCAAGTGTCCCACTAGAAACCACGGATACAGAGGGAGTAATAAGATTACGATAATGTTTTTTACCACTACTGTAAATACTGCCAATAACAGAGAAGTGAATTTATTGCGACTTGTGAAATTATCTACGTGAAACTACATACCATTTACCACTAAAACACAGTTTCTGGTGTACTCAAGAATGTAAGGGTAGACAAAAGGCACTAACAAGGCGTGAAAATAAGCAAAAGGGATGCTTACCTGATACAACAGGACTATCTGTCCCGCCGCTCCTCATTTCCACAGAGACACTTCCACCAGGTCTGTTAATACCAATTGCAGCAGTCTCGGCACCCATGCTTGCAGTAGTAGTAGTGAGAGCACTGGGTCGGCTCTGTCCTGCACCAGAGACTAGACCCCGGAACAAACCAGGAGCCAAGCCAGGTGTGATGGCACTCCCAACAGCACTTCCACCGTGCACCTGACGATCACTAACTAAAGCACTATGAGCTGCACAGAGACCCGTCTTGCCGCGAGCGAATTTGTCACAGGGAGCCGCCGACACTTGCTCCCCGTTCTTGTCTCTCACCATCTCCCCTAAGTTGGAGCCCTCTTGCCCCCACTGGCAGCGCTTCCCCCCGCCATGGGCTTTACAGAAATCCGTGCTACCTTGGGCACTCTTCCCACACCCTTCCACTTTGCACCGCTTCCCTCCTCCATGGCGAACGCAGAAGTCGGTCCGACCTCGGGCACTCTTGCCGCAGCCTTCCACCGCGCAACGCTTCCCACCCCCGTGAGCAACGCAGAAGAGCGTGCCGCCGTGAACGCTCTTGGTGCAAATCCCACCACCATCAAAGGCGCAACGTTTTCCACCGCCGTGGCCTTTGCAGAGAGGCGTGCTGCCCTCGGCGCCCTTGTTGCAATCCTGGATGATACAACGCTTGCCTCCGCCATGGGCTTTGCAAAACATCGTACTGCCTTGGGCGCCCTTCGTGCAACCAGCGAATTGGCACCTGAAACAAGCCCACGGAATTGAGAATGGCTAAGCCTCAGAGTTGCAAACCGAGTCATATATTGATAATATTTTTTATTGCGAAAAGCATAGATTCAGAAGAGTTCAAATTTTAAAGAAGGAACCGCTATTGTGAATAATATGCACAAGCTCACCTACGCCCACCACCATGTGAGATACATAATCCAGAGTATCCTTCTGCACTTTTAGTGCATCCCTCAATCTGGCAACGCTTCCCTCCTCCATGGCGAATACACAGGCCAGAACGACCCCGAGCCGCCTTGTCACAGCCTTGGAAGCTACAACGGCGCCCACCACCGTGGCCAATGCAGAAATCAGTTTTGCCCTCGGCACTCTTCGTGCACCCTAAGTTCTGGCACCTCCTGCCACCGCCGTGTGCTTTGCAGTACACAGTGCGGCCTTCGGCACCCTTATTGCACCCATGCTTTTGGCACCTGCACTTGAGGTAATCAGAGTGACATTTAGTTTCATTTGCATGACATTATGAATCAGCCCCCAGCCATTATTCAAGACTCTACTCCATGAGAAAACTTCAGACTTTGAATCATCGACAACCTCACTGTATTTCAACCGCAATATGACAGTAACGAAGGCCTAGATCTTTGGGATACTAAAACCGCTTGGGAATTAATCCAGTCTCCTATACTGACTCCCTCCCCTGTTACCAACAGCAACTCACCTCTTCCAATACACTTGGTTGGCTTCAATTAGCAAGTAGGGAGTAAGGCTAAATTGATCGACGTCCTTATATCTTAGATGGAAAAGGGGTTCTGTACTGTCACAATGGTCTACAACCTCCCAAGTCGAAATTGCATACGAAACTTGTACATAACGAAGAAAAAAATTGATCACAACAGATTTGACTCTTGTCCTACAAATGATGGAAGTGACGCAAATAGTTTTTTCTACCTCATGAACATGAACGGAAATCTAGACCTTCGGGAAACGATATGCTGAAAATATGCAGTATTTCGACAACTAATGGCTTGAAATGCTACTGCATACCACAAACGAACAAGAAAACCCAAACCTACAGCATTCTACTAGACGGATATCCAGAGCAGCAATACATAAAACCAATGAGTATAAATAACTGTCAAAATCAAGTACAGGTACAAACCTCCGTCCGCCTCCATGAGCGATACACAAGCCGGAAGCCCCCCTTGGCCCCTTCCCACATCCTCGAAATTTACACACTTTGGGAGCGCGATCGGAGCCCGAGGCGCCACTGGTGGAGGTGGTGCCCCCACTAGCGGAGGCTCGCAAGCTCATCAACAGGTCATGCTCCACAAGCTCTTCATCCGTACGCGCCTTGCCGCGAACAAACTCACTCCGGTGTTGATCCGAAGTGGGATAGATTTGGCTGCCCATGAGAAGAGACGGCATGTAGCCACCGGAAGTGAGTCGAGCTGTACTGGAGCCTTCATCAACAACAGGAAACGAGGGGCCATTGGTAGTGGCTTTCACGCCTTGGCCGAGGCCTAGAAGAAGCCCACCGTCGGTGCGGGAAGGACCTAATCCCAAGTGAGAGCCTGCGTGCTTTTCAGACCTTCCGTTGTAATGACGAGCATCATCAGTGTCGGTGTTGGTGGTGTTGATGTTGGTGGTGTTGGTGTTGGAGTTGGTGTTGTTCCAGCTCGGTGCTTGCGAATGTAAGTCTCCCATGCTGTTCAAGCGCAGAAGCGCACCCGGTTGTTCCGTTCGGTTCATGCCTTGACTCCGTATGATCTCTGAGACGGCGTTGCCACTGTGCACTGTCTCGTCCCCGCCACAGAAATTAGTGTTTCCGGAGTAGTTCCGTGTGTCGGATTGGCCTAAGCCAAGGACTACCCCAGAGTCTTCGTCCATGCTGCTGGAATCGTCCACTTGGCCCAGGCCGAGGACTATCCTCGCCTCGCCGTTGTCGTACATCTGAGGTACCGGAAGCTCCGACCTCTTGCGTTTCAATCCATTGCCTGAATTGTGGCTGCCGTTTAAATCGTAGCCATTTGAGACTGTCATCTCTGTAGCATGTTGATGGTCGGTGCTTATGAAATCTAACTCCTGATTCCAGCTTTTTAGTCTGAGAATGGTTTCGTAACTCTGCTCTCGGTTTCCCGTGCTTGGTGAGACTCCCCCTATCGATAATGTTGTCATCGGAGAATTTGCCATGTGCACTGGAGCAGATCCTGATTACGGAACGGGTTTGAAGAATGCGATGTAAATGTTCCCTACGTTCTGCCAACATACCCCCACAATGATCAGAACATGAGAATCTGTAATTCGTGTCGCTCGGTTTCTAACCAAGACATGAGATTCAGACCTTTCCACGCTCAATCTATATCGCAAGCCTTTGCAAGAGCTTTGAACAGTTCGTTTCGTAAGGAAAACTTGGAAGCCATAAAAGTATGAACAGGAATCAAGAGGTCCACTAGATCATGCGCAGGAAATAAAACCTACCTAAGCACACTTCATTCTTAAGAACACAGTAGGACATAGTCAAGATCATCGTCAAGGTAGTTTTCGCATCACATCATATTTCTCCAAAATTCAATCAAGAAGAAAACGAGAATCCAAAAGGAATGTTACGCAATCACTACCACACATGCTAGTCACATCACAACATGACCCTAGAGTTCATGTTACAGCTGGAAAATCATCAAATAAAGTAAACAAAAGGTACAGGAAATTCTTTTGAAATTTTCCCAATCAAATGGTTTAAAGATAACAATCGCATAGATGGTGGAACACATAGCGCAGATCTTTTTCATACAAGCCCAAACTCCCAAACTCCCAACCACCACGAGTAACGTACTTGAGAGGGACGAATGTGACGAGAGCGTTATCACAACATATTCAGAACGCCCGCTTCCATAGCTTCCACCGCTCCTCGTTTCTACAGTCTCATAGAAGCTTCATTGATTGACCATAACCGAACACCTCCCTACGGCTCCTCCATTGCAGAATTTCGTCGCGAACCCAAAAAAGGGAAAAATTTCCCTCATGAAAGGTTCAAACCCCGACCAGAGCTTCTCTATCGTCAACAACAAACGCAAGCCAACACTCTGAGATGAGAATCGCACACCAGGGCGCAACCACGGCCAAAGATTCCGTCACCGCTCATCACACTCAAAAAGCGGTCACTACTCACAAAACACTCAAATCTCTTCAAAAAGGTCTCAAACTTTCGTAAAAACGCGTTAGAACCGCTACGGAATCCTTAAACGAAACCTCCAGCGCGAGATCTCCCTGTCCCATCAAATTCTACGCGAACTTTCTCAAACCAAGGCTAGAATCTACGAAAAACTGGCGCTTCCAACGAGAAACGGCAAGCGATCCGGACAAGGCCGAAGCGCGAAAGGACAGCAGCCCCAACGGCGTGTGCTGGAGGTGATGAGGGAGCGGCGAAGAAGATCGAGCGAAGAAGAAAAACCCCAAAGGGATCACTACAAGAGCCAAGGGGCCTAAGTGGAGCTGCGAAGATGCGCTCGCCCGCTCCAGCCATCTTGGGCCGGGACGGGCGCGGGTTGGGAGACGGTCAGGCGTATCCCGGGTCAGGCACGGGTCCGGCGCGGGTCGGGCTCGGGTCGCTTCTTCGGGGTCGTGTGTGGTCAGGAGAATAGTTTGTGGCGGGACCCGCCGGATGAGGTGGCTTTTAGGGAATTGTAGAATCAATTTGGGGGGTAGGGGAAAGAATACAAAATAATAACAAAATAATGATAAATAACATGTCCCGGAATTTCCACCAGTGGAAGCTATTTAATAAGGGGTTAACTAGCCAGTCTTTTTCCTTGGGGCCCAATTCTAAAACCAATCCTCATCTTTAATCCAAAGCCCCAAATCAACCGCGATTCGGCCACGTGGCAAATTTATATTCCTTTTGAGGGGAGTAGCAAGTTTTTAGCACGCAATTGAGGGGCAGCATACCAGCCTCTACATTTGCACTTCAAAGAACAATTTCATCATTTGTAGAGGGGAAAAAAAATAATAATAGTTTCATATACACTAAATAGGAAGTTTAAGGGGATTTATATTAATTAATTGATATTATACACTATATAAATATATTATTTTCATATACATCAATATTCATTGAAGTGTTCAAGGGTTGTACATCATGTTTCAAATTTCAAACATCTACAATTTTTCACAAGAAGTCCTTGTGAGTATCCTTTCAATATTGTAAAAATTGAATTCAAAAGTGAATCCTATGAGGGTTTTTTCAAGAAGATTCTCCGATTGCCTGAAAAACAAGATTGTCCATAATTTTTGCATAACAAATCCAAATGGAATGAATCAAAGCTTTCCAAGTAAATAAAAATACAAACGATATAAAAAGATCTTTAAAAAATTATTTTAAGTTTTTTTGAGGCTTTTATTCTATCCACCAAACTAAAATTTGGGCTTTTTGCGACATAACTTTTGAAGTTGTTTGACTATATTTCATCCACCACCAACCCCCTTCAAAATGAACGATTTTAATAGAAAGACCCCCAAAACCTATAGACATTGTTAAACAAAACTCAAAATTGTAGGTTAAAATTATAGTTTATTAGAAAGTAATTAGGAAAAGTAGAAATGGGTAGTTAGGGTTTGATCACTCCTCACCCATGAACTTCTTTTGTAGTGCACCCCCGGGTTTTTATTAAATTATACATTGTTCTCTCCCCATATTAAGAAATATGTATATAATCCATCATCAATCTTTAAAAAAATCAAATTTGGAATTGTTGCCACAATAATGTGGCTTATAATAAAATTATTAAGCCCCACTACCTATTTATAATAATCATAAAGCATTGGATTACATTTGTTTATGCCATATCAATGAGGACTCAAAATTAGTGTCCCTATAAAATCAAGATCATTGCAGATTCTTTTTATTTTTGAAGAAATTAGTGAAATTATTCATGCATACTTCCACCTGCACTATTTTAAAAATACTATGACTTTGGTAAATTAGTGCCCCCCACAATATCAAAATCACTACAAATTCTTTTTATTTTTGAAGAAATTAGTGAATTTATTCAGCCGTACTTTCCACCTGCACTATTTTAAAAATAGTATAACTTTGGTAAATTAGTGCCCCCTACAAAGTCAAGGTCACTACAAATTTGTTTTATTCTATTTTATTTATTTTAAACCCGGAGTTTATTCTAAAAAGAACCAATAACAAATGGTGGAAAGTTGAGGACATAGTTATGGAAAAAGAATAACAAAACCAAAGACCAAGAACCAAAATCATACTAATTTACACAAAGGACCCACAAGTGGGTTTCTACAAATATCAAGAAATGAATACATTAGTGAGAGCCAAAAAATGGAGAATGAAGTCAAGTGTTATCAAACTTGCGAAGGAACTTGTGTACCTTATCTAGGAACTTGTCATACAAAAGAGAGGTCCTAGATTCTTTTTATTTTTGAAAAAAAAACTAGTTAGTGAAATTCAACCATATTCTTTCCACCTATACTATTTTAGCAATTTTGCAATAAATTGTGAGTAGTATGAGGTGGTGGAAATTTTTTCCATATAGGAAGGGAGGAAATTTAAAAATAATATTATTTTTTTGACACAAATAAAGGAGCCATTACTACAAGAAAGAAAAAGAATAAGTACCCAATTGTAAGCAACTCAAGGGGGCAAGCAAAAACAACTAACAAGGACACATAATATAACAAAGGTACAAGGCAATTTCCACCCCGCCAACTCGCCAAGGCACGCATCGCCTAAGGCGGCTAGAAAATAAAATCAACTCGTGAGACAAAGTGAGTTCAACAAGGTGAACCATCGATCAACACCACACGCAAACAAGTCGTTGCAAGTCCATTTACAAAATTAGGTAACACGTCTAGAAACCGCCTACTGAAGAGCTGAAACTGAATTTTGGGGAGGCGAAGCTTCTGGAGATAATTTTCAGTAAATTTTCCTTGAAAGACAGGTGGAATTGCCATCTAACCCAAGTCGTTTCATATTTTTTAGAGCTTTGTGGAATTAGTTATGAAATTTTGAAGTTGAAATGACATAGGGCTCTAAAATCGCCCGCCTCCCCAATCGTACACCGCTTGTACATCGCTGAAGGCTTCGAAAAAGCAACATGTACACACCGTGTTCATTTGAGGAGGAGGTGTGCGATTTCAGAGCCTGTTCCCTTAGAAAAGTGACTATGGTAGAAAAGTGTAACCCACACTAATAATATGCGACACTAAAATACGAGAACTCAACTTGCCTGTCCTGACTCATCAATTCACCCTATCATGGCCTGAATTCCGGACCATGAATTTGGGGCCCAGTTGGGGCCCAATGATCATGTCTGAAACCCAACATTTTTAAATTTTTAAAAAAAAAAACCTGACTCACTAACGGACGGTTGCTGATTGCTGAACCGTAAGGACCAATAAAACTTATTTAGTGTGGCTAAAATTTAGTGAAGTCAGTTCCTACCCAATTCAGTTCATTGGTAGCAACGAAGTAAAAAAGAAAAAATCCTTTTTATTTTATTGGAACATCTCTTTTATACAAAGAGCACTTATGTGATCCTCTCCTTTCCATTGCTTTTTGGCTACTTAAACAAGTATTATAATGTAATCGAAATACCTCGGAGCATTTTGCATATTGATCTAGAGTTGTGTTAGTATGTAGAGTAATACATTAGTCTTAGAATGTCTAGAATGTGTGGTTGGTCACATGACATTCTTCCGACTCATAATAAATGGGGATGTATTAATCCTCACTAGTAGGGATGTTTAGCTACATTAGTTGCTAAACGTTCCAACTAGTGCCACCTAATGTAGATTAGATGCCTGAGTTACAACTAATGTTGTTGCTAATAAGAGATATTAACTAAACCCCTTGAGAGGTAGTTTAGCAAAAAAAATGCTAGTATAGAGAGATAATAGTCCTATTATTAGTATCCTTTTTGACCAGTAGAAATTAAATTCAGAATCCTGATCAAATCATGGTATTAGAGAGAAATATGTCAAAATAACTTAGGTAATCTTTTGTCTACCACACTCTATTAATTGTTACAAGGTTTTGTTTATCATTTTTTACATTTCATAACATGACACATATTCTCTCAAGAAAATGTGTTGGTATACTAATAACAAACTTAAGCTATCATTCTAGGATAAAAGCTTGAATCATAAACCTAAAAAAAAAAAAAAAAAAAATCCCTATGTAATGAAATTTTGTTTCATTTGTTTAAAAAAAAAAAAAAAAAAGTGAATAATCATAGGGTCTGATTTTTTGAAATTGCACATTTTGAGAGTTATTTGTAGCAATGTAAAACTCATTTGGAACCTTTGGAACAACTTTCCAAATATTTGGGGAGAATGACTAGTTAGTTCATTGGGGGTAGTGACATGTTCTCCGCAAAACAAAACTTTCTATAAAAAGCAAGAAGTTGTGGAGAGAAAAGAGGAATCAAATTAGGAGCCAAAAACCATAAAGAAAAGAAAGTGTGGCACTCCTTTTGTTGTTGAAGTAAATGGAATGGAGAATTGGAGAATGAGGTTTGCGAACACAAATTCCAAAGCTCTGGAATGTGTACAACTTGGGGTACATATTGATGAAGGTGAAGGATGCACAAAAGTTTGAAGGCGTAGAATGTTGAGAACTCGAGATATAGAAAAAATCAAATGTGGTAGGTAAGGTGAAAGTGAGGAGTAGAGCTATTCAAAATTCTTTAGCAAAATCTTCTTCATAACCATTCTTCACATTTGGAGGAGAAAAAAGGCCATTCACCATCTTCAAAGACTGGGAACTCTACAAGCTAGGGAGAACCAACAAGAAAGTGCTATATATGTCCCTATTCTTTTAAGATTGAGAATGGGGTGAAGAAGATGTGACTACTCCTATTGTTAAGCCATTGCCTTTGGAAAAATAACTGGTTAGAGTAAGAAATGAGATGATTTAAATATCGAATAAAAATTAGTAGGATTGGAAACCAACTGGTATTCAATAATAAAAGGTGGATATGTAGGTATTGTTTTCATGAAATTGTTAGTTTTTAGTTGAATGTTGTTTTGAATTTAAGGCTAATACCTAGGGTACTTGAAGCAAGTATGTTCTTGGACAAGGTGGGTACTGTTTTAGGGTTGGTTGTTAAAGGGCTTGGAATGCTTAAATAGGGTAAGGGCAAATATTGCTTTAGGGTTGGTCATAGTGGCTAAATGAAATTTTGAGTTTAGTTTCAAAACAATATGTCTTTGAAAGAGGAAAATTGTAACTTTTGTTGGTAAATTTGAAGTTGAAGGAAAGTGGTCACTGAGAATTTGATACTAGAGGAGATGAACTGCATTTCAAAATATATCTCTACTTTTTGCCAAATTAAAAGTAGGCTTTTTTTTGCCAAAAATTTTCCATTTCTATTTAAAATGTCAATGAAGTTGCCATATTTGGATGAAATTTTTTATGAATATAATTAAAAAAATATTTTTTGGTCCAAAATATGGATGAGAGTAGAAATATAACACTTCACCAAATTTTAAATGATTGTCATTCCGACACTTCTTCAATTTAAAAAAAAAAACTTCTACAAAAAAGAGTAAATTACCGAGGCAACTCCCAAAACTTCCAAAATGTTGTTTATTCCTATTAATGCCTCAAAATTCTCACCTCTGGTTACCAAATTCCAATGGGCTCCACCCACTGATGGCCTTACAAGGCTATAATACGCACTAAATAATGGCCCTATTTGCGAGGTTTTTACTTACAATAATATGTTTTACTTACAATAGTATGTTTATTTATATGTAGCTATATCAAAGTAAGGCATCATCTTCAATCTAAATTATCCCATAAGAGAATCAACAGCTACTCTCTTAATTATGAATGTTTTCAAAAGCTTATTTTTGGAGCTATGAAAAATGAAGTTCACTTAAGTATGTTGAGAAAATAGTTCCGAATCTAGAAAACTTGATTTTTTTTTCTTTCCATGGAAGTACAAATCAAAGCCAACAAAACTTCACAATATTGTGGGATGAGATGCATTCACTTTTCACTATTTAAAAAAAAAGAATGAAATTAATAGATCATTTATAGTATAGACTATTTTTGTTCTTGGCTCTAGTGATCTTATGGGAATAAAATGCCAAAGGTACTTGTAGGAGTCAATTTCTATTTTGAATATATTCTTGGCTTATCAATGGTGATTGAGTTCAATTGTTTCATTTTTTAATCTTGCCTTAGGTGAAACAAAAATGGGATGACATTTTAAGAATGGAAAATAGATTGAATTGCAAAAATGAAGACGAAAATCAAAAAAGGAATTTTAGAACCAATAATAAAATGATAGATTAGAAATCATAATGAAACAAAACTTCACAAATGAAATATGAAATGAAATTTCATTGAATGAAAATAAAATTATATTTTAAAATAAATATCTTTTAGAAAAAAATACAAATACAAATGAAATGAAATTTAATAGATGAAAATGAAATAGAAATACAATAATGGACATGATATTCAGAAATAATAATATAAAAATAGAATTTCACAAACAATTACAAAGTGAATGTTTGCAAATGAACACAATTCAAGTTTCATGAATTGAAGGTTCACAACCAAGAACGTTGGGGCCATGAGGCTCCAACCAAAACCAAACCGTGCTATGTTGTGTGAATGCGGTTGTACATAGGATTTGGAAACTCAGATTCAGAAATCAGAGAATTGATGCCATTGATGGTCTCTGTTGAAAAGACAAAACCAATAAAGTCAATGGCGTTTCACAAATGATTACCACACTCAGATAGCAGGTTCAGTCTAAATTATATTAAAAACAAAAGTGCCAAATTTTGGTACTAATTCTAGGGCCAAACAACCGAATCTTCAAATAAACGTAGAGAACATTCCATTGAGTCAAACATCTATCTATCATTTGACCATCCACCTTCAACAAATTCTATGATGGCAATTTAGTAGATTTATTTGAATGATATTTGTATAGAGTGAGGGGTGAAGAGTTTGTTTTTATAATGAATTTTATTGTCTTGAATCCTCAAAGGGTATGGGACAATTTGAAGATGAGAGCTTGACCGACCGCTCATTGTCAAAATGCAGGAATTGTTTTCAAATTATAATTTCAGGCCTCATTTGGGTATAGTAGAATAACTTTCTTCAAAAATCTTTGAACTAATAAAAGTTGAGAAATGAAGGTAAATTTTATCTCCAGAAATCCGTTTTCAATTTTGAGTCTCCAAAAAATAATTATGAACAAAATTCAAAGAGGATGTTTGAAAGTGTCAATAAAAACGTGTCTTCTAACCCCTCTTTAAATATTGTCCATAACTATTGACTGGAGACTTGAAATCTCAAACAAATTTTTGCAAATGAAAATTAGCTTGATTTTTCACATCAACTTAGTTCAATTTTTTTTAAATAAATTAATTCTATTGTGCCTAAATGAGGTTTAAGATTTTACCTTGAAAGCAATTCTTGCTTTTGATTGAACTATGAGTGGTTGAGCTCCAAGTAATCTTAATTTACATAACCCACATGGGTTGTTCTACCTTCTACCACCTCATTTGTACAAAGATCCTTTCTTCTTCTCATTGTACCCTTGGAGTAAATGATTTTTGAAGCTAAGTAATTTGAGGTGCTAAATATTTTTTACTTTTATAAAATCAATGATGTTTGTTTCAGAAAATCATATTTTAAAGTGCTGTAGTTTATTTCAGACTTAAATTAAACTCAAAATCTATCCCCACAAATGAACACAAAGTCTAGCTTTGTAAATGAGCACAAACTCCAGTTTCAAAATAAATACAAAACAAATTTTAGAAATGAATACAAAGGTTGAGCTTCACGCATGATTACAAATTGAAAGTTCACAATGACTAAAAAATTGAGTTTCACGAATGTATACAAAAATAAGAATTCACAAATGGAAAAAAAGAAAAGGTTATATCACAAATGAGCACAAAATTAAATGTCACTAATGACATACAAAGTAAAATTACATAAATGCAAAATGGGATTTTACAAATAGAAAAGAAATGTGCTTTCACAAGTGAAGATTAATTAAATTTGCACAAATAAATGCAAAATGCAAACTCAAAAAGAAAGAAGATATAGAATTTCAAAAATAATAAGAAAAAAAATTTGATCTTGAAGTGTTCCAACATCCAGTTTATGGACAATGAATAGATTTATATTCTTGTTTCTTTCTTAGTGATGCTCACACGAAAATCATTCTAATTTGTGGATATACTTTATCAAATTCTTGTCCTATCTACCAATTGGGTTTAATGTTACTAGAGTATATATTTTTTTCAAAATTACAAATGTGAAAGTATGTTAAATTATTGACCAAACCAAAATTGCACTGAATATAATTCAAAACTAGATTTGCATAAAATGAGGTCATAGATGTAAAGAATACAAAAAAAATTCAAAAAATGACCATGCCAAGAGAAACTCCTTTCAAATCTAGTCCAACAAGTTTTACTCCAAAAATGATAACATCTTGCTTGTAATTGAAATTTGAAGGAATTTTAAAATTTTGTCATTCAAAATTCATAAAAAGAAATATTGGTGACAACATTGGTGAATCTAACCATGCAAATGGAATCTATTCCCACATCGTCAATCTTAGAGAAGACTCTGGGCATTTAGGGGATAACAAATGAATATAAAATGAAAACCTCTTGGAGAAGACTCTGGACATTTAGGGGTTAACAAATGAATATAAAATGAAAACTCTGGACATTTAGGGGTTAACAAATGAATACAAAATGAAAACCCAATAAAGTAACAAGTCCAAAAATCACCCACCTAAAAGTTGAAACTGAATTTTTGGGGATCACCCACCTAAGAGCTAAAACTGAATTTTGGAGATGAGAAGCCTCTTGAAATAATTTTCAAGTAAATTTTTCTTGAGAGACAAGTGGAATTGGCATCTAACCCAAGTTGTTTCACATTTTTTGGAGCTTTGTGGAATTAGTTATAAAATTTTGAAGTTGAAATGGCATAGGGCTCTAAAATCACCCACCTCCTAAAATGTACACAATTTGTACATTGTTAAAGGTTATGAGAAACCAACATGTATTCATAGTCTACATTTTGAGAATGTGGGCGGTTTTAGAGCCTGTGCGATTTCAGAGCCTGTTACCTTAAAAGGGAAATCAAACTTCAGAAAGGAAAATAAAACAGGAAATGAAGAAAAGTAAATGAAATTTTACAAATGAATACAAGACGAAATATTTCAAGTTCATAAGAAAACAGATGAGGATAATATGTAATCTAGCAGGAAAAGATGATCTAGAAATTGAGCAAGGAAAACGTAAAGGAAATTCATCAGCGACAATGACATGTTACTTGATCACATCCGTTGCATCGAAGGAAAGAGAATGACAATCTTGACACATGATTATCGACACATTCTGAGGTGGTTTTCTGAGGTTGGCAAATTACTGTGAGATAGGCAACTACTCCTAGAGCCACAAAGAGCACATGTACTGATGGTTGGATATCGACTTCATTTAGAACCTGAATTACTTTTCTGAGATGAAAAGTTAATTGTATGTGTTTCAAAATTTCCAAGGTGAGCCCACAGTCTAAAGACTTCATCAGAAATCATGACACCCGGAGGGGTGGAAACAGGCTTCAAAAGGTACTTGACCTGTAGTAGTTGGAGAAGTCACACGCCACCTTCAAACTAGTTCAATCTACAGAAACCACCAGCACGCTTCGAGACCCTCTACTCGATTAGAAGTCATAGAAATTGATCTGATACAAAACAAGTACAGAAAGCTGCTTGTCTTTCACGATCACAAGTGAAGGGCAAAAAATCGGAGTGGGTATGGTAAAAGGGGAGAAAACATGCCACCTCCTGAAATGTTCAGAACCACATAACTTGACGCACGTCAGTTCGAGATTGAGCTCCGAACACACGAGCCTTGTATGAGAATCCACCTCAGCCGTACGTGCGTGCCTTGTTATGAGGATCCACCTCAAAATATATATATACGATCTGAGACATTCTTGAGGATGGCCCATTCAACTCCTCGTTCATAAAAGCATCATCTTCAAGACTGATGGAATTGCACGCAAAGCACTTCACAAGAAGCATGTTTGGAGAATGAATTGGAAATTCAAGAGGCCGCATCATCAATTCAATCAATCGTACTCCGGAACAAGCTGAGAGATCTTCCCCTCCTCGGCAGCGAGACGCTGCTCCGTGACGCGCAACCAGATACACACAGCAGTGAAGCTGACAATCAGGCTGAGAAAGCCGCTGCCAAGGCCAATGCCCACAATGGCGAGGATGGACAGGGAGTGGCCCTTGGGGTAAGGGAGGGGGAAGCCGTACAACCCGGGGTTGCCCTCGAAGGAGGAAGCATTGAAGCGGGGGCGACCATCCGAGGTGTTGGAGAGGCCGGAGGGAATGGGCCCTTCCAGGTCGTTGTTGGAGACATCGAAGGTCTGCAGCTTCTGCAGGGTGGCCAGAGCAGCGGGTAGTTCCCCGGTGAATCCGTTGTGTTCCAAGTCGAGCTCGTGGAGGTAGGAGCAGTTGGTGATTTCAGCGGGAATGGGCCCGTCGATCTGGTTGTGGCTCACATTCAAAGTCATGAGATACGAGAGCTGGCCCAGTGTGGAAGGCAATTCTCCGGTCAGGGAGTTCTGAGATAAGTCCAGAATACCCAGGTTCCTGCACAGCGACAGGTTGGGGGAGATGGTGCCTGTGAGGCCCTTGTTGCTAAGCACCAGCGACACCACCCTGCTGCTACTGCATGTGACGCCGATGAACGTCGCCCTCTGCCCATCTTGAGTTGTGTTGCAGGGGAATGCCACGTCTGTCCAGTTAGAAAAGAGAGCCGCGTCTGAGCTTCCTAGCACCATGGTTTGGAAGCCATGCAAGCACGCCAAGTCATCCTTGTTTGGCTGCGCACCGACTTCAGCAGGGAAGAACAGCCCCAGAATTACGACCACTAGGGCAAGGATAGATGTCGAGTACACCAAGCCTCTACTCTCAATCACGAACGGAGAGCCGGAACCTGCGTGGACCTTCATGGCAGCGGATTCGCCGATCTTCACAATGTGCACTAGAGTGCCACCATTGGCCAGATACTACAGCGCTGTCTGCACCATCCTGTCAAAGATATGTTAGTAAGTGGTATACCATATCCATCTTCCTAAATCAATCAAAGGAGCCGCACCCTCAATTCAAATGCTGTGAGTGTCGCGGTCAAATACGTTCAGCATCAAAATTGTATTGGAGATAACAGGGCATAAGAGAATTACTCTAGGAACAAGTATCTGATTTCAGAGTCGAAGATGATTCAAACAGGTGGATCCGAACGGCAACAGAAGTACTATTACTGAGAAAAAGAAAGAAAAAAATCTACTCTACTTCTTCAACTATGTGGATTAGTCGACTCCCGGACCTTCCCACCCATAGCACATATGATCTTGGTATCAGCAGTACTTCCATAATAACTGTTACCCCAAACCAAGATTCCTGACTCAAATATGTAATGTCAAATATGTTATGTCCACTCCTAGTCCCAATCCAGCATCTTGATTAAGAGCTTCGATCAGCTGCCTGCCTTCAGCTTGTTTACAACCGTACTTATACATTACAATCCCGAACGAGCACAAATGATCACAACGCGGCTATACAACAAAAGCACGGTCATAATATTCTTGAGTGATCGCGTCTAAGTGATCGATTCCATATCAAACAGTTTCAAGCTTCCGGCTTAACCCAGAAAGACCTACGACAACAGCACTACTTCGAGAACTCATGTAATACAAACAGGAGGGAACAAAACCCAGACCTTAAACCCTAATCGAGAGCAAAAAACTCATTACAGGAAAAAAATCACGGGAGCTTCGGTAGCAAAATTCTTTCTTCGTACCTACAAACCTAAAAGTTCCCTGCAGTGGTGTATCCACAGTCAAGTGCAACATACCCGTCCGAACAATCCCGAATAACCATGACCTGTACAACAACCCCAACACGCATTCTGTCAGCAAGTCTTTAAGAAAACAAATCATATACAGCACGACAAGCCTCTCAATAAGGTGCAACATCTCATCCCCTTCGGAACCAAAATCCTCTTAAGTTTCACAGTTGCCATCCCGCACACAGAGTCCTTTACACACAAAGTTATCATATTGGCTCTACCATCCAAAACCATTCCGCTAAACCATTATATTCTTTGCAACTACCATCGCTAGAACGAGTCCTTCACACATCGATATCATTTTGGCTCCTACAAGCTCTGCTCCATTCTCTCCTAGCCATTTGAGATTGATGCACTATCCTCTCTCCATAATTCTCACAACTCTACACAAAACCTGGAAGGCTACACATAATTTCTTACCGCAAGGATTGCCTTTCCGTCTTATCAAAAACATTATGACCACGCTTCTCCAACAACCAAACCGAACCTTCCCCTAATCTATTAAGCTATTCCTCATGTCCAGTAAGCTGTGCTTCTTACCGAAATGCAATCAATCTCTTTCACTTCTAGACCATAACATTCTTGGACAACAAAACTCTGACAAAATCACGGATAATAGTTACCGTGGCATTCCCTGACATTAAAATGCGATAATATCTCCGCTCCAAAACCATGCTTCTCCCTCACTAAAACGCAATCACTCTTTCCACTTCTAACCCATAACATTCTCGAACTCAGAATCAATAGCAAAATCACTAACACAACCAACTACGCTTCTCCCTCACTAAAGCGCACTCAATCACTCCACTTCTAAATAAACTATAGCAAAATCACACACGAAAGCAAAACATCCTTCTCACTCACTAAAACAAAAACCATTCATTCCCCTTTAGAACTAGAGAACATGAACAAAAATTCTCACTAACAAACGACAAAGCAGCATGCTTCTCACTTACTACAACAAAAAATCAAGCATTCCACTTCTAAACCATTCATTCCACTTTCGAACTAGAGAACGATAACCAAATCACTAACACCCAACACCCAACCATGCTCCCCACTGACTCACTGTTCACTAAACCACGTTCCATTAAAACCATACCAGATTTCAAACTACCAAACTACAAAAAAAAAAATCAGAACAACCCGAGGTCAATACCATACAATACAATAGCAAACCATACTTCTTTTCTCACTCAACCAAACAGAAATCGACCTCTCCAGTTCTCAACCAATACACTCTTGAACTCCGAAAACGAACCCGAACGAACTCACTTCCCAAAACAGCACACTCACGCGATCAATCCCTCTCCGCTGATTTATTTAAACCCAACACCGTGTCGCATTTCAAACGAACACCGTTCCCAGCAGCTGGAGCGGACCCTGTGTGCCCTAACCTGGCATGTGCTGCAAGCACGACATTGGCGAAGAAGGCGACGAAGGGCAAGAGGAAGAGGAAGCCGAGAGAAGCCGAGAGTGCGGGTGCGGTCCGGGCATCCCACGACGGAGGTCTGACAAGAGCAATCGAGAGGAACACAAGGCGGGGCGAGGGAGGCATTGATTTTGAAAGGCAGAGACTAGTGATAGAGAGAGGAGAGAGAGAGAGAGAGGAGGGGGGGAGAGAGAGAGACACCGACTGACGCGCAGGGTCAAGGGGGGGGGTCTTGGACTTGGGGTCTTGGGCCTCGTGGCTTCGGCCACGGCGGGCGCGCGAGGTCGTTTGATTCGTTGGACCCCTGGGGAGTCCAATGGCGCCGTGGTCGCTGGGGTGCGGGCCAATGGGATGGGTTGACAGCCTGGCGATCCGGCTTTTTTCCTTTGGGGCAGTCAATGTTGACGGAATACTGCCTGAATATCTGGAAAGCAACCTCGTGAGTCAGGCCCAGGTACTGGGCTACTGGAATGGTCCCCAGAATGGTCCCCAGAATGGTATCCAGGGAATTGGTCCCCAGTTAAATATAAGCAGAGCCATTATGAACTGCAAGCCCAATTCGGAGCTCTACAACTACTTGTAGACCCAATTAACCCCTAAATGCCCAAAGGTCTATTTTGAGCTTTTTGGAATTTGCTCTACACAAAATAGTGAAATTAGGTTGCCTTAGAGCATCACCACCCGGGAGGCATTTTGCAGGCTGATTTGGCCTGAAAAAAAAAGTGTATGGAGGCCAGGTGGGAATGGGCGCCCCACCCATGGCCTCTTAGAGCAAGGCTACTTGTCCTGCAAAATGCAGGCAGCCTCGACCTCGGGCTTGGTCGGTTTGGCAGCCAAGCTATCAAGCTTGTCCCACCCATGGCCTCTTAAGAGGTCATATGACTTCCAACTAGAGTATGACAACTCAGCGTGAACCACTTGCTAGAATTGCACTGAGCAATGTGTGACTTGTCTTTTCCTGTTTTGTAGGCCGAGTTGAGGCCTCCCAAACCACCTTCATATAGAGGCCAATGTTCATTTCCAAGAGGCGCCTCTTAAGAGGCCATCCGTTTTGGAGGATGGGTGGTGGTGCTCTTAAGAGGCCATATGACATTTCCAATCAAACTTGTGGAGAGCAACTCACAACTCGCGGAGAGCAACACGCAACTTGTCTTTTCCTGTTTTGCAAGCCGAGTTGAGGCCCCTAAAACCACCCTCACATGGAGGCCAAAGTTCATTTCCAAGAGGTGCCTCTTAAGAGGCCATCCGTTTTGGAGGACGGGTGGGGTGGATTTGGAGGCCCTCCTT
Organism: Climacium dendroides; assembly: GCA_950106755.1. Lineage (NCBI taxonomy): Eukaryota > Viridiplantae > Streptophyta > Bryopsida > Hypnales > Climaciaceae > Climacium > Climacium dendroides. Next base: position 33,153,954 of record OX467084.1, on the reverse strand, counting down.
AAGAGGCCATCTGTAGGCCATCCATTTTGGAGGACGGGTGGTGATGCTCTTAACAATTAGGTTGCCTTACTTAAGAAAGTTACCACATGACTCACCACTTGTCGAGATGGAGGCACAAGTAATTCTCTATACCTGAGCCATGAATCAGTGCACCAACCCATGTAACACACATGGTTCCTACATTACTGCATCCTCTGTACATATTTATATAGTGTGGAATGTTGAGAAATTAGTGAGGGGCAACCTAATTGCACTATTTTGTGTAGATTGAAAAAAAAGCCAACACTTTGATAAGTTGTATCAATTTTTTAAAATTATAACTGTATAAATTCAAGCTAGGCATGTTAGAGATCACATATTAGAAGAAAACACAACAATATCATTTATGGATTGAAAGATTATAATGTTTAATCATGAGGGTGTTAAAACTATGAAAATCCATTTCAACTCTCTTTTTGCATATCAACTTTAAAACATTGGTCACCCAAAAAATATGAGGTTGAAGGGCCTAATATGCATAACCCCAATCACTATTTATGGCTTCTCAAAATCTACTCTACAATTTTTTTGAATGAATTTTTTATGTGATTTTTTCTTTTAAGGTTTAGTGTATTTGAGGCTCATTTCCAAGAGCCTTCAACACTACAAGAAAGCCAAGATTGCAATGGACACCCTTGCACAAAATCTTGAGTAGAAAATTCATAATCATTCATTATCAAAATCAGATTTTTGATGCTAAAACTAGACTTCAAAAAAAATTGTCAAAAATACAAACTCTAAAAATAGCAACTCAGTTGAATCTTATTTATCTTCAAAGTATTGTTGACACCAAGAATTTGGTGCCTCGGGCATTTAGAGGTTAAATTGGGTTGCATTCTAATGGTGTTTTTACTAGTCTGCCTTGTGCCGTTGCCACAACCAAAATGTAAGTAAAAGTGATTTTCTAATTTTTTTAGTTCATCAAAACTTCAAAATTTAATAACTTTTGTACCATAGGTCCAAATGCCATAAAACAAAGCCCATGCACTCCTCCTCGTTAAAGGCTTTTGGATGGTAAGGAAGGAGGTTCAGAAATCGCCCATCTAAGAGCTGAAACTGAATTTTGGGGATGCAAAGTTTCTTGAAATAATTTTCAATAAATTTTTCTTGAAAGACAAGTAGAATTGGCATCTAACTCAAGTCATTTTATATTTTTATAGAATGCAGCTACTAGATGTGATCTCAATGTAACAAACAAAACAAACCAACAAACCACAACTAATTGAAATAAAAGTAAAAATAATTTTCTAATTTTAGCATAGTCCTAGGAGGGAGCTTGGGCAAATTTGTCCCACAATCATGGCTCTTCACCCTCAATAGAAGTGATAAAGAGACTTTGTGCAAACTTCGAAACTTTCTTGGAAGTCTACACACTTCTAAGAATTTTTTTACCAACAATAGAGTTACCGTGGAAGAATAAAATTAGCAATGGAACCCTAATGTTTTTTAGTCAAGTCTCTCCTTGTTTCAAGACTCACTAATTTGTTTTCAATTACTTACGAGATTACATTCTACCTATTTTTTGTGAAGGGTCAAATATTGAGCCCCACACACTAGGATTGTGCCCTAATTTTTTTAATTCAAAAATCATTTTAAAAATATCAATAATACCAAGAATGCAATTTGGGGACGCACGGTCTATGAGATCTCACCATAATTAACAAATAAAACAAAACAGACAACCTAGCTTAATGAATGGATGGCAAAGGTGAATTGGCCCCTTGTTCAACCCTTCCAAGTCATTCTAGAGGTATAAGTAAAAAAAATCCTATATTTTGCACTTGATTAGTATATCTTATACACTTCTTCTAGCTAATTTGGAACCTCTAATTGCAAATAGGAATTCAAAATTTGCAAATTTCATTATACAAGAAAAATAAAAAATTTCAACATTTTCATTAGGGGCTAAGTGAGGGGTTCAGTTCACCCTAGCTATTTTATTAGTATACCTTGTGCCATTTCCACAACCAAAATAAAAGATAAAAATAATTTATTAAGGGTTAATTTTTTGAAATTCAATCACTTTCACACTATAGGTTCAAATGCCAGGAAACAAAGCTTGTACACCCCTCCTCATAGAGAGCTTTCCAATTGTTCCAAGAATATGATCAGGGGACACGCAATCTAGGAGACCTCGCTAAATGAAAAAACTAAACTAAACTAAACAAACAACCTCTTTTGAGGTATAGACTAATGTGTCGTGTATTGTTGCCACAATATGATAAAATTAAAAAAATTCTATTTTTAAAGTTCTTAGTATGTTGGGATCAAATTCATTAAACCCCATACAAAATCATTTTGGGGAGGGGGATTTCATTTCACAAGATTTGGAATATTCTACATTCCATGGAATTTTTTACATTTATAAAGCAATCACCTTGTTATGTATATTATTTTTTATTTTTTATTTTTTATTGGGTTCTTTTAGAATATAAATTATTTTTATTAGTATTTTCTATTATGCCACATTATAATTTCTGAACATTTCATTACAAGTCATATTTAATTATTTTTTAAACTATTTTTTAATTAATCTAATTAAGCATAGGGTATATGGCAAAAGGTTCATTAATTTTTATACTCTACTAAATGATGCTTTTGGATTTCCATTGGAACCATGTAGGAAAGTAAAAGATACATAGAAGTATCCAAAATGACAAGAATAGTTCTCCCTAGGAACCACAATGGGAAGCTATATGTTTTTCTTTTTTTTCAAGAATGAGTTGGCCAACATACATGTAAAATAAACCCCAATTTGTTGTTCTTTTGCAAAGAAAAATGTGAATTCAATAACTATATCATTGCGCAATGCCCTAACAATTTATAATGGACTTCCTACCTTATTGGTTCCTTTACATTGTGACCCTCTTTCTGTAACGTAGACAAGCCTTTAACCAAGCAATCTCCCAACATCAAACGTTTAGAAAAAAGAACAAAATTGAATTTGAAGTTTCTAATGTTGTGTAACTTCATTATTGGGTTGAATTCACACCATTAGAAGCATAGAATCAAACCTTGAGAAAGCCAACATCCACTAGGCAAATTATAAATGTTTTCAAGAAGTTATTGTTAGAACTACAAGAAATGGATGATATTCATCAAAGTATCTTGAAAAACAGTTTCTATTTGTTCTTCAACAATGTAATTAATGTGGTCACTAAATGCTTCGAGATTATTGTGTATGATTTTGAACAAGTTCATGTAGAAATGAAAAAAATAAAACTTGCAAAAATGAAGATTTGATGTCTAGATTTTACTAATTTTATTGTTTATTTTGCCCAAAAAATGCTCAAAAGCTACATCCACCATTTTCCTAAAGACTCCCAAGGATTAAGCTCAAAATAGTCAAATGACAATGTGGCAACCACCACAAATGGACATGCTATTTAGGATTGAAAAGAGAAGAAATGGTGTAACATAAGTGGAAAATTTCTTGGATTGAACTTGCTTCTTTTTTTAACAATTTTTGTGTGGTTTTAGGTTGTTGCATCCACAACAATGAGTGCACACTAATTTGATTGTACATTTCTTTCATCTCATTTTCATAGCTAGTCTACAGTTGAAAGTAGGTCCTTACCACCTTTTCCCTTATAACCTCAATAAAAATTATAAATTGAGAAAATCTTTTTATTTTCATAAAAATTGTGTTATTAGTGGTAAGCAATGCTCCATCTATTGATAATAATATTAGAGGCTCCTATATTCTATATAATTTCTAATGCTTCAAATATTTGGTTGTAGGCATAACTACCTAGGTAATATTTCCTTCACACTTGGGCCCACTTATACAAAGGCAAAATTGTTGGCTACATTTCAAAAGCAACAAAATCAACCAATTGATGTGAAAAGAGAAAAATACCTCCCGAGTATTTTCATACTATCATTACTATAATGGCTTTGAAAATAGTACTGCATTTTTATGCACATTGTGCACATAGAAGAATTATTACTTAAATAATCATTTTGAAACAAGTTTTGTAATGAATTTTTATAAAATTAAGAATACAAAAATTGATTTATAGAAAATCTAATGTATACATTAGCTATGCCTTTTATAAAATGATTGAAAAATATTTTATTACAACGATTTAGGGATTTGCAAACCCTCTTTCAAAATTGCTTTTGATTAGAAGTTCAAAGTGAATTAAATCACAAATAAAGAAGAAGAATGTATATAAGGAGAATTTTCTTATACATAGACCTTCTATTATTATATCTTTTTCAAATCCAATTGCTACAAACTCAAGGTGCCAAAGATGCTGTTTCAAAAATTGTTTATGTTCTTAATGTATATAAAAAGATTATAAAATGATTATAACATTTTGAATTGAAAAAAGATTTTCTTTCCTTCAACTATACATGAGTGATTTTTTACCTCTAAACTATGAAAGAAAGTGATGATTTTTATTGCATTTATATATTTTGTAAGTGTGATAGGCTATAAAAAGACCCCTATTGGTAGGTTTTCTAATTAAAAAAATTACCAAGCCAATTTGGAAATATTTAGAATCCAAAACCAAAATAAAAAATAAAATTTTTTTTTTTTTTTATAAAGCCTATAATTTATAAGGAATTGTCAAAGTTGCAAAATTGTGAAATTGTCAATTTGTGACTTCATTTTCGGAGCACCTATTGTTTTAAAAACACCCTCTAGTTTTTTTTATTACCATGAATTAAAGTGTATATTGAGGGTCATGTGACTTTTTGATCCTCTAGGATCCCTATTAATGCCTTTGCAAGGGCCTTCATTGATAGTAAGTGCTACCAGTAGGATTGTTTAATCTTTGAACTTGACCATCAATTATTGGACCAATTTGCATTTCTTATGAAAAATCTACTTATGTAGAAGTTACCTGGCAACTTGGGAGGGCCAAAAAATTGTTCCAATGAGAAAAAATTAGGTCTTTATAATCTTTGGCCCTACTTAGAACTTGAATTTGATTTGGCACAACAAAAAAAACAAAGAAATGCAATTGGGATTTATGACCACTAATGGGTTTATGAATCAAGGTTGACTAGCACTATAGTTAGTCATCAAAAGCAATTACCTTTGACAAATGTCACTAGGGCACATTGGATGCACATTGAATACATTTTGTTCCTTGAGGCACATTTCCAATAGTGTTCTGGGACTCCAATTGGCTTCCAATTGCACACCTAGTCATTTCTAGCTATTAGAAGTTGCATTATTTTTATTGAAAATAGTCATAATGGTGTTGCTTACCATTGGTAGATATAGTCTGTAAATTTGGTACCAAATTCACCCTAATTTAATTATAAGACCTATCTTTTGACTTGTTTCAATGACAATTCCATGCAATAGCCTATTGTTTTTAGTCAATTATAATTATCTCTTACTATTAACCCCTCAACGCCCAAGGGGCTTAAAAGTAGCCTCACATAGTTTGAGTCCAATTCAAAGTAATGTAACTTTTGCATCTAATGTTCAAATTCAATGAAACTTGTTGGAGAAGTTGCGCATACTTTTCTAGTTTATGTGGTAAAATTTTCAGATCAATCCAAGATGTATTAGTTTCTTGAAATCCAATAGAAGTTCACAAGTATAATTTGAGTTCACAAAATTGCACTTGATGGCTGCAACTTTGGGGGCTTGTATCTCCTTCATACAGTGTTTTTTTTCAATAAAATTTGTTGGATTATGTTCCCCTTAAAGTCTAGTTCTTGTGGTAAAATTTTCTTATCAATCTAGGTTGTTTTGAATGTTTGGGAGCAATTCGAAGTTCAAAACCCTAATAGTTTTTCATTATAGTGAACTTTGGCGGTCTATTTCTTCTTCATACAATGCCCTTCTTCAATAATTCGTTTTGGTAAAGTTGCACATACTGGTCTAGTTTGTGTCAATAAAATTTTATGTCAATCCAAGAAAAAATGAGTGATTGAGAGGCATTTTAGTAGAAGGAGGTTCAACCTTAGATGTAATTTTTGGCAACTTTTCTTGACATTTCAAAGCCATTTTGTAGACACAATGAGTCAATTGAATGATATTTTCTTTCACCAATGTATTTGTATGCTGATTTTCAAGCACTTTGTAGTTTAAAGTTTTTTCATTTGAGAAGGTTTAGAATTCAAAATTCACCTCCAAATGTGTTTTTAGAAAAATTTCAGCATCCTTTTTCAACACTAAAACATTATAATCTTTCAATCTATACGGTCAAATGACTTCAAATTTAATCCATGCCATCTACAACATGTGCACTACAAGATTGTACGGTTAAGATCTGTATAACTTAGTGACATTTAGATTTATAGCACTTCAAAAGCTATGATGTTTTTATATCCAAAAAGGCTTTGGGCCTTGAGGGGTTAACTTCAAAGCAAAAAAAATTTACAATCTTTCTTTGTATTCAAAGCAATTGAATATTTTGACTAACTCTAATCATCTTTATAATGTGCATGTGTTCATTTTTTGCCCTTGAATGTATTGCTACAAATAGTCATAAATCATAACTATAGAATTGGTATTCATGGCATCACTACCACTAGAAATGGTACTATTTGTAAAAAATGTATAAATAGAAGATTTTGAAATGTGTGTTCTAAGACTTCAAAATTTATATTAATGGAAAATTTTGAAATGTATAAAAGCAAGTTGAAATTTTTATTCACAATAGATTTTGCCAATTGAATAGATTGTAACATACATCATTACTTATTGGAATCTATGTTATCTCACAAAAATGTCTATAACATTTGAATCTACTAAGATTACTAATTCTAAAAATTTATAAATCTATTATATAACTCTAAATCTATAGAAATCATCTCTAAATCTATAAACTACCTTTGAATCTAGGCAACCAATTTTAATTAGTATAAGAAAAGTTTATTGTATAAACTATAAGTACACCTACATTCCACTATTTCTAAATATAACTACATTTATATCACAATATCTACATATAAATCAAGATCTAAAAAGCCAATTACACTTGAAATTTCACCCAACAATGCTACATTAACTCTTAAAACCTCAAGGGTGTTTTGAAATCTAACCATAGGATCTTATACTTAACTTGTCTGAAATTGTGGTAAAAATTTCATCAAATTTGACTTCATAGATTGCAAGATATTTGCATTCAAAATGAAGAAAACAAGTCTTTTGCAACTTACTTGATTAGATTTTTTAGCTTTAAATCTTTTTAATTGATATTTTTTGCACTATTGATTTTGATTTTCTAAGTTATTATATTAAATAGTTGAGTTGAGAATCAAAAACAAAAATTCAACAAAAAACACTTAATTTTTCACTCATTAAAAAATTGTTAAGTAGAAGTAGGTGAAAGATTGAAGGAAAAACTAAATCATTGATAGCTCTAAGATGGAATTGAAATACAATAATTCCAATGGTGAGATTGTTCTAAAAAGCAAACCTAACCCAATCTAACAATTTTTTTTTGAAAATTGTAAAAATTGCATTCACAAACAAATTTTGTAAGTTATTTTTTCAAAAAGATACTTAGATTGCCTAAAAAACTAAATTAGGGCCGGTTTATACTTGGGGCCGGATTTAGGACTGGCCAAAAGTCTCTAAGTTTGAACCAATAGGATTGCTCAATTTCTCTAAATTTGGCCCAAGGCATTTATACTTGGCACCGGATGGAACTACAACTCATCCTACTTGTCACTTTAGGCGGCATGGTTTTGGCCAAACCATCTGGTTCAAGAGACGCAATCAGGATGAGGTTTTAGGTGGCCTGAACTTCCATCTAGGGCCGGATTGGGGCCAAATTGGACTCTTCCGTTGGATTGTATAAATCTCTGTTGTTTACTATGTAAAGTCTTTTGTTTTCTATCTTGGTGTGTGCATATTGGTTGTGAGCTCAAGAAACTTCCACCAATATGTACTACTAAATTTTTGGAGCTTGACTGCTTGATCTATTTTTAATATTTTAGTTTCGAAATTGGGAGCAATGGGCTAAATTTGGGAGCTTTGGGATAGAAATGTATACAGTTCATAATACATTATATAAATTTATTATAATATTATATATATATAATATATATAGTTCTGTTCGTTTGATAAGATGTTCTATAAAATTGTTCTTAACTGAATATGAGATTTTTAAGCTTATTTGGTTCAATCATTTTTAATTGACTCAACCTAAGATTCAACATGAGATGTTTATTTTTATTTGGTATTTGGTCATGTTTATTTAGTAGAGTTGTTCTTAATTTCTAAATGTACAAGGCACCAAATTTTCAAGTTTGGTATTAACAATACTTTGAAATTTAATAAAACTTAATCAAGTTGCTATTTTTAGTAGTTTATATATATATAGATATAGATATAGATATAGATATAGATATATAGATATAGATATAGATATAGATATAGATATAGATATAGATATAGATATAGATATAGATATAGATATAGATATAGATATAGATATGAAAGTCTTTTTGAAGTCTAGTTTTAGCATCAAAAATTCAATTTTGAAGATGATTAATTATGATTTTCTTATTCAAGATTTTGTATAAGGGTGTCCATCGCAATCTTGACTTTCATAGTGTTGAGGGCTCTTGGAAATGAGACTCAAATACACTAGATCTTGAAGAAAAAATTACATCAAAGCTTCATTTAAAAAAATTGTAGAGTAGATTTTGAGAAGACATAAATTGATTGGGGTTATACATGTTAAACCCTTCATCCTCATATTTTTTTGGCGACCTGATTTGTTTCATATTTTTTAGATCTTTGTGTAATTAGTATGGGAATTCGAAAAGTTGAGACGGATTCAGATTTGAAGGAAACGAGTAGAAAGAAGTGAAAATTTCAAAATTTTTAGGTTAGAACTTGAATTTAGTTTAATAAATCCCGAATAAGAGAATAGACATTCCGGCAAAATTTATAACCGGATCCTATCCGGATCTGGAATCCGAAAATTACTAGAACTCAAGAACCTATAGTGTAGACCTCCGGGGCTACGAGTATAAGATATTGTTTCTAAAACGGTCATGTAGTCGTTATCCCGATGACTGTAGAAAGACATGCCAATATTTAAGTAGACTGCTCATAGGTTCCATCTTCATTTTTTTGTCTGTACGTTAGTCTTCTGCGTTGGTAGCTGAGAGAAAGAGTGGTGAGATAGCGACTGCATTAGGTTTTCCTTTTCTCGCACCTCATTTCCGCTTAGCTTCATGGCGACGGGACTTGTCTGGAAACTAATTGTGCCTGCCCTGATCATTTCTCCAGCCTTTCCGGAGACTACGGAACAGTACAAGCAGTTAGAAGAGGATCTAACTAGTATAGGATGTGTCGGTCTGTTATGCCGACCATGGAGTGTGAAGAGTGAGAGGATGATTCAAGAGTTGATCAATGAAGTTTCGAATCAGTATGAACTCACTCTGAGAGGACGGCCGGTCACATGGACGGAAGATATTTGGGCAGATGTTTACTAGTTCCGGAAGAGCGGAGCCAGATTTGTCTTGAAGACGGATCATTTTATAGCAGGAAAGTTCGCAGGATCAACTAACCCTAAAGACGGGTTCGCTATTAGTGATTGCAAAAACGAGAGACATAGGAGAGTCCTAGAATTTCTCATTCCGATCTTGTACCCGGAAAAACCTAAGCAGGTCACCGTTACAGTAGCCAACACGATCTTTGGGGCTATGGAAAATAGAATTGTCCACTGGGGTAGGATCATAGCCGGAATAGTCACCAAGTTAGATGAACATGTGACCCGAGCTAAGGCCAGTCCGGTTAGCACTTACCTCTTTCATCTGTATCACTAGCAGGAAATCCTAAGCAATGAGGAGGTAGTCCAATATCGTATAGGAAATGCTATTTTGACATACGAGCTCACTGGAGAGAAGCCAGAAAATCTGGTCGAATCGGAACCGGAAGTCCAACCTGAGGAGCCTTTGACCGATCCAAGGATGAAGAAGAGGAAGTCGATGGATCTGAGGTCAAGGATCAAATCTTTGGTTGTAGAGAAAGGCGAGTCGAGCAAGGATCCGGAAGAGGACCATGGGTTCACATTTTTCAATGCCGGATTCGGATTCGAGTGGATACGTGAAGCTAAGGTGCTCCACGATAGCCTAGCAGATCTGGTGATTGAAACTGTAGAAGTCTTGAAGGTGGAACCAGATCAAATTGTGCAGGCGGTCAAGCGACTACCCAAACCGGAAGACTTGAAGAGCAAGAAGGACCGGATTCATGAGTTGGAGGTGGAACGGGATCAACTTCAATCTCGACTAAACTGGGCGGAAGGAGAGTTGGCGGCCACGAAGTAGTGAGAGAAGGAGGCCCTAGCCATCGTCAAGAACCTATCCGGATCAATAGACGCAACAACGGACGTCGTTACAAAAGCAGCCCTGTTCAATGTTAGATTACTACAAGAGGGTCACGTGACCAGAACGAAGGTGGTGATGATCTTGGTAGATTTCACCGCCCGGATAGAGCGGATTCTAGGACAAATGCAGCATCTATTGAGTAGCGTGGATCCGAATCAGGTAATGGATTTCTCGAACTTTCTGGAACTTCCTTTTGTCACAGGCACTCCAGGGCGGCCATTGGCATATCGTTCAACTCGAACGGAAGGGTTGAAGGAAATACTCGTGTCAGCTGAGCCTACTTCCAACAAGATGTGTATGACGGAGTTGAACTTGAGGCCAACTTTGGATCCGGAGCACAAATCCAGCGCAAAATCCGTTCTGGTGCCACCTAAAGCTTCAACACCGGACCCCTAGGGTCTAGACAGCACCCAACCTCTTGAGGGGAACCTTCAAAGTTCTGGGGAAGGAAGCTAGGGGTGATCTCATTAAGCGAATCGGAGGAATGACTAATCCGGCTCGGACGAATCCGGATAGTTTCATGCACATGCAAGAGACTACACCGAAGAAGGAGAGCGAACCAATGATATTGGAGGAGACGCTACCAGAGAAGGAGACGGAGGTCTAAGTCATTGAAGGCTCCAAGGAAGAGAGCGCTCATTCCACGTCCGGAACGAAGAGGGATAGCGATCCGTCTCCAACACGGTGTCACATTCAGACTCGGGCGGCAACAAAGACGACTCCGGTGAGGAGCATTAAGGGGACGCCGACTAGTCATGCGGGCAACCATTCAAAGAAGACTTAGAAGGCAAGACAGTAGTATTTTAGGGACGGATAGTTTTGAATCCGGAACGAGTTTCCAACGTGGGCTTGGGTTCTGAATTTTTAGGCAAGGAATCTCCAGTTTTCTCGAGGCAACTAACACTGATCTTTTTGGATATTCTAGGGTGTTCGGTGATTGATTGCCTGGATTTCCGGGTTCCTTTTTAAGCTTTTAGGTATTGACTTTTGGTTTCCGGTTAGAATTTAATGGCAAACAAGTTAGTTGCCATGCATTCCATTCTATTGCTTTCATGTATGTCATTTCATTTCCCTTCTTTAATCTGAATAAGCTAGGATACTACTAGCTTGACTTTGTGTACAAAGTTGTAGCTGGTGTGTGTGTGTATTTGAGTATTTGAGTAAGAAAGGGATAGGTGAGGAGGAATCCGGATTGCGGATGATAGAACTTTGGGTGTTGAAGTAGTGGTGAGGAAGGTGCAATCTGGATAAAGGAGTGTGAGTGTAACGTGCCTTTAAATTGCCGTAATGGCGATCCAAGTAGAAAAGTAAAGGTCCATGTAAGTTCGGAATCGGGGAGGTTTCGCGCGGAGATAAGCAACCGCCAGTGGAAAGATCTCCTGCTACTCTGGAAGGTCTACCAACCTCCAAATCAGTAAGCTCACCTTCTATCGACATTCCTCCCTTGAAATTTGGAAGCCTGGATCTGTCATTGTAGAGAGAGGGGTGTTAGAGTTCCTTTGTGTGATCTGTCTCCAGATCGGCCAATCTAGAAACTATGAGAGGATACTTCCCCCCTCCTTCATAATGCAACTTTGTCATCTAGGTATTTTGCTAATTAAAGTTAGATTTTAGAGATATTAGATACACGAGTGGCAAGTCCCCACCCCTCTTTAGATCAAGGGCGGACCTTCTGAGGATAAAACAGAGGCAACAAAAACCATTAGTGGAAGGAGACAAAATCGGGTTCTGTGTGTGTTCCGGATCCGGATCAGAATCCGGAACGTCTTGGTTTTCCGGAACATAGTAAGAAAGTAGTGAAAAGTACGAGTGAAAAGAAAAGTGTTAGCACTAGTAGAAAGAAAAGTACGAGTGGAAAGAAAAGTAGTGAAAAGTACGAGTGAAAAGAAAAGTGTTGATTTTTTTTGTTGATTTGGGCACTTTTGAATAGAAAAGTGTTGATTTTTGAACAAAAATGTGTTGTTTAAGAACAAAAAAGTGTTGAATTTCTAACAAAAAAGTGTCGTTTTAGAATAAAAAAGTGTTAATTTTTTTGTTAATTTGGTCACATTATTTTTTAGAATTATTTTTTTTGGGAAAAAATAAATAAAAGGTGACATGTGGTAATGCCACATAGGCACCCCAACTAGCCCCATGGCATGCCACACAAGCTAATTGAATGCCACGTGGACAATCCAAATGCCACGTTGGCAATTCACATGGCAAGCGTTGACATCAAGGTTTGAATCTTGAACCTCATGTTTGAGGCCCAAGACTCAAACCAATGCACCATGTATACATATACATGTTTAAAGTGTATATAAAATCTTATTTGTTTAGTTTTTCATTTTCTTCCCATTGTTTTTTAAACTCAGCATACTTCAGGGCCGGTTTTGACTTAGTAAATGACCTTTTTTCAAGAAACTTTGAACTAATAAAAGTTGGGAAATCAAGACAAATTTCACCTCCAACAATCCGTTTGAGGTTTCAATCCTCCAATAAAAAGTTATGGACAAAAATCAGAGAGGGTTGAAAATGAATCATTTTTTTTACATTTTTAAAACCCCTCTCTGATTTTTGTCCATAACTTTTGATTGGAGGATCAAAATCTCAAACGGATTGTTGGACGTGAAAGTTGGCTTGATTTTCCAACTTTTATTAGGTCAAAGTTTCTTGAAAAATGGTCATTTATTAAGTCAAAACCGGCCTTGAAGTATGTTGACTTTAAGAAATACCAAATTGTTAATGTTTAGTTTTAAAAAAAATCTACATTATACAATTAAAGATTCCAAGAGATTCCAAGAGATTCCAGGAGATTCCAAAAGATTCCAAAAAATTTAACAAAATTTTGTTGATTTTAGTTGCGCTATCCAAATCAACAAAAATAATGTGACCATTTTGTTAATTTGGGCAAAATCAACAAAAAATTGTGAAAATGGACAATACAGTACCCAAGTTAACAAAAAATTGTTGACTATTTGTTGATTTGGTCACTGATTTTTTACTAGTGTAGAGAAAGAGGTAGTGACGATCTGGAAGTCCTTAAATCAACAATACCATACTAGAATTCCCCGGGATGATAACTCGTGTCATCTTACAACAATTTGTTGTTGTAAAGATACTTACCTTCCATCTGGCCTTACTAGGCATAGTAAAAGCCACCCTAAGATTGTCTATAACTTTCACATCACTAGTCCAAATAGAATGAATCAAAGCTTCAAATGTAGACAAAATATAAAATTTTAAGAATTTAAAAAAAATCCTTTTTAATTTTTTAAATTTTTTGTGCTACTTGTTGACCTCCATTTTTAGCTTATTGTGCCTTGACTTTTCTCTTGGGCATTGATTGAAATAAAAAATTACATATCCACAAAGCTCTTACAAAACCACACATCTTCAAAAAGTTTCAAAACATTCACTACAAATTGAAACAATAGGAACCTACCTAGATCCAAATTGTCCTCCAAGGGGACAAAGAGTCCTTTAGGGGTTAAGTTAAATGCAAATAACTTTGAAAAAGTAAAAGTGACATTTCAGTTTCCGCACTGGCTGCCAAATCAACCATACGGCTGGATCATAATGTTAAGTAGATTTTTTAATGTAGTAGTAAGTGCATTAAAAACTTGCAAAACAAAACAAAACCTTACTAAATCAAATGTAATCTTTAATCCTAAGAAAACATTATTACTTGCACTTTTAGAAGTATAAAGTTCAAAACCAAACTAAAATATATTGGCAATTAAATTGTAAAGTGAACAATGCGTAGAGGGTAGAGGTGAAATGACCTGCTTATTGCCTACTAGATGATTAAGTGGAAAATAGATCCTCATTCATTACATTGTTTTTGCATATTTTCTATTCTCTTACTAATTTTGCCAGGCACCAAGAATCACTCATTCTTTTCAAGTGTGGACTCACCTTCTCTTGTTTCTCCTCTCCTTCAAGTCATCTATTTCTTTAGTATTAATTCTACTTTGAATTCTACTTCCTCCATCTCCCTCTTCCCTTTCCATATACTTTTTCCTTGGTAATTTCTTTTCAAACTTTGAATGCAAAATATTGTTGGTAGAGAATGTGGTTAGAGGAATTGGTCAATATTACTTAACATGAATATACACTACCATGAGAAGTTCATTTAGTGTTCTATTTTTTCAATTGGAGTGGGCCCTTTAACCCTTAAAGAGCATTTTCATATCTATGCTTGGTCAAACTTCATTAATTAGACTTTTACATTGAAACATACATTTTAACTCTGTGATATTTTTCACATATGATAATATATATCTGAAATTTAATCTCATTTTTTCATAATTAAAAATATCAAATTCAACTCTACGTGATTTTTTACAGAAAATTCTTTGTAAAAATCATAGAAATTACAAAATGCCTAAAATAGTATGAATTTTCTTTAAAATGGAAATAATAGTGAAAAACTTTACGGTGTAATTCATATAACCTTTGAGCTCACACCAAAAAAAATTTGATAGAAAAAGTTCAAAAGTGGTGTACTTTGAACTTTCAAGATGCTATCTTCAAAGTGCCACAACAATTAAAAGTTTGAAAAGTTTGAGAAAAATTCAAATGGAATAAATATTAGATTATTGGAAATACATTTTATAAATTAATCTGAAAAACATATAAAATCAAGAACTATGTGAAAATCTAGGCTTTTACTTTCAAAATGACTACAGGGCGCTTGCAATGTCCTTTAAGCATTAACCTTTTCTGTAAAAACAAAAACATTTCATACTAGTATCCATGCATGATAGTATATTATTGTATTTGTGTTATGTCAATTCCTAATTTTGTTGCTCACAATCAATAAATTATTAAAAATTTACATAATGTACGTATCTAAATCAAGAGATTTGTAGTGAAATTTCTCTTAATTCTTTTGTTTGTCTTTTTGAGGGAACAAATGATCATGAGAATTTTGAGAGAAGTTATAATTTATATAAATATCTAGTTCGCCTTAGAACTATAAACAAAACATCATTGACATGATTAGCATTTTTGAAAAGAACTTCAAATAGTTGAAAATAAAATACATGATATATACTAATTCAGAAAGAGAATGAGGGTGTTCTATATGCTTTGATCATTTTCCTATTATTGTGCCATAAATGATTGAACAACTTTGAATAAAGCATTATCATCAATATCTTGGATTGATCTACCCTCATGGAATCATGAATCACCTTTGCAACTCTCTCAAAGTTGGTTTTCAATAGGATATTGCAAATGGGATGAGTATTAAATTCTAATCCTTTACAAAATCTAAAAAGATTGTAGTTTATAAAATAGAGGATGCAATTAATGTTGTTTGTAAACTTTTTTTAAATTTTGTAGTGTGCATGAATTACATTCAAATCAAATACTTATTATTAGATTGATTTCCCAATGGAACATATCATATGATAGATTGTGTCAATACTAGAAAGACCTAAGGGAACTAGAATCAATATTGACACAAGCTATCATATGATTGCACAATTCTAATTCATGAAAACAAAATCCCAACAATTTAGTACTCATGGTACAAAGGAGTTGGGGGCACCTAATTATTGAGTGAACCCCTTGATCATTTTTTAAAATTTTGGATAATTTTGCTTCTATCTTTGTACATTTATATTATTGACTACAATTTCATTCAATTGGTCATAAAAGATACTAGTCTTAAAAGATTCAAGTATTAATTTGGATGAATGAGAAATTACTTATGGATGGGCTTATAGTAAACAAAACATTGTCTTTAAAGCACTTCATTTTAAAAATGAATTTAAGATCATTTAGGGATTAAAAGTCACTATTGCATAAATACACAAGCACATCTACACCTCCAACAAAAGAAATTTTTGTTAAAAATTCATATTAGTGATGCTATGAAACAATCTTCAATTTAATGTAGAGGTATAAATGCACAATACAATATCTAATCATTGTTACACTTTATTGGGACAGTTTAAATAGACTATTTTGATTAGACTTTGCTTTTTTTAAAGAACACAATTCTATCCTTGACTAGTACAAATTCAACATGGACTAAATTGATTTTGTATTGAATTTGTATTAAAGCTAATACAAATTGCATTGAAACTAATACAAAATTATTACAAACCATGCCAATCTACGATAGATTTGTACTAGTGTCCTTCACATTTTTTCTTAATATCATTAAAGTGAAAAGGGAACAAAAGAGAGTTTGATAGGCAGGAAATTATAAAAGTGTAGGTATTGAGCTTCAGAGACAAAATTAATAATGACTTTTGAAAAGACTCCAAACACAAGATCTTCAAATTTTGCCAAAATTTTTTGTCTTTTTTTTTTCATCTATGTGAACTAATTCAAAATCTTACCCTAAAATACAAAGATCTATGTGACCAAACTTCTCTTATCATTGAAAAACAAACAAAAGTTGTTCTTTAATATGCTTGGGTATACTTCATCCATTTGGTATAACTCCCACAATAAACTCTTGAAATTGTACATCATCTAGCAATTGAATGCCCACTCTCTTCTAATTTAATAAAATCCCCCATCTACATGTTCTTGTCCACAAAGTACACCTTTAGAACATACAAGCATAATTTAAAGGTTGACTTTGAATATATACAATTGACACTTTAAAATTCATAGTTTATTCATAGGATGTCCTAGTATATATAACAAATTATTTTTCAACTAGCAAGCGCTTATACTATAATTTGGTATATGATATATGAACAAAAATTGAGTACAATCCTCAATGATTGCCAAAGGCATATACTATTTATTGTTAATTTTTGTTATGTTCTACAAACAAATTCTCTAATGAACTACTATTAGTCCCTATACCTTAAGAAAGGCCTCTATTACCTTAGATTCCAAAATCACCTTAGCAGCAATCACTACAACAATGGCAGTGTTTTATGACTGCAAAATTATGACTGAGGATGATTGGCGACTACTTGCAGTCATATTCTTGAAGGCCAACACTTTGGGGAGAAATATGACTACAAAATATGATTGCCAGTTATTTTTACGCCTTGTACTTCACAAGCGTATACTATACGGCCATTAGGAATACCAAAGTACTTCATAGGGAACGTAGGGAACATATTTGGGAACGTTGGGAACATGTTTGGGAACATTGAGTCATATTATCACTAATATTTTCATATAATAGTGATTTTGTTTTGTTTTGGGCAATTCAAGAAAAATTTGGGCAATTCCAAAAAAATATAGAGAAGTCATTGTTTAAAATTTTGAAATCCTAGTCACCTATTTTTTTGGATTTTGAATCCTAGTCACTATTTTTTTAGGGTTTTGATACTCTAGCTGCCACTTTTTAGGGTTTTGAAACCCTAGCCGTCACTTCTTGTGGCTCTTCTTCCTTACTTTTTATTGTCTCTTAGCTCTCACTTGTTGTTGCTTTTTGTTGCATCTTAACTCTTGTTTCTTGTTGCTCTCTAGTTCATGCTTCTTGTTTCTTATTGTTGCATCTAAATTCTTTCTTTCTCTTGCATTTGAACTCTTTCTTCTTCCTAGTTCTTGTTTTTTTGTTTCCTCTTGTTTTGTAGTTCTTGCTTCTTATTTTTTCTTGTTGCATCTATACTTTCATTTCTTGTTGTTTTTTGTCATGTCTTAGTTGGTGCTTCTTGTTTCTTCTTGTATCTAAGTTGTTGCTTTTTATTTGTTCTTATGTCTTAATTGTTGCCTCATATTGTGTCTTAGTTGTTGTTTCTTGTTTTGTGTTGCTTCTTGTTTCTTATTGTGTCTTAATTGTGTCTTAATTGTTGCTTCTTATTCCTTATTGCATTTTAACTTTTGATTCTTGTTATCTCTTAGTACTTATATTTTTTTTTGTTTCTTCCATCATCAATCTTATTCTTCCTATGCTAAACTTGAGCTACATATTTTGTGTTGATTGTAAATCTTTGAAGGTTAGGCTTTGTTGTTCAATCACTAAAAACTAACCTCTCATTTCTTTGATTGTATATGCAGGCATCAAAAGTTGAAACAAAGACATTGGAAGCTACTTGCAACTTCATGAAGCCAAAAATATGACTTACAGAAGTCATATTCTATAAAATATAATTGACGAGAGTCGTATTCTACATTACTGCAAAATATGACTCACCTCAGTCATATTCCATGCTATCAAAAAATATGACTCACTGTAGTCATATTTCATGTCATCCAAAAATATGAGTCACTGTAGTCATATTCCACGTCATCCAAAAATATGACTGACTGTAGTCATATTTCACGTCATCCAAAAATATGACTGACTATAGTCATATTCCATATCATCCAAAAATATGACTCACTGCAGTCATATTTCATGTCATCAAAAAATATGACTCACTATAGTCATATTCCATGTCATCCAAAAATATGACTCACCGCAGTCATATTCCACGTCATCCAAAAATATGACTCACCGCAGTCATATTCCACGTCATCCAAAAATATGACTCACCGCAGTCATATTCCACGTCATCCAAAAATATGACTCACCGCAGTCATATTCCACGTCATCCAAAAATATGACTTACCGTAGTCATATTCCACGTCATCCAAAAATATGACTGACCGTAGTCATATTCCACGTCATCCAAAAATATGACTGACCGTAGTCATATTCCACGTCATCCAAAAATATGACTGACCGTAGTCATATTCCACGTAGGATTTTTTTGTTTGCCCGAGCAACTCAAGAAAAAGTCAAGACTCCCCTAGGAAAGTCAAAGTATATGCCATGTTGGCATAATATGGCTAAAAATGGGTATTTATACCCCTCGGAAAATATGACTGATGTCTGAAGCGACTGCTTCTAAACGACTGGAGTCAGTCATATTCCGAGTCATCTACAGTGATTTCTGCGTGAGTCGTATTTTTTGATTTTACGACTCACTGCAGTCATATTTTGCAGTCATAAAACACTGCTTTTGTTGTAGTGAATTCTAATGCAAAGCTTCACCGATTTCACACTAACACAAATCTTCTACTTGTATTTGAAAGGTAAGTACATTCAAGATCATCATTAACCAAAAATTGTCACATCTAGATTCTTGCCTAAAATAATTCAAAAATTATTTTTGAGGATGTGCAAGGTTCAAACATTAGAACTTTGTGCTAATTTATAGTACACCTATAACTAGTGTTAGAAAATCCAAAACTTATTCTCACATTGTTCAAATAATGCATTGTAAATTGTACTAGAACCCTTTGCATTTAACAATCCAACCTCATAGGAACAAATCTTGCCATTAAATGGTGACTATGCTTAGTTGTAATTTGTGACAATTAGAAGAGTGTATATACCATTGTACGATTCATCATCATGGTAGGAGTTTGAGGGGTTATGTTGATGTTTTCAACACTTGAGTGTTGCTTCTAGATTTGTTTTAGGCCATTAGTTTTTTTTAACTTTATTTGTGAATTGAATGTAAATAGAAATTTAAGTTTTCTTGCAATATTGTTTTAATCTTGAGGTTTCAAATTGTTCCAACCTTTCTAACTAATGATGTTAGAATGGTGAGTTTACTTGGTGGTTATGCCATCATTGTTTTGAAAATAACAAATTGGGTTTGAAGACAAATGCAAACAAATCACCTTTTTTTATTACAATACATTGCACTTTTGTTTTTACGTAATAACATGTTTATGTAAAATTTATATAAAATTTAAATATCCCAAGATGTTACACTAAACAAATATTAATCCCCAAAGATCCAATCAACCATTTTATAGTCATTGCCCAACATCAGGTAGTATTTTGGGATGGACTTTTTTTAGTTTTAAATTTATTAATTTAAACAAAATTGGACGACCTTTTTATTTTTTTATTCAAAAATGAGATTGCTATGGTCAAACAAAAATTATAAGAAAAATAGTGCAAAGTAGATAGTATTTGCTTAATATTGGAAAATTTGTTATTTAGAGGAAGTTTTGATGTCCTCATCATTAAATCTCAGGCCTTTGTCACAAATGAATTAGAATTGCAATTTTGACCAATCTTAAAAAAGTTTGAAATGTTTTAAAAAAATTCGTATTTTTAGAAAATTTTTAAAGTTAAATTCTCAAAAATCATTTGAAGCAAATCTATAGATAGTTTTCAAATCTTGACAATAGAAAATCTTTCTACGTTTTATGCTTTGCATAGTCTCCTTTGATATAATTTGCCAAAAAGTTATAAAAAGTACATTTTATATTACAATTGTGGTTTGTCTATAATCTTCAAGTCTTTGGGGGTAACCTTAGAAGAATGCCTAGCACAATTTGTGTCCTTTGGATGGTCAAACTTGCTTTGTGCATTTTAAAAAATGGATGATTTTCATATGTTTTTGTGTATGCAACCTTATTGATGCTATGTCCACACCATTGAGTTAAATTCAAGACAATTTAGTTGGTTTCTGATTTTATTTGGAGTAGTTTATAAAAAAAATTGGTACACTATTTTTTGTATTTCAATACTATAAGCTTTTCTCCCGTAAAGCTTGATTTTGACATTCATAACACTTTCTTTTGCTATTGAGCAATACTAACAAAATGGAGCTTTTGAAGTCAACTTCCTACTCCATTGGGAAATTTCAAAAAGTTAATTGAAAGAAGCATTTTCACTAAAGTTTGAAGTTGAGGATCTATAACTACATTTTAAAATATGGAGTAGCACAAAAATTTTCTTTATGTATCACAACGTTCTACACTTCAATATACTTCTGTTCTTGAAAATTTAGATTTTTGAACATGATTCATATTTGATACAATTTTCCTTCTTTTTTTCTTCAAAAACTTATAGTGATTTGAAATTTTATGATGAATATTAGACATGTGATTTCACCTTTGAAAAATAAAACCAAAAAAATTTAACTCTAGAAGAAAGAAGACATGAAAAACATAGAGTGAGGGACTTTTAAGTTTGACTATAGACATTGTGATAGGCTTTGTCCTTTAGGGCTTAACCCTGAAAGTGACTGGGGAATCATCATTTTTTATGATTGTGTGAAGCATTGGCTTAAAAAATTGTAAAAATACTTTGTTGCAAGACAAACTACTGTAGAAAACCTCCCCTTTTCTTGCAAAATTTCGAGAATGAATAGTTGCACTTCTTTTCTTTGTCATCCATCGGACGCAAAATGTCCGTCTTGACATTTAAGGGTTAAAGCATTTCGAATGAAAAATTTATGGGTAGGGCCTTTTGAATTGTAACTTGTTCGGACCTCATGAATTATTGGTTTGTCCGTCAAAGCGAGAACCGACACGTGTCGGTTTTGTTTTAATTGTTTTAATAAAAAAGTTCGGGCGAACATGTGGCCTGGGTTCTCGGTGGGCACCGTCCCGCCTGCCCGCGGGCAGCGAAAGAAAACCCCACCACCCCCATAGCTCAGTAAGTTAGGTTTAGGGTTTCCCGGGCTTCATTGTGCCGGTGCTTCTCTTGCACCTTCTTCCGCGTCCAGGCGTGCTTGTCAAGGCTCGCTTGCCGTCAACGACGATTGCTGCCGAGCACGAAGCACAACTCACGCGCTTCGTCCTCTTCTGTTCTAGGCAAGCCTTACTTTCCATCACTTATTGCTGGAAAGCGCTTATTGTTACGTTTTTTCGAGGATTGTCGGTTACGTTCCTACTTCTCCGAGCACAACTTGTAAGTTTTAGAGCTTAGAACATGTGACAGGATTTTATGAGAGAAAGAGTGCCATTTGTGCAGCGGATATCAACCGGTGTGAGCTCCCCGACGTTTCAATGGGTTTGTGATTTGAAAGGCGCTTTCCTAATTTCGGATTTTAAAGGGATGTGTTGTGTGTGTGTGTTTCGTCTGGTGGATATTGATTTGCAGGATCTTTCTTTCTTTCTGCAGGAGCTTCTTTTGATATCGGAAAGAGGCAGCACCGGACGATAGTGTGAGGGTTTCTTGGTCTTTCTTGGGGCGTTGTGTGAAAATGGTGGGTGCTGCTGTGGCGGCGGCTCCTCGCTACGCGCCTCCGGATCCGACCCTACCACACCCGTGGAGAGCTTTAGTGGATGGCAACACGGGGTATATCTATTACTGGAATCCGGAGACGAATATCACGCAGTATGATAAGCCTTTGCCTTTAGTGGCGTCGGGGCCTCCTTTGCCTGCCGGGCCTCCTCCGGCATTGGTTATATCGGGGCCGAAGTTGGCTGCAGTGCCGAATGGAGCGGATCAACTGAATGGAGGGAATGGACATATGACTGGTTTGAATGGTTACGTTATTACGAACCAGCAGCCCAAGCTTGCTGCAATTCCTGTTCCAAGAGGAGCACAGGTTGGTTGCTCGTCTCTGCCATGGCTCTATCTTTTGTTGTTTCGGTGTTATATCCGGCCGACCTTTAGTATTACTGTGCTAGTGGTGATTTGGTTACGGTTGCTACGTGTCTCTATTTGTGGACTGCTCTCCTCTGTCCGTCTACGTCCTCTGTAATTTTGCTGTCTAAGCCTGTAACCGGACAATTCTTGGTTTTACTGTACTATTGTCGACATGAGGAAGGGTGCATTGTGTCTTTGTTGTTTGTGTTTGTGTTGTTTGTGTGCTGTTCCTCTTTCTATGGCATCTTGTTTGCGAGGATGTAATTATGGAGTATCTGGGACACGTATGATTCGAGTTGGAGATGTGGAAGGGCGTAGCTTGTTAGTTTGAGTTTTTAATCATCGTTTTCTCTCGTGCAGGCACCTGTGAATCAAGCTGTATCTATGCCAGCCAACAACTCTATGCCTGGATCATCTGCTCCTATGGGAATGGGGGGGATACCTGGAGGTCAGAAGCATGGCGGTAACGCTTTCGACAATACTGATCGTGATGGTTATTACAAGCGTCCTAGAGTAGACGCTTACGCAAACGCTCTGAGTTCTGACATCGACTCTTATAGAAAACAGCACGAAGTGACCACTCTGGTTAGTTGGTTTGAATTTGTATTGTACTGTTATTGTTATTGCATTACGGGACGATGGATTACGCGTGTCATTGAATGTTGGTTTTAACAACGTGTCTTTTGAACATCTGCAGGGAGAGAATGTTCCTGCACCTTTTATGTCATTTGAGGCTGTTGGATTTCCGCCTGATATGCTCAGAGAGGTAATGTTAGCACTCCATGATTTTTGGTGTATTTTATCTACGGTCTTTAAATATGTGGTCATATCAGCTGAGAATTTTCAGAATTAGGGGTTTCTTCTTATGTCCTTGTTAGAGCATTTCAGAGTATTATTTTGGATCTTAATTTTTTCGTGTATTGCGTGTTCTTTGGTCCTCGTTTGTATCTTGGCTGGAATTGTGACGTTAGTATTGAATTGGTACTTCATCTTGGGTGTAAGGGAAGCTTGAATCCAGTCATTTACTTTTACTTGTTGTGATTATAACTGTTGGTGGGTCAAACTTACGGTGGCCATTATACTGGGGGCTGCTGCAGGTGCGATATTTGCTCTGCTTGGAGCTTATGTCGTACACTGCCCGCGTACAGCAGATTGTAGCACACTTCCTCATTGTGAGGGCTGCGTGCATCTGAACTGAACTGAGTGGTGGCTTCGTCACCGTCTTGGATCAAGGCTGTTGTCAGCTGTTGTTGGTGTCCTTGCCACTCGACCTAAGATGAGGGGTCCTCTGCAGTTGGCCTGGTGTTAATACTAGCAGGCAACCATGCAGCTCCCTCTTTTTTCTCGGGATAGTTCTATGTTGTATAAGTTTTTTTTCTGTTGTTTTCGCTTGCCAGCGTAAGTGTGCTCAAATTGTATTTGGGTGGTCCTGTGTGTGTGTGTGTGACTTTACTTTTTGCAATTGGTGTTGATTAGATTAGCCTTAGTTGAATTCCTTGTACTGTGTGTTTACATTCATCTGTATTGCAGCTCCAATCAGCTGGATTCAAAACTCCCACGCCCATTCAAGCTCAGTCCTGGCCGATAGCTATGCAAAACCGAGATATTGTAGCAATTGCCAAGACAGGGTCCGGAAAGACTCTGGGGTACTTGATACCTGCTTTTCTCCATTTGGAACAACATCGGAGCAACTCTCGACTTGGACCATCTGTCCTCGTGTTGGCCCCTACTCGTGAGCTGGCCACGCAGATTCAGGATGAATGTGTGAAATTTGGAAGATCGTCTAGAATCACAAGCACGGTATGTTCTTATGAATCTTCATTTATTGTGACATGAATTGGATGTATTGTAGAACTTGAGAGAATCTGCTCTTCTTTATTTGATAATTATATGACATCTTTTGTACTGGTAGTATATACTGTGCAGATCCATTACAGTTCCTTTTGTTTGATCAAGCATAATGCTTAAGAGTATTTTCTGTCATGTGTCCAGTGCGTTTATGGAGGTGCTCCTAAGGCTCCCCAGCTACGAGACATTGAGCGGGGAGCTGACATTGTTATAGCGACGCCCGGACGGTTGAATGATTTTTTGGAAGTAAAGAAAGTTAGTCTACGGCAAGTATCTTATCTGGTTCTAGATGAAGCAGATCGGATGCTGGATATGGGGTTTGAGCCCCAGATCCGCAAAATTGTTAATGAGATTCCAGCACGAAGACAGACTCTTATGTATACTGCTACTTGGCCCAAAGAAGTACGGAAGATTGCTGGAGATTTGCTCATAAACCCTGTGCGGGTCAACATTGGTAACACTGATGAGCTTTCGGCAAACAAGTCCATTACTCAGGTTATTATCCTTCCGTTTCTGTATTATTGTTGTCACATCCTGATTTTGCTTTGACATCCACCTGGAGTTTGACATCTTTGTTCTGATCTGTTTTTGTCTTGGTGACAGAATGTGGAAGTGGTTGTGCCGTATGAGAAGCAGCGGCGAGTGGAGCAGATCTTACGGTCACAAGAGCCTGGGTCCAAGATCATCATTTTCTGTTCTACCAAGCGCATGTGTGATACACTGTCTCGTAACTTAAGTCGTGATTTTGGTGCTGCCGCCATTCATGGAGACAAGTCTCAGAGTGAACGTGACTTTGTCCTGTCGCAATTTCGAAGCGGCAGGACTCCTATTCTTGTCGCCACTGACGTGGCTGCTAGAGGTCTTGACATCAAAGATATCAGGTGCCCACGTTTCTTCCTGTTTTGATTTGCTGTTATGTTCGTTTCTTCATATGCAATGCTTTCAAAGTGAGGAAGCCACATCTTTGACCTTTTCGTTCGTCATTGACAGAGTGGTCGTCAACTACGATTTTCCCACTGGTGTTGAAGACTACGTCCATCGAATTGGTCGGACAGGCCGAGCGGGTGCAACTGGTCTTGCATATACCTTCTTCTCTGAGCAGGACGGAAAGTATGCAAGAGACCTTATCAAGGTTCTTGAAGGAGCCAATCAGAAAGTACCCCCTGAGCTGAAGGATATTGCAAGCAGAGGTGGAGGCATGTTTAAGGGCCGTATGGGAAACCGCTGGGGTAGTGGTGATTCAGGTGGCCGAGGTGGAAGGGACGGGGGACGCAGTTCCTATGGAGGAGGTCGGGGAGATTCGGGTGGACGAGGCTACGGTGGCCGGGATGCAGGTCGTTTTGACAGTCGTGACCGGTATGGTGACAGATTAGGATCTGACCGTCATGACCGGTACAGTGCTCCTGATGGGGGCAGATATGGAGACAAGGATAGGAGCAAGAACCGCAGCCGAAGCTACAGCAGGAGTCCAAGTCGGTCGAGGGCTTACAGTCGCAGCAGGAGTCGCAGCTATGATCGGTACAGTGACGAGAGGGGACGAGACCGGAGTAGGTCCCCAGCTGCACAGAGATCCTACTCCCCCGGTGGCCGGGGTGGACGCCGATGAAGAAACCGAACGGAGTGTTAACTGTTAGTGCGGATGTTTGATGAAGCTCCTGATTTTCCTTCACATCATGGGACGAGCTTGTAGTTTTCTCTAACAAATTAACTGCTGTTCTGTTCTGTTGTGTTCTGTTGGTGATTACTACTTTTCTTGACCTTTCAACTTGACAACCTTCATCCTTTCAGAAGGCTGATTTGTGGCAGAGCTGATATTTGCGGCTCTATCAAACTTTCCTATGTGGCAGCAGAATCGTTTCGACCTGCTGCAGTCTTTCAAATTCACTATTTTTGGGACTTCAAGACCAATCAGAGTAATACTTTAGGTGATTTATTCAAATCGACGATGATGGATTTTTTTGTCTGTTTTGATTGCTGCAAATCGGATTTAGTTCTCAGGGACATTGTCAGCCAAAGCTCTCCTTTAGGTAGTTTCTACATTTTTTGAAAGTGTATCATAGTTAGCTGAGAAGTGCTGTGACTCATCTGTAGTTGCCCTTATCCGCTCCCACATCTATCATTGAGGTAGAATGTCATTTTCATGAATCCTAATGAAACATACTCGCATCCTTTTTACGAAACCGACGTTGCTGGACATCCTTGCGATGTTTTTCTCCGTTCTTGGGTTTTAATGCATGTGACTCCCTAAATGCGCAGCATAACTTTGGAGTGGCAACGAAGATTATTTTCTATTTTTTTGAATCCATAAGAAATAGCCCGAAGCAGTTTTTAGTTTTTTTAAAATTCGTTTTTCCTGAATGGATGGAAAGGCGATATTTTGTTTAATGGCAGTGCTGATGTGGCGATTTACAGAAACAGTCCAGAATTGTGTTGTGTTTTGTGTTGTTCTGCATCTATTTTTCTTTCTCTGAAAAAGGTAAATTGGCTCGCTAACTACACTAAAATCGGTAAATAGTGTTGGCTACACTAATTGTCAGCAAGTAAAATTTGGTCATTTCAATATTTCTACGAGAATGCATTTAGTGTTACATGGTGAATTAAAGTAAAACCATTGTGTGCATCAGGCGAGAAAAGAGGCTGAGAACTATTCAGTGCCAATTCAAAATTAAGCATATGTTTGGACTCAAATATTGTAGAACTAATCTCAAATATGACTATTTTGTAATCTCACTCCACAGCGTGAGATACAAAACATAAACCTACACCCACCCAAATCCCTCTCCAATGCTCAACTGAAGTCAGCAAAATTTGCAAACAGATTTAACATTACAACACATGCTCTTGGTGCAACAAAAAGCATAATATAAAATCTCAAAGCAAATGAAAACATTACATAAATCTCAAACAAAATCTCCAAGCATAACATAAGTCCAAAAAATTCTACAGAAATGGAAAACACACAAGTTTTCTTACGTAAGCTTCCAAAAGATTTTCATTCGCCTAACATGTTATTTCAAATCTCATTCCATCCCAATTTATTCTCTATCAATTCAATTAGTTTACCCCTATTTCAAATACCTACTCCAAATTCTCTTCGATTCAAAGTTCTTTCTGTTTTTCACTGCAGAAACTAGGTTATAAACCCTTTAGGTCAAACGTTCTTAAAGTGTTCACATTACCTTACTATCCCGTAAGGGAGAGAGAGACAACAAACATGAGTAAACTCATGAGTGCTCATTACTGTTTTTGCAGCTTGGGACACCATAAGTAACGTTTCAATTGAGAACACAGATCCTATAAAAAAAATCAAAAAGTGTGCAGACTAACCTAATAAATCATAACGACATACATGGAGTGACTTCTGCATGTCAAAAAACTAGAGAGTGTGGTTTGAGGTCTTCAACACAACATATGGCTAAAAATTTTCTAAGCACTTCACCACCAACACAAAAGTCTTTATGCAAATAAAGCAAATCCTTCGAGAAAGAAAACTTGTAGCTGGAATTGATTCCCTAAGATACTAACCAAGCACAAAGTTAATACAAATTGCAATTTTGTCTTCCTATATTGGTATGTATACACTTGGTGTTAGGGGTGATGTTTGCAATATAATGTGAATCCAATCTAAATTCGTTCCCAAGACCTCACTAACAACACTCTTTAATACCAAGTGCAAACACACTTATATCTCAAAGTAGATAGGAAGAATTTTCACAGATTTAGGAAAGGTCTCATAGCTTCTGCCTTTTGCGCTTACGCCCCTGCTCAACTTCTTCTCATACTTCGCTTATCTCTTCTATTAAGACAAGATGTTTGTTTTGTTTTGTTTTGTTTGTTTGTCACATTGAAATCTCCCAGACCGTGCATCCCCCGGTCGTGTGCTTGGTATTGTCGGAAAGCCCTCGGCAAGGAGGGGTGCACCAGCTTGGTTTCATGGCGTTCTAACTCACGGTGTGAAAGTTATTGAATTTTGAAGTATTTTTATGAACTAAATAATTAGAAAATTAGTTTTACTTTTATTTTGACTGTGGAAATGGCACAGGGCACACTAGTTGAAACGGACAGTTATGTATTAAGTGAGCTTTCTGTCACCTAGACATACCCCAAATTGTTATAACTCAACTGCAAGCACTTGAAATTAGAAAAAGTTTGAACTCAAGGACTTGATGAAATCAAGGTAATCATGTATTCAAATAAAGATATAATCCAAAGGTTATAATTAGTAAAAGGTTTTAAGGCATTAAAGGATTAAATGAATCATGTTATTTGCAATTCATGTTGTTTGATCACACCAATGCAATACACTTTTGTGATTTTAACCCTTTAGTACCTATAATTATGACCATTATGTGGGCACGTAGTGGTTAGAAATCATGACTAATATCATATGCTTTTGAAAATAGGTTGTAAAGTATGAAATTTAGATACATAGAGGTGTAGATAGACTTCGAAGAGACGAGGAAAGAAAAGAAAGGCTTGTAATTGGTTTGTAATTAGGTTTCTTCACAAGAGAAGAGATGATTCTAGAAAGAAGTTCCTATACAAATTGTTTTTTTTCCCTAACTTTGGAGTCTAATTCATAGAGTTGTTAAGCAATATAGAAACCTGAGAGCTATACTTTGGTATTTACAAACCATGAAAGAAAATGTAGAGGAAGGTGTAAGTGTGTGGAAAACAATTGCAAGGATCTTCATATGAATGTTTTAGCCCTACATGTGAACTTAAGGAAAAATACAAAAGTGTGTAGAATGTAGATCTTTGTGTTTTGGAAGTGGGACCCTAACACTCATACATTTTCTCGATCTTTCTAGTCTTTCTAAAAGAAATTCAACCTACTTTGAAAGCATGAAGAGATTGAAGTTGAACATTCATCAAGGTAGACAAGACTATTACCACCTTCATTTGGAATGTGAATTCCAAGAGGGTCATATATTTTTTAGAGGTGTGCATTTGTTTCACAGATCAAACCCAGGTGAAATTATTATTCTACAATTACAATTATAGTTTTTATGAATTTTTGAAAAGGTCTACCTTGAAATTAAAAACCCGCCATAGAGTGGAGTCATAACCACCTCAAAACTAGCCTTCAAAGTATCTATTGGCACTAAAATTTTCACCAATCAAAGATTGACACGATATCCATTTTGGCATTAATTCACTTATTTTGTTAAAATCTTTAAGGAATTTGAATGTTTTCTAGGCAGACTTGAATGTTTGAACAAATGGAATTGGGGCCAAAAGTAGAAGACAGAATTGGGTTGACCTACCTTATATGCAATAATAAGTCAACTTCTAATTCAATGCACCATCAACAAAAAGAAGTCCACTTTGCTAATTGAAGCTAATTTGAAAGTATCTCCGTGAATGGATAAGAGCATTTTTGAAGCAAGAACTCAATTATTCATATTGAGCATTCACCATTGCTACCGGTAAACTTCCACTTGATCACTAACATCAAGGTCTTCGCATGACATAGAATTGCTTAACTCATGATGGTGTATAACATTAAAAGAAGCATGGTAGTTAACATTGATTAAAAATGGATTTATTTAATGCCTACTAGAGATTCCTATATTTGAAAAATTAAAATATCAAAAGTAAGTGCCAAGTATATGGGGCAAAAGATAAAAGATAACCAATGCATTTGGTGCCTATAGGAGGTTCCATCATTTGATGATTTTTAGCTGCACTACAGGGCTATATTAGGCATGTTAACCATGTTGGGAACCAACCACTGTTGCCCAGATTTTTAAATTTAAAAAAAAAAATTCTTAAAAATTTATTGTTGTTGTAGTTGAGTTCCCACAGTTTGAAAGCGTAGTGGAACTTACAGCCCTATAGAGAAACCGGATCTCATTTAATGATTTGGAAAACTAAATGACTGAAAGCAAGTGTAGTACATGGGGTAAAAGATAAAAGATAAGTGATAGTTGTTGCATCATTGGTAGGCTAGTATTTTTTTTCTAGCTTATTGTTCAAGTATTTATTAGCCCACCAATGTTATTCTTCAAAAACATTTTAAACATGAACAAATCACTTGATAAAACACTTTGTTCAAGGACACTTGACAAGTGGACAATGGGGCTAAGGAGGAGAGCAATCATTGAAACAAACTTAAACAAAGGAGATGAAGACACAAATCCTCACAAAAATGTATCTTCTATAATGAAAGACTTGCTTTACAAACATTTTACACTTTACAATTCTATGAACAAGTGCTATAGTCAATAGCTTTCAAGTTATTTTGGGTATGTAGTGATAGGATTGTCAATTTCAATTAAAACCACACATGATTTCTAAAAGGTGTACACATGGTATTTTAAGATTTTACAAAATTTCTATGATGGGTACACTTGTAATTTTCCTACTAGTTGTAGAACTTTTGAGCAAAATTTTGAGCAAATCTCTTATGTGAAAGGAATTCATGAATTCAACATGTGGAATCCATTCCAACATCTACATATTTGTATTCCTAGTGAATTTATGGAAGTTGCAAACCATATGAGATATATGTGTATTTTTGCTTGTGAATATGTATATATTCTATATTTGTATTTTGCATTTGTATTTTGCATTTGTATTTTGTAAATGTATCTATATCCGGATTCTATATCTATTATCTAAATTTGTACTTGTATATTATATTCTATCCATATTTTTATTTTTATTTTATATCCGTATTTTGTATCCAAATTTGAATGCCCAAGATTATTTGTTCCCTCAGCATCAACAACTTTGGTTTTTTTAAAAGATTGATGGCATTAAGGGGGGGGGGGGATTTTTTCCTAAACTCATATCAACGGCTCTTGATTTTTCCAAGGGAAGGGGGAAGAGGAATTGAAAAGCAAACATCATGTTTGCAACTTTTTGGTACATAGTCAATAGCATTCAAGTTATTGCTTAAAAGAAATAGGTATATTCCTATACAATCTTGTACAATCCAGGCACATTGATTTTTTGAGAAACTATCATCTAGTGCACAATCTTATGTATTGGTCCTAAGTTTTGATGCAACACCTTTCAAATGTTGAATGAAATTCACCTAATGTGCCTCAAATTTGTGAATTTCCTACTACTATGTCTCATTCAAACTTATGAATTTCCTACTACTGTTCCTCATTCAAACTTGTGAATTTTTGCAACATTGATAGATCTATGCAAATCATCAAAACTAAAGATCTATATAAAACATCCAGAGATCTATACAACCATTGAGAGATCATTAGCTACAAATCTCCAGATGTTGTCTAGAATTCACTTATTTGTCCAAATGTAATTCAATTGGTGGTGTAAAAATGAGCAAATGGAGAATTTTATTAAAATGGCGAATATTCTGTGACTGACATCCCATAGTTCAGACCAGGCGGTCTAAAATCTAGTACACTAATAGATTTCAGACCGCCCAGTTTGAACTATGGGAATGGCACACTGTGAAAGTGGCACATAGAATATCGCCATTTGAATGAAATTCCCCATGCAAGTATTTGAAGCACCTTCCAAAATTGTTGTATGTTGAATACCTTTCGTTGTTGTGCCCTGCTCGATCAAGTCCTTGCTCTGTTTAGATTTTAATTCATTCTCAATTGTTTTGTTCTGTTGTACTTTATGCTTGTTTTGAAAAAAATAGTTAAAATTACAAAGCCAACATTTTCAAAGCTTGCATCCTTAGGGCATTCCCATGGGGGGATGCCCAAATAGAGACGGACAACATGTTTTTAGCGTGTCTATAGTCTCAGCCCGGGTGGAGTGCAAGTCTTCCTCCCCACGGTGGAAAATAAACGCCGCATGCCAAATACAAAGCCCGATGCTGTCAGAAGTCAAGTTGAAGCTCCCAAGAAAATTCCTTGCCATGTTATGGTGTGTGCCGTCTTGTCGTGTCTTGCTATGGCTTTGATTATTCACAAGGGTACCTTTTTTCTTCAAAGGTAGTGTTTGGAGGTGCGAAGGTGTGAGAGAACTAGTAGCTCCATTCTATTTCTAAAAGTGTGATGATGAGGGAGGAAACTATATTTGAAATTGCTTCATTCTAGTTGAGTGCAAAAGGATATTTTTGAGAAAACATCTCAATTATTGTGCCTGAATTGGAAGGGTAGAACAACATCATTTGTATTGCAGTGCGTGCAGAGGCTTGACTGAGTTGGTGAAGAGGTATGGACGAATGGAGGAGAAGTCTGGGTGCCCATCTGGAGGCCATGCAAGAAGACAATCAAGTTGAAGACATGATCATCATGAATTACTTGAACTAGGTCCGTCAAGATGCCATTGCTTAGCCTACGGTACGAGCTATAGGCTCTAGACCTAGACGACATTGTAATTTTGAGAGAGATTGTCAAGAAGGGCATGAACACATGTTTATGGATTATTTTGTGGAAAATCCGATATATGGATCTATACAATTCCGCCGCCGTTTCAAAATGCGGAGGCCTCTATTTTTATCCATTATGGCACGAATTTGTGCTCGAGATGATTATTTCTTGCAAAAGCCAAATGCCACTGGGAAATTAGGGCTCTCTTCAATTCAGAAGTGCACTGCAGCCATTCGCATGCTTGTGTATGGTGTTATAGCGGATGCCATTGATGAGTATTGTCGTATTGCGGAATCCACAGCTATGGTGGCCATGAAACAATTTTGTATTGCAGTGCATGCAGAGTTTGGGGACCAATACTTAAGGCAACCAACAAGAGCTGACTTCGAGAAATGTTGCTTGGGGTTGGCCTGGAATGTTTGCTTCCATCGATTGTATGCATTACAATTGGAAGAATTGTCTTATTGCATGGCAAGGGGATTATGGTAACAAAGATGACAATAGGTCAATCATATTAGAGGCCATAGCAGATCAAGGGCTCCACATATGGCACATGCTTTTTGGTTTGCCAGGTGCTAACAATGATATCAACGTGCTTGATCAAAGCCCGTTGGTACGCAATATGCTAACAAGGGAAGGCCGCGACATAGAGTTTGTTGCCAACGGTATCCTTTACAACCGTTATTACTTGTTGGCTGATGGTATATATCCACAAAGGTCGTGTTTTGTTCGAACAATACACGTGCCAGATGATGAGAAGTAGTGTCATTTTGCAAGGAAATAAGAGAGCACCCACAAAGACGTGGAGAGATGTTTTGGTATTTTGCAAGCTCGATTTGCCATTATCCAAAATTCTTGCAAACAATGGAGTCTTGATTGCATCTCAAACATTATGTTTGCACGTTGTATTTTGCTTAATATGATTCTAGAGGATGAGGATGGAGCAAGTTTAGATTTCCTGTTTCCTTTAGCTGCGTCGAGATCTCTCCTATGAGGATTTAGTCATGGAAACTATACAAATTAAAAACCAAGATACACACTATAGTTTAAGAGGTGACCTTATTGAGCATTTGTGGGCTTTGAAGGGATCCACAACTCAACATTAAAAATGTACATGACAAAAGCTTTATAATGAAAGTTCATAACACAATATGATATAAAAAAATACATGTCATCATGCATTCAAGTCCAAACTTGTAGTGCCATAGGTAGTTCCTTCTTCTATGCCCTCATTATCTTGTTCATCTATTCCAGTGTCATGTACTACAGATTGTGACCATACTAATTGTCTACTACTATCACTCTCTCAGATGAGCTTCTATGAGAAGGTCTGAAGCCATCACGATATCCCTGCACAAAAGGGTTGTTTTGAATTAAACAAACATCTAAAATTTGCGAGTCCGGACTAACTTAAGAGCAAAAAACTGTACGTGACATTACTTGTTGATGATGACCATGGAATGAATCTGTAGGACTAGTAGGAACGAAATTACCTCGATGGCCCTCTTTTCGCAAGTATTGAGATGTCAAGGCAATATATGGCTGACCTTCACCTTGTCCATCTTTGTAACTACCATATAGGTTTTCCAAAGCTTGTTCTTCTTCTTTGTTATGCCATGTTTGTGTGTTGCTAGGGTTGTACTCCTCTGCGAAATTAGGGAACGCTCCATCTCCTTCGAAGTCTTGGTTGTCTTGTTGCACATGAGGTTGTCGCCTTGTCCTGCCTGAGTCTAAGCCCATTGCTTCTTCATCGCAATCCATGTCTGCCATTGACAATGGCTGATCTTGCCTATGAGGGTTTTCATTACTACCATCAAAGGCCTCTTGGCTGTTAACAAGTCCAACTGCATCGCACCTATGCACTATAGAGTCCTCGACATCTACATCGTCAATCTCTATTTCGTCATCATTACCCCTCTGATCAACTTCACCGTCACTTTGTAACACGGAACGTGATGAATCTTGAGGCATGTGGAGTTCTCATGGCTATTCTTTGACGTAGGACATTATCAGTTTCCACTGGAATGGGAGGAGGTGCTGGTCGTTGATTTCTGTCTTTTGCCTCAAATTCCACCAACTGTGCCTCATATTTCTTCAGTTCTTGTTGCTGGCATAGCCTCAAGTACCTAGAACCAAATTCGGATACAACACCATCTGTGGCATGTGTCATTAACATTAACATGTTCGCATTTGCCAAATTTTGATTTTTCTCTTTTGAGATGTCTACTATAGCTTGCATAGCTGTGGCTTGTGCTAAAGCAGTTGTATCTTGTATTGCTGCTCTACGACGTTCTTCCTTGGCATGCTTCGACCCTTGTGGACGAGGTTTGCTAAAGGTGGGATCCTGAGACCCTCCACCATCTATACTGCTAGATGGTTGGAAGGAAGTGAAGTTAGAATCAAGCGGTGCATCTTTGCGCTTCATCACTGGTGCATTCGCCTTCTCAATGGCGCAGCCTAAGTTCCACCGTGGAATGTCCTTCACAATCTCCCACACATGCATATAAGCAAAGTTGGTATTTTTGGCTGACTTCAATCTGTACAATTCAAGTGCTCTTCTCTGCACATCAGCTGCATTGGCATTATTTTGGTTCAAATTCTGGCATTACTGCAACACACCAATGAATTTTGAAACATCATGCTTTATTGCCCCCCACTTAGAGTTTAATGATTGAGGAGGCCGGAATTGAAATTGCGTGCGGTCGTTGAAGTGTTTAAATATGCGTTGCCAGAATGCCATGCCCTTCTACCCATTACCGATGATTGGATCTTGGGAAATATGCAATACACTTCGGGTTAGTTGTCTCTCTTTTTCAATTGAGAAGTTTCTCACTTTTGGTGTTTTCTCTCAGAGTTCTTGATCAAGAAATGCCTCCTTTGCAGGGAATTCTTTTAGCTGCCTACATGCCTTCATTTTTCCCCCCTCTAGTCCTCCCTCTTCCCTTTTGCCCTGCACGGTCAAGGCACCTATCCTCCTGCAGCAATGGACATCACATCAACAAGCACACAAGTTTAAATCAGTTCAAAAATGTCAATCAATATCAATGACAAAACAATAGCATTGTCTTTCATAGGACTATGTTCACATATTGAAGAATGTTTAAAGAAAGGTTATGCATATAGTTGTAAGAAAACTTGACTCTTTCAAATCTGTTCTATAAGCATTTTGATGAATGGAGCTGAACTTTTGATGAGGGTTGCTTATGTTGCATTAATTTGGTGTTTTTATAATACAGAATGCTCTTAGCAATGATGGACAGTCCGGTATGAACCGGCCACAAGCCAATGGAGTTAGTTTGCAGATTGGGGTGAATAACTATCAACAAAATCCAAGCAATGGGGCCATGATTTGGAATGGTAGCAATGTTTCTTTGTTGTCTAGTCAAAATGGTGCAATTCAACAACAGATGTTGAAGCAACAACAAAAACCATAGCAACTTTTGTAAGCCCAACAACAACATCGATAAATGCAGCAATAGTTTTATTTCCAATCCATTGAAATTCACCCAACATACTCAATTCAACCATCACCTATCAATCAAACTGACCAAGACAATAAAGCTAGTAGTTTATCAGAAGCACCACAACAAGCACCAACTCAATTGGTAATATACATCTCAAGCATATTGGTTAATCTTTTGTGTTTCAGCTTAAGCGCTTTGGTAGGAAACATTTCTATGTACGAGTACAAAAAAAGCTTAAACAAGAACATCAAATCATTTTTATTATCCGATCACAAAAACAAAAGTGGTCTTCACCATTTCCTTATCCTAGACCCACAATACACGTGATTGACAGTAAACCTGGCCTTTAAGCATGGGTGAACCGATTTTGATTTGGTTTGTTTTCACATCTTTTGAATGTCAAAGGGGTGATGCTGAAAATCATCCAAGAAATAGCAAAAGCACCTATTGGAAGTCAAAGATTCGAAAAAACATTTAATATCGTGGTAAACTAGTGCCAAGGTAATGAAACTTTTCAAATCTTTTCGAATGAATTCTTAGAAATACTAAATCAATTTAATGAAAGGTAATTCAACCCCAAAAGAAATCATTTAGTATTGACTATAATGAACCAAACCCTAATGTACAATACAAGAAAATAATTGACTATAGATATATAAAGAAAAGATTAACAACTATTTTATATCTTTATGTATTTTGACACAAATGATATGGAATTTCATTGCAAAGAGACTGAAGAATATTTTCCAAAATCATCGCCAGTCGAAAGCCATATGTGAAAAAGTGATAGCCAAGGATCAAGCAATGTAATATATATAAAAGAATTTTCACTTGCTTTGCACATTCTATATTGTGAGCAAATCAATAGCAGAATTAACTTGGGTGTAAGGCCACAATGTTAGTTGCGTTTGTCTCATTCAAGAACCACTAGGGTCTATTGTTTGTGCCGAAATCCAACAAAACGAAGACCTAATGCTATGGATTACTGACTGGGCTCTAGAACCATGAGATGTGTACTGGAAAAATCTTTCAATTCCATATGTACAGCTTGGGTTTTGTAAGTTTGCAGTTGGTGGCATTGTGTTCCTTTTGGTCTTCTTCTACCTGCTTCCGATTGTTGTTGAATAGTAAGTTCAACTTGAAGAAAATCTCTAGATAAAATAAGATGAGTGTGAATCTTTGCAAATCTTCTGATATTACCATGTGCTTAAATATTGATTTACTCAAGCAAACAACTACATATCCAATTGTTTACAGATGATATCAAGCACATTGGTTATAAATGCAGGGACTCACTTCTGGAGAAATCCATCAAGAACAGGTGCGGATCTTCGAAGCCCCTTAGGATTTGCCAATGATTGTAAGCTCCATTGTCCATACTTGAATCGATGAGTACGTCAAAACTACCAACGATTCCTTCCTATCAACACTAAAAAGAACCTTCCCCAATATGTTAGCATGTGTTTTGTGACACCCATGGGGGCACGAATCTTGCAATGGACTACACTCCTTCAAATTCCTCACTTATCTAGACTTTGATTCAAGTCCGCCCTCACTCTTTTTCTTTTCATTCTAGCTATTAATTACATTCCCCAAAGTTGTGTGATCGCAAGAAAAGGTTCACTCGATTGCAGAGCGGAGTTGAAGACCAGTTCTACATATTAACTCTGAGCCCAAACATGATAGAGAAGAACATTCTTTTCTCCAAACTTATTGCACGATCTTTATGAATTTGGATCATATCATCACATTGACATAAAAAAACAAATTTGAAATTAAACAAGGATGTGAGAAAAGTCTGAGCGAATTCTTAAAGCTAAAAGCGGCCTTTTCTTACAAGCACTACCAAACAACAATTGCGAAAGCATTAATTCCATCTTCCTAAAATGGTCATCTCCTTAAAACTAATTCCCAAAGATGTAGAACACGGAATGCATTGCATCGGACTACTTTCGAAATTGAACCACAAACTATCTACAATCCTAAATCTAATAGAAGCTCTTCATTGGAGATGTTTTACTCACCGAATCCGACACTAGCCTTGGTGGTCCAGCTCCTTGCCCTCGTCTTCTTGAAATTGTAGCTGCCGAAACTTCTGGTGTGCTTTAGGATTCACATTCTTCCACTAATTTGAAGGCGCTCGTATTTCCACCTCTTGACGGAACTCTCAAGGCTCCATTGCGACCTCCATGCCCAACAACTCTAATATGACCCCCACAACTGAATGCTTGTGCTCTATTTCTTCTCCTTCCTTCGATCCTTGATGCTTGTACTCGTCCCGCAAAGCTTGTATACCCCTCTACTTGTGCAGCTCCTACAAACTCCACCACAAACCCTAAATATGAATTTTCTTGTGATTTTTGAGAAACTCCTCTGTTCGTACCAAATGAAGGCCTCTACCCTCGGCCAAACATGGAAAATTTATTGTTGTGGTGAACCAATTTCCCTCCCCACGTAGCACCACATCTCTCGGCCATTTTCAACCAACACTGATACAATGTCATCTCAACATTAGCACAGTACTTGGAACGTGTGACAAAATGTACAGTTAGTGTTTGGCGAGTCAAGTGCCAGACCTTGCACTTGGACGTCTTCTAGCTAATTTTGAGCGTGCCTGGTTAGGTTTCCCGGGCTGGCATGCATCCCGTGGGCCAAGCCTTTCGACCCGGGCTCGCTCACTCCTTGGGTCAGCACCCCTAGGCATCCCCCCATGGGGATGCTCTTAGAATAAATAAACTGCAATTCAAAAGCATAAATTAACAACTTGTGTCGAAATGCTTAACAATGACAATGACCCTCATTTACACATTTGCCATAACCTTTGAAGCATGAAGTTGATGAACTTGAATTTTTTTCAATGATGATCAATGATTTGATGGTTATCAAATTCCTTAATTTAAAAGTCAAATTTATAAATTTATCACACTTTGGATTTAAGGATTTTAATACTATTAGAGTCTCCAAAATGCATTGGAAGGAATTTGAGGACTTGAGAGGGTTGATTCAAGCTTGTTTTCTATGTTCGAAATGCATTAGAATATTTAAATAATCAAATTTGATAATTAATTTTTAATTTTTAATTTTTTTTAAATAATATTTTCTTTTAAAAAAATTTAAATATTGATTAATTAATATTATCTAACGTGGCATGGTTGCAGCTATGTCAAATTGTTGATTTGGTAGAGTTTTCATAGTTCTCTACAGTCTAGGAACTCATGGAAACTTGTGGTCTTGTTTTGGCCCCAAACATCTTCATAGGCTATGAAAAAAATTAAAAATTATAATTTCATATTTTAGTGGATATTTTTTGGTGCTTGGTCTTCCCTATTTTGAGCTTATTGTGGCCTAACTTTTGTTCTTGGGCAATGATTATCAATTGAAATAAAAATTGATTTTTTGGAAAGCTAATGTAATTTTTTATTTTTTTTATAATTTAAAAAATCATGTTGAGAATTGAAGTTACACAAGCCTACTTGAGATTCATTTTGACCTATGTAGACACTATGGAATTGTAGGGATTAGAGGAATTATTTCAATGGTGACTTTCAAACAAAAGTTGTAACCAATGAACCATAAATTACATCATTCTATCTGGTTAGAATCTAACTATGCATTTATTAATATTTATCAATAAGTTTGATTTGGATGGATGTTAAAACAAATTTATATGCATCAAAAAAACCAATTTTCATTCATTGAATTCATTTTTTAAAATTTGAACATGTTGTAGAAGAAGGGTTAATATTGGTATTGAAATACATAATACCCTTGTACCCAAATGAATCAAATTCAAACATGTAAAATAAGAATGAATAATTTTACCATTTAGTAGATATGATACTCAAATTTAAATCAAATGTACTAAAATGATTACAATGTATAACTACAAATTTATCAACTCTTGGAGGTAATATTTATAATATGATATCTATAACATAGATAACCTATAATTATGAAAGGTTTCTATAAGATAAACACCTATAGTATAAAGACAAAAATTGACAAGGATTTAATAGAATTATGAAGTCTTGATAACTTTATTGCATACAAATAAGGTTCTCTTACTTGCAATTGTAAGTGATTCATAATCAAAATGAATTGCAATTTCATATTGGAGTTGCACATTAAAGTATTTTTATATAGCTTTGGCTACTTTGTATTTAATCGTAGTTACATGTAATTTTGGTAATGCATTGTTTTATACAACTAGTTTTCAATATATTTGTTTATAAAAACATCTTCTTGTAGGTTTTAAACAAAGTTATCAATACATGATTACAAAATTTGATTTTGATTATGAAATATATTTAATATGAACACAGAACATGTAGTAGAAATCAAAATGTGAATATTATATATCAATATCTATAATTATAAAATATGAATTTTATTATTGAAAGATAGTAGTTATGGAAAGATTAGGGATTTTATTCCATTGGAACAAATCAAGGCCAGAAAATCGATCTTTGTTGCCACCTCGAGAAGTTAAATCTTGGAATTGCATTTTTGCTCCATTTAAACGTGAACAACAAGAGACCAAAGATACAACTCCATGTTGGGCAATTATCCAATGGATTAGTCAACAAGCAAAAAAGCAAACTACACCATGTTGTAGCAAAGATGAAGGACCAAGATCTAAAATACATCCTTTATCATCAAAAATAATAAGAAGGCGAAATAGCCACCCACCTCAACGAACTGAAATAGAATATAAATGCCATGAAGAAAATAGTTCTTCTTGGAAACCATTTAAAAATGATTTATGTTGCCAACAAATAAATACCCAAAAAAATGAAGAATCTTCATCAAATATTAATGCAACTCAGTGTTGTTCCAATCACTCAAAATGGAGAATTGGATTGAGCATCTTAGATATTTGGCCAAAAAACACATGTAATTTTAAGACTCACACACAAAATTTGAAGTCTTTAATTACAAGTCCATCAAGTTGGCGTTGGTTTCAATCATCAAACTCAATGTTTCGAGACTTTTTAGAAGACATGGAAATCCTTAAGAATATGGATGCTAAGGATTTGAATGAATATCGTGAACTATTATTGAAAGAACCATTGACACATGATAGATTGCAACACTATCCTAAAATCATATTAAGGGTCTTTGTTTACTTACTTCGAAATCAAAAACCTCCAAATTCTTTTAGAAGAAAGCTTTTAATTCAATTATGTACTCAATGGACATGCAAAAATAAGAATTATTTTTGCATTTTTGAAAAACAAACAAATGAATTGTTAGAAAATGGGTGTAAAAGAATTCAATATTCAAATACAAAATCACCTTCAAAATCTTTGGAACATCTCAAAAGATGGGCTTCTGTGAAAGAAAAACAATATAAACATTATTCTCCAGACAATTTTCAATCTTCAAATGATTCTTGTAAAGAACTTAGTCAATCAGTGAGTGATTCAAAAACTATCAAATTGGTGGATGAATCCATGTATGAATCATTATATTAATGAAATAAATATTATAATTTGTTCTCGTATATAAGTATTAAAATTTTAATGATTTTTTCAATAAAACAATATAATAGAAACTATTTACTTGAAAGAATTGCAATGATATTAGAAAGAGTTTTTCTAATGTCTATTCCCAAAATGAAAAAGATTAAAGATTTATGAAATTGCTCCTTGCATAGATAATTTATACGCTTAATTTTATATTAACTTAAAATGGGTTGAAGGTTAGAAGAAGAAAAACAACTTGTTTGGGACAATGAAGATGAAAAATGTGATACTTGGATCAACAATGAAGATGTTCAGAGCTCAAATGTTTTTGAGAGACTTCAAGAATCCTATTGTTCATGTTACACATGTAGCAACGATGATGCATTTTGCTATGGATGTATGTGTACAATTTGTAAAGAGAGTAGTGGAAGTAGAGACTCTTTATTATGGATGAAGTGTAAAAATTGCCTTCACATATCTCATCTAAAATGTGCAATTAGAGTTGGTTTTGTTGGATTCAATTCTATTCGAAAGCTAGATGGTGAATATTGGTGTCAAAGTTGTGAAAAAAAGGTACTTTGGTGGTTTTACAATATTTAATGTCCAAATATCTTATAATTGAACTTATTAATTATTATGTATTTTAAAATCATAATGTATACATTAGAAAGCATGTGCAATATTCTTTTTATATACAATATTAATTACTTATACATTAATGAATTCTAATTAAATTGAAATATGACATTCAACATATTTTGAACTCAACATTAGAAGCTTGGCATGTATATATGAGATTCAAGTTTATTGGATATTTTTATAATTTAAGATAATTTCAATATATCATAAAAATAAAATTTTAAATTTTAAATATTTAGGAAGATCTTGCTCCTTATTGGGAATCAATATTGCAAGAAGCAAGCCAATGTAGCCATATTTCAAGACTTGAGATTTTATTGTATTGTGCCATGTCTATTCTAAAAGATACAAAACGATCAAAATACAAAGATCTTCAAATGCTTGTTTGTGAGGCTTGGGGACTAATTGCTAATGGTGCTCAATGTTCGGATATTCAAATTTTGATAGATATTATTTGCTCAAAATTTGAATCTAAAAATGATTCAAATTCAAATTATGGTAAAAAAAAATGATTTAAATAGTACAGATTTATTGCATAATATTTTCATTCTTAATATATTATCTAGATGATTTTTAATACATTTATTAGAAACAAAAGTCTTAATTTCATTCTATATTGTCTTTTAATAAATATTTATATTTAAAAATATTTGTAGATCTTTTGTATTGTTATACATTAATTTCTCAATACATGTTAATAACTTAGACTTTGTAATCAAAGACCATATTTTCAAGTTTAAAACAAATATATAAATGTTAAAAAATTTAGTGATGATGAACTATTTATCTTTAATAAAATTGTGAATAAAATAAAAATGATAATCATTTGAAAAATAATTTAGACAAAAACTATTAAGTTAATAATTAAAAAATTATTGAGATTTGTATAAATAGATTGAAAAACAGATGAGTTGAAAAAACAAAAATAATATGAATTTAGCAATTGCACTATACAAACTTTAAGAAATTACGTTTTATACCTTGTAGATCAAGAAAGAAACCTCCAAATGAATGCAAAAAAT
The DNA here is from genome assembly GCA_950106755.1 of Climacium dendroides. Taxonomy (NCBI): domain Eukaryota; kingdom Viridiplantae; phylum Streptophyta; class Bryopsida; order Hypnales; family Climaciaceae; genus Climacium; species Climacium dendroides. The sequence goes on along the minus strand of OX467084.1, from coordinate 33,110,565 downwards.
TACTTTAAAAAAGCTGAAGAAGACATTGCTAGTGTTCAAGAAACAATTAAAGAGGTGGAAGCGTGGAAGAATGTTCTCTTTCAAACAGAAGAACAATTGAAACGCTTAAAAATCAAATTAGAGGTTAACACCAAAAATGCAATTCTTTCAAATACTGCAGCAAGGATTGCTGAAAAAAATCTTCAAGGTACATATGATCAGAAGGAGGTTTTATTTCATGAAAAAAATGATAGATAAAAATATGAATTTGGCATGTTTAGTAAGTTTATGTTTTCTTGTACAATTTTTCCTATTACAGTAGAAATTGAGCAGGTAAGTGTTGAGATTAACCGACCTACCTCTACAATTGTTTTCATTTAGTTCCAATAATTTTACTAAACTATGTTGAAAACTATATATTAAATCTGTTGTTAATGAAGCCCATTTAATCAAATAATTCAATAGCACTTTAATAACACTACACTTAATTTGGTTTATATTCCAAAACTATTAATTCAAATTGTAGCTATTGTTGGAGTTTCATATGTATCTTAAAATTTAATTTGTATATGTTTCTTTCTTTGTATATGTTTTTTTCAATAGACCAATGAAAACATGAAATATAAAATATACAAAGTACATGTGGTAAGAAATATGAATACAACATGATTTATATATAGAATCATCTTGAGATTTTCTACTATTAATTATGCATTTATTTTTATATATTAAAGATTTTTTGTTTAAAAATTTAACAAATTGTTTCTAATCTACTAGTACATATATAGAACCACAAGCAACCAAGAAGCATTTTTAAAGGGGATATATATTTTGCATTATAAAAACATAAATTATAGAATTACAAAATTCTCAAAAATTATATTTTTTAATTATGCCCATATAGTTATTTTAATTCTTCAAAGATTATATATATATATATATATATATATTTAATTTTCTTGCACCAATTTTGTATTGGGCATCAATATTGCAAGAGAAATGAATGCGCATACACAATTTCTAATCTTTCTTCCTACATACAAGTAACAGCTAACAAGATAAAATGAAACCCTCAATAATAAATTATATAACTATTGCTTAAAAAGACCATTCACCTACTATTAGAAGGCTAATGAAGGGTACAAAATATTTAAAATTAGAGAGGAATCTAATTAATTTAAGATTTCATAAAGTTCTATATTGTTGGATGCACCTTTCAATTGTCTTTGTAAGACCAAAGGTAAAGCAAACAAACTGTAGATTTGAGTTTACAATCTTTTTGTCTTCTTTGTTCTTAGAATTTCTAATTTGAAATGCACTCTTCATGTGCATTTAGAGATTGCACTTCCTTTTTCCTTTCATCATTTTTTTTTTTTTTTTTTCTTTGGATCATGACAAATGATTTGGGAATAAGACTATTTTTGTGTGATTGGATATTCTTACCTTACAAAGTTTATATAAGGTCATGTAGTTAATATGTTTGTATTAATAAATTGCAAAAGAGTCATGACTTTTATGCAAATTTTTTTTTGATTGGATCTAACTTTAGGTGTTTTTTAGAACTCAATTCTTTACCTCAAAGTATATAGTTATAAGATAATTACAACAGTTTTTGTGGCCCTAAAGTCGGGTGATATATATAGTTTATTAGATCAAGGGGAGGCCACTCTCACTACATTTGGGGGACCCACGTGCGGCGAAGTGATTTTTGAAACCCTATTTACTTTGGAATATACTATAATTTCAACCTATAATTTTGAACTTTGATTAATAATGACTATAGATTTCTATTGCCAAAAATTCCCAACTCAAATGACATTTAAAATGACTATTATAATAGGTTGAAAAATGAACTGAAATGGCATGTTTTTCAACTCAAACATTTATAGAGAATGCATTTGGATGACCATTGCATCAATATTCATGAAAAAAAAAAACTTTCAATAGAGAGTTATTTTTAGGACTTTTTTGTTCATTTTTTAGACAATTTTTTATGAAGGAAGTAAGGGGTCCAAAGTTATTTTCAGCTCTACAGTGTATCCTTTTTCTTCAAAAATTTGTAACTAATTATTATCAATTTAAAATAATATCAATAATTCAAAATACAAACTTTCAAAGTAGGAAAACCTATTCATATTCTTTTTATTTTCTTTAAATTAAATTTTATGAAGGAAGTAAGGGGTCCAAAATCTTCGCCGCACGTGGGTTGTGAAAATGTATAGAGTGACCCCCCCGTGATTAGATACTTTGAAAGGAACTAAAGAGAAATTAATGTGTATCTATGTGCCAATGTGTACTATAAATGGTGAAGCTCAAGGGAGAGCAATGTGTATCTATGTATGTTATGAATGATGAAGCTCAAAAGAATAGAAGGTCTTCAAGAGTGGCAAATAACTATTGGAATAGCGTAAGTGCTCTTTTGAATGATATCCCACAAATGGCCAAAAACTTTTGTTTTTTTTATGGAAATAGCTTAATGCTTATTGTATTACAATTTTGTCTTCTTACAATAATGTACACAAAAGTTGTTTGTTGTTTGTTATCTACTTTTAGGATTGTTTTTCTAACCTATCATTTGGATCATCAACCTATCGTTCAAATAACTTTGCAATTGTATGTATAGTATCCTTTTGAAGCCAATTACCGTTGCACAACTAGATGGATTCCTTTAGTTCTTTTGAATTTAATGTTGTAGTTTGTCTTATTTGTTAAGACCATCACAAACTTTAGACCTTACGGTTTGGCAACAGTTATCGTGCGGTTATTGTTCTTTCATGGGTTCGCACGTTAATCGTATTGTTATTGCATCATCACGATGCATTGCTTCGCATCATTATTGCATCATTACAATGCATTACTTGTAATTGCATCGTAACGATGCGAAGCAATGCACCGTAATGATGCGATAACAATGTGATTAATGTGCGAACCCATGAAAGAACGATAATCGTACGATAACTGTTGCCAAACTATAAGGTCTAAACTTTGTGATGACAATATAGTTTTTTCCTTAATTCCATATAATATACTTTTATAGTAAGAAAAGTTATTGGAGACAAGTTCAACCACACTAATAAGTCAAAAACATCATTTTATGGTTTACATCCTCTAAATGATATTTTTTGTTGCTCATTGAAATGGGTATTAGGATTTTTAGTAGAATTGTATATATACATTAAAAAGTTAAAAATAATTGAAAAAACAATGCAAATGACATAGAAGATTTAAGTCTTAATAAAATTGATATATATTTTTCTTTGAGATTTATTTTAATTAATTTTAGAAAATAAAATTTCACAAAGAGATTTGGACTCTTGAATTTGACATATTGAACCACTATACAATGTGCACTCAAAAAACACTAGACATCCATAATCCATATCACAATATATTCATAAGTTGCCTAAAATTTTCAATAAAAAATAAAGACACAACATAAAATAGCCCTCCAAAATTTTAAAATAGAGCATAGACCTTAGATAGTCATATCATCATTAGAAATACAACAATAGAAGCCATAAATTTAGAAGACAAAACCAAAATACAAGTCTTATAGTGTAAACCTACATTTACAAATTTTACATCCATTTTGACTTGAACTCTTTCTCTTTGTAATTCTTGAAGTCCTTTAAGCTTTGCATTGTTGGCATCAATTAAACCTATATTTACATTGTCAATCATTCATGTTTATTTGTATATACTTCAATATCTTGCTCAATGTATTTCTCTTGAATACACAACTTCCATGTTATTTGGCCTTGATTAATCACTTATAAATAATGCACTTTAGTCCAATTTCAAGGAATAATTGGTTTAAATGTAGAAAATTCTTGTATCCCTTTTAACAAGGAATCCAACATTTTCTACATTTAATTTGATATCATTTTTACAAAAGTTGTCCTCACAGTGTTTTAACCCCTAAAGGATTTTGACTATGTTTTCACCAAAAATGCTCCAAAACTATCATCTCTAGTACAAGTATCAAGTTTTTGAGAAAAAATCATTTTTGATACATCTAACCGTAGGATCTTATATTACTTTGGTTTGAGAATGTATAAAAAGAAATTCAGAAATCTTCACTATGTAGATTGCAAGATCCTTTTTCTGTCCCTGTGAAAAACTAGGTAGCTGCACTTCTTAAAGTCAGATCATTATGAAAAAATGTTCAAAATGGTGGTTACTCTTTGGATTCATTCTTCAAGGAAAGTTGGCTACATTCTTGAAAATTTTCAAATCATTTGGAATTGTACAACATATAGGAAAAAAATAGATAGTAGAAAGAAGTAGAAAATGATTCAAAATACAAAATTGTTAACAATTCATTTATGAAATTGAAAAGTGCCATTCCAAATGGTTGTAATGTTCTGATAAACAATCTACACCCAATTAATTTTTTTTTTTCGAAAAATATTGAAAATTGAGTTAAATAAAGGACTTCAAAGTTTATTTTAGTGTAGAGATTCCATAACTACCATCAAACTACCCACAACTAAAACTCCTCATAACTTTCATCTCATTAATCAAAATGGAATGATTCAAAGATATCCATGTATAAATATATCTAAAAAAACAATTTCAAATTTTTACTTTTTAAAAAAGTGATTTTTAAAGAAGTTTTTTTCTGCCCAGACTACCCACCAAACAAAGAAAACTACATATCATACAATAACTTTTTAACCATGTAGTCAAAAGTTATGAAAATAGTTGGGCCTTAAAGCTACTCCTCGGGCACATGTTGCATGAAAATTTCAATGAAAAAAAAGAAAATTCCATTCGTAGTGAGCTGCCCAAAATCGCTATGTTGCCAAAAAACGTTATTTGGTCCTTTAGGGGTTAATGTCAGTGACCCTTGGGTATAATACAAGCATTGCATATCCATGATATTTCTAGTGTACTATTGCTACAACTATTTTGCTAGAATCTTATATTAAATTATACCCTTCTTAGTCACATTCTTAAAATAATTTTAATATACTCTTTACTACAACTATTTTGCTAGAATCCTGTTTTGAATTATACCCTTTTTAATCCCTAAAGGTTTTTGACTATGTTTTCACCAAAAATGCTCAAAAATTGCCATTTCTAGTACCAAATTTTAGAAAAAAAACATTTTTGTATACATGTAACCAATAGTACTCTAGTTTGAGAAGATTTGAAAAAAAAATTAGAAATTTTTATTGTGTAGATTGCATGATATTAGCATTTGAAGTGATAAATATCCTTTTTTTGACCCTACCAAAACTCAAGTAGTTGCACTTCACAAGGTCATATCATTATAAAAAATGTCTAGATGGTTGTAATTCTTTGAATTCATTCTTCAAGTCAAGTTGGCTACATGCTTGAAAATTTCAGATCATTTGGAATTGTATAATATATAAGAAAAAAAATAGTAAGTAGAAAGAAGTAGAAAATGAATAATTGTTAACAATTTATTTATGGAATTGAAAAATGACAATCTCAATGGTGATAATGTTGTAATAAACAATATACACCTAATGTTTTTTTATTTTTGAAAAAATATATTGAAAATTAAGTTAAATAAAGGACTTCAAAGTTTATCTTAGAATAGAAATTCCATAACTACTTGCAAACTACTACTTGCAAGACTTCATCATTTTGGTGTATGTATTGCAAGTTTTTGTTTGGTGTACATATTAGAAAGGTTAAAAGGGTATGTATCCGCTACTTTGCATAGCCTTTGCACTTTAATCCCTAGAGGACCAACCTACTAATTTTGGCATCGTAACAATTTTGGGTAAGTAACTGTGACTAGAGATTTTTATGTTTTTGGCTCAAATTTTAATAGGTGTAGACAAGAAATGTCTTTCGTGTGCACTAAAATTAGGACATTTGAAAATATGAATAAAAAAATTATGGCCTAATATGTTATTATTTTTATAAATGGACAATCCGAGCTGATAAAAAAATAATTTTTTTTAGAAATAAAAATTTGAAATTGATTTTCTAGATTTACATGTATGTGGAAAGCTTTGAATCATTCCATTTTGATTAATGAGATGAAAGTTTTGACGACTTTTGGTTTGTGAGTAATTATAGATTCTCTATTCTATACCTATAGATTTGTTCCAAAAATGGAAGTAAATTTTAAAATGTTATCATTGTGTATAGGGTGTGACTTTAGAATAAATTTTGAAGTCCTTTATTTCATTCAATTTTCAATATCTTTTGAAAAATACAAAAATCATTAGGTGTATATTGTTTATTACAACATTGCAACTACTGGGATTGGCATTTTTCAACTCCATAACAAAATTGTTAACAATTTTGTATTTTGAAACATTCTCTACTTGTTTCTATTTAATATTTTTTTCTTACATGTTGTACAATTCCAAATGATCTAAAAATTTTCAAGCACGTATCCAAGTTGCCTTGAAGAATTAATCCAAAGAAGCATTACCATTTTGGACATTTTTTCATACAAATGTGAGCTTATGAAGTGTAGTTGCCTAATTTTTCACAAGGCCAAAAAAAGGATTTTTGTGAATTTGAAAGCTCATATCTTGCAATCTAGGTGGTAGAAATTTATGAAATTTTTTCCACATGTTCTCAAACCAATGTACTACAAGATCTTATGGTCATATATATCTAAAAAAAAATTCCCAAAATTTGGTACTTGTACTAGAAAAGGTAGTTTGGAGCGTTTTTGGTGAAAACATAGTCAATGAACTGAAGGGGTTAATTTTCCAATCCAACAATCCCTTGTCTTTTGGAGATCCTACAATAATTCTCAAGATGTGTTAGATTATTTGACCAAGACTACAAGGATGGAGTGGTTGTCTTGTTTGACACATTTTTGGGTTTCAGTGACATGTTGGATATGTGACAATGTGTGTCATATTAGACAAGTGTCAAGTATGTGTAACATCAGGGACAAATAGGGCCATTTTCAACAACTGAGACAATTTGAAATCTCACTATAATTATGAATTTAAATTTAGAATGTAATTTGTGTTTAATATATTGAGACACTTCATTAAAATGAGACTTTAATATCTCAAAATTGCAAATGGGGGATAACTTATTTAAAAGTCAACTAAGAGTTGATTCTATTAGACGTTGTGAGGGGTCTATTAGACATCAAGTGATGTATGTTTGTCGTGTTGTTGACAGGTTTAGGAAGACAACTATGGTAGGAGGCTCATAAAGTGCCCCTCTTCTTGAAACAATCCCTATAGGCGGCTCTAAAATGACAGCAAGTGGTTCTAAAATGGACTACCAACAATGTTAGAGCACAAATAAGAATTGTCAAATATTGGTTTATACTTTGACAATGGATGGAATAAGAATCAAAGAGGGTCCATTTCAAAGCTAGAGTGTGTTCACTTAACTTTTCTAAATGAGAATTGGTTGTCCAATTACCCTCTTACAAATGTTAAAAGAATTTAGGGTTTGTTTAGGTTTAGTAAGGGTTACATTTTGGAACCTTGTGTATTATTTTTTGAATGCCACAATGCTTGTTTTTGGTCAAGCCATATTTTTTTTCAGACTATGACTATGTTGGTTTTGCAAGGCCTAAGATCCAAAAAAGGCATCTACTACATTTTTTTTTCTTCAGAAATTCATAAATAATTCATAAATGCTCCAAAAAATATGAAATTGCTTGTGTTAGATACGGCATTAATTTTTCAAGTGAAAAATAAGGAAAAATATTTTTGGACATCTGAAATCCATTGAAAAGACCAACCAGCCTTTAAAAGTGTTGCTTTATGAGCCCCTACCTTAGTCTTCATGGAGTCTTCTTACACTTGCAAGGGCAAAAGCTTCAGCAATAAAGAAGATCGAGAGTTATCTTTACTTGCAAATCAAGATCCAACTTAAAGAAATGTGTAAGGAAGAGAGACCTTTTGAAATTGTGTTGAATATATAAGAGGGCTTGTGATTTGGCCCACTATGCATTTAAGGGTCTCTTTAACGTAAACTAATGGCTTTGTAATTACTTCCCAAATCAATATGTACACAAAATAATTTAGACATATATTGTCATATAATTATATTTTATATTCTATAATAAAATATTACAAATTAAAAAAATAGCCCTCACTCATTATTCAATAGGATTTTTAAAATGAGTTTTACAAAAAAAACATTTATATTTTGCTCTATCTCTATCTAATTTAAAGAATGGTTCCCAACTTTAATGGCCACAACTTTTCCACCATACTTCTAATGGACCTAAAATTCATACTATTGGCACTAGTAGAAAATGAGGTTCAAATCAAAATGTTTTCTTAATTTCATTGATTTAATTAATTAAGATGTTTTGAAAATGGAGTTGTATTTAATTTAGACATATTTTATTACTTTGAAATTTGAAACCAAATAATAAAGGCCTATTCCTTGGCTAGTATTACATATCTCCACATGATCATTTCATTATTACGAAATGGAAGAAAAAAATGGGATGATACTAAACTTTCACATCACATTGTTTATCCATGGCCCTCTCTACCTGACACCACTTATTGTCCTCTCAAGCTAGCAATGAATTCACAACATGCAAAGGGAAATAATGACTCATTGTGACTAGGAGAAAGAAAAGACAAGAAGCAAAATTGTGACATATTACATTTAGAAGCAACAATTGCAATGGCAAGGTGGCTCCAACTTCCTTGATTTTGAAAGAAAGCCATGAAATCTTCATTGTCCATAGTTGGGTTCTATAGATGAAAATAATGGCTATCACATCACAAAACCTTTCATAACTACTCTATGACTATTTTACAACTATTCAACAATTATTACACAATAATTCAATGATTGGTTTCTAACTATTCTAGAACTCCTTTAAATTCAATGATTTATATGTATGTATACAATTTTGCAAAAGAATAATGCAATTTAATTAAAAATTGGCCTTTAGAACTTTAGGATTTTATTTATTATAAAAAATTGATTGTCATTCTATTATTCTTTGGTAGACTTGAATCCATATTAGTTTTTGATGTTCACATTAGATCATGCAACATTCAAACTAAATCGCTACAGTTCAAGTTGTCATGTGTGTTGAAGCCATTTAAATTTAAATTTAGGTTGTGTAAGTGTTTTTCCTAAGGATATAAGTAAAGCATTGTGGAAAGATATTTTGGAAAAATAACTACAAGCCAAATGGGAGGTATTGGAGAAGACAAATATTTCAACACTACTAATGTAGAAACAAGTGCCATGACTACCATCAAGAAAGTAAATTCTACATTAAACCACATCTTTGGTTGGAGCAAAATAACTATTTGTGGAAGATAATACATTGGTTGCTAAAAATTTTTAATAAGTTTTTTTTTTCATCTAGTGAGCATTGTGCCTTAGCTTTATCTTTTTCTTGCTCAATAGAATTTACACCTTGATAAGTGATGATTGGTCTCTCTAGTATGTGGACCTCTGTAGGAGTTCATTTAGAACCAAAGTTGTAGCTATGACCTTGGAGAGATGACTTAGTATAAAACTTAACTCATAAAGGCTTTGGAAGATCATTTGGTCTTCTTAGATTTTGGATTTTTTATTTTAGATCTTCTTTGGCTTCAATTCAACTTGCCTCTCCTTTAACCCCTAAAGGTCCAAACACCATTTTTTGGCATCATAGCAATTTTGGGTGACTCACTATGAGTGAAATTTTCATTTCTTTTCTTTGAAAATTTCACAAAACATATGCCTAGGGAGTAGCTTTAAGACCCAACAATTTTCATGATTTTTGACTACATGGTTAAAAAGTTATTGCATGATATGTAATTTTCAACATTTGGCAAGCAGCTTGGGCAGCCCAAAAAACTTCTTTAAAAATCACTTTTAAAAAAAATAAAAATTTGAAATTGGTTCTCTAGATTTATACATAACTTTGAATCATTCCATTTCAATTAATGATATGAAAGTTCTGAAGAGTTTTAGTTTGCAGGTAGGTATGGCAAGATACCAAAAGTACAACTATTCATCTCCAAAATACTTTGACTTCCAATGAGTGCTTTTGACTTCCAACGAGTGCTTTTGGATTTTTTGAGACCAATGATTCCCAATCATCTACGGTCACCTTTACCGCAATAGACCTCTTGAATTATTTTTTTTCTTTGATATCACTTGCGTTGTAACTCGGCAGTTGTTCACCCCATGGCATGAAAATGGGTCTCCTGCCTAAGTCATTGATTCAGGACACATCTCATGACACAGGAAATGCAACCCAGAAGGAAAAATATATCTTTCAACTAATATAAACTACTAAAAATAAAGTTACAAGGATGGCTTTCACAAAGTTGGTGACCACCAAGAAAATGGAAGGATGTTCCAATGAAATCAACTGGTTCAGGGAGAATAATCCCATAACCATATATATTCAAAAGAGTCATTTTCAAACCGGAAGAGTCATTGCCAGGAAAACCGTTTGATCATTCCATGCGAACTCCAGAGTAAGTTACACCCCCTTAAGAATACTCTGTTTTGCACACAGACTAAATGAAGCTGCGCAAAGTGTCAGGCTAAAAACGGCGAGGGTCTCAAACGGAAAGCAAAGGCTGCAAATCACTCTGGGATGCTCACCAGAACTTGAAACCTAATCTACGCTTTTGATTTTTCGAGTTGCTTATTTTTTACATCTGGAAATGTACAGTTCCTCCAAACCATTTTGAGAAAATTCATCCGTTCGACGGCTTCTTGATGGTAAGCTCTGCCCGAAGATGAACAATACTATCACGAAAATAGGGGGAGTCCTCAGCAATGAAGTCTTGCCACTGCATTCCAAACAGGTTCCGGTACCCTACGGCCTTGCCACCAGTAAATACATAACTCCCTTTGGACTTGGGAGTGAACTCCCAGGTGGGCTTCATTCTTGCCGCAAACTCGTAGTCTACAGCAAAGCTCACGGAACCCTTTTCCTGCCAATCACATATATAATAGGTTTAGAGTTCACAGCAAAGCCTACAAACGAAGACCGAGGATGAGAATATCTGCTTAAAATAGAAAACGGAAACAAGAAAACCGAACAGTCACATCCTCCAAAATAAGCCATAATATACAAATGAGATATGCCCCAATTGGCACCAGGCATATGACAAATAATACCTGCATCCCAAGGAAGAGTCCAAAGCATTTGCACTGACCCTGCTGATCCAGGTTACAATGAGCGGACAAGAAGAATCCCTGGCCTCCCAAATGGAAAGCTTGCGAATAGACTCGCCCTTGAGGATAAAGGGCGCGGCATTCGTCAATCTTCAAGTCCAAATATACGAGGCATTGACATGATGTGTCAAAATCCACGACTTTCACTGGCCTGTACTTGTATGCCCGCTCACAATAGCGTTTATGCATAGTCTCCTCCATGGCCAGTTGCCGTTGCCGGTGGGCAGGCTCAGCCTTGAAAAACAGAGCCTCAAGGACCAACCTAGACGCCAACTCGTGTTCAAAATCACAGCAGGTCAACACCTTACGAAGTTTCCTGCTGGACATCATAGGGAACCTGATCAGCCAAACAAGCCGCGAGCCTAAGACTTCCCGGCGATCCTCTGGTTTCTGATACTGATGACGTGTCCAACGTAAGGCAAAATCATAAACTGCATCCTCGCTGGCAACCTGCAGATCATCACTTGCGAGAACAGCTTCAACTCCAGCGAGAGGTAAGCCCATGACATCTTCAATGAATCTGCAATGATGAAGACCACACAAATTAACTCCAAAAATGAAATATATTCTGTCAATCAAAATGTTGTAAAACAGGAGCCACTCTGCAAACCTGCAGATTGCAATAATGTGGAGGCAGCTAAGGGATAACGATATTATAAGTGGGCAAATTAATGTTTGTAATCCTTCATGAGATTATGTGCACCAAATATAAGAAATCAGTTCGCAAATGCGAGCTCAGAAATCACTAAGACCTAGAAGTAAGAAGAGCAAACAACGAGCGCAAGTATGAAACCCCACCGCGTAATGTCCTTGTAGCGTGTGGCCAAGTAGGTGCGGGCTGCGTCCGTTAGAGGCTGAACAGCCTCTGCAAGAAGAATACTGGACGGAAGGTCAAGGTAGAGTAAAGCAGACTCCGACGTCATGGGCAGGTTCCTGAGCAGTTTGCTACAGTGGCGCATACATGTCGCAACCTCATATTTATCAGCTGCCATTAGGACATCTAGTACAGTTGATGGAGTGTTTGCCTGAACCCTACCACTGTACATAAACTGGAGCAGGTCCATCAATGGCGCTTCCTCTGCAAATTAAACCATGTCAAAACAGCATTTCGCAGGCTAAACTATACAGAATGCATTTCCAAATTGAGATGAGAGATAGACTGGATATCTTACAATCGAATACACCATCGAGGAGCCTGCATATTTATCTACAAAAATAAGAGACAGCATGCAACACCATTGATAGGGAGAATCCGAAATTCTAAAGCACATGAATATGCAAATGCTCACCAGATTGGATGATCCGAAGAGTGACATCGCGTTGCTCCGACTCCCGCATCCCATTAGAAAAGAGCTTCATCCAGAAGCAATTAAATCAAAAGATTAGTAAATAAGAACATATTGATACATTGGAGAGACACGCCGCACCTGAGACTTCTTCAAGTTAAAAACAAAAAAGTTGTAGGGTAACTACTATGAAAACAAGGAGAAATACTATCATGATTAGGTTTAGGTCACCTTATAAAAGTAGGGGCTTTTGGCCGCCAAAATGGCCGAGCTGATATGTACTGTCTTGCTCCGAAGAACAACAGCTGTATCCATATTCCAAGATCCAGACGAAGTCCCGCCGTCCTCCCCTGCATAATCTATTCAGATACAAAATTCAGTATATAGCATCCTTGAATTTAGCTTCAAATGCCATTATAGAGGAAGCGAGCCTCCTCAACTTCCTTACGAGACTATCATAGCTCATCCAGATGGTCTCCTCACTTAAGTGCTGACGATGAAACTACATAACGAGAATATAGCAGGCGTCCCAGGAGTAGCAACGAGCTCAGAAAAGATAACCGTAAAGGGAAAACAGTATCTGTCAACCACATTGTCAATTTTTCAGCAGTATAATTGGTCTTTATCTTCATCTATTCATCTAAACTGTCAAAGATTACATGCACTTCGGACAGCCTCGCACCCTATTCAAGCACGACTAGGGGAACACAGCTGACTACGCTAGAGAGGATAGAGAATAAACCTCCATGTGCCATAAACATGCTATTTACTCCATATGGCTCTTCCATCATGGCTACGGCTTCTTCATCCGCTTCTTGAGGTGCCACATCGTCACCGACATACATGACCTGCTCCTCCTGTCCCTCTGCTAATTGAGTTTCCGGATGATCGCCTAACAACTTCGCAACACCCTCAGCGACTGTGGTAGAAGCAAATCAATCATCAGCTACATAGAAATCGTACAACAACATTAAAATCCCGTCCGATAAATGAGGAAGACTTCAATTAGGTTATCACAGGTTATTCAATGACAACCGTGCTCTATTTCTCTGTTCATCACCAATACAGATTCATATCAATGATTATGGAAAAATCGCCAGCTCTGCTAGATTCCTGATCACCCCTTGCAGCATTGCAGCCAATTCTACAACGTAATACTGCCACTTCAAAGTGACAGAAGTGCAAGTCCTTTAATATATGAACGTCTCATTTCTGTCATTTTTATATAATTAATAAAAACCTACTTCAGCAATGGGATACTTTGACCTAACAAAAGGAGCAAACATATATATGCGCAAAGATGCCCCAATAAGAGCGCAATAACCACAAAAGGCATAAAAATCACGAACATAAAATTCATCGCAAGATCGTTTCCGACCTTGAGTTAACAAAGAATTAATACTTTCCGACATCATTCTTCGATATCTCAGCATCCCCACAAAAAACAAGGGCATATCTGAGAAAAAAATCCTGTGAGTGAAGACACATGAAGAAGAACACACTAAGGTCTCAGAAAGTTCAAAGACCAAACCTGCTTCAGTAGTGCGGTCCGCACGTCGGCGTTTCTTCTGCCTAGCACTCGTACTATTTGCATCGTTCTTCTCTGATGCAACAACGACCTCGATCCGGAGTAGCCGATCCGAAAAGTTGCTGTCATTGAATGCGAATGTGTACGTGGTCGGGGCTGACATGCCCCCACTGCTGCAACCCTCATGATCCATAGAGGCAGTCTCTATCTCGGCCTTCAAATTAGCGCCCGAGTAACATATTCCACACGCACTTCCACTGCTCTTCGTCTACTTAAACTCATCCACCTTCGAATTCTTTCAAAAAACTCCGCGTCCAAACAAAACTCCAATTTCTGACCTGTCCTTCTGATTTTCCAATGACCTGATTCTGAGACTACTTCAGAACTCAAAACTCCACACCCTACCACCGCAGTATCATAAATTCCATATCCAGAGATCCATCATATCCCATTCACACCAAAAATAACACCAAACCTCTCTCCTAACAATCACCTCGACGGAAGCTTCCAGGGAACACCTCCACCACGCTTCCCTAACCCTATCGAAATGTCTCCCAAACCGACAACCTTCAAATGCCACAATGAGGCCAGCGGAAAACGGAAATGCCACAATCCTTTCCAAAATAAACCAAAACGCAACGATAATCGAATAATAAAAAACCACCTGCTTGCGATTTCCGACACCGCTTCGAACCCTGAAACGAAGCCCTAATGCCAAAATCGGAAAAAACGAACTAAAACGCCAGCAGAATGGCTCAAACGAACGGAAATGAGAGAGCACAATGAGGCCAGGGATAAGAAGGGCTCGAATGGAAGGAGACCAGGGCAAGGAAGACGGGGCCACGGTCCGCCATAGCCGACCAAGCACAGCAAATACAAGTACAGTAGGCGTCCTCTCCAAGACCGTCTTGTTTTTCGGCTTGATTGGGATTTCGCCACGGAGGTGGGTGCCCGCGGGGCTTTGGATCCCAATCCCGTGATTAATGGCGGGCGGGCGTGGGGTCGTTTGGTTCGTTGGGCGTGTGGGTGAATGGGATTTGAAATAATAATGTTTTGAAATGACTTAGGGCCTTGAGAGGACACTTTAAATCCTGCCCACGAATTGGGCCCAGCAGGGTAATTTTTGGGTTCTCCGGGGATAAAAGTAAAAAAAAAAAAGCCCCGTATTCTCAGCTGTGTCCAGGGTACAGTATGTCCTAGATCTCTCCTTGCTAATTTGGGATCTCTGATTGTAAATATGAATTCAATAGTTGCAAATTTTATCATGTATGGAAAATTTAAAAATTTAGTGTTTTTCCTTGGGATAAATTCAATGTGTTGGGCCCGCTTTGTAGGGTGGATTTAACGTCCTCTTTGAGAGGGTCGGTCCTTTCATTATTACTTTAACCCTTGTGACCCAAGCAATCATTTTTTGGTTGCTACCCATCTTTCTTGAGCTACCCATTCTCAAATTTTAAGTTTTATTTTTAGAAAATAGACTATGTTAGGAATCCAATGGCAATAAAGTGAAGGTACCTATAACTGATCAAATAAGAAATTTTGGACATGGTTTGGAGTATTGCAAGGCAAAGCAAATATTTTCAGAGGTGCATTGATAGAAATGATAGGGATTGCAAAAAAATTGGTAATTTTATCACTTGAACTAAAATTAGTATGAATTTTGGGAGGCAAAAAGTTCTTTGGACCTACTAGATGCTTCTAATTCTGATCTTAGCCAAACTACTTTCTTGCTCACTACTTCTTGCTTTCTTGCTCACCACTTTGGAACATATCTCATGACCTTATTAAGGTAAGGTCACCAATTCTCGATTAGGGACCTATGGGCAATCAATAAGGTGGGAGAGACTGAAGAAGGGTTGGGATTCATTTCAATGTTTTTTTATTTTGGGTGGCGGTAATAATTCTTGTTTTTGATGGTTGAGAGTAATGGTTGTAGCTGAATTGGACAATAAGATGTTCCATAAGTACAACAATACCAAATTGGAAATAGTGACATACATAAATGGAAACATAATGAGTAGTGTACAAGTTTAATAGCATCATATACTTTATTTATAGAATATTGTTCACGAATTGGACACATAAGTGTTCATGGTAATGGAAGACTACTTGAGTATTTTAACGTTTGGTAAGTGGGTCATTCAAAAATTCTTACTTCTAGTTTTAGAAGCAAGTTTCATGCCTTGAAGTCTCTTTGTACATGAATGTTGCTTAACATCGTGCCTTGTAATGTGCTTCGGGATATGTCTATATGAGAGAGCAATGAAATATTCGATTTGCTTTTCTAGCAAATTGAAGTGAATATAGATGTCAACATGCATTACAATCTATCTTCTACTATTTTGAAAAGATTGACAACCACATTTGTAGAGTGGTTTCCTCAATTCTAATGGTTGTTGTCATTCACAGAAGACATTGTCTACTAGGGATTGCATACCATCATTTGCAGATGGAGAGGAAGTCGGAAGGTCAGAGAAGACTGCAACCGTCACAACAACCTTGCAATACAGCAACAGTGATGGGGCCTTTTGCTATCCAACAGTAGCAACACTGGAGTAGAGCTGCTTAACTACATCCCCCAATTATGTCTCTGAAGGATCAGCTGATGACCCGGTCTACTCACAAGAAGGTGCCTACAAAAAGGTCGGTCAACAGAAGCAAGGATGGCATGCTACAAGGAAGCGGAAGGCAACAACTCAAACGGGCACATGGACAATTAACTAGTTTGAAGCAGCTCTACAAGACATTGAAGAAGGCAATAGCGTTAGGGCTACATCACAAAAATTTGTGATTTTCTTCTCTACACTTCATTACTAGTACTATGGATTGTGGTCTTCATAAAAACACGGTCCCCTAACTGTTTTGACTCCACAAAAAGAATAAGAATTAAAGAACTACATTCTTGCCATATGCAACATGGATTTTGGCTTAACCCTTATTGCATTGAAGTCAAAGGTCTATGACATGACTAGCACAAGATGGACTCCCTTTTGGAATGGAATTCTAGGGAAGAATTGGATGAAGGGGTGGCAACAACGTCATCCTCAATTGACCTTGCAAGTGGTAGAAGCATTGTCTATGGCAAGCACTCAAGGCTTCAATGCTGCAAATGTAGGCACTTTCTATAATAACTTGGACTACTTGTATACATTAGAAGCCTATACAGCAGATAGGATTTGGAACTGTAATGAGATTGGGGTGCAATTAGGGAGAAACAAAGGAACACACGTGCTAGCTTGGAGAGGCACTCAAAGCGTTCATTCCATTGTGCCTGACAAGAGGGAATGACTATCTGTATTAGTCTGCATCATATTGCAGGCACATCTATTCCCTTTTACTACATTTTCAAAGGCAAACACATTTGCAAAAGCTACATTGAACATTGTGAAGAGGAGCTACTGAGGTTGTACAAGAAAAAATATGGATGACAACATATTTATTCTTAGCTTGGCTCTCTCATTTCATCAAGAACGTGAACAATATGGAAGGAATCTCACTAGAGAAATAGCACCTCCTCATTCTCAATGGCCACAATAGTAAAGTGATGTTGGAAGTGGTTTGTCGTGCAAAATCACTAGGGCTAGACATTGTCACCCTCCCATCACACACCTTACATGTCTTGCAACCACTCGACTGCAGCATTTTCAAACCTTTCAAACATCATTTCAAGACTTACCGTGACTACTGAACTAGTAGGAACATAGAATCACTATCAATGGAAACTTTAGCTCAATGGATTCATCTAGCTTTGAGGAAGGTCCCTTCAATCAAAAATATTGTAAATGGGTTCTGGGCCATCCACATTTGGCCCTTGAATCCACATGCCGTCCAAGGCCAATGTCGCCCAATTGACGCTTATCAGCAAGACAATAATGGCAACTTGGTAGAAAAAGGGAACAAAACAAGTACTTCAAATCTGGAAGAAGATGGTGACAATCACAACGGAATACTTGCTCGTGAAGACCTCGTAGCGGAGTTTGGAGAGGGAATACCTGACACTGAAGATGTCGCAACAAAGTTCGAAGAGGGAATACCTTGCACTGAAGACATTGCATCAGAGTTTGAAGAGGGAATATCTAGTATTGAAGACCTCGCGGCAGAACTAGGAGAGAAGCAACAGCCATTGGTGGAGCACTTCTTCATAGATGGTGATTCAATAGAGCGAATGAGCTAATGTACATGGGTACCGACGACCTTGCCTATAACTCCATCTAGTCTCGCGCACTGAGTTGCATACGCTTCCTCGCTTTGCTTACATTGACACCACAACTGCGCAACAAGGGACAAAGTGAGGCTATAAATTTTAGTAAGTCTGTCATGTTGACATCTGACGACTACATCAATGCTGCAACATGAAAGAAACAAGCAAAGATCCATATAGCTGAATAGTAGAAACACAATCGTGTAGAGAAGGAGGAGCGGAAAAAATTAAAAGCCGCAGAATGGGAATAAAAAAAATAAGAACGTGAGGCGGTCCATGCAGCCAAACAAATGCAATGACTGGTAGTTTATGCGCAACGTGAAGTAGAGAAAGCAAGGAAAGCATTCAAGCACTTGCAAACTAAACAAAGGAAGGTTTTATAGCAAACAGAGGTGGAAGAAGGCTACGAAGTGCATTCCATCAAATTCAAAGCAACGGAACCGACATGCTTCACAAGGTAGGGTTTCCTTACCTCCGTCTATCGTACTTTGCTCATTATACGAATGCTTCATCACAATGGTAGCCTTTTGTACAACTTATCAATGTTCCGCATTGTCCACTGCTTGCCCCAAAGGGATCACTTAGTGTATCTATAAGAAACCACGTGAGTACAAGTGATTTTTTGGACCCCTACATACTTTTTAATACACTACAATTTCAATTTATAGTTTTGAACTTTGTTTAATATTCACTAATAGTTTAAAATGCCGAAAATTCCCAATTCAAATAACATATGAAATAATTTCTAGAATAGGTTGAAAAATGAACTAAAATGGCATGTTTTTCAACTCAAATATTTATAGAGAACACATTTAGATGACTATTGTGTCATTATTAAAGGAAAATGAACTTTAAACAAAGAGTTATTTTTATCAATTTTTTGTTCATTTTTTAGACAATTTTTTCTGAAATAAAATAGGGGTATGAAAATGATTTTCAGCTTTATAGTGTATTTTTTTACTTCAAAAATTTATAACTAATTATAATTAACAAATAAAAATACCATTAATTCACAACATAAACTTTCAAAATAGAGGAATCTCCTCATGTTTTGTTTTTTTCCTTTTATTTAAATTGTAGAACATAATATAGGGGGTCAAAAATCTTAACACATGTAGTTTCTAATGGACACTCTAAGTGATCTCTCCATGTTGCTTGCAAGACCAAAAGCAATACTTCCATACCCTATTTCCAATATGTATGCTTACTTATCACCAACAATGCAACTATTCCAATCTTGGAATTTTGCACAAGCAACAACTAGATTGCACGCAAGAGAAGGTGCGGTAGATGCTGTAAATTATGTGAACTCCGCTGGCGCTGCATACCAATGCTGCGACACATATGAGTGGGATGAATGGGAAGGTCACACTATAACAAAAGCACTATTTTATGATTGCAGTGAGTCGTAAAATCAAAAAATATGACTCACACAAAAATCACTGTAGATGACTCGGAATATGACTAACTCCAATAGTTTAAAAGCAGTTGCTTCAGATATTAGTCATATTAGCAGTCATATGGATTGAGGGTATAAATACCCATATTTAGCCATAGTATGCCAACGTGGTGTATACTTTGACTATCCTAAGGGGGCTTGACTTTTTCTTGAGTTGCTCAGACAAACGAAAAAATCCTACGTAGAATACGACTATGGTAAATCATATTTTTTGATGACATGGAATACGACTGCAGTGAGTCATATTTTGCAGTGATATGAAATATGACTCTTCTGAGTTATATTTTGTAGTGATTTAGAATATGATTGTGGTGAGTCACATTTTTTGATGACATAGAATATGACTACGGTGAGTCATATGTTTGGTTTGTGGATTATGATTCACCATAGTGGAAGATGATTCTATTAAGTTGTAAGTAGCTTTCAACAACTTTGTTCCAACTTTTCATGTCTGCATACATACAATTAAAGAAATGAGAGGTTAATTTTTAGTGAATGAACAATAAAGCTCAACCTTCAAAAACTTACAACAATACAAAATATGTAGTACAAGTTTAAAGTAGGAAGAATAACAATGATAATGAAGTGAAAAAAAAGAAAAAAGTAGTGAGTGTTAAGAAATAACAACAAGTAAGAGTTAAGATGCAACAAGGAGCTACAACTAAAAGACAATAAGAAACAACAAGAAATGAGAGTTAAAATGCAACAACAAGAAAACTAAAAGCAAAAAGTAAAAGCCAAGAAGAAGAAAATGCTTTGATGCAATAAGAAAAAAGAATTTTGATGCAACAAGAAGAAACAAGAAGTATGAACTAAAAAGCAAGAAGGAATAAGAGTTAAAATACAAGAAGAAGAAAGAATTTTGAGGCAACAAGAAATAAGAAATATGAACTAAAGAGCAAAAAAAAACAAGAGTTAAACTATGACCTAAAGAGCAACAAAAAGTAACAACTAAGAAGCAAAATCAAGAAGTAACAAGAATTAAAAGATAAGAAACAATACGAGGTAAGGAAGAAAAGTTAAAAGAACTAGCAGCTAGGATTTCAAAACTTTAAAGAAGTGGTGGCTAGGGTTTTCAAAATCCTAAAGAAGTGGTGGCTAGAGTTTCTAAAATCCTAAAAAAGTGGTAGCTAGGGTTTCTAAAACCTTAAAGAAATGGCGGTTAGGATTTTCAAAACCCTAAAAAGTGGCGGTTAGAGTTTCAAAATCTTAGAAAATTAGCGGTTAAGATTTCAACATCCTAAAACAATGTCTTGACCATATTCTTTTTGGATTGCCCATATTTTTTGAGGATTGTTGTAAAAAATATGACTGGAAATATAATTGAATCCGAAATATGACTAGGTACTTTTTCAACAATTTCCTCGCCCAAATTTACTTTGGGCTGCTCAAAACAAAAAAAATATAATCAATATGGAGATATGGCTACAAAATATGACTTAAAAAAATATGACTATAAAATACGACTCCATGTTCCCAAATACATTCTCTATAGTTCCCTATAAAATATTTGGCGTTTCCAATGGGTGTATACTATACTCCAATGAAGTACAAGGTCAAAAGATGACTGCGACTAGTCGCCAGTCATCCTTAGTTATATTTTCGCAGTTATAAAACTTGCAATTTCTAGTAGTGTTGACAACAAGGCGCTTTCATAGCCACTACGATTTTTCAAAAATTTCATGGCGCTACACTAAACGGCTACAATACAAATGCGTAGGATGCATGAGATGAGTGAGATGATCAAGATGAGTGGGATGAATGGGAAGGTCGACAATGAGGTACCTTGAGAGTAGATTCAGGAGCCGTTGCAGCCGTGTTAGTAGATAGGGCCATGAGCAGCAATGCATTCACCGCGTTTGGGGCCTAGTGACCTTCACTATCACTCTTACAACTACGTCTAACTACTTTTCAATTCTAGTATGAGGGCTACCATAGCCTTCAAGCTACCTAATAGTTGTCACATATGTCAATCATTTTGCATGCCCCACTGAACAACTACTACAAATTTATTGATTAGTTTTGTAGAACTCTACATATTAAACATGGGTCAAGGTCATCTTCGGCCTTTGGAAATTCCTCATAATTCCAAATAAGGAAATTTAATTATCAAAATTTTAGTAGTCTTTTTCTTTTCAATCTTTGCATTCATAGAAATATTTGCTCTGCCCTACATAATTCCTCATCTCATTCAAACTGCTTAAATAATTGGTTATTGGTGGTCCTACCTTAGTTGGAATGCATTCTAAGGCTTGGTTGAAAATAGAACATTCTATAGATTGCACATGGGTACCTGATCGGAAATGGATACCTCTGTTTTAATTTCATCAAATTCCAAGTTAAACTCCACTTTATTGAATTTTTAACAGTTGAGTGATGTAGCTAAATTTTGGGGGTTTGGTTTGGACATAGACTAAAAAGTCAATCAATGAATGCAAATGTTTTCCACCTCAAAAAGGTTAGATCTACCTCAAACGGCAAATCCAAGGAGTTCAAGAAAAAACAAGTGTTCCATTCTTTTTATAGCAACTCCACAACAACACACTAAAGCAACATTGTGAAACAAATCAATGGAGGACACTCTTCATTATTAGAAAATCAATGGTGCATAACCTTTATAGTGTTGCTTTAGTGTATTGCTATGGGATTGCTCTTACAAACACTTGATTCTCTTTTCAATGAGCACCATGCATTGCAAGCTCCACTATGAATTGAAAAATGCTCTAAATGTTGTAAAATTTTAGATGAGTATTTCCAACTCTCTTGTCTTTCACTAAGCACATAGAGGTCATAATTTCAAAATATTCTCACTAAAATATGCTCTTTCAAAGTGCGCTCCCATGTTTTTCAATTAGTCCAATTAAAACTTCAAACTTGAATGTTTACTAAACTGTGTTGTCAAATGATTTAAATTTTTTGAGGTGCTCACTCTCAAAGTCAGCTTTGAGATCCTATGGTTACATTCCATCCAATCTCAAAAAAAATGAGCAAAAAAATTGTTGAAGTTCATGACAATTTTGGCCCATTTTGAAAGTACAACCTCTTTAGATTATTGGAGGATAAAGCCATATTGAGCCCTTTGTAATGTTGAAGACATTCAACAATGACACAAACAATAAAGGTTTGCAATCATATTGATAATAATGCAAAAGCCCCTTATGTGGCAAAATGGGAGATGGATAATTTTAAAGCATATTACTATGACTATGAGGCCATTGTAAATAGAATTTGTTGAGGTAGTTTAGCAATTCATGCCTAGAGGACATGAATGGGCTAGGGATACTATTCTTGCTTCCCTTGAGAGATTTAGGATGATGAACAATTAAGATGATCCATTGACTTCTATGATACCTTAGTGGTAAAATTTTGCAAAGAGCAAATTTTTAACCCATAAAAAATTTGAAATTCAAAAAGGTTAAAAAAATGTTGTTTTACAATCAAATATTTTATGCAAGGAACCTAAGAGGAAAAAATGGCGTTTTGTCCTTCATGACAATAAAAGTCCACAAAAAAGGTGGACTTCATGCAAATGGTGTTTTGTCCTTCATGACAACAAAAGTCCACAAAAAGTGGACTTCATGCAAATTTAGAGCCTTATGGTCCAAAACTTTTTTTATTTTTATTTTTTATGAAGTGCCACAATGGCAATATAAAATGTTATTAAGGTGCTTCAAATTTCAACATTCATCCATATATTGGATAGAAAATATCACATTAGCATGTATTACATATCCATAAATATATTTCCATCCATAATTTGGCAATTACATCCAAGATTTTTTTATAATTTGAAGCTTTCTAGCGAAAAACTTCATGATTTGTTGTCATTTTTTTCTAGTGCAATCTGACACTATAAAGCTAAAAAAAGAAGCCTTGGTCCAAAATGCACATAGCCTATTGTAAAAAAATGTCAATTCCAATTATGAGATTGACTATTTTCTAAATTATATTTAAAATATATATATTCTACTTTATGGTTACTCTCTTTAAACTACTTCGTAAAGTCATCCAAGTCATGAAGATTCTTTTATCGCCTTTCAAGCCCAAGTGTAAAGAGCAACAATACTAACATATGAGCCTAGAAATGCAAGCCTATGAGTCTTGAGCCTAGGTATAAGTAGGTACTTTACAACTATTGAAGGTGTCTATAACATATGTACTTATAACATGAGTATCCTTTAACTATAGAAGGTGTTTATAATATAGGTACTTATAATATATGCACCTATAATATAAATATCTTATAATCAGTAGAAGGTGCTTATAACATAGACACCTATAATATAAATATCCTATAGCCATAGAAGGCGCTTATAACATAGATACCTATAATAGAGACACCTATAATATAAATATCCTATGACCATGGAAGGTGTCTATAACATAGGGACCTATAATATAGAAACCTAGGCTCCTAGGTTCAAGATCCCAGGCTCACATGCTAAGAAACATGGTGTAAAGAGGGTTTCAATTATGAAACTTTTAGAATTCTCAACATAGGGAATTCTCACTCCAATTCCTTGAAACTGTAAATAGAATGTGTTTTTTTAGTTTGAATTAGAATTTGAGAGTATTTACTTTAAAAGCACATTTAAAAGCCACAAATAATAGACCCCAAAAAAATCTAGATTTGAACTTCAATGGATTGAGATACCTCTAAATCCGTAGCAAGATAAGAAAAATGTTTTTTACTTCAAAGCTTGTTGAAATTTGTTGTTGTATCAACAAATTTGCATATCCAAAGATTAATATTGTACAAATTAATTATTAAAAGATGAAATTATTGCCATTTTGAAAAGCTTTAATAATTTCATTTGTTAGAGCCCTATTTGTACATGAAGTTTAAAATGGTATTAGTGAATGTATTAAAATAGAATTTTGACACATCTTAGTATTATCTAGATTATTTTGTTATCTAGACTATATGAATTTATTCATATTGCTTTCTACCATATATGACTTGTGAATAGAACATAAATGTGAATAACTTTAAAAATTATGATTTATCTTGTGTCAAATGAATGGATACCAATAATGTGAGAAATTCTTTAGCTATCTAATCATACATTATTATGTGATTTTTTTTCATTAAAAATGCAATTTGACATATTTTAGGATATCAATTACAAATAATTGGTTCAAAACTCTAGTTTTTATATTAGTGATTAAAAATTTTCATTATGTAGTCACTCTTCAATTACAACTTATGTATACTCAAAAGATAACATATTTAATTTAATTTGAATATTAAGGAATTAAGTTTGGGATTTACTTCCAAAAAAACAAGAAAATTTATATTTTGGTTGTTGCAAAATTTTGAAAAAAAAATCAATAGTTAAGAAATAGTTTGATTTGATAGTGTTATTGAATAGCTAATTTTTTTCTTTAATTGTTTGATGAAAAGAAATTGCCTTTCATCATTAAACATAAACAAAGTAATAGTTGAAGGTTGCAATGAATAGTCACCTCAAAATGTTGCACCCTCTCCAATTTATATATAAATTCATTGATCAAATGATATTTTTTACTATCGTCAAAATGCATCTATGAATTTGAATGCTTCACTTTACATCTATTTATATGATGAAGAAAGGAAAGTATATAATTGCAATCTTGTATTTGGAAGTCCAGAATATGTGCATGTTAGATAATTTTGAATGAGTTGCAATTATTTATTATGATTTTTTACAAGTAATGTTATTATTATTTTTATTAATTTGAATACTTAGAGGCTGAAAATTTAGTTGGTGTAAAAAGTTGCTAAAATAAGGTAGAAGTACTTAATATCATCTATTTAAGAATTTAAATACTTTGGAGATGATTCTTCCTACTACACAAATTTAGATGCTTTCATTAATTTGAGTGGAGATAATTCTAAATGAAATTGCAAGTTTCCAACAATAATAAAAACTTCTATGATATTTTAATGAAATACTTTATATCTCTAAAATACAATACTATTCATAAAATAGGGGCCTTTTTATGAATGACACTATTTAACTTGGGACCTGCCAATATCCTAAAACCATCCAAAATATATTTTAAGAATGTACTATCGTGAAGCACTTGTCAAATGAATGAAAAACTTAGTTTAAATAGTCGATCTCATTGTAAGTTTGAAAGTGTCTTCATCCTATAACATTGTTAAGGAGTTAAAATGTCTAATAAATTCCTTTTAGGATTCCAACAGAAATAAAGTTGTACCTATTCATCTAGTGGTTGGATAATTTTTTACTACCTACCTCGGTAATGGCTTTGTCATTATAAAGATAATCATTGTCTATTTCCATTGTTAAACTTATGACTTTCTATTCCATTTTGAATGTGATGAAAAATAATATGAAGTGGAAATTGGGGTGGTTTTATAGTGTGGAATTGGGTATATCTAACTTAAAGCAAATTTATATATTGTGTCACAATTAGAAATGAAATTTCGAGTGTTTTAGAGTTTGAAATTGTTGTTGCAAAGTTTCATGATGCTTCCACTTCTATGTGAGTAGGGAGAAACTATATGTTAGGAATAACTTTGCCTTGTTGTCAAACAAAAAGCAACAAAAAAAATTAAGTTCCATGTTAAATATAGTTGTATAGAAGTTCCAAATTAAATATAGTAAAATTTACCTTCTCAACTTTCTATAATCCTCCTCCCAAATTATTGGTAGCCAATGATTTTGATTCTTGTCTTGCAACCATTGTACATTTTCAGGTAGAATTCTGCAACTTCTTTTGTCTTTTCTTCAATGTTTGACTAATTATTGTACATAGAAGTCTACTTTTAATGGAACAAGATTGCTCACCTTGATACTCCTCCATTTGACTACAATAAATTATTCATCCACATTTGAATCCTTTCCTTCTTTTTACTACCCCAAGGATCACACACATGAACAATCATTTGGTTTAACAAGTAATGGCAAGTCCCGATCTCTCTAAGCTACAACATAACATTGTAAACCGACTCTAAAACGGCCCTTTTGCTTCCACAAAAAGTGGAGCCCTAACATGGCAACTTCCTAGCTAGCCAATGATTCTTATGCAACTTTCTACTCAACTAATGACACTAGTATTGCAACTTCCTAACCAATCAATGATTTTCTATAGATTTTAATTAAGTTTACTCCCAAGTATATAATGTAATGAAGAAGGTACTTTTGAAACATCATTTGCAATGACAATGTTATATATATTGACACATATTCAATTTTAGTGGAGGATAGCTGCATGATCATAAGATTATTTTGGAAGGGAAAGGCCCCTTTTACTACCAACATTGTAATTTTTCATCAAAATATAAATCATAAAAATTCCAATTTTAATTGAATTTTTTAAAATTCTAGTTGCATTGGTATCCTAAACAAATTTTCTATGATTGAAAATTAGAGGTGACCTGTAAAATTTTCCAAAACACCTTAACTTGCTCATCTAAATACTAAGGTAAATTAGCCTATGACAAGTAGAATGATTGTTTTGCCTTGTTGACATTTTTGACATTTTTCCCATGTAAAGATAAACATGAGAAATGAAAAATTGAAAATTTTATTTTTTTGATAAAATATAAATTAGTTATGAATTTTTGAAGTGTACTGCCTTGTTGGTACAAAACAACCTCTAGACAACCACAAAACCACAAAAAAATTGTATCTATAATGATTATCTTACCACCTAAAGCAGTCACAATATTTCTTAACAGCACCATGACACAAAGGATTAAAAAAAAATTAGATCTTGTAACGAATTTACACTATAATACACTATTAAGATACAATAAAAGTTCCTACAACAGCCACTAATAACTTCATCACCATCACCCAAGGCATTGATTCTGGCCACTAATGAAGTCCTAATCTCATTTATTAGCAAAAGTTTGCCATGGGTGGTTTTCTAGGTCTCTCATGACCTTAGAGTTGACTTGATTTGAGATTAGGTTGCTTGACTTGCCACTGGAAACTGTTTCCTTCCGTTTTCGATAACTCTTTCAAATTTGCGGCTTCTGTTTTTTGGAGCTCAATCGATCACACGGTGTCTGAGGAGGTAAGTGCACTGTGCCCAATGTTCTCTCAAATCATTTTACGCATGGTTGTATTGTATTCTTGTATGTTATTAGGTTTGAAGTTTCTTGATTAGGTTTAGTTTTTCTATTTGTAGCGCATTGAGACTGTGAAGCATTTTGAAAGATACAAGTGTTACGGTTGCTCATGAGGTTGTGGGAGGGATTTGTGGTTGTGGTTTAATTGTAGGATCAGTTTGGAGATTTTTAGGGTTTAGGGTTTTGACAGTTCATAATCACCATTGAGGATCTTTTGAATGGGGGAACTTCGGGTATCAATGTGCGCATTGATGTCAGTCAGTGGCGCTTGGGTGGAGCTGCCACTCCGAATTTGTAATTGCTTAATTTTGTTGCTCAAATAGACTTTGAAATCTTAAGGCATTTGAATATGAAACGAGTAAACTCATGAATTTGATTGCTCATGTGCGATTTAGAACCTAAGGAATTGTGGCAACCACAATTTGATCGTCCTTGAAGTCGTACACTTCTTGAAATCTGTGATCTGTGAGGTAGGCAAGCTTTTAGTGGGTTTTAGGGTTTGGGCTTCAGGTTTCTGTGCAGTTGTTTGAAAAGCCGGGTTGAGATTCTGTTGCGCGAACTTTTTCTGTGTTAGGAAGAGATGCCGGACGAGAGTGTGATGGTGGAAGTGGATGGAACGGAGAAGGAGGAAGGGGAGAAACGAGAGATTGGGAAACTGGCTGTGTGGACTGTCAGCTCCAACAAACCAGGCAATGGCGTCGAAATGCTGCGGGACAACAGTCTCACCACTTACTGGCAGTACAATAATCTTGCTTTACCCTTTCTTCTCTATGCCACCGTTGTTTGTAAACCTGTTTTCGGGGATACTTTGTTTAACATAAATCTTGGCGAATGGTTTCAACGTGCTCCTTGGAGCGAGTGATAGTGGTAAGGAGATGATGCTATTTACGTCACTTTAACCATTTAAACCAGTATGTAGGAGTGTGCTTTCATTGGGAGATCAGTATAAACCTGTGGAGATATCACTTTGGGAAGAAGAGCCAGCTCTGTTGAGACCAAATTTTTATCACTATGAGTGAATTTCTTATCCAATTACAAAGTGGGAGGTTGTAGAAAGTATAGTAGACAACCCTATTTCCATTCAAAGGTGAGCGGCCATAAAGATTTAGCCAAACCAACCTACACCCAGCATGCTAATTGAAAGCCAGTCAGGTGGATGAACAGATGAATAGTTGCTGGTAACAGGGTTTCGTATCGGAGACGGCCCTAACGGTTTTAGTATCCTCGAATTTATTTTGTCTGATTTCTGTTTGTGATTGATACAGGTCCGATGGAGCGCAACCACACCTAGTCAATATACAATTTCAAAAGAAAGTCCGTCTTCAGGTACTGCCAGACCTTCCCGATTAGTTTACAATGCAAGAACGTGCGGAAGGTTTTGTGGAGTAGAGCAGCTATATGGTCACAAATTGTGATTATTTGTGTGCTATTGGATATCCTGCGTCACAATTTGACACCGTAAACCCTAAACCCTGTCCCTAAGGATGTGTAACATTTTGAGATTGCCAAACTCAAGAATCTCATCCTTCATCGTGCTTTGGGGTTTGCAGCAAGCTGCGATCTATGTGGATTTTAAAGTCGACGAAAGTTACACCCCCAATAAGATATCAATCCGAGCTGGCAACTCCTTCCATGATCTTCGAGTACTTCATTCGTCTAACTCTATGCTTAATTCTATGGTAGTGTAGGGATTACACAGAATCTTCCTTCGTTTACAAGTGATAAGCGCTGTGTTCATTGACTTTTTTGCAACTTGTACGTTTGAAGTTGATTTTCTTTTCAAGTGTATTGCTTAAAAGAGATCCTTGTACTCATTGAATGTTCCTCGGGCAACGGCAGATCTTGAATGATAATTTAGCGATTGTTGAGACATCTCATCATCCGGAGTGTCTGTTTGGATTGCAGGAAATAAAGGTCGTAGATCTGGTGGAGCCTACCGGTTGGGTTCACGTCTCATTGTGCTCGAATGATTCAAAGTGCGTAAACCTTCAACATTCTTAGATTGGTCATTAGAGAAAACTTTGCGGTTCCATTCAGTGCCCAAGTAATTGACCATCCATGTGTCAGAAAAATGACGCCAATCAAGATTCAAAATCTATGCCAGCGTGTTTTTTTTTTAACAGTTGCCATCAAGCGAAACCAAAATTCTCGACATGTTGATCAATAATGAATACACGGAACTAAGAGTCTTGGGGCAATGACTTGGATTCCCTCTAATGTTATTGACAGAGATAAGCTTTTACCAAAGTGCATTATATGACGGACTATTCCTAATATTCACGTGAATGTGCAGAGACTTTCTACGTGCTTTTTTTATGCAACTGGCTGTCTTATCAAATCATCAGAATGGAAGAGATACTCATATTCGACAAATTAAGATTTATGGCCCACGCCAGTAAGTCCTCATTTGAAATTTTGTTTAGGGTATTCAACGTTCTTGTTACGTACATATGATCAGCATCATGACGCTTGTTTTAAATTTGAAATCTTTCCTACTCTGTGTGATTGTCTCAGTCATATGCTTTACCGATTTGGACAAAATTGAAGCCGTTCTTAAACTTGAGAACCGCTTGTTTTGTTGTGAGTCCTTAAATTGCTGAAGTAAATTGTATGTTGTTACGAGTTCTTAATACCTGTTGTGTACATGTGCAGGGCGGCTGTCATTGGACATCCCTTCGAGTTTACCACAATTGAGTTCAGTTCATTCTCCACTGTCCGCTAGCCTGGAAGAAGATAAATTCAAAATGTAGCTATTGGAAAAATGTATGTAATTAATGTTCATCTCTCACATTCACCAAATACAGGGCTTTCACTCCTGCATATTGAATTCGCCTGTGCAGTATGTGATCTATTCATAATCTTCGTACTATCTAGTTTTGTCAACGTCGTTGATGAAACACATAATTCTTTCCGTGCCTTCTTAACTAATTTCCATTTCCAATCTTGTAATGGAGTGAACATTTCATGTATTTAATGGCACTTGTGGGCTTGGTTCAATGGCTTTGGTCTTGGCACACTGGTGAGGTGGTCATTAGTTCAAACTTGAGCATTGGTTGGGCATTGGTGGGGTGCTTACTACCATAGTCCATCCAACTATGGTTGGGGTGTGTAAAAACTACCTTGTCACATGGAGACTTGAGATTCTCTTTGGGAAGGAAATATGTTGGTTCTTTATTATAGTGTATACTTCCTAATGGAAGCATTAAGGATGGAATTTGCCATTTAAATCTATGAGGCTTTGATAGTTGAGCCATTCCTAGTAGTCACTTCATTTGTGCTAGTCTTTAGGACTAGAGTTCCCCTTCTTTTCCTTCACATATTTAAACAAATAATGCTATGTATTTGACTCACAATTCACTATCTTTGTTTTTGGAAGGATTCAATTTTCTCCTCAAGTTTTTAATTTGGAATGGTAGGTATGAAAGCCTCTTTGATGTCATTTGAAATTGTTTAGGTCACAAACTTCAAACAATTGTTGTGTTTGCAATATTTTAAATTAGGAGGTGTATTGTAGTTCACTAGACAAGCATTTTTGGTAGCTTTCCAAGAGGATATCACTTGTATGACTGGTCCTAAAGTGAGTAAGAAAATTGCATTAGAAAACCACATGTTTGTTGGTTCTCTACTTATAGTGTTTTCTATGTTTCAACATCTATTGTAGATGAGAAAAGTGAAATTTGAGTACAATCATTGATTGAAAATCTTTGATTTTTAGATTCATTTGTATTTTTTATGTTTAATTTACCATTTGGATTTAAGAAACTCCAATATGATGTTCAAATCAAGGATTTTAGTTCAGCAATGAGTACTTTTGAGTACTTAATGTAAAATCACTATACTATTAATGATATTTAGTGTTTGAAATATTAATTATGAACTCTAATACTAAATGTTAATATGAATACTATTTATCTAATATTAAAATTTTTAGTAGTAATCATATTGACATGTAGTACATCAAATGTTAAGAATATCACTAATGTTACCAACACTAATTGTCAACAAGCACTATGTCAACTAAAGAAGAATTAAGTCACTTCTACTAGGAAAGTCTCTTTGAAATGAAATGGAATTTGAACCAACTTCTAAGGTGTTAGTTACATCCTCTACCCGATAGAGATGCAATTGAATCTTTGAACACATTTGTAGGAGAACTTGGCTAACATACTTGATTCCAAGTTGCATGAAAATGTTTGTCTTGGGCCTCCACAAAATCATTGTAATGTTCACAAATATCCAATTAAGGATTTTAGGATTATAATATGGCAACCAAGACTTCCAAAAGTCATTAGTTCTAGTAAATACTTTGCCATGGGGAACCAATACATGGAATACAAATACATGAAGGTCATTTATTCGCACTTCTGTAAGAAACACATAAGATTTTTTTAAACCTTGGGCAAATTCATCTAAAGCTTATATCATAAGTGTCATGTGAGGGTATTATTTGTTGTTGACTATGAATATGTGGAGGCGGGGAGTTAGTTTGGAAGGCTTAAAGTTTGGAAGAAGCTTGTAGGGGACTTTTAGACTTTGAGGACTTGACTTTGGGCTTTGGTGGTATCTTTTTAATTTGTCTGACTCCTTGTTTGATCCTTCAAAGCTCATACCTTCTACATATGTATTTTGAAACTAATATTTTCTAAGTTGACTCTCCCATGTGATAAAGTGGGAGGCGTTAGCCTTGTAGCTTCATCTTGACATATATACATTCATTATGAATGGTGTAAACTTCACTATTGGTACTTTGTAAGTTTGTTTGTTTGTTTTTTAAAATTTCATGAGAGGTTTTTTTCACACATTTTAATCATAAAAAGATCATAATACATCTATAGATGTAATTGTAGGGGAAAATTGACACCTTTGTGCTTCAAAAATGAGATTTAAGGTATTTTTGGAGCATTTTGCGTGTGTTGGAGTTGAAAGAACTCAACCTCTCTGGTATCCATAAACATGATTGCTATTGGTCTCTCACCATGATCTTGCACATTGGACATGGATTTTCTTGATTTTGTAGCCATCTATGAAGACATGACTAACAAAACAAGTGCTTGCATGATGTATGGATTGAATTTCTAAAGTGGTTCATACAAATGTTGCATTGGAACTCTTCTTATTCGTCAACTATGAGGTAACAAACAATAAAATTTTCATTAGAGTCCATGGATCCAAAAATCATCTTATTGTTGCTCTCTATGAGAGTCAATATATCCTACAATCCTACAATAAAAAAAAAGTATTACCTCAATTAGCACACCTTTACTTTTGATGCAAAATAACTTGCAAAGTGATGTGTATAATTGAAACAACAATGCATAATAATCTTGTTGCGTCTTATTCAATGACAAATATCTCTTACTGTGCCTCTAGTCTCTTTTATAATACCTCAAGCCTATGAGATATGCATATTCTTCTTCTTTGGTTATAATATTAATCCTACACACTCATAGTATATCTCTTTGTCTTCATGAGGAAGACTAGCACTATTTCACTCTAACAAATCAAATAGCTGTGTTTGGAGATGTTGATTATAGTAATTTTTATGGCTTGAGTCAATGCCTCAATGGAAGGATGTAGAATGCTTGGTCTTGAATCTTGCTTTCTATTATTGATGCCTTGAGCATCAAATAGAAACTGCAAAGCCTTGTAGTTGTGGTGATCATGAAATTTAACCTCTTGATTATATTTAGTGTTTGTCTTAAAGTTGAGTGTAGGGTCAATTTTGGATACACCTATTTTTAAACTTCAAATATTCATAGTCTATTGATACATTGTTCAAAAATACATGCTAAGAGAACCTAGGATTCTCTTGACTACCAATACAATCCAAATGTTTCTTTTAATAGTTTAAAGTAGTAATTGTACTCAAATATTTAAAAAGACAATTTTAGGTGTAGATAGCTTATGCACACTAGTAGTAGTGCTTGAAGGCATCAATAATAAGAAAGAAGGATAAAATTAGTTTGCAATCTCTTAAATTTGGAAGGATGCCAATGGTGGTTTTGTATCTTTGGATGGTCAAATGGGCTTTGTGCATATTGAAGAATGGATGATTTTCATCTAATTTTTTGTATGTAACTTTATTGATGCCATATTCACATCATTGAATTAAATTCAAGAGATTTTATTTTATTTTATTATTGTACATAGGGTAGTTTATCCAAAACATGGTAGAATATCCAATGTATTTCTATACTTGAACTTTTTCTTTTAAAACTGATTGACATTCAAAACAATTCTTTTTGCTTTTGAACAAAACCAACCAAATGCCAAGCTTCTAAAGTATAGTTTTTGTTCTATTTGGAAATTTTGGAAATTCTTTAAAATAAGCATTTAGTGAAGTGTGAAGTTGAAGATCTATAACCATGTTTCTAAATATGGAGTGACATGGAAATTTTCATTATAACACAATGTTCTACGCGGTAATGCACTTCTATTCTAAAAAATTTAGATTTTTTGAATATGATTTGTACTTGATATGAATTTTCTTCATTTTTTTTTCAAAAACTCATGGTGCTTTTGAAATTTTCACAAAAAAATTTGAAATTTTTATCACAAACATCAAACATGTGATTTCATCTCTGAAAAACAAAACCACAAAATTCACTTATAAATAGCAAAGAAATGGAGTATTTACAATGAGGGACTTTCAAGTTTGACTACACAATCATAAGCTCCATCCTTTAGGGGTTAAGCTTACCTCAAATAGTGGTGCTAAATTGCACTAAATATTTTTTTGCCAAAAAACTTTGAATTAAAAAAAATCTTGGAAGAAATCACCAAGTTGAGGATGAAAACAGAATTATGGACATGTGATATTTTCTATCCAATATGGATGAATGTTGAAATTTGGAGCACCAATGTAGCATTTTGTGTCGCCACTTTGGCACTTCATAAAAAATGAAAGAGAAAAAAAAGACCTGGGTGGGACTACTACATCGACAGTTGTTTAGTCTTACCTACGAGAATCTGCTGGCCACGCAAACCATTACAAAAGTCTTTGGCTCTCATCACTTTCTTTCCAGGTGGTTGCAACTCTAATATTTCCAAAGTAGAGTTATCTCCACAAGGAACCACCAAGGCGTCACCAACAAGTTTCACCACACCATCTGGATCTCCCACTTGACCACCAACCCTCGTTGTAATAATCTTAAGATCTAATGTTTTCATCTGTCCATCTGGACTCCTGATGTCAAAAGTAGCCTTTGCTCCAGGCCATTCTGCAAATGCACGCACCTGAAAACAACAATCGAATTACGGTAAATGAACAGATAGAAAAATCAGACAATTATTTGCCACAAGGTGGACATAGGGTAGCAACTACGGTTGATAAATCAAGTTGCTATGCTGAAAAATTACTCACAAAACAAACCTTGTTGTGGGCAACAACTCCAGATTCTTGAAATGAGAGCCATGATTCTTCTATTGAAACCTGTAGAATGTACCACCGTATTATTTCTTAGTATGGCCAGTGAGGAAATGACTTCAAAATTAGTACGAGATTTTGCATATGCCTCGGTTACAGAGCTTTAGAACAGTGCTTACTTTAGGCGCATGGGTCGCAAGAGAATCATCTTGGGGCGTGGCTTTAAGCTTGGCAGATCCATCTAGAATAGCCGGTAACTCTCTAACTAGCAACTTTGTGCCTGGCAACCAAAACCAATGTCTGAGAGTTAGCATTCAACTACCAAGAGAATTAAAGAACAGTATAACCAAGTCTTCTAAACGAACTTGATCTGTTTCGTATCAGTCCCTGACGGTGATTGTATAATCCAAAGAAATGCTTCTATACACCAAATGGGATGCAAGAAACGTAATTAAAGTCACCTCTTCGGAATAAATCTGACAGTAGCTCTGGTGCCTACAAACAACCACGAAGGTAAAATCAGTATGGCTGATTCAAATCCATCATTGACGGTATACCAGGGTTCTTCCAGTAAAAGTATGACTCTCAAACCACACTGAATTATCAGATTGTCTTCAGCAACGACTTTGTGATTAATCAACACATCTTAGCTTGCAGGTAGCATATCCACATGACACAATGGATCACGATAGCACACCTTGATGTTGGGATCAATATTAACACGTTCAAATGCAATCACTGGTCCAGCATCCATGGCACGGACTGTGTATGCAACTGTCACCCCACTTACATCCACACCTTCCTGAAACAAAGCTCTCCAATTCGTCAGAATTCTATTTACATACAAGAGAACGGCCAGTGCCATAATAGACCATAATACTCGACACGTAAACACTAATTACTGGTGATTGTCCCTCAACCCCCAAGTGCCCATCTAAGTGTATAGAAAGTTATGGAATTCACCATGTAAGTCCCCTAGGCTGAGATAGTTGAGCCATTCCCAATGGATGCTTCATTCACACCAGTCTTTCAAACTTGACTTAACCTTCTTCTTCTACCTTCCTTGAAGCTTCTAAAAGCTTCGACAAAACGTATAAATATGGAAGCAGACACTTTGGGCCGTTTGGGCACTCCTGGTTAACTGAACCCTGTGAATTATCTCATGGGATACTTCTTCAACCGAGAAGAGAAAAGCCCGTAGAACTGCATGCAACTTAACTAGAGATTGGGTGGATTTAGAAAAACTCACACTAAGAGCCCGCTGCACGGGTGCAGCTCCACGGTACAAAGGAAGTAAGCTGGGGTGCACATTCACTGTACCTGTTGGTACATCAGCACAGAGTTTTCACCTTAATGTGACAAGCAACATCACTCTACAGAGCATTCAAATGAACTAAAAGGTAATTCCCTACACGGAACAGCAAATTCGCCAAAGAGAAAAAAACAAACAAGGGGCTAATCACAACTGTTCCTACCCCAAATAGAAAAGTCATTCTCACTGATGCAAAAAAATTAAAACCTTATAGATAATATTGGAATGTCACTATTCATATAGCCATACGTCAAAGTTCAATTAAACATGTGAAATTCATTCTTTGGAATGGTGAACCCCAACAAACTACTATTGCTTTGTCTGATGTCACTGAATACTAGAACTATCTACAGTTTTGACCCATTGCTTAGTCTCTCCGCTGATCTCTCTTGACTATCCCATCTATCTCTAACTATAAATAGAAACGTTTCTCTAATTTGACAGGATTTTATACCTTGAGGTTCAAATTTGAATCCGTTAATTGGGCATTACAACCAGCTGCTCTTACACTATCATTCAAATCTTCCTTGGAGTAGAGACAACAAAAGGTGGCGCTAATCCTTAATGAATTTTCGACTTATGCAATACAATACACAAACTTTACTTCGTGTGTGTTTTGCGAACCTACCATAAGTAGGGATCGCAAGGAATTTAGAAGGAAGAAGATTGCCATATGCAGCAGTTACGCAGACATCTGGATTAAGTGTTCTCAAGTCTGCCAGAAACCCTTCCTGCATGACCCACCATTGAATCACCATAAGTTTGGCTGTAGCACAGAAAGTGATTGCCTTATACAAGCCACTCAAGCAGACTCACACAGATTCAATTCCAAGTCATTGCATGAACTAAAGTTTTCAGGGTCTATGCAATACAATGCCGCCAAAGCTCACCTCTGAGGCTTTCTCAGGTGACCAAATGAGAGAAGACGGAAAATTGCGTTCCAAAGCTCGAGCTGCCACAGGTGACGGAAGCTGCTTTCTCCCCCGGCCTCGGGCAGCTGGTGGCTGTGTCACTATTGCTGCAACCTAATAATGATCCTTGTCAGCACAGCATTCAACAGATGCTCCAACCAAACCGTAAACCCTAAAACCCTAAACCCTAAACCTACATGTTCAACAAAATGTTCGACGTTGAGTGCTTCCAAAGTTAGGACCAGTAGGAGGGGTCATGTCGGTGGGTACTTAGAAACCGCATCTTCTCTCCATTATTGGAACCATGAAGATGAGCGTTCATTCACAAAGCATGAAGGTGAGTTTTCAATGTAACACTGTCTAATCCAGCTTGAAATCTTCTTGTCTAAGCTATACTAGCATGCCACAAAATGGCTAACTCTTCATGCTGAATCTTGTTACTTGGATTAGTACGAAAGCTACAAATAGAAATGCAATTGCACCAATGAAGGAGGAGGCTTTCTTGTTATTTCAGCTCGCGCAATCCAAGAGACCTTTGACCAGTGCAATTCAAATTGATACATACTATGAGTAGGCCTATCATAATTGTGGCAAAAGACACAAGACCTAATTTAGGTCATTCAGAAACCAACCTGAAACAAAGACTCATCCCGTTGTGATGCATCCAGCAACGCGTCCAACACGCTCGCCGCCACCTACATCACACCAACGCCGCACCACACTGGTCTCTCTCTTAATCAATCCAGAAACTCAATGACAAACTCAAAATAGAAACTAAAACCAAAACCAAAACCAAAAGCCCTGACTCAGAAACACAAACTCACATCAGGAGTACCGAGAAAGACGAGCTTCTGCTTGCCATCGCTAGAACCCGAACTAGCACTGCTACAACATCGCACGCCCAAGCGCCGCACCAAAACGGAACAACCGAGACGAGGGAGGAAGTGTTGCGACGAAGAGCAGAATTGGTGACGCAGGAGAAGCGATTGCGGGAAAACCATCGCCATTGCGCGTAGACAATTGCAATGGAAACTTGGAAATTTTTTTGCACTGAAGATCAGATTTTCATAGCGAGTGTGATCGAGCTGCATTTCTCGGCCATCGCTAGAAAATTCAAGGGCATCGATTGCAACCACGCCATCCGCCAGTTCAAAGTCTTTCTCGAAAAATGCAAGATGGATCTGATCAAGGCACTCCGTGTGCTTGAAAGCAATAGCCTTGCTCTTCTAGATGGGTGGTCCAAATGATGATTTTTTTTTATAAAAATACTAGGCCTCCACAAGAGAAAACCGACCCCAATAATTTGTAAATGGTCTGAAACTCGCAATGGGTATTCAATAGTTTAAGGTTTCATATCCAATATGTATATGATTTTGTTAGAATATCGTGTGCTTGTACCTAATTGAAAAGTGTTGAAGTATAAAAAAATAAAAATAAAATGTTTGTTCTTATTGTGGATATATAAACATTAGTGAAAGTGTTGTAGAGGTATTGAGGTTTATTAAACCAAGTATAGATTCATATCTTAAAATTGAATACAATGTAAATTCTATGAACTTTTTTTGACATTTCCTACTACCTTGGCCATGTAAAGATTGAAATGAATCCATTCTAATGGCAAATGTAGATGGATGTCAAATAGAGTTTGTCCAATGCTTTTAGTCCATTTGCTAAAGCAAAATACCACAACCTCAACAAGGATTTTGTATCCCAACTTTGGAACAATCCTCCGTATGGTCAATAATAATCCATGATAACCTTTTAATGTCCACATCTTTGTTTTGAATTTTTTTCATATATTTGCTCTATCATATTGTTGTATAAATAATATATCTCTTATCTCAAATTATCTTCTATCAAATTATTTAGAAAAAAATCATCGTGCCAATCTCAAACATTGCTTGAATGGAACGAAAAGTTATTTGGACGAAAACTTACCCAGCACGGCGGACGGCTCGCTAACGGATCAACGATAATCGTCCAAAACATTCATCACCCGATGCTCAGAGTCATTGGCGGGGACGCAGTTTGAAACCCTAATGCGAGTTACAGAGTTTCCAGAGTTTGTTTGTGGAAGCCGATCAACAAAGTTTTGTTTGCGGAGTGATGTGGAGTGATCGCCATGGTGATGATTCGATCACGGCGACGATATGAAGCCATTGACATGAGATAGTCAATCGGAACCGTACTGCATCTGCGGTGGTGTGTGCAGGTGGAGATTTTTCTTGGACTGTCTGCAAGAAAAAATTCGAGGTGGAAGAGCTTTTTGTTGTTTTTGTAGAAGAGCAGCATGGAGGTGTCACTCCTCCACGACGATGCGGTGCAATGGACCGTGGTGCGAGTGCCGGCTTTGGCGCCAGTTGCTGCGTCGCCCCGTTGCTGCCCAGTCGCTGGCGATGTCGGGGGCGGAACCACTCCTCTTTCGTCCTCCTCGACTGCGCACGCCAATGCTATCATCTGGTGCGTTTCGTTATTAGAACGCTGTCTTTGTAATTTAGGATTTTGGTCGCAATGCCGGGGTTTATGCCTAAACCCTGAATTTTGGAAGAGTGAGAGGTTTCTGAATTGCTGCATGAGAGGTTATTGTTCAGCTCGTGAGCTTGCGTTGAGTATATAATTGAATTCATTTACTTTCGGAGGATGGATCGCTGTTGAGTTCCTTTGCTGAGTTCCGGAAAGACGGAATAATTCAGTTTTGTTGCGTTCTCCGATGTTTTTGTTCAGTAATAATTTTGAACGTTTTCTGAACGTTTTCCAATCGTGTATGTATACTTATAGCTTGACAATAGAGTCTGTAAATACAGAATTAAAAAGGACGCAGTTTAAGACTGTAAATAATGCAATGAAATCAAGAGAATCCGGGTTTGGTAGCATTGCTTGGGAGGCATTGAATTGAGTGGGCAGAGTGCGTGTTTGTTCTTTACGTTTTTGTTGTTCGAACGAACTTGAAGAACGAATTTGTACTGACCATGGAATACGGTAGAGGACACTATTTGCGTCACGTTTAGCATTTAATCAATATGTAGGAGTGTGCTTTCATTGTGAGATGAGTATTAACCTGTGGAGAGTTCTCTCTGAGTACAAGAGCCAAACTCTCTTTTTACGCTGTGAATTTCTTGTACAATTTCAAAGTGAGAGTTTGTAGATCATTGTAAGTAAGGTGATTCGTGTCTAAACTTGAGAACGAAGTCAAACTGAGCTGTGAGGGTCCTATTCTACCTTCCACGTCGAGTGTGTAGATGATACCCTGAGACAATTAGAATTGAACTGAACTTGAAGAGATATGACGGGTTCTGATGAGTTCATGCTGAAATTTGAACGTCTTCTTATTCCTACCTTAGTATTCGTGAGATAGATGTTGAACTGAGCTGGAATGATACCCACAACGATGTTTCTGTTTCTTTTAACGGAAGATAATAGTAAAGCCAGCAAGGCCACTTTCGAACCATCTGTTGCATGTCTGTTCAAGATTCTCAGTGAAGATAGAACTCAGAACGCATTCCATTTTGTTTGTGGCTTCAATGTCGGGTTTTTTCAATTTTCCAGGCGTATTCATACAGAGTCATCCAAAGTTTTGGAATTGGTAGAGATGTCAAGTGACCAAGATTTACATAGAAGGGGGCTTCACCTCGTATTTGAAGATAACCTCTCCTCATACGCCTGTGTCATTCCATCTCAGGTATGCTTTTCTTGCTTTCACCTATTCAGATCCTGGCAGGGTTGCTCGCTTCAGTTAATGGCTTTGTTTCACCGTAATTTGGCAGTATTTTCTTGGTGCTCTTTCCGACAATCAACTCTGACTGTTTGTTCTGGTTGTGCTGAAGTGCCCTTCGTATGGATTAGTTGAAGACGAACCATCCGATGGTTGGTGTTAGTGGACTTGTCAGTTGATTGGGTCATGATTTTGCAGGATTCATATGCTGCTTATCAGGAATGAATTGCTGCCATGAAGACTAGGTCGTCGCTTAGAGCTCTGATGCTATCCTGCGTGGGCCTGTCAATGTAGAGTTCTGAAATGTTTGGTCCTTTCCCATTTGAGCTTCTAATATTCTATTTTACCTATCGGAGAATCCAATGGCGTACGATTATAGTTTGAAAGTACAGAATTTATCATTTTACTATCATTTGGAGCACCGTAGCAAATTTATGAGTGAAACCAGCATGTATTGCCCGTTGTCACAGGTCACAGGGAAAACCCGATATATTGTCTGGGTTTTGACTGCCGGGGGCGTTGTGTATCGAGTACAAGTTTCTGGGGCATCAAGCGGCTGGATGTTGTGTGGTAATCAGCAGCGTGATGTGTCCGCTGACGTACAGCGATTGCATGAAGTCACTGCGTTTGCCGCTACTCCTCAGGTTGCCTGTCTCGGTGGTCGAACTGGCTCTATCTCTGGCGTACCCTTTGGGGATGGTTCATTTTCTTCCACTGAAGCTGGTGAGTTGTAAGCGCATGAAGACGTCAGTGTTTCGGTTAACGAGATGTATGAAAAGGCCTTTGAGTGTTACTTTGAAAATTTAATATCTAGATCCAGGAGTCCATTCCATGATGTACTAATTCAGGTAGATTTACAAGGGTATGAAATTGAACTACAAACTTGGCAGACACATGCGATTTTACCTCCGTGCAAGGAATTTATTTTTTATTCTGAGCTGGTTGGGTTGGGAGGGGTGTTTTTCTTGTTTGATCAGTCGCTTACCTTCGTCTTCTGTTAAGCTGGTCATTTGCTGTTTGGCAGAAGTTCCATTTGAATTGAGGGATGCTGATCCTGGAATAAGAGGATTGTGGGGATTTGTTTCCAGGTGAGATGTTTTTTCTACCCCACATTCACATCAGCGTAGATTTTGCATCAGTTATCACGGTCTTTCTGGATGTCTTAACAAAATCTTGAATCTGATTGCACGTATTTTATGGTAGCAGGGGTAAAAGTGCAGGCCCCGTGAGGAGTTTGGTAACCCGGCAGTTGAATGGTTCATTCGTGTTATTTGCTCTACATGAGGATGGGACACTGCGTGTTTGGGACCTGCTTCATCGCTATCGCGTGTTGAATCATTCATTCACTACGGAACGGGAGCTTGAAGGCAGGTCCATCTCTTCATAACTTATATCGTTACTTAAGCAGCAGGGTTTGAGGTTCATCGTTTTAAGCCTCCCTGTGGCATGTTTTGGACATGCGCCACTGGCTTCTTTAATAATAAACACATAGTTGCTTGGCAAGGCGTTAACAAGTCGGAAGTCAAACTTTCGTCTAAAAGTCACATATTTTCATAGTTTGCTTCTCCATGTCTTGAACTAGTGAATGCTTTTTTTGGCAGGTTTTGAACCAAAGCTGATGTGGGCAGAGGAAACGCTAACCGCACCATCCACTTTTCAGATTGTGTTGCTTTGTAATACCTCAGTAAGTTAAAATATCAAGCACCCGTATGACTGTAATGATTACTTTTGCAATTCTTAGCAATTTCAAAGGAACTATGAGGTTAAGAATGGGCGTATCCTTTTGCTGACATATAATATGTGTTGTCCATTAGGATTCCAGCCGGGATACCATTGTTGTTTGTTCAGTGACAGTTGGTCCTGGAGATGGAATGGTCCTGCGGCAGGGTTACATTACAGTTCAGAATATGATTTCCCTTCCTGAGGTGAAGTGCTTCAACACATATCACTTCCGTAACTACTGTGCTTATTGCTTGTTATGCAAGTACTCTCTCAACTGACGTCTGTTGTATGCTATCTTAACTCTCGTCTACCGTCTAGCGAAGGGTGGAAATATGAAACTGAAGTTCAGGTTCTTGTGTTCATTTTGTGATGCAGGGGAAAGTTATAGACCTTAAATTGCTAGAGACTGGTGTTTGGACTCTGCAGTCAACTACCAAGGGTCACGAGCTACTCTTCGCGGATTTCAGCAAGTATATATTCCATTCTTCAACTAAATTTCTTGTGATGAGATGCTTGAGTATTGTGACATTCTGCTTATAGAAGATGTTGCGTTTTAATGTCGAATTGGTATATTTCACATTGCCTGCCTGATTGCTATTGCATATCTTGGCATATTGTCCTAGTTGCTATGATTTTGACAACCCTGGTTTTTTCTTTGTTATCAGGGAAGGGAGTTTGCAAGTGTGTCAAATGCAAGAGAAAGTCTTGGCAGAGCAGTTGATGCAAGTACCTGGCGATGATTGGGATGACCTCCTTTACATCATCCATCCAACAATTGGGGTTTCTGCGGTAAGTTGAAGCATTTGAACGGATTATGTGACGATGATTAGTTTTCATATTGAAACATCATTAATAAAGAGTTGGTCGCAGTATGCTTTATAGTTTTGAAGTGTACAACAATGCCTACGCTCTATCAATTGACATAATGTGTTTTTGCAGAAGTTGCCACTTTCAGATGTTTTTCTGCGAAGGATTTTACAGCCAGGAGTGCGACAACAGAAGTCTCTTCAGGAGGCCTTGGAACAGCATGGTCGTCCAATTAGTGACTCTGACCTTGCGTCCGCGTCTCTGGATGCTTTGCGAAACTACATACTTTCAGCAGTTGAATCAGAGGTATGACGTACGTATAGTCATGGCATATGATATCTCTTGAACGGAGGCTACGGTATTTAGTTATTATGTACCATAGAAAGGGGAGCACATCTTGTCTAACGTGGTACTACTT
Source organism: Climacium dendroides (assembly GCA_950106755.1). NCBI lineage: Eukaryota > Viridiplantae > Streptophyta > Bryopsida > Hypnales > Climaciaceae > Climacium > Climacium dendroides. The sequence continues at coordinate 33,066,657 of OX467084.1, read as the reverse complement.
GCCTCAGAGTTGTGGTGACAGCCGTGCACATATTCTTCACGGATGGATGAGCTTCAGTAATGAGTACCTGAAGGCATGGACACGAAATAGCAAGCCTTTTGCTTTTGTGGTGGATGCTAATAATAACAGCATTGGATTGATACGGAGATCCTCAGTTGCAACCGTGAGATCTCTGACTGATCTGGAAAAGTTCCTTCCAGGTTAGTGCTCTATTCATTGCGTTTTTAAATATTTGTCTATGCAAGTTCGTTCTCTAGTGGTGCACCCCTGGGTTCCCCTTTAGATTCAAATCAGATCAATCTTTCCATTTTTCTTTACAACCAAATCAAATTGTACCAGCCAACAGTAATTTCTTTGGTTTAAATACTTGTCTGATGGAAATTGCAGGGAAAGGGCATATCAGGAACCGAGCGACATTACCAGATGATTGGAAGAATCTAAACAGGAATGAGCAAAATGTTTTAGTGGAGCTCATTAGCTGTGCTGAACTCGTGGCGGATCACTTGGGTCGAGTAGCAATGGGCGTACTTTATGAGTCTCTTCTGCGGCCCATGGAGCACCCCATTCCTACCCTTTTGGCATCTCTTGCTCGTATTTTGGATGTTGGTTTTAATCCTAGTCGTTTGGCTGAAGAAACTGGACACATGGGAGTGGATGATATCCGTACCAAAGAGCAAGAACAACACCAGAGGCAACGGGCATTTGCATTTCATGTAGCTCACGCTTTACAGGCTCTTCAGAGCAAGGCAGGTGGTTGGGGCAATGTTTTTCAAATCATTTCGAAGTATGCTGGCTTGCTTTTGCTGCAAGGAAAACCCGTGAGTTCTGCAACTGGCCGCACCAGAGGATCTCACTGTAGTCTACCTAAGAAGTTGCTATCACAGTCAACTTCTCAAATTGCGTGGGCTCACTTCAAGTCTGCTCGCAATCTGTTTCTGCTGCTGATCTATTGTGCCAAAGTTGGCATTCAGGTCTGTTTGATCGCTCTACCGTCTAGTTTGTCAGATTATTAACTTCGAGAAAGCAATCGGAATTTGGGAATGAGCTGGTGGTGTTGACGTGCAGCTGTGCTTTTGAAAAAAGAAAGTATGATACTCGCGATGATTGTATTTTTCGAATTTGATCCTTCGTCTTGAGAGTTTTGAATGTCAAGATATTTCTTTTGCACTACTTGTTAGTCATATATTTACTAGATAAATTTTTCCTGATGTTTTCAGGTGGGACTTACTTCAAGTCAACTTTCCTCCTTGAAGTCGCACCTGATCCCGGAGGTTCAGGAGGTAACGACGGCCAGTTTGCTAGTTCACTGGTTGACAGTCACATTTGCAGAAGTACCGCCGTCTGAAGATTTTAGCTCCCAGCTGTCTTCTTTACGACTTGGTAAGTGTTGCGTGAATATCGACTCAGATTAGTTGAATATATCTAAACAGAAGGATTTCATTTTGAAAGCCCTTTGATTTTCAATTCCTAACTTGGGTGGTCGTTGCCCAGATGGTACGAGTAGCAGGGTTGGAAGCGGCCGCATTGGCTCTGGTGACTTGACTTTAGGTGAACTGCTTGTATCTGCTTTTTTGGAGTCAAGTGCTCTGGGCCCAAGTGTGCCTGAGGGAGCTTTACCGAATCAGGATAAGCTTCTTGGACACTCTTGGCAATTTGTGAACTGGATTTTGTCGGGAGAAAATGGGAACTCTTCTCAAGGCTTTTCTGGACGCGCCATATCACTTTCAAACATTCTGTTGCAGCATGGCCAATACAGCAGCCTTGAGGTAACATTTACTGGAACTTTGTTTTAAGTGTCGTTCTATTTGTATAATAAAATAATTAGATTCCGAAAGTGGCTTTATAGTGGAGCAGGCTGGTACAAGTGATGTTGACATGGATGTGTGTGATTGTGTCTGGATGTTCAGAGTTTTTTGACGACAGTAGAGCAGTTTTCTTCCCAACAAAAGCTTGCAGAAGGTGTAAGAACAGCGGATGGGCTTTGGAGTGCACGCTTGCATCTGCTGGGGTTTTGCCTACTCGCACGAGCACGTACTGGACTGAAGAACACCGGGAAAGAAAGTCGGGTTGGGGAGGCTATCCGCTGTTTTTTCAGGTTGGAAGCACTGTTTCATCTGGAAGAGAGGCAGATTGTGTTTTATTTTCTTCAAGTCCCTGCTCATTGTGGGATCCGAGTTGTATCTTCTCGTAAGATTCATTATCCATGTTGTTAGAGGTTTTGAGCTAGGCATTTACCATCGCGTGTCTGTATGTCCAAGCAGAGCTGCATCAGGTTTGGGGGAGGCAAGCAAAGATCTGCAGTCTCTTTTTGTGGGGACTGGCTATCAGCAGAACATTCCAGGCATGGATCATCACCTTATGTTTTCTCCATTGCTGGCTCTGACTAACTGAGACTTTCTCAAATCTGACTTGCTACTCTTGTTATGAGCAGGAATCGGTGCAGCAGCTTCATGGAGGCTTTACTATTATGAGTGGGTGATGCAAATATTTGAGCAGTATAATTTAAGTGAAGGCGCCTGCCAATTTGCACACGCAGCACTGGAACAGGTTGACGAGGCTGTGGGAAGTCAAGCACTTGAAAGTGCTGAAAACCCTTCTTCAAGCACTTTAGTGGCGACTATCAAGGGGCGTTTGTGGGCTAATGTTTTCAAATTCTCACTGGACTTGGATCTTTATGGTGATGCCTACTGTGCTATTATTTCCAATCCTGACGAGGAGAGCAAGTTTATTTGCCTTCGAAGATTTGTCTTTGTGTTATGCGAACGCAAAGTCACTCAGGTACATCGATAATGTCTCCCTTTATCTTGCTCCATCATGTGGCAGAACTCCGTATCTATAAAAACATTTCAGCTATACTATTCCTTACTACGAGCCTACCCTTTTCAGACACTTTCAATAACTGGAGTTTCTTGTGGTACGTATTGCATTTTGACTATGTTGTGAGTTGCAGGTTCTCTGCGGCCAGGAGTTGCCATATGCTGGACTTCTTGAAAAAGTTGATCAAGAGCTACTGTGGAAGGTTGTTCTTCAGTCTGTCTCCTTGCATAATGTTTTCGTTGACCATACAAATCTTCGTAAGATGGCAAGTCGGATAGTCCATGACATAGCGGTAGGCACATAAATAGATCCACCTGAGCTGTTTCATATATACTGCAGATGAATAAGAATGTCTACTACATTATTTTGTTGCAGGCTGAGAATTCTGATATTAGTGCGAAGCCAAGTCCATACAAGCTGTTATATGGTCTCCACATGCAACGGCACAACTGGCGCAGAGCAGCTGCTTGCATGTATCGGTATGCCGTGCGAGTCAGAGAGGAGTCACGCACACCCAACTTACAGGAAGAAATGCACGGTATTTTGTCAGCTATTAATGCATTGCAACTGGTGGATCCCACAAATGCATGGTTTGACCTTCCATCTCGGACTGCTGAATTTCCAACCCCTTCAAAGCGACAGCGTCTTACAGCTGCACATTCAGGTGAAGTTATTCCTCCAGAAGAGTTAGACTGTCAGGGACTTTGAGAAATAAAATTTTATGTAGAGTTTGGATGTTGTGTGAGTAATTTGGGCAACTTTGGAATGAGGATATAGCTCTTAATCACAAATTTTCAATCTGGTCATCAGGAATACTGACATGCCTTTGTGACTTCTTTTCTATCAGTTTCGAGTTTAACAGAGAAGAAACGTGATAGAAAAGCATTCCAAGCTATTGACCTTGAAGATCTTGAGAAGGACTACGCTCTCACAAAAGCCAGGATGCAGCTTTCTCATTCTGATGTGAAGCATTTGGTCGTTGGTGAGTACAAAGCAAACGCATCTCTTTAGATCAATGAGTGAAAGATGTCATTTTAATCTGGATACAAACTACGGTGGAATTCTCTGAAATCCTATCGGATGATTCTCTTGTCCTCTTTCACGTGATTCGTTTCACGGTTTACAACAATTCTACGATTGCACGAAGTAAAGGAATTTAAGATAAGTGTGGATTCTGTAAGTTCTTTAAATTCTGAATAAGTATTAACCGTACAGCTGTAGGGTTTGAGCTCTTAGACCAATGCAAAAGAGTATTCTTCACTTGAGCGTAGCTGATGTGCTCTCCATTCATCTAATCATTATTTGTACAGGCGGCAGTGCAACACCAGAGGAGGTTGTGTGGTCACTTATTCAATGTCGGTTATATGAAACAGCTTTCTCGCTTCTCTTTCTATTTTGGAAGGATTCCATACTCAAAAGGTTTGTAACTTTTTTTGCTTATTGTCATTCCTCTATGTTTGGATATTCTGCATTAAAACATTTGGAATTTTGCGAATGACATAATTTGAGCCTTTTGAAAATTTAACTGTGCAACACAGGGAGCTGGAGAAAATTATGGATGTCATGGCACGGAATTGCTGTTTACTTCAAATTCAAGAAGCTACACCCAGTAATTTACTGTGAGTGAATGTGGACCTTGTCCTGGCAAATGTTGAATTGCTAATACATTTACCAATGTCTTCACTCAGGCAGACAGTTTAGGAGCAGCTTTTGTTTTTCGCGTCTTTTGACAGCTTTTTGAGGTTTCTGTTGGCAAATTGACTATTTTTAAACCCTGCATGGCGTCAGAGCTGAGGATGTTGACGAGACTACTTTTATAAGCAATTATCATTCTGACATCGCCTACAGTTAGGCTAACGTGACCAGTCCTTGACGCTACTCGAAGACCTTCGACTTTACGTGTCGAGGATCTGTGCATACCAAACTGTACGTTCTATCTGCATAATAACGATGCTGGTTTACAAATTTGCAGGACGAGAGGAGAGCCTGTTACCAGATTGCTACTCACGTCCGGTTCACTTTTGGAGGATTCGGAGGAAACGAATGACAAGAACGGAGATGATGAAACAGGGCCAAAGCTGCCACCAGCTGGAACTGCTCGAACTGCCTGGCAAGCTCTTCAGCAGTATTTGGTAGGTCTTGACCTTTTTTTTATAAATCTTATGCAACAACATTCCAGTTTTCGCATAGACTGTCAACTGTCGATTTTCCTTCCTTGATTGTGTTGTCAAGTAAGGTTTTAAATTCTTATTTTGTATTTCAGGAAAAGTACCGAAGTTTGCATCCACGCCTACCAGTGATAGTCGCGGAGTCGATTCTTAACGTGGATAGGCACATGGAACTTCCCCTTTGGCTTGTAAACATATTCAAGGCAAGTTACCATTCGTACATTCACCTTCCTATTGTGAGAATGCCCTTGGCATAGATTGGTTTCTGATATTGGTCAAGTTTGCAGGGTGGAAAGGATGCTGGTGCTGCAGGCATGGCAGGCCTTGGTGCCGATCCTGCTGCGTTGTTGCGCATTTATTTGGACTTTGACCGCCTTGCTGAAGCGACTGCACTCGTCTTGGATTATATTAGAGCATGGAGTAATCTGGTAAGGGTCCGATCATCGACTTCCATACTGAATATTGTAGTTTGTACCTGAATTTGTTACCTTTGAAGCTAATAGGTTGCAAAATGAAAGTGATCCCTGCTACATATGACACAGATTCGAGATTATTCTAAAGGAGTGCAAAAGTGCTGCCTGCCTTCTGTAGTTGATGAAGGCCAAGTGTAATGACGCATTACATCTTTCCATGGTTGCAGAAGCCTGCAGACGTCATAAAGCGGAAGCACATGTGTGCGGTTTGGTTCCCTTATACGCTACTAGACAGATTGCAAAACTGTCTATCAAAGTCATCCGACTTGGCAGTGCGTGATAAGCTCCAAGATTCCTTGAAGAATGCCTTGCAGAATCATTTCAAGCAGGTAGAGCCTAAATGACTCCTATTGATGTTTGCAGATTTTATACCATTTAGGAATGGTTTTGACTGTTGCCTTATGGATTTCATGTGCTCTCTGCTGTGCAGGTCAAGGTGGATTCTGATGATGTGAAAGCTTCGATGTAAGTTCAAGGCCGACGGAATCAGTTGATAGAGGTATGGCAAACATGGAACCATGTGTACAGTACAGTGGCTCTAGATATACTGTGCTTTGGAACTCCCAAACTCTCATTCAAGAATCGAGATGACGCTGTAGCATTCCTCAGGAGATGCACTTTTTGTAGCATAGCAGATTAGGGATAATTTTTTAGTATTTTCGATAGACTAGATGTGAAAGACAACTTATTGAGCATGCCTTTCCAATCATCAGCTTCTCATCTTGCAAATTTGCAAAAGAGAAACCTAGGAATGCTGATGATTGGATTTCAAACACTACAAGGTGGCAAATACTAGTTTAGAGCATCTTGGTAAAATTACCGTGTTATCTTCCAAATTCCACGAGTGCTCGACACGAACAATTTTGGACCATTTGATCAGTTGACCCTGGACGTGACTGTTTCACTGTTCTATGGGTCTCAGTACTTGTGGGCTTCAGTTTCATCAGTGGATTTCACTTTGCACACTTGTGAAAATTCACTTCATATTTCTATGCGAGTTGACAGGAGCATGAGGCCTCAAAGACTTGGTCCTAATTATTATTTGGTACCTTCTAATAGGAATGAGACAGCCATGGGCTTAGTCATACTTTGAGAAGATCATTGCAGTGTCATTTTCTTCATTAACCCTGTAACATTGTTGTGGACAGTAAGTTTCCAATGGATGACAGAGAATCCTTCTATGTTCATACTGAGAATTGTGTGAAAAGGGGAGGTCCTGCACAGTAGTTTGACCTCTAATGTGTGCTCTTGGATTTTTTTAAGCAAATGCTCCACACCAAAAAGGATGATTTCTACAGTGACCAACCTGGCATTCCAAGGTTAACCATGGTGGGGTTTGAAGGTTTCAAGGGGTCCAAAGCTTCACATGGGGTTAGCAAACTTTGAGCCTTCTTGAAGTGAAGTTTTTTTATCTACACAATAGTAAGCCTTTACACAATCAAGTATCCTATATGAAGGTCAGATTTGGCATGAATTCAGTCATTTCTGTGAAGAAGTGTCACATGTCATCTTGTGAATGGTGTGAGGTGACATGGGCCCCTAATAATTTGATGTGAAAATTCACTTTTGGCACCTAAGCGGTGAATCAAACCTTCATGTATAGTACTCAGCAACTCTCAATTGTCTATCCTATTTTGCCATTCAAAGAATGTTGCAAAATGTATCATATGTTTAACATTTTTTGTCTTCTACAATTAACATTCAATTCTTATACAATTCCAATCAAGTGTACCAAATTTGGGTTTCAAAATAACAAAATTCCATTTTGGGTGAATTGTTTCATTAAAATTTTATGATTTTATAAGATAATTCATTGAAAAACATTGATGATGAATTTCTTTTAATTTGATTGCTACAATATGTAGGAAACATCCATACACACATTTTTCCTTCAATAAGCCTCTCCAAAAAAATTTAGAATTTCTTCACATCTTTCTTTTAATAAGCATCTCCAAAAAGTTTTAGAATTTCTTCACAACGGTTTTAAAAGTTGAGGTGACAATGTCCAAATTTTGAAAAATAGATCATTCTTCATTAAAATTAGATTTTGATATTTGACCTTTACACTATCACTAATTTGTACATTCAACTATGATGGAACAATTGCTTTGCTAAAATTTAATTAGAATAAGAAAATATCTATTTATCAAAATTTGGACATTGTCACCCCAATTTCTAAAATCTTTGTGAAGAAATTGTAAAACATTTTAGAGATGCTTCTTGAAGGAAAGATGTACATATGGATGTTTCCTACATACCACAACAATTGAATTTTAAAAATTCATCATCAATGGTTGATGATTGTTTGGTACCTTCTAATAGAAATGCTTAATTATGGTTTGAGAAGATCATTGCAGTGTCATTTTCTTCATTAACCTTGTAGCATTGCTACCCAATGGATGACTTCACTTGGCACTATAGAATGGAAAAAAATGTTTTTTCATCCAATTTAATTATTTGGAAGTACATTTTCAGTAAATAGTATTGCAAACGGTTCCTCATTATTGTCTTATTGACTTTTTTAGAGAAGATGCTCAATCCATGGGTCACCCATGTAGTATATTTGGGACATTTCTTGCTATTTTCTATTGATGTGAATTTTAGCCATCATAATGATGTTTTTTGAATTTGAGCCCAACTAATGAAATGAAGCTTATAGTTTCTATTCTAATTGGAATTTTTTTTAAATTCATTAATGTCAATGTTTTATAACAATATGAACTTTAGACCTATTACCATGGTTTGTTGATTTTCTAATTTTAGAGTAACACGATAACTTTGGTTTATACCATGATGTTCTACACTATAATATACATCTATGGTGAATTTTTATATTTTCTGAATATATTTTGTATTTGATATGAATTTTCTTTATTTTTTCTTAAGAATTCCGCAATAATTTCAAATTTTTCCCAAAAAATTTGTAAATTTTATAACTTTTAGTAGACATGTGACTTCATCTCTAAAAAATAAAATATAAAATTTTCATTCATATCTAGTTGCAAAATGGTAGCAAATAGAGTAATGACAATTCAAGCTTCAAATTAGTGGTCATGGGCCTATCCTTACAAGGTTAACCTTGTAACATTGTTGTGTAAAATTGATGTGCACACTAAGTGTCCAATGGATGAACATAGAAGGATTAATCTATGTTCATCCTTAGAATTTTGTATGAAAAGTGGAGGTCTTGTACAATAGTTTGACCTCTAATAAGTGCTCTTGGATTTTTTTAAGCAAATACTCCATACCAAAAAGGATGATTTCCACAATAACCAACCTAGCATTCTAAGGTTAATCGTGGTGGGGATTAAAGGTTTTAAGCTTCACGTAGGGTTAGCAAACTTTGAGCCTTCTTAAAATAAAATTTTATCTATACAAAATTAAACCTTTATACAATCAAGGAATCCTATGTGAAGGTCAAATTTGGCATAAATTAAGTCATTTCTATAAATAAATTTAAAAAAGTGTCACAATGTCATCTTGTAAATGGTGTGAGGTGACATGGATCCCTTAGAATTTGATGTGAAAATTCAATTTTGACACCTAAGTGCTTATTCAAACCTTTATGTACTCCATCTTGTTAGTTACAATCATACAAAATTTCAAAAGAAAATAAGGGGTTCATTTTACTCTAAATCACCTTGCAATAGGAAGTCAAATGGACTAAAAAAATTAATAATATTCGTTATTTTGATGATTTTTTGTATAGCGAGAAATTCTTTTATTTGAAATCCAAACAATAAAACTTAGAGACAAATATTTGAAATATGCAGACAAAAATTTGAAGATCTTGAAGGCATAGATTTCAAGACAATAGCATTTGTACTTGGACAAAAATTATTTTTTCAAGTTTGCCTAGCAAGGTTGGTAGAGTTTTGACTCCTCTTGGAATGCAAAGATTTTTGCACTACAAGTAGTAGTTCTTTTACAATTGCATATTATATCATATTAGTGGCATACATGCTAAATTTTAAAAGTAGATGAAGAACTTGCAAAATATTCCAAAAAATTTTGGACAATAAAACTTCTAATCCATGCATCCAATTAGAATTTCCTTAGATTTTGTTGAAGAGGGTAAATATTTCCATTTTCTATCAAATTTTCAAAACCATTCGTTCATTTTTTTTACTTAAGTCATGAAATACTACTCAAGACCATATATTGAAGCTCAACATCTTTTGCATTGTATGCTATATTTTTCCACAATTCATAAATGGAAACAATTTTGTTTAATTCTTCAGAGATATTTGAAGAATTTTTTTTTAAAATCACATCAAATGCAAAGAAAATCTAAAAATTTGAAGATTCATCATACATATAATTATATTATAGTGGAAAAACATCCAATATTAATGCAAACCAAAATTATATGCCAATCTAATTTTAAAATAGTTAGTAGATCTTTATTATTAATCCAAATTTCAAATTACACTAAAATATATTCTCCCTTGCCACGAAAAAGGAAAATTGCCCACACCTCCACGCTATTTCCATTTTAGGGAAAAATATTGAAACATATTATTTACCAGTGATGATCAAATTTGATAAATTTTGAATTCATATTTGGATTCAAACACCAAAAATTGATCGTAAAAAGTTGATAAAGACAAATTAACCAACCTCAAAATAGAGGACAAATTTCTACACTTATGCATAGAAGAATGTAACTTAGGCATTAGAATATTAATTTTTTCAATAGCTCTTCATCAAGGACCATCCTACCACTTTATTGATAAATGTCTTATAAATCCTATAAGTCTACCATGTTGATGTCTACATAATATCTACTTATGGGTTTATGGAAGCATAGTTAGTATTTTATTTTGTAATTTACACCCTTCAACTCATATGTGGATGCATTAGCCACCACAAATCATTTTTCAATAATTCTCTAAATATTATTTAATGCAATATATTTTCATCAATTTTAATTTTTTGGAGGAGAATAGTAGAAAGGAGGCCCTTGCAATTCAAGCTTCAATGTTAAGATATGGATCCCATCAACCTATATGGCACCAAGTTGGTACTAAGCTTGACCTTTGGAACTATGCCTTCCAACTCTTTTTCAATGTGACCTCTTTTCTACAATTTTCTTTTGAAACAATTATTGCTAATTCATGTAATACCATAGTTGAATGTTACCACTATTGTTATTAATTATAATATCACTAAAAATATGTCCCAAAGTAAATTTTAGACTCCAACATCTATATCTTCTACACATTACCTTGACCTAATTTCTATAGTCTTGTTACAACACAATTAAAGGTACACTCCTAGATTAATAAGATATTTTATTTAAAATAATTGTAATTATAGAACAATTTCATTGGAAAATAATTCTACATATTTAAGCCTAAATTTTTCTTTAAATTTATTTTTATGGAATGAAAAAAAATCTTATAAAATATTTTAATTTAAACCTTTGATCAAACTTTCTTTTAATAAAAATAAATATTCAATAGAAATATGATGACTTGTCCATGACATACAACAGTTTCCTTAAAATGGACTCTAAGTTTCTCAAGATCCACTTCTAGATCATTTAGCCCTTGGACATTATACATGATGAAGTTCAAATCCATGAGCCCAAAGGTTGAATTGTGAAAGTTGATCATCATCTAATTCATGATGATTGTTACACATTTTGTTGTTGTGTAAAATGCCACCCACACATCAAAAGTTGAAATGTATAAACTTAAAATGTAAACATTTAGAGAAGGAAAATTGAACCTTGAAGGGTCATGAGTTTGAGAATTAACCATTTCGGTCCCTTCGTCATGTCATATGCACCATGTCAATTCGAGAATCAATGAATGAATCCATGAGGGTAATTTTCTATTACAAACCCAATATGATAAGTGTATTTAGTTGGTTTTCTTCTCACAAAAAAGTGCATCATCATTTATACACATCATCACGATTGGTGCTCCATGATTGTCATCTTTGCATCATGACATTGGAAAGTTGCTAATCCAATGCCACACTCAATTTCCCTCTAATGTTCTAAAGGAAAGTTGTATGGAATAAAGACATGACATATATAATATAAATCTCTATTCTCTATAGCAAATTTGGAAATTACAATAAATAAGGTAGACCACCCTTACTACTGCCAACTACCTCATTTCATCATCCTACTTAAGTCTCCAATTTCGCTACAAAACTCATCCAAATCCGCTCATTTTTTTTAACAAAATCAGTGCATTAATGCCAACAAGGGGCAACATATCAATTCTTTGTTGGTGAATACTCAAGTGCTAATAGACATATTGAAAGGCAATTATTGGTTGTTTGTAGGACATTTATGATTCCACTCTATAGGCGGTTTTATAATTTCAAAAGGTAAAGGCTTAGTAATTAGAATGAATTAAAGACCAATGATGTGTTGCAATAAGGTATCAAAGTCCCAAGGAGACAATCTTCATTTTTTTTAGTTTGCATTAAAGACACTATGATTTTTGGTATGATTGAAGAAAGGCCTAATACAATCATCATTTGTTTTAGGGCACACCACATCAAAAATTCATAGAAATTACAATTTTTATTAGAATATTATAATTCCACTTGGTTTTGATTTGTAAAACAAGCGCACACCTCCAAAAAATATGTACCTCTCTTTGGGATTGCCCCTCCCAATATTCAAACTACAAATCAAGGTGGTAATAGGCTCCTCTACCTTAAGTTAATTTGCGTGTCCTAAAATTGCCCATCTCCTCCAAATCACTCCTATTATTAGTTGGAGAATGGAGATGAGGTGATCTTTAAATAGACCACTTTAGCCATTGAATGAATCAAGAAAAAAAACTATTTTTTTTATTGCAATAACCAATCATTGTCTTTGATTTTTGCACATCTCTTTACAAGTTGCAAGTGGATAGATTTCGGAAGACCTATGGTCACAAACAAGTGCCTACGCCCCAAATCCTTGGAAATTTATAAGTAACTCAAAAATACTTGTATTAAGTTCCACATCTATTTTTCTTTCTCTAAAAAATGATCCAAAAATATTTTCGTCTACAAAAACCTATGAAAAAGGTAGGCCAACCCTCAACCCTTAAACGATGAGCCCGGTCACCGTGGAAACCATTTGTTTGGGTACCGTGTGAAAGTTGTTGACTTAGAAAACAAATGCAAAAGCACTCCTTGGAAGTCAAACTACTATACAAGACCTCCCCTTTTTTTTCCATGCAAAATTCCGAGGATGAATAGTCGCACTTCTATCCTACATGGAAAGATTCTTTGTCATTCATCGATCGGAAAAACGGTCGCAACGTCGTTTATGGGTTAACCCATAAACAGCGCGGAGGACGTTTTTCTGCCAATGAATGTCAAAGAATCTTTCCCCTGTAGGATAGAAGTGCGACTATTCATCCTCGGAATTTTGCATGGAAAAAAAAGGGGAGGTCTTGTATAGTAGTTTGACTTCCAAGGAGTGCTTTTGCATTGTTTTCTAAGCCAACAACTTTCACACGGTACCCAAAAACAAATGGTTTCCACGGTGACCGTGATGACCGTGCTCGTCCTTAAAGGGTGAAATGGTGGTTGGTTTTATTAGAGCGTCGTTGAAGAATGAAATGGTGGTTGGTTTTTATTAGAGCGCACACTACCTCCCTCCCTCCCTCCCTCCATCCAACCAAGTGTTTCCATGTGAATGCGCCCAAGCACATCCATCAGCAGCTTCGTCAAACACGCAACTGCACCTCTCACCCAACCCCCCCCTCCCATTTTAATGACACAGGAAGGGCCTTCCTTCCTCTTTCTCTCTCTCTCTCTCAAACTCTGAAACGGAGCGAGGGTCAATAAGTGCCCCAAACACACTCCGCTCCAGTTCTGACACCCAAAAGCACCCAACTCCACTCCACTCTTCAACCTTTGCACATTTATTAGATCCAACTGGCCAAACTCACCCGTGGGTGACACGTCACACGGGAGTTGATCGAAAAGCTGAGTTGGCAGTGCCAGGTCACATCATGTCGGAAACCATTGATTTCTCCTAGCAACCCTTCAGTGGAAGGACGGGCCTGTGACCGTGGGAAAAAAAAATACTGTATCAGACAACTGTTCATTTTTGGAAGATATATATATATATATATATATATATATATATATATATATATATATATATTTTTTATTTTTTATTTTTATTTTTTTTTTTTTTTTGGGGGGGGGGGGGGATTTACACTGTGAAGGTGTTGAAAAATTTAAGGCGAAATTGAGCAAGTTTTGGGATCGCTAGTGGAAATCATCTCTTTTGGTATTGAGTGAATAGTTGGTTTAAAAATCCAAAAGCATGTATTGGAAGTTGAACTTTCCTATTGATTGTCGAGAGCTCTCTTTTTCATGCAAAATTTTGAGGATGAATTGTTGCAAAATGGCTGCAATGTTGTTTATGGGTTATGGTACGGTAGACACCATCCATTTCCAATTGGGGATCCATACCCAACATGGAGGATGAAGCTATTTCCAACCAAGGTTGGCACAAATTTCCAACCAAAGTTTGCAATGTTTTTTTTCCTCCTTTTTAAGATTGGGACTAATAAGGTCTTGATTGACACATGTCCTGAAGTAGTGAGCAGGAAAGTAGGAAGTAGTGAATGGGATAGAAGTGAGTTCTTGAATGATTGAAATTTGAAGAGTCTATACATGGGGTATGGATCCAAACCAACTTTGGGCATTCCAAATTCGTAGTAATTTCAATTCAAGACATAGAATTACCAAAAAAATTGCAACCCCCATGGTTTTTGTCTTCCTAATTGGTAGAAAATTTCCATTGCCTTGTACTGCTCTAGAACATGCACAAAAAATGCTTAAACAAATAGGTCGACTATGGGTGATTCTACTATATAGAGAATTTTGAGCAGGGCTTTTTTTCTCGCTTTCTAGTGCTAGTTTGCATTAGAAAAAAAACTGGGCTTTTAAATAGCAAAAAATCATGAAGTTTTCTACCAAAAAACTTTGATGAAATTGCAAGATTGTGGATGAAAATAGAATTAGAGACATGTGATATGTACGAAATTAATATTTTCTATCCAATATTTGGACGAATGTTGAAATTTAGAACACTGCCATATCATTTTAAATCGCCACTTTGGCACTTCATAAAAATGAAAAGAAAAAGACCTTGTTCTAGTGTCAATAGTGTCAAACAGTGTCACTAATAAGAGATTAGTGACATTAAAATAGCCTGCTCTAAAAGCTAGCAGCCTCTCCAAATCGCCCCTATATTTAGGTCTAAAATGGATAGTAGGTGGTCCTTAAATGAACCTCTCATGCCATTGAGTGAATTGAGAGAAAAACATTATTTATTGCAAGAGCCAATTGTTGGCCTTCATTTACTCAAAACACTAACTTTAGAAGTTGCAAGTGGTCGGATTTATGAAGACCGAGGGTCACGAATAGGTGCCTACAATAGTTTTTTTGAAAATTCATAAGTAATTCAAAAATGATTCAAAAAATACGAAACCACTTGCGTGACGTTCTTCATCCATTTTTCTTTCTCTGAAAAATGGTCCAAAAATATTTCTATTCATAAAAACCTTTGAAAAAGGGGGACCAGCCCTTAAATGGTCGCTTTTAGAGCACATTACTTTAGTCCAGTCACTGTAATACCGTTTTCATCCGACCCTGCACTAAATCCAATATATTGTTCAAAAAAAATTACAAAACAAAACAAAATACTGTCCCACACGCTTATAAGATAAATTAGTGTACGAATTCGGTAATAGTGTGACTACGGTCTTTGGTGAGAGACCCTGGTTTCCCTTATGAATTGAATGAATCCCCCTGGCACCCTGCCACCGTTAGTGTCCTCAGTGGTGACCATATTAATGAGCCCAGCTGCTCGCAGACACAGACCCGCAGCAGCATTTGAATGCGCTCCCATCGCATGCACGTAAAGTGCGGTAAGTCAGGCGATGTATTGGACCCTCCTTTCCAATTCCGCTCTCCATTTCCCAGCTGACGAGAGCTTGCTAGGAGCCTCGTGACGTAATTCCTGTCTCGCGTCGAAGTTCGGAACTGCTTGTGCTACGAACTGATCACTCCCTCCCGCAGTTGTCTGAGAGGAAAAGAAGGCCTCAGTTCTTTGCCATTCTTCGTGTTCGCTGGAAGGAAAGAGACCGTGTAGTTTTCGAAGGTTTGTGTCTGCAGCTCTTGGTGAAGGCTCATGTGGAGGAGGAATAGATCTGAGTTCGTGCATGTGTTTGTGGACGGAGGACATGACACTTGCTGGAGTCCGTAGTGACATGAAACGGGTCAGAGGCACTGGAGTGAGTGAGCTAGTGAGTGAGTGAGTGAGTGAGTGAGGAGCAAGCTAAGTTAAGCTCGCGAGCTGCATGCCCAGCTTTCCATTTTGCAGTAGCAGAATGTTTGGGGAGATGGGTGCAATCGGAGGTGAGGGCGTGTGAGTTCCTCAGCTGGGAGCTTGCCTTTGAAGTGTTTTGTGGAACTAGCATTTTGGGTTTAGGTGAAGTTGGTAGGGAGACTGGCGAGTTTCACACATTGGCACGCGCATTGTGTGCTAGCTGAGAGTGGAGTGGACGACTTGGGCTGATGAGGATATGCGAGCATTGATCTACCGACTCTAGCTAAGCGAGTTTTTAGCATTAGCTTGGCTGTTGGTTTCCTTGGCAGCGGCTTGAAGCGATGGCGACCATGGCGAAATGCAGTTCGGAGAATTTCACGCAGGCGGCCTTCCATGGCCAGCCGCGAGGAGCCGCGACGCTGGGCCTGCTGCTTTTGGATTCTTCCGTGATGGCGCAAGTGGTGGTGACGCTGGTGGTTTCTTTCCTGGCGTGGCATGTGCTGAAGTATGGCCGCGTCAAGGGTCCCATCGTTTGGCCCATTTTTGGCACCATGCCTCAGTTTCTGTGGAACCTGCCGCGCATGCACGACTGGACGACCGACATGCTGGTGAAGCACAACGGCACTTACACTTCCATTGCGCCCAAGTGCACCTGCTTGACGGCCGTGGCCACCTGCAGGTAAGTATGGACGCTGGCTAGCTCGCTCTGATGCTGCAATTCAAATAGAATTTGATTTGGCGTCCAGGGAATACAAGAATGACGATCTTTTTGCGCTTGATTTTCAGACTTCTCGATCCCCATTTCTTCACATTCCTTTTCCTCCAGAATTTCAGGGTCTCGTCTAGGTAGGATCATTTGAGCATTTTGGCATGGCGGGTTTTACACTAGATCAGTGCTTGCCTACCGAGGTCTCTGAACAGGATATTTTAATCAATTTCAGCTGCAGTAGGTAGTTGATCCTTTTGCAGTTCAGTCTTGTTCAGGTCATTAATGAGTAGTTATGACTCCTGGGACGATCGATAGTGCGAATTAAATATGGACATGGACAAGTATGCTCCATTTGATTGCTGTTAGGGTTCAATTTGTGGCCAGGGGACATCAATAACAATGGAATACTACAATCACGGTTGCCTAGCTAAGGGCTTGCAGGTGGAGTGTGATCGTTTTGTACTCAGGCAAAATCTGGCCATTTACAATGAGAGGGACCGTGAGGTATTTGCAAGTAGCTTGAATCATGACGATTATCTGGAGTTAAATTTAGTAGTAAAATTCGCATAGAGCAATGTTGGTGACTCAAGAACGCTGCATGTTGTTGAATACGTTTGGTTCCATTAAGCAGAGCTTCTGAACAATGCTTGAGATAATGAAACTAAAATTAGTAGCTAGGTGTAGAGGCTTGATGTCTATACTAGAATTTCAGCAGCCCTGCTGAAACTGGCAGGGATTGGTGAATTCTGCTGTTATACCAAATATCCAAATACCTAGGAGGCACTCATTCAATCAGGAATTCGAAAACGTCAGAGGGAGTGGCCGACATCCTTACGTTTGGGGATTAATTAGTGCTTCACTCTAAATTGAAATCGACGTGCAGGCCAGACAATTTGGAGTATGTCTTGAAGACCAATTTCGTGAACTACCCAAAGGGGAGGCACTTCACGTACCCGTCGCACGACCTGCTAGGCCAGGGGATTTTCAACACGGACCACGACTTATGGAAGATGCAGCGCAAAACGGCGAGCATGGAATTCAGCACTCGCACACTAAGGGATCTCATGGTGAGGTCCAACAGGAACTCGGTGCAGGAGCGGCTCTTGCCTGTCCTCCATGAATTCGCCA
Source organism: Climacium dendroides (assembly GCA_950106755.1). Taxonomy (NCBI): domain Eukaryota; kingdom Viridiplantae; phylum Streptophyta; class Bryopsida; order Hypnales; family Climaciaceae; genus Climacium; species Climacium dendroides. The sequence continues at coordinate 33,049,056 of OX467084.1, read as the reverse complement.
AATCCAGGTACTCACTCGATCATGAAACACCAATTACCTTTCCTAAGTGAATCATATTTAGGGTTTCATACCCTCTGACGAAATTTACTGTACATACGTACAATCATACCTGAGGACTCTTTCTATGCATTGATATCTGAAATTTAAGATTTCTGAAACCCTTACTAGCAATGTGGTTGGTCCATGCGTGCAAATCTCGAGCAGAGCTCCGATCGACTTCCAGGATCTGTTTTTGCGCTACACGTTCGACAACATTTGCATGGTCGGCTTCAGCGTGGACCCGGGCTGCCTGGCGCCGGGACTGCCCGCCGTGCCGTTCGCGCAGGCCTTCGACCTGGCCACAGAGGGCACACTCACGCGCATGGTGGTGCCCGAGATCTTCTGGCGTGCGCAGCGGGCGATGGGCTGGGGCATGGAAGGGCGCCTGGCGCAGGCAATCGGAGTGATCGACCGGTTCGCCGCGGACGTCATCACGGAGCGTCGCAAGGAGCTCGCACAGCTAAAGCTTCAGCACGCTAAGGCGACAGACTTCCCGGGCGACCTGCTGTCGCGCTTCATGCAGGGCGCGGATCACACGGGCCAGCCGTACACGGACAAGTTTTTGCGGGACGTGACCACCAACTTCATCCTGGCGGGGCGTGACACCACGGCCATCGCGCTGTCGTGGTTCTTCTTCCTCATCACGCAGCACCCCGCCGTGGAGGCGCGCATCCTGCGCGAGATCGAGGCCACGCTGGCGCTGCGCGAGATCGATGGCGCCGACGGCCAGCAGCAGCCGTTGGCGTCGCCGCTGAGCTTCGACGAGCTGAAGCAGCTGGACTACCTGCACGCAGCGCTATCGGAGTCGATGCGTTTGTACCCTTCGGTGCCCATCGACAACAAGGACGTGACGGCGGACGACGTGTTGCCCGACGGCACAGTGGTGCGCAAGGGCGCTCGACTGATGTACTCCATCTACGCGATGGGCCGCATGGAGAACATTTGGGGCAAGGACTGCCTGGAGTATCGCCCCGAGCGCTGGCTGCGCAACGGCGTTTTCACTCCCGAGTCGCCTTTCAAGTACGCGGTGTTCAACGCCGGTCCGCGCTTGTGCCTGGGCAAGGAGCTGGCCTACCTGCAGATGAAATCCGTGGCCAGCGCCGTGCTGCGCCACTTCCACGTGAAGCTGGTTCCCGGTCACCCCGTGGAATACAAGCTCTCGCTGACGCTGTTCATGAAGCACGGTCTGCGAGTCACCCTGCACCCGCGACACCCACAAACGCAGCAGACCACGCAGACACAAACGCAGCAACCCACCCAGGTGGCCGAATCCTGATTGCAGCTGAAAAATGCTTCAATCCGATCCGCTCAGTCGCAAGCAACGTGCCCCAATTATGCGTTACTAGAAATTTCGTTTCGATATTGCGTGCTTGGGTTTGATTTGAACCGTAACGTTCCCTTCAATTTGATCAGCCGGGGAGCTAGCTTGGATCGATTGGCGGGTTCCGGGAGGTGAATTTGATCGTTACCGGATGTACCTGGCAGATCGAAAATGAGTGGATTATATACTAAGTGTTAATTCACGGACTACCAACGTGCAGCCAACCAATTCAAGCATGCAGGGATCAGTTCCGGGTGCTTTATATCATACATGATACCGATATGAAAGCGTCAAGTGTAAATTTAATGACACGCTAGTTACGTACTTTCCGAAGAAAGGAGCGGTAAAAGTACGGTCCCATCCTGAGTAGTGTACTGTAGGTAACCTTGAGGTTAGGTAGGTACATGAGTTGCTTTCCATTAGAGATTACTTAATTTTTTCAGGGAGGAACTGCCGTGTGGGAGCAGGAACGAGGTAACATAGTGAGTGAGTTAGTCCGCCAGTGCATGCAAGCAAGCAAGCAAGCAAGCCTGCAACTAAGGAATAACAAGGCGCGTGGCCTCCTAATTATGTTAGTGTGCTTTTGGTGCCTGCCTGCATGCCTGCCCATTTAAGCAGACGTGGGCAGGGCAGTAGCAGCAGCTAGCAGCAGCAATCAGTGCTTGCATGCCATTAATTACTTAGTCCTTGACTTGGGGGGGCACTCCACATGATATTGATTACAATTTATTCTTCCACGCTGAAATAATAAACCGTCTGTCTGTCTGTGTACAGTACTTTGGGATTGCTACCAGTTACGTTGCGGATTTGAATGGGTGAAGTTAAAGAGTGCGTTCAACTTGTGATTGACTCGGTTCACGACATCTATCTGATCAAGGGTGCTTGCGTTGTGATTATTACGAGCTAGCTCAGGGTTCAGTTCAATCATGGGCTGAAAGTGGAGCGAGGTCCCTTGAGAATTCGAAAGGGCGCAATATTGGCCGGTTGCGTGGGTGGATAACATAGCAATGTATAGAGGGTGAATCCAATTCGATCTGTCAGTGTCCGGACCTTCAACAAGCTGTTCTGTTTGTTGACACAAATGAATAGGAATTTCATTGCTAAGAATTGAAATAGCCACAGGATGTTTTGGACTGGGTTAATTACATCACTGGCAAGTATTGAAATTAGAGAATTTCATAACTTCGATTCAGAATGTTTGTTTGGTTATGAACGCGCGCGACCTTTCATCGCTAGCTCGGATCGAAGCACGGAAATTCCGTGGAAATCAATGGGAGACAACTGTATGCATGATGGAAGTGGGTCGATTGGAACTGGAAATTTTTTTCGATCATCGAGAATTGAAGCCTGGTAAGTTAGCAGCTTTTTCTGCATCAATTTTCCGCATTCGTTGCCAGGCGGATTTGAGTGCGTAGGCCGGGGCTGACATGCGGACAGACTGTGCAGAGTTTCGCTTGGATTTGGACTGCAACCAGGAAGGATTGAATGCTCTGGCAAAGGAGAACGATGGAGTTGGGTTCAGTTAATTGAGTTTTGTCCAGTCCTGAGCAGTGATTCCAGAAACCCTAGTTTATGGAATTTAGTGCAATATGGCTACACTAAATAGTGAAATTAGGTTGCCCCACACTAAATTCTCGACATTCCACACTATATAAATATGTACAGTTAGTGTAGATGGATGCAATAATGTAGGAACCATGTGTGTTGCATGGGTTGGTGCACTGGTTCATGACTCGGGTTTAGAGAATTGCTTGTGCCTCCATCTGAGTCATGAGGTAACTTTCCTGAGTAAGGCAACCTAATTATTCAGGCAACCTAATTTCACTATTTAGTGTAGCTTCAAGACGAACACGTGCCTCAACTTTGGCTACTTTAGAGAGAGAGTAGTATGGAAAGAAAATAGAAAAGAAAGGATTTTGCAAATTCATTCCAAAGTTCACTTAGATCTTAATTGTACATTTTGCAAACCTTCATGCAAACAGTGACTACAAGTTAATCAAAACCGATTGGTTGAGCTCAATTTGAAAACTTACTATCAAATGGCTTATTTTTTAGCTATAAAATGTACATGATGTACAAAATATATAAAATGTATAGATCAAGTACACCTGAATTTTGTTGAAAGTGTACCTAGTGTGAGTCAACTTCCACCCTTTTATGGGATGCTAACATAGTGCCTCTATGATTCCATGAAGCCTAGCCAAAAAGAAGTGCACAAGGGCAACTAGCCTATTACCACCTAGGTTTGCAATCTAGGTATCTTTTGCATTGTTCTTATTGTTGCTTATATTTCTTAAAGAAAAAAATTAGTTGAGTGGAATCAGACATAAATGAAATCATATTAATTTGATAAGAACTAAGATTGATATAAATTTTCAAACACATTTGGTGCAAAAATGTAAAACTAGCAATAGTAGGTTGGGTCATGACCCTTAAAAAAATTTAAGATCAATGATCCACCACACTAATTCTATTTACTTGGTGTTTAGAAAGCACAAGTTTAATTAACCCCTAAAGGACCATTGTCCCTTTGGGGGACAAATTGGATTTCGGGCAGGTACCTACGGGCTGAAATTTTGTCATGATTTTTAGAAAATTTTTTTTGAAGATAGAAAAACTGATGAGCTTTGTGGGAATACAATTTTTTTCACATTTGGTGCCTGGAAACAAAAGTTATGACCAAATAAGCTCAAAGTAGGGGACGGGGGGCAGTCCGGGCAGCAAAAAAAAAATTGCAAAATTTTGAATTTTGAATTTTTGGATTTTTTTTCTTGTAGATTATATTTTTGTCTACATGGGAAGCTTTGATTCATTCCATTTGGACTTATTATGAGAAAGTTATGGACAATCTTGTTTATCGGGCAGTTAGAGCATCATCATGAAAAAATAACTTATAGAATTCATTTCTGAATGCAATTTTTACAATTTTTTTGAAAATTTTTTTTTACATGATTTTGTTTGCTTGCTAGAACAATCTCACCATTGGGATTAGTGCATTTTAATTCCATCTTAAAGATATTAATAATTTAGATTTTCCTTCATTCTCATACCTACTTCTACTTAACAATTTTTTTAAGCATGAAAATTAATCTTTTTCTTAAAATTTTCTTTTTTTATAGATTATCAACTCAATTTCCCACAATAAGGATTTAAAGCTCAAAACTCTGTAGTGCAAAAAATTTAAGTTAAAAAAGTTCAAAGTCAAATAATCTAGTCCCGCAAGGTGCTGAAAAAATTGTTTTTTTCACTTTAAACGCAAATATCTTTTAATCTATGTGGTCAAAATTTCTGAAATTTTTTCCACACATTTCCATACTAGTAAGGTATAAGATCCTACGGTTGGATGTGCAAAAAGTAATAATTTTCAAATTTTTTTACTCTTTGCTACAGAAATGGCAGTTTTGAGTGTTTTTTGGCAGAAATAAGGCCTTGGTCCTTTAGGGGTTAACATTCTAAAAGCATGTCTTCTGTTGCTTGAAGTTGCAACTTGTTCTAACAAGCATTTGTTTACAATTGAGCCTACATGAATCAACATTTAATGAACCACATCTTTAGCATCATATTGCCTTCTTCAAATAGGTATTAATCTAATATTATTCTTTGGCAATAGCACCCAATTGCTTATCCAAAGAAACTGAGTTATATACTCTATGCAAATGGGAGGAGCTAATAAATGTTGGAATTGGGTAATTAACCTAATAGGCTAATTTTCCTTATATGGACTATTTAATTTAGGTGAGTAATAGAATGGAAGCAAGGATATTGTTGTTTAATTAGCAAGTTTCTTATAATTATGTTATATATTAGACATAACAATTTGGTTGTTCTTCCAATACCTCTATTGATAATTTGAGAATGTATAAGAATAAATTTTGAAAAATGGATTTGCTTTTACTTACTTTTCAAATGTTACGAGTATGTACATTTTCAATAAATAATAGAAATATTATGCAAAAAGTAAGATGTATGTACTAAATAATGACTACTTGGACAATATTTTTCTATTAAAAAAATAAATTATTATGGAGATGACATTTTGCATTGAATAATTAATTAAATTTAGAAAAAGTGGTTTGGCAAATGCTTAAATATATAAAATAGGAATATGAAACTAGTCGATTTTTCATATTTTCCTGTTGACAAATGAAAGGAAGCTCTTCTACAAATGCAACTACATCTTGATAGCATATACACAAGTTTTTTTTGGTGGATGTTTTAAAATGTTTTTTTCAATATTGATTTTGAAAATGTACACAGAGCCAGTGGTGGTGGTGGTTTTAGACATGGTACAATATGGGATGTACCCACCATAAACATTCCATAAGATTTGTTGTTGTTTTCCATTAAAAAAATATTTTAAAGTACAAAATTTCCAAACATTCTATTTTTATAAGTAACATCTATTTTTAGAAAATATTTTGGATGATCTCAACCACTAGGTAGGGTAGTGATTTGTCCATGTACTACATAGGTGTTGAATACTCATATAATATGTTGGAGTCATGACTCTCAAATCTTATAAGGTGGGAGGTTCTAAAATCACACAAGCTCAAAAATCACCCAAGCACCCTCCTCAAATGTACACTATTCATACACGTTGCTCATGGGTCGCCTTCAGCAATGTACAAACAGTGTACATTTGAGGAGGTGGACGCCATTTTAGAGCCCTTTTGCCATTCTAACTTTGAAAATTCGTAGCTAATTCTACAGAGCTCCAAAAAACATGAAACGACTTGGGTTAGATGCCAATTCCACTTGTCTTCCAAGGAAAATTTACTGAGAAATTAAATTTGAAGAAGCTTCACCTCCCCCAAATTCAGTTTCAGCTATTAAATGAGCAATTTATGAACCTCCTACCTTTCGAGATATCCCCCCAGCCATGCACCAACCAAAGACGGCACTCATTGGTGTCAGTGTGCAGGGGGCTGAATCAAATCTGAACTAACTTAACTGTGTGTCCAGCAGTCCAGCTCAGGTGTTTGTATTATTGCCAAATACTTGAATAACCAATTGTGAAACTTTTACTTTCGTCATGTACTTTCGTAGCTGTAGGGCAGGGTTGAAAACATTGATGTCGAAAAATTAAATTTAAAGTTTAAAAAGTAGATTCGGCACTTTAAAAGTTAATTTTCCGAAAAAAAATTGGTAACCAACTTGAAAACATGGTTGTCATATTGGACAAGTTACTATTCATTTCTTGTCCTGTAGGACGAGTTACTATTCATCAAATGTACCTCTCAAGTACATTTAATGAATAGTAACTCGTCCTATAGGGTGAAAAATGCTTAAAAAGAATTCAAAATATTTGGTAACTATGTCACATGTAGGGTGGAAATGGAGGAATGGGAAACACAAGAATTTTTTATTTGCCACACATGATAAATCAATTGTGAAACTTTTACTTTTGCCATGTACTTTCGTAGCTGTAGGACAGGGGCGAAATCAAAAAATTATATTTAAAGTTTGAAAAGTAGATTTGGCACTTTAAAAGTTAATTTTCCGAAAAAAATTGGTAACCAACTTAATAAGAATTCAAAATGTTTGGTAACTATGTCGCATGTAGGGTGGAAATGGAGGAATTTCATCCCGGAGGAAACATGAGAATTTTTTATTTGCCACACATGATAAAATTTGCAATTTTTGAATTCATATTTGAAATTAGAGACCCTGAATTAGCTAGGAGAGGTTAAAAACATACATACCCAAAATATGGCCCCAAATAGTGTTTTTTGTTTTTTTGACCCTAAAGAATAGAAAAATTCACCTTGCTCGTTCCACTTCGTGAGATGGGTTTAATTAGTGTCTTACATGTCACATAGCTTTGAAAGTCATTTATTTGGTGAATGTAGGGACGAGAAGACTAGCTGCTTGTACAAGTGGGGATCATGTTGGGAAGTAAAACAAACCATTTGGGATATGTAAATTAGGATTAGTAGGAGTTCAAATGCTCATAGTTAAACCCTAAATGCACAAGGCCTTTTTTGAGTTTTTTGGAATTTGCTCTAAATTGAACCAAAAGTCAATATTTTTGATAAGTTTTATTAATTTTGGGAGAATTGTAACCATACAAATTCAAAGTAGACATGTTTGAGATTACATAGGAAAAAAAAAAAATATATATATCTTTTATGGATTGAGAGATTATAATGTTTGATCATGAGGGTGTTAAAATTTTGAAAGTGATTTGAAGTCTTTCAATCCTCTTTTCACATGTGAATTTTGAAAAATTGGTCACTACAAAAATGTGAGGTTAGAGGGCATAACATTATGGCTCCAATCAATTTATGGCTTTTCAAAATCTACTCAAATTTTTCTTAAAGAGAATGTCTAATGTGAATTTTTCTTCAAGATTTAATGTATTTGAGACTCATTTCTTATAGCCCTCAACACTAAAAAATCAAGATTTGAAATGGACATCCTTGCACAAAATTTTGAATAGAAAAAACATAATCAATCATTTTCAAAATAAAATTTTTGATGCTAAAATTAAACTTCAAAAATATAATTTAAAAATAGTAAATATTAAAAATAGTAATTTGGTTAGGTTTTATTTAACTTCAATATGGATAAGTCTTAAATGGCATAACGATCTTGAGCAGGCAGCGCCCCAACACTCTTGAAAGACCACTTCCCATTGGTTGAATTTTTTTTTTTAATGGAAGTGCTATCAAAACATCCTTTAACCCTTAAAACAAAGTATTGTCCACACTAGAATTTGGTGCCTCAGGCATTTAGAGGTTAAGTCAAAAGCAAAAATTGTGTTCAAAGTAGAATTTCAACCTCATTTAGGCAATATTGAATAACTTTTTTCAAAGACTTAAAGCAAAGTTAATGTGATAAATTAAGCTAAATTTCATCTCTAAGAATTTGTTTGAGATTTTGAGCCACCAATTAAAAGTTATGGACATATTTCAAAATGGAGGGGGGAGGAGGAACAATTTCTTTAACATTTTCAAACATCCTCTTTGAATTTCATTCATAACTTACTTTAGGAGGCTCAAAATCACAAAAGATTTTTGAAGATGAAATTAAGCTTGATTTCTCAATTTTTCTCAGCTCAAAGTTTTTGAAAAAAGTTATTCTACTATGCCAAAAGGAGGTCTGAAATTTTTCTTTAAATATAATTCTTACATTTTGAGAATGAGCAGTAAAGCTTTAATCTTCAAATTATCCCATATCCTTTGAGGATTCATGACATAAAATCGGGATTTTGTTATAAAAAGACTTCTCCACCCTTGATTTGCACTAAATGTCAATGAAGTAATTCCTTCACTTTACCATCAAAAATTGTCTTGATGGTGGATGTTCAAATGATAAATTAGTACCAATAGTATTAAATACCTATGATTGCACTAGACTTTAGACATTATTCTGGTTGTATTTTGGACTTTTCAAGTACATTGGACATTTTCTTTTTCTTTTCAACAACTTCATCATTTAATTCTTGTAGACCCCTATATTTTTTTTTGTTTATTTTATTTTATACTATCTTTAAAATAATTATTCTCCACCAACCTTGCCATACATCTACGGTATTATCTTACACTTTCTTGTCCAAAATTTGGAAGTACTCTTGAGTTTAAAATTCAATATCAACAAAGTACAAAAAATATTATGTTTCTCATATAATAGGGTTGTTGCAAATGTTGTAACACTTGTACTATTAGTGAGGAGAGAAATGCAATTGTTTAGTGAAAGTCTATATCAATGATGTTGAAATTTTGTTGTAAAAAGCAAGAAATGCATTGAAGTTTAAAAAAGAATGCTATACAAACTTTGCCAGAATTAGGAGACTTAATCAATTATTTGGAGCCACCCTAGTGATAGACAAAAAATTAAGAAAAGGTTTCTTTTATTCTCTTTCTTAGTGAATTTCAGCACTCCCAATGAACCATTTTTAATACAGTTTTATTTAAACCAAGATTATAAACTAACTATTATTTAAATTTATAGAGATAAAAAAAATTATTTGTCTCTATTGTGTAACATAAAGTGTATAATGGGGTACCAATCAAAATGGTGTTTTTGCATTCATAGGGAAGGAAATTTCACATCTTCCAACTTTGGTAGCCTCCCAAGATTTGAAAAATTAATCTTTGACCATGAAATTTTTGGCACAACATAAAATTTGTGTTAATTACATGTGTACCAAATTTCAAGGCCAAAAGATTTACAAAAAAAAAGATATTCAAAATCTACCAACATATGTAGCTATGAGAATCAATTTTAAAGACATAGTGGAAATGTTGAATTATCTTTGACACCTCATGCTTTGAAATTGATATTATTCATTTAACATGGTCTTTAAACATAAAAGCTTTTCAAAAAAATTAGTGACATATAAATCTAGACGTGTGCATTCGTCTCATCTACAAGAATCTACTTGCTTATAAATTGTGTATCATACACACATGAAGAAACACTCTCTTATAAATATCAACACTTGCATATTGAATTGAGCATTATAGAGAGTGTGATGTGTGATGAATTGAAGGGTAAGTGCAGGTGATGAGTGAATGTTTTTTTAATGGAGGATTGAAGGTCTTTAAACATGAGTAAGGTTTGAGTGATGATTGATTAAGTGAGGATTGAATAATGGATGTCATGTGATCATTGCTTGTCTGCTTGAGGTGATAGATGATTGCATGAGGTTCCTTGGGTGATGGATGATGGGTGAGTGCATGAGAGTTGGTTACTGAGATTTTTTGATCTAATTAGCATTGTGAAAGAGAGTGGATGATGACAATTTTAGATAAATTGTGTGCTTGCATTATAGGCTTGAGTGAGGTAGGGACTATAAAAATTCACATTGCAATCACCATGTTAGAACAATTCAGAGGTTAGTGAAGAAATTCAAAGAAGGTAGAACTTACAAGTGCAAACCTTGTGGTGGAAGTCATGCTAAGAAGTTTAATGATATAGATGTTTGTACCATTGTGCGATACTTAGAAACTCATTGTCACTCGTCGCTTTTAGAGATTGTCAATATATGCTCTATTGAAGTGAATAGAAATACTATTCAAAGAGCCTTACATAGAAGTAACATTTTCAGTCGAATTGTAGTCAAAAATCCATTTTTGACACCTCATCACATGTCTCAATGATTGACTTTTGCTCAAAAGTATTGTAGATGGAGTATAAAAGAGTGGGAGCGTATTGTTTGAATAAGATGAATCTACCTTTGAAATTGGAAAAAATTCTAGACAAGTTCATGTTTGGAGAACTACATATGAGCACTATTCATCAAGTTTTACAATTCCCACTTTTGAAAGTAGAGAAGCTTTTTTAATGATTTAGGGCACATTTTGTGGAGGCCAAAAGTCAAAACTTGTCTTTATACCTAAAATTAGATGTTTTGCTAAGGATTTTGTAGAAGTGATCAATGATGGTAAATTTCTTCATTTTATTGGTAAAGTTCTACAAATTGCTCATGGAAAATGGTGCACTTATCCATTGTAGCAAACTATGTGAAGAATGGAGACAAACAGACCTTTTGGAGAAGCTCAATTGGCTAGCGAACTCTCCAAATCTCAATTCAATTGAGAACCTTTAGAGATTCTAAAAGATGTTGTGCAACATGGCAAGACATGCCCTAGAAACTTAAATGAATTACAAGTAGTTATTGAAAGAGAGTGGAGGAGAATTAGTGGTACAAACTATGTCGTTCTATGCCCTCTAAGTTATAAGCAGTGATTGAAGCTAATGGAGGACATACATGTTGCTAGATTTCAAATATCTTTATTTGTGTGCATCTTTTGTACTTGAAATTTTGTACACATGTAGTCAACATAGAGATGGACTTATGCCAAAATTTCCATAATTAAAAAAAAATTCAACCTTAGGGAGGGTATCGCAGTTGGTAGCTTTAAAATTGATTCTCATAGGTAAATTTTGAATATCTTTTTTTATGAATCTTCTGACCTTGAAATTTGGTTCACATGTTATCAACATAGATCCTCTAACAAAAGTTTCATGGTAAATTAACTTTTTTTTAGCCCTAGGGAAGGTGTCAAAGTCGGCAATAGTGAAATGGTTTCCCTAATTGTTTCTCACAACTACACATGTTGGTAGACTTTGAATTCAAGGGAAAAAAAAATTCAATCCTTGAGAGGGTGTCAAGTTGGTAGTAGTGAAACTTTTCTCACAGCTATACATGTTGGTAGATTTTGAATATCTTTTGTTTTGTAAATCTTTTGGCCTTGAAATTTGACACACATGTAATTAACATAAATTTTATTTTGTGCCAAATATTTCATGGTCAAAGATTAATTTTTCAGACCTCGAGGCTATTAAAGTTGGTCGATGTGAAATTTCCTTCCCTATGAATGCAAAAACGCCATTTTGATTGGTACCCTACTGTACAAGAGAACTCTAGTTCACAATAAATCGATAATTGAAAAATGACTTGCACTATTTTAGAATCACATTCTTGCTACAAATTCAACTTGTCTTAATCATATCTTCTAAAGTATACTTTAAAGTGGAAGATAATCATAGTATTTTTTTAAAATTTTAAAATTTAATTTTAAATTTTAACTACAGTATCTTTAATTTGGCATACCTTAGAGTTCCATTGTTCCTTTGAAAGACAAATGAAAAGCTTGGGCACATTCTTATGATATCATTTTTGGGTGTAATTTTTTGAATTTTTTTGCTATGATAATTTTTTTTTATAAAAATGTAATTTCTATTTTAATCAATGATTGAAAGCAAAAGTTATGCCATGCTAAGTATAAATTTGATAGAGTATATATTTGTCTACATGGAGAACTTTGGTTTGTTTCATTTGGATAAGTGTTGAGAAAACTATGGAGCATTGTACTTTTCAAGCAATCAAATTTTTTTTTGAAAAAGTAGCATGCTAGATTTGTTTTTGATCTCAATTTTCACATTTTTTCAAGAAAAGAATTTCTAGAGGATTAACTTTGATTGTTAAAACAATTTCACCATTGGATTAGTATGTTTAATTCCAACTTTGAGCTATTAACAATTTACTTTATCCCTTAATCTCTTACCTAATTCTATTTAATAATTTTTTAAAGAATGAAAATCAAGTTTTTTTTAAAATATTATTCCTAAACTCTCATCAATTCTTCATGATAAATATATTTTAATTAAATATGTAGATCCAAAAAAATTAAGTTAAAGGATTCAAAGTCTTATGGACTAGTTTGCTTTATTGCCAAAATTTATATTTTCTTCACTTTGAATACAATTATCTTGCAATCTATATTTTTAAAGTTTATGAAAAATTTTCCCCCACATATTCTCATACTAGTATAGCTTAGTATCCTATGATTAGATATAAAAAACAAATTAAAATTAACTTCTTACACTTTGCACTAGAAATGATAGTTTTAAACAATTTTTGACGAAAAAGGCTTTAGGACTATAAGGATTAAGCTTTAAGGCTTTTGAGTACCAAAATTTCAAGAATCTAAAATCAAGATTTTGAGGGGATATATTTCCATTGTAGACCTCTATATAAGGAAAAATAAAAAATATTGAGTTTCTTGTTTACTATACATGTGCAAAGTGAACATTGCAATATTATATAATCAAAGAATGTACTTTTAAATATCCTAAAGCAAAAGTATATCTAAATTGAATGTATGATATACTATGAAATATCTCTCCATATTATCTTTCTAAGGATATAGTGTAGGCCCAATTTAGAGCTAAGTTCCATTTTTCAATATCGAGAGCTATTCCCTCCATCCCAAAATGATCTTGTTGCACTTTGTAACCTTGCGAATTGGTCAAATTTGGTTTTTGATTGCTATTTGGGATCAATAAACAACTCCAAGTAGTAGTTCCCCCTCTATCCATACAATCATCAATCAAAAGACAAGTGAAATGACTAAAATGATCAATCACCATTGTTCATTCATATTTTTTGCATCTCTTTGAATAAGGTAGAAATACCGTAAACCATAAATGGTTTCAATGTACATGTTCTTGTCCTTTCAAGGTGTAAATGACAAGAGTAGGTACATTGAAACCATTTATGGTATTGATGTGTTTATGGTATTCCTACCTTATGTTTGATTGAAGGAAATGAAGCTCTAGGAGGCAGAACAAAGGGTCAAGCATAGTCTTGGACATATACTAAATGTTTATAGAATAACAACCTCACACTCAACAATTAATTGACCATTGGTCTTTTTTGAAAATTCCCCAAAAATCTACTTTTAAAAATTCCAAAACTACATTTTGAAAAGGACTTTGAAATTCAAAGTTTTTAGAATGCTAAGAGTGCATAAAATTCTAATTATAGCACAAAATTAGTTTTTTAAATGCTATTTTTAGCCTTAATCTGGAACATTTTGACCAACAAAAAGATCATTTTGGGATGGAGGTATTTGTCTAAAAACATGTTGCAAAGAAAATAGAGATTTTTTTCTTTGTATCAAAGTTACTTATTGAATTTGGATTAAACTTCTATAAATTTGCAAATTTGGCAAAAATAGAACATGTATGCTATAGTTGGAAAGATATCTTTTAATACAAACAAACAAAAATGTTGCTTTTCACTTGCATATTAGCAAGTGGTAAATAATGAGTGGGAATAATATTATGTTATCAAATGATGTCAAGTGTGCTAAATTTCATATTGACTTTAGAATATGGTGCCATTGATTCCTAAAAAGTCCCTTGGCCAAAGTTTTGGTCTTCATGGCTATATAATATACCATTGGAAAGTCTTTAACAATGACTTTCTATTGGAATAATATATATACACAATTTGGAAATTATTTGGTATATTCAATAATTGTTATAGCAAGTTGCAAAAATAATAGTGAGGAGGATCTACACTATGTCAAATGAATCACCAAAATTTGGCCATATTCCAAGTCAACACAACTTCTAGAAACATAAATTTTTTTCTAAATGCAAAACTATAAAATTTGGCTATGTTTCTTTTGCTAATTGGACACAAGACATCTAAAATTCCAAAAAATGCTTTACCTTCTATATTAAGAATATTCAAAAGCATCTCTTTTCAAATTTGCCTCTCCTAGTTCCATTTGTCTAAGTTTCTAAGCTGAAATGATACATCTGTTTATACTAATAGAATCATAGTATGTGTAAATAGGGAAAATGACCCCACGAAAAATCCTACATAAACAACGAAACCAATTGTAGATCTTTTCATGGTCATTTCCCTTGTCTATGCATATCATGTTTCAACTACAAGTATATAGGAGATACAATTGGAAAAATGATACTAGAAAAGTGACGCCACATCTTGTCATACAAACCAAGGTGAAAAAATTCCAAAGTTTTCTTTGGGGTGGATGAAAATAAAAATTGTCTTCTATTTTGTAATAGTTTGATTTTGAATTTCTCAACCTCTCCCAACTATGTACCTAGAAGATGCAAACACCTTATGGGGATCAAATACACTAAGCATAATTAATTTAGGATCCTTGATTCTAATTATGATTTCAAATTTTACAAATTGATCATTTGTAGTTCACAAGACTAGATGTAGTCTAGCTTTGACTGCTTTTGGGTATGCTTACTTTAAGGTAGGTGGTACACCCAAAATCTCTCACTACCTAAAATCACTACTACCATCACTATGTGCACATCTCTAAAATTAGTATGTACTATATGTGGGAGAAACAATTAAAGAACATCTATCAAAAATGACTTTGACCCTTCCTAGCTTTTGAATATAATATCCAAATGCCATGTTATTTGGTGCATTGGAACTTTCTTTCACTACTTGCCAACAAAAAAAATCAATGAAAATTTGACTAGTTTAATAATAGTAACAAGTCACAATAGTAAAAATTGGTCATTTTGGGGGGTATTCACCTTTAGTATATTTGGCCAACTTCCCAACAAGAATGTTGCTTTCTAGTAAGGTAGTATGCTTTTAAAGTGACTATCTAAAAGTTGGATTTTTTGGAGGGAGGGAAGCTAAATTCTTTGAAATAATTTTTAATAAATTTTCATAAGAAGAAAAATGGAATTGGCATCCAACCCCAACCATTTCATATTTTTTGGATCTCTGTAGAATTTGTTACAAATGTTTGAAGTTACTAAAAGGCAACCACCTCTTGAAATGTATATTATTGATATATAAAAGAAAAACAAAATGTACTTGTATCATGATTGCTTTTACACTGTAGTTGCTATTAGAGCAAACTACCTTATTTAGTGTTAAGGTAAACCAACCCATTATCATTTGCATTCCAATTTTGTCAATAGACTACACTAAAATTGGTAAATAGTGTTGGCAACACTAATTATCCCAACTAACACTAATAGCGATGTGCACGCTTAGTGTTAGATCTTTTTGTACCGATTCTAACACTATTTTAGCTTTGAAGTAAATTTCTGTCATTTCAGAATTTGTAGAAGAGTGCATTTAGTGTTAGATGGTAACAAAATATAGAAGTTGGAATGGTTGGGAAAATCTGGTGTATGAAATGCTGAAATGTTGAAATGTTGAATTGCTGAAATGCTGAAATGCTGAATTGTTGAATTGCTGAAATGCTGAATTGCTGAAATGCTAAAATGTTGGAATGTTGAAAAGCCCAAAAAACAACAATGAAATGTTGGAATGTTCAAAAGCCCAAAAAACAACAATGAAATGGTGAAATAACCAAAAAAACAATGAAATCCTGAAATAAATGGTGAAAAGCCTAGAAAAACAATGAAATCCTGAAATAAATGGTGAAAAGCCCCAAAAAACAATGAAATCCAGAAATCAATGTTGAAAAGCCCAACAAAACACTGAAATCCAGAAATCAATGTTGAAAAGCTCCCAAAAAACAATGAAATCCTAAAAAGTTGGAAAGTTAAATGAAATTCTGAAATAAATGCTGGAAAGTCCAAAAAAACAATGAAATGGTGAAATAAACAATGCAATGGTGAAATGCTGAAATTTTTCATAATGTGTGTATATTGCAAAATATAGGAAGAGTCAAAAGTACAATATAATAGTCGTAGCTGTAGGCCAGAAATTGAAGGGAAAAAACAGTAAAAACTAAAAAAAAAGATCTCTAAACTGCCCTATTTAAATTAGGCACTTCTTGCCCTTGGAAGTATTGCAAATGTTTTGCAATAATGTCTTGGAGATGTGGAAATAATTGTTCAACACTCCAAGATCCATCAAGTCCTAATGCCAAGCCACAACGAATCATTGCTTTTCTAGCATAGGAGATGTTGTCACAATCCACCTCTCTATTAACATCTTCTATACTATCAGCAACCAATTGTAGGAAAAAACGTTTCCCTGGATTAGTCAACTTCCCTGACCATTGTCCATCTGCCCGGGGTGCATTTTGCCAAGCATTTTCTTGTATCAACTGAATTTTTTTGGCTTCCCACCGTCTTGTCCATGCATCTTTGATCTTTGAAATCAAGAATGTATCTGCTGGTTGGCAAAGGTGAGTAGAACAAGGAGGTAAAAATTTGAAGACTGTATTTTTGGCTGCTAGGACATCAGCCAACCTAGGGGTCACCGTATGGCCGGTACAATTATCAAGCCATATGATCTTCATGCGGTGATGAAGATCGGCTTGATATGCCCGATTTTCCAAAAAATATTCGGGTAAGATGGTTTGGTCCATCCACCCTTTAGGGCCTAACCTATAAGACACCCCGGGAATATTATCAATTAGACCTCGTATAGGGTAGCTCCTATTTTCATTTGTGAAAATGAGCATAGGAGCTTCTATCATAGCACGCCGGCCTCCTGAAATACGAACCACCATAGTCATAGACTCCCCACCCAAAACCACTTCAGCATATTTGATTGTTGTGTCCCCCGAAACCCTAAAGTGCGTCCATTGTCAAGATTGACAACAAAATGGGTTTCATCCAGATTTTCCATTAGATTTTCATCAAATTCCCCGGATGCAAATCCCCTTTGCAAAACCCCCAAATGATAGGCGGTTTGTTGTTCGATTTGGAGTTCTTTTTGAGGACTACAAGTCAAACGGCCACGTTGGGAGAGGAGGACTATGTTGTGGTTCTCCATGAATTGATTGACCCAATTCGGGGTAATTTTGTTAACCAACAAAATGTTATCCTTTGGGTCAACAGATTGGGCTGTGAAATTGGACTCGGGAGCTACGAGAATGGAAAGGGCCAACTCACGAAGAAGAAGAGAAGAAAACTTTACACCTGATTTTCGAAGGCGGTTGAATTCTTCAAGTAAAAGTGGGTACAAATATTGTACCCATTCACTTTTTTTCTTGCCTCGGCCTGGTCTGGCTTTTGGACAATGGCGCCATCTTATGTCCAATCAGTTGCAACTGCACGAGAATGCAGTGACTTGGGCTGCATTTTCTGCATTGTTCTCATTGAATTCATGGCGTTGTTGCCACCATCGGCCAGCTTTTACAAGGTTGGCAGGGCGCTGTCCACAGAAATGTTCTGGAAATGCTTGAATTACGCGAACATTTAGGCCATGCTCACCGTGAATGGCGACGTCCTCCACCATCCAAGCAGTGACAGCTCGTCGAGTTGCAATGCTGGAAACTTGTTGGAGGCGTCGGGGAGAGGCATTGAGATCAGCAAGCGGAGGGCGGTCCATGCCGGGCTAGAAAATCCAGAAAAAAATGGTTTTAAAAAAATGGCGACCAAAAAAAACAAACCCATCTTTCACAGTAAATAGAAGAGAGGAAGAGAAATCCAATGGTGTAATCAAAAGTTGAATTGCATACCTCAATTGAAAGTTAGGGGCACCGGAAGATTCAAATTCAAGCGGCAATGGAATCGGCGGGAGTCGTCGGACTATACCCCCCCCTTAAAGCTCACAATGTGGGTTGAAATTTTCAAGAAGCTCTCCAAAACTGTCTTGTGCTCCCAAGGTGGCGCTTACAATGTGGAAGGAAGAAAAACTCCAACCCAAAACTGAAATTGCGAATGGAGGGGCAAAGCCTAACCAAAACTGAATACCACAATGGGCTGAAATTGCAGTGCGCCAGGTAAGGGATGAATCGCCGGACACGAAGCAAACAAACAAAAAACAAAAATTCCAGGGAAGGAGAAAACTTCCACGGCGAGAGAGAAGACCAAAAGTAAAGTTTCCAGGGAAGGCCAAGATTTCGGGGGCGGGGGGCAGAAATTGTGGTTCCCAAAATTGAGGTTTCCAAGGGAGGGCCAGATTTAGGCCGCACAAATTAAGTGCCCAACACTATTTACACATAAGTTGGAAAATAGTGTTGGGGGTAAAAACCAGGGAATGACACTAATTATCACCCAACACTATTTACCAATTTTAGTGTAGCTCAATTCCGTCACCTCACTATAGGCCCAATTATGTCCAGAAAACATCCAAATTCATTCTTTATATAACAAAATAAATTTTTTATGAAAAAAAGGGATAACATGTCACTCCATTTACAATGGATACTTAGTTCTTGCCTTTGGCAATTATGCATTGGTTAGAAACATTTATGACTCTAGTCTATGGGCAGTTTTGTAATTTTAAAGCAAACTATTTCAAAAATTTACAAAAATTACAACTTTAATTGGAAAATTATAATTCCACTTGGGTTTGATTTGTGAAACATGCACATACCTATAAAAAATATGTACTCTTCTTGAAGATGGCACCAACATATTCAAATTGCAAATCAAGGTGGTTAGGTGGAGGTAGCAGTTGTCAACCATGCCTAGTACCCAACTAACTTGTAGGGTGTGCTATTTCCAACCTTAGATTAGAACTCAAGCTTAGAATGGTTGGGTTTTTTTGTCATTTTCAAGGTTGGGACTAATATGATTATGACACATGTCCAAAAGTAGTGAGTAAGAAAGTAGGAAGTAGTGAGTAGAAAAGTAGTTCTTGAATGATCCAAATTGGAAGACTTTAGACATTGGCTACTAGACAAGTGCACTTTTTGGCTCCTAAAATTCGCAGTAAATTCAATTTTGATAGTAAAATCTCTGAAAAATTAGCAATATCTTTTATATTTCCTATCTTCCTATCTAGGGAAATTTTTCCATCACCTCATACTCCTCACCATTTGCTCCAAAACTGTTGAATCCCTAAAGGACCAGGGGGATTTTTAGAGAGACATTGTCAAAAATTGTAGGGTTTGGGTATGTTATTCAAAAATGAAAATTGAAACCTTTTAAACTTCAACCATACAAAACTGAAGTTAAGTGTTT
The DNA here is from genome assembly GCA_950106755.1 of Climacium dendroides. Lineage (NCBI taxonomy): Eukaryota > Viridiplantae > Streptophyta > Bryopsida > Hypnales > Climaciaceae > Climacium > Climacium dendroides. The sequence goes on along the minus strand of OX467084.1, from coordinate 33,029,561 downwards.
TATCAAAATGTGGAAAAAATTTCAGCTCATTTGATCACGTAGATTGAAAGATTATAACGTTTGAAGTGAGAAAAAAAACTTTCTTTCATTCCTACAAAACAAGGTCAGCAGACTTCGGCCCCTTTTGGAGTAAAGTTTTTGCTCTACACAAACACAAAATTTTTGACCATTCATAAGTATATGATATTAGGTTCACTCACAAAAAAATTTAGAAGCAAATATGGAGTCTAGCTTATTCTAAATCACCCTGCAATGCAAGTTGGTTCAATGAATTTGCAATACACTAATCATTTTTTGATGATTTCTTATGCAATGAGGAACTTTTATTGTTTGAAATCCAAATAATAAAAATTTAGAGACAAATATTTGGAATATGTAGAAAGAATTTTAAGAATTTTGACTTTATCAATTGCAAGATAATAGGACTTGAAGTTAGAAGAAAATGTTTTCTTTTGAAACCACCCCAACATAGCTAACAAAGTTTGACTCCTCTTAGAATGTGATTTGACAACTAAATCGTTTTGGGGGATAATCATATATCATATTTTACTGGTTATATACATGCTAAAATCCAAAAGTTGATCATCTTTTTACAAGAGATTTTCCAAAGATTCTCAAATTGCCCAAGCTATCTGAAATGTTTAGTGAAGCATAACTTTTGATTTGGGCACCCAATCAAAAAAAATTAGTTTTTCACAAAGGAGGGACATGTTTACATATTGTGTGCAAATTTAATGAACATCCAACCAAAATGACTTTGTAGGAACCTATCCAAAAAAAATTGCGGACATTGAATGGACACTTGGTCTTTTAGGGATTAAATAATTGGCTATTGGTGCCTCAACCTTAATAGTAAGGCTTGTCTAAATTAGGAGGCTTGAATTGCAAGTAGGCATTTAGAATTGCCCTATAGAATTGTCATAAATAGTATAGAGAATTTCAAAAATGGATCACACTTTGTTCAATGCAATTTTTGCTTTTAAATTGTGTTCTTAAATCCCTTTGAGTAAAATATACATTCATGTAAGGCTAAAATAAATGAAAGCATGATGTAGATCATTCTTTGAGAGCCAAAATTATACAAACATCCTAAGTTTGAAGTGCTCCATTCAAGGGCTGATTTTGATTGAAGATTGGTCCAGTCTATGAGTACCAATAGCTACCTATGCACCTTTGACTTCAAAAACTCATAGTTAATTCATTTTAAGTCAAAAAATTACAATTTAAATTTTCAACAAATTGTTTCTCTTTTCTCTTTCTATCAAAAATATGTGAAAATATTACGCTCTACTAATTTTCATACAAAGGTCCATTATCCCTTAGAGAGTCAGTTTATGAGCCTCCTACCTTACCTTGTCTACGTCTTGTGTTCCCATTCACATTACAAAAATTTCAGCCCTCCAAAAGGCTGTGAGTTTTGGCCCCCCCAGTGCAATTAAAGAAGAAATAAAATTATTTTTTACTTTTTATTATTTTTTTAGTCTAGCATCTGATGTGGCACTACTAGTGCTATGTTAGGTTTTATTACTTTATATATATATACATAAAACTGAACTAAGGTGAAGCCACCTAAGGTAGAACTACCCATTACCACCATTTACCCAATTCTACCACCTATAGGTTCTTCCATAACATTTAGTAGCCTTCGAGGAGGTTGCCTTTTCCTCCCCAGAGGCGTCATTCACAAAATTCATCTATGCATCATTACACTAAGCTGCAGTATAGGGATTGTGTGCTAATAGATTTATGGCGTGCTCCATTTTCTTTTGCTAATATTAAGACTGAACATATAAATCAATATGATTTGTAAAGAAAAATGATTTGCCTAAAATCCTAAGCTAGAATCCATTGAGTAGCATATCAATGCAATCTACTATGGCCATCACAGTAACTTGCTTTCAATTTTCAATCATGGAGAGAAGCTCTTTATATATACTTATGGGGTGGTAGGAAGTAGAAATATCCATGTGGGATATATAAATTAGAATTTGTAGTTTCTCAACCACTCATAATTTAGTCAAATTAAAGCAAAAATTGTAATTGAGGTAGAATCTTAGACCTCATTTAGGCATAGTATAAAAAAAAATTCAAAAAACTTTGAACTAAAAAAAGTTGGGAAATGAAGTTAAGCTTTATCTCCAAAAATCTATTTGGTATTTCAATCCTCCAATCAAAAATTATGGACAAATTTCAGAGAGGATGTTTGAAAATGTAAAAAAACAAATTCCCTTCTAACCCCTCTGTGAAATTTGTCCATAGTTTTTGATTGGAGGATTGGAATACCAAATGGATTTTTGGAAATAAAACTTAACTTCATCTCCTAAACTTTTTTAGTTCAAAGTTTTTTGAAAAAAGTTTTTATACTATGCCTAAATGAGGTCTAAAATTCTACTTCAATCACAATTTCTGCTTTAATTTTACTAAACTATGAGCGGTTGAGAAACTACAAATTTTAATTTACATATCCCTCATTCTTTGTTCTACCTACTAATACCCTATAGGTATGTAAATAGTTGTCTTCTCATTTAGAGTCTCTTAACATGAATGGATTACAAAGTTTTATGAGGAAGTTCCAATATTGAAATTGACTAAGGTAGGAGCACCCAATGGCGTGAGTGTACCCAATGACGTGACTTTCTACATATGATAGTCATTTTAGAACCTAAATGTAGATAAAATTGTAGATATCTTATTTCTATTGATTGAAGTAATAAGTTATCTATAGTCTACCTACATTTACATTCTAGAATCATTATCTTACCTAGAAAGTGACGCCATTGAGTACACTTACGCCATTGGGTGCTCCTACCTTACCTCAATGATCAAATAGCCACTTTGTTTAAAACTTATATTTTATACACTATTTGAATTGAAAGTATTTGAGTTTTTATTACCCTAAGTCTGCAAATTTTGTGCATGTAAAGCCCGGTCAACCAATGTGCAGTGCATTTTGAGGGGCCCTCACATCTGTGAGATCACTACTATGATCTCACAAGGCTAACCTCACAGGGCTGACCTCATGGGGCTGGGCTCACGGGGTTAGCCCTGTGAGGAATGTTGACTGGGTTTTATGCCGGGAGAGGCCCTCCTCATCGAGCCTCTCCCTTTACTATTTGAATTGTTAGTATTTGATTTTTTTAGTACCTTAAGTCTACAGTCGTGATCCTGCAACCAAGCAGAACTCTGACAAATATTGACACTTGGATAGTTAGCTACTGATGGTGTGGAATATTTGGCATCATTTTGTGAGGGGAAAGGCAACCCTTTCCTCTACTACTGAATGTTATGTCCCATTTCCATCACTGGCCCATCTTATTACCACAGTCTTACTAATCCATTATCATGATGGCAATGCATTGGGGAGCGGACACACCAGCCCACGCTTCAACAATAGTCTGATCATGCTTCAACAAGGTTAGGGTCTATTCACAGTTTAACATTTCAGCTTTGGAAAATCACCAAAAATTCAATTCTTGTCGGAATGTCTTCATTCTTTTTTGCAGCTGACTTCTCTCAAACAATTCAATCTCTGGAAAACACGAGAGTTCATAAATAGCTTCTCCAAAGTACCTAGATTGCAAATCTGTATGACAATGGGTAGTTCTACCTTACAACCAACAACTTAAGTCTTCGTGGCGGATATAATCTGCAACAGTATTTTAGCGAACCAAACATTTACTGAAGTGCAAAGACAGACATGGTGGTGTAGTAGAAAGTTTGGTGAACCTACAGCTTGCACTGAAATCACTCACTATGAATTATGAAAGCCTGAAGCTGAGGCAGTTGGGCTGGACCCATGTCCCATGTCTCGAGTCTTACAAAATTGATCACTGGGAGGGGGAGGGAGGTACTTGTAGGTGACTCTGGGCAGACAAACAAAAGGAGGCACAAGTTTTGTAGCAGTGTTGCCTGGGACCACATACCCAGTTCCTTTTGAATTTGAAAATCGATGCAAATGAGTCCCACCGTCTCCTCTGTTTTCCTGGATTTGAGACACCCTACTGATTGCCTATGGTGGCACTCACTGGTTGGTAATGGGTGCCTCCACATTAAGCCTTTCCTCTGACACCCCTGGTACCAACGATTCATAACTCCATGGGCCACCTGAACCTGAGTAGGAGACCTTCAAAGCCAACTGAAATGCCTGTGTTTTTTTTTGTGTGTACTGGCTGGCTCAACCTCAATTTTTTTTTAAAAAGGCACTGTGTTGAAGGTCTGACCACCTCCCTTGTCCCCCTCAAAAATCATTCCAGGGGTGCATGTAAAAGAAAGAAAAAGGAAAAAAAAAAATTCGCTTCTTTTGTGCATGATTCATTTATTTAAGGTAGCTAGAGGTTCTAAAAGTGCTCAGACTCTTCAACCACCCACCTCCCTCCTCAAGTGTATGGTATTTGTACATGTTGCTTTCTTGTAGCCTTCATCAATGTACAAACAATGTACATTTGAGGAGGTGGGCGATTGCAGAGCCCTGTGCCATTCCAACTTCAAAATTCTACAACTAATTCCACAAAGCTCTTTTAAAATAAAACATGAAACTGCTTTCAAGGCTTGATGCCAACTCCACTTCTCTTCCAAGGAATTTTTTTTTTAAGGTAGGACGCTCATAAAGCGAGCATCTAAAGACTGAAACTGAATTTCGGGTAGGTGAAACTTCTCAACATGTTTTTCAGTAAATTCTCCTTGAAAGAAAAAGAGGAATTGGCATCTAATCCAAGTTGTTTCCTATTTTGGGGATCATTTTTGAATTAGTTACGAATTTTCAAATGAGATGTGGTATAGGTCCCTATTTATGTCCCTAGGGCGGCTTCTATGAACTGTTTACTTGCAACTTTCTAAAGATAAATGGGAAAGCAAAGAGTATGATTGGCTCTAGTCATTAATAATGCTTTTTTCTTTCCATTCATCACTCAAGGACTACAAAGGGTCCATTTAAGAACCACTTCATATCCATTCACAACCACCACCTATATGGACAATTCTTAATGCCCCGCTTATATTTTGAGCCTCCTACCTTATTGTTGAAAAAAAAACAGATTTCAAAAAGCTTCATCTCCCCCTGAATTCATGTTTTCAGCTCATAAATGGGCATCACATATGAACCTCCTACCTTCGAACACTTCATCTACCCGATTTGGGGCCTCTAATTGCAAATACAGTAAAAAAAAAAACCTCTTAGTGCATCCTCTCTCGGTACATGATACTGCATGATATGCATTGACGGAGGTTAGTACATGGGCCCAATTTCGAAGACATTTTCTCAACAGTAGTTTAGTTCAAGGCCACATTAGTTGCTAGCCATTATCACACCTTTGCAAATGCATAAGCCTCTCTTCATGCATAAGGTAGGGGGCTATAGAAGCGACCCTTTAAGAACTGATTTCCAATTTTGGGGGGAAGCTAAACTGCTTAATACAATTTTCAGTAAATTTCTGTGGTAAGAAAAATGGAATTGGCATCTAACCCAAGTCTCGTTTCATATTTTTTGGATCTTCATGGAATAAAGTTATGGATTTTTGAAGTTGAAAACACAGTGGTGTCTAAAAGCAACCCCCCTCCTGAAATGTACGCTTCTGGTACATGTTAGAGGCAAAATGTACTAGATCGCTTTAGAGACAGACCCCCTTACCCTTAGTCCCAACACCATGCACCAAGAGAGGTTCTATAATTGTATGAATTCAAAATCTGCAAATTTTTTAGATTTCATGTGTGCCAAATAAAAAAAAAGTTTCTAACATTTTTCCCTCGGGTCCGGGACAAGCAGTGCGAGAGGTGCGAGAGGTGTCGGTCCAGGCCGGCCCATGTTGGATGGGGTTAAGGCAACTAACTACCGCTGTACCTACCCGGTCAGGGCAAGCTTGCATTCATGAGCAGCTGCAGGTCTTATTCCACTCACTCCAGACAAGGCAACCACCCAAAGGCAAGGCAAGGGAAGGGAAGGCAAGGTACTTACATTTTTAAGGGGCCTGATTTCAAGAGACTTTCGTCGTCCATCTCTTTCATGGGACCTGCCTGCCAACATGGTGCTGTTGCTGGCAGACTGTGTGCGCATCACTACTTTTTTTTTTGCATGCCACTTTTAGGCGACTGGGTTTCATTAAGGTGGAGGCACCCATTAAGGTAGGTACACCCAAAACCGCCACTTTTTGTTACTGAGCATATTTTCTATTATTAGACTGATCAAAGTTTCATATGTTCTTGTTGGCAAGTGAAAGGAGGTTCCAACGCACCAGAGAACGTGACATTTGGATACTGTATGCAAAAGTTATTAAGGAACAAAGTTTGGTTCTGAAAGCGTTTCTTCCACATAGGTACAGAACTGATTTTGGAGATGTACATATGGTATAGATGGCGGTTTAAGGTCAGTGGCACATTTGGGTGTACCTACCTTACCAACCACAGCTAAAATTGGTACCACAACTAAAATTGGTAAATAGTGTTGCCTACACTAATTGTCAACAATAACACTAATATTGGGAACCTTGAAGCATCAGAGAGTGATTCATGAAAATGGTACCAATACACTAAAATTGGGAAATAGTGTTGGCTACACTAATTGTCAACATTAACACTAATATTGGGAACCTTGAAGCATGAGAGAGTGATTCATGAAAATGGTACCGGTACACTAAAATTGGTAAATAGTGTTGGCTACACTAATTGTCAACAATAACACTGATTGTGATTTGCAAGGTTAGTGTTAGAACATTATTTACTCATTCTAACACTATTTCAGTTCTATAGTAAAATTTGGCCATTTCAACATTTCTATGAGGGTGCATTTAGTGTTGGATGGGAACAAAACAATGCCCCAACACTATTTAAATATAAGTTGGAAAACAATGTTCGGGGTAAAAAAACAGGGAACAATACTAATTATCACCCAATATTATTTATCAATTTTAGTGTAGTGAGTGCCGCATAGGCAATCAATAGGAGGTCTCAAATCCAGGAGAGGAGAGGAGACGGTAGGACTCATTTGCATTCATTTCGAATTCAAAGAAACTGGGTGAGGTGAAGGCACCCAAAACCGTTACAATAAGGAATTCAGCATAGTTGGAGGCCTATTTTCTTAAAACTAATATTTTTGTAGTATTAGCAAGAGAAAATCAAGAATATTAAAAAAAATAGATTTTTTCGATGTGATATATAATTTTTATGATTTTCAAAGTGACGGGTCTCTAGACCACTAGAATTGACCCGTAGGTAGAGTTTGGAGTGTTTCATCTCTTTTGCACCCAAATTTGAATTGTGCAAATTTCAACTGTCAACAAATTAGAGTTCAATATGTGTCCTTCAAGTGCGTCAACAAATCACAGTTAAACATGTGTAAGACTCATTAATGTAACTCTAGGGACACTTTAAAGGCACTCCATGGAATAAGGATTGGATACAAGAACGGAATTGGATGTTTCTACCTTATGTGGTCCTGACACTGCTACAAAACTTATGCCTCCTTTTGTTTGTGTGCCTAGAGTCACCTACAAGTACCTCTCCTCCTAGTGATCAATTTTGTAAGACTCTAGACATTGGACATGGGTTGAGTCAACTTTCATAATTCATAGTGAGTGATTTCAGTTCAAGCTATACATTCATCAAACTTTCTACTACAGCGCCATGTCTATTTTTGCACTTCAGTAAATATTTGGTTCATCAAATATTGTTGTAGATCATATCCACCATGGCTTAAGTTATGGATTGTGGGTGGCTTCACCTTAACCCTTGAACGATGCAACCGGCTATTTTTTTGGTCGATGAATGACTGAGAATCTTTGAGTGTATAACAGAAGTGCAACTATTCATTGTAGGAATTTTGCTTGAAAAAGGGGAGGTCTCATACAATAGTTTGTTTTCTAATGAGTGCTTTTGCATTTTCTTAAGCCAACAATTCACATGGTATCCAAACTGATGATTTCCATGGTGATGAGCTCATTGTTTAAGGATTAACCCAGTAAGGATATTGTGGACCACAATGGTCCAATGGATGACTTCACTATTGATTGTAGAAAAAGTGAATGCAACTATTGGTCCAATAATTGGAAAGTCATGGGGGCCGCATCCTTATAGGATTAACTAAAAATTGAGTGCAAAAGAGACGCAACACTCCAAACTCCATCTCACTCTAGTTTTCATTCGTGCTTCAAGGAATTTTGTCTTGTGTTGTTCTCAAAGCATGCCCACTCCCACTCACTATAAGGTAGGATGTCCATAATTGTCCATTTTCCTTGAAAGACAAGTGGAATTGGCATCTTATCCCCAAGTTGTTTCATATTCAATTTTGAAGCTTTGTGGAATTAGTTATAAAAATTTGAAGTTGAAATGGTAGAGGGCTCTAAAATTGCCCACCTCTTCCAATATACATTGTTTGTACATTGCCAAAGGTTACAAAAAAGCAACATGTACAAATAATGTACATTTGAAGAGGTGAGCGATTATAGAGCATGTACACTTTTAGAACCTCCTACCTTACGAGGTTGGAACTCCAAGCTTTGGGCATGGGAACTAAAATAGTCCACACCATTACTTAGGGTCCATGCACCAAGCGTGTCACATTTTCCTCCATATACCTTGTAGCTCGGATTTCACTTGGGAACAAACCCAAGGAATCACTTAGTAGTGGTTCTTAAATTTGGGGAATAGTCAAATAGTCTATCGTTTTGTATCCAAGGTCACTTTTACGTAGGTAAATCACTCACATTTATAATTAAAAACTAAAATCCCATTTGTTAGTTTAATTATGTGAATTGGATATATTTTTTTGTCTTAACCTATTCAAATAATAGTCCATTACCCATGAAAATATCTATAGACTTACAATCACTGTCTTATACTAGAATTCTAATGTCAAATAGTCATGGCTATTGTTCTATCAACTTAATCAAGCCCATAGTACATATATATAGTGCTCATATACACACCAATGCATTCTTGTTAATTACCTCTTTATTTTTAGTGAATTGTCAATTGGTCTAGTAACTATCTTATTAGCCTAATTGCTAAAATGCAGATATGAAAATTCACAACCAGTAAATGTCAATTGGCCTTAGTATGCAAAGTATGCAAAGGTAAGAATTGAATCCTTTGATTCAGATCAAACAGTCATGTCGATTCTTCCTTCGAGCTCCACAGCTTACAATATGTCAATTGGACCAAGTCCCACAATGCACATTTACAATATTTCACACATCTTGTCAATTAGTCATTTCAATGGAAACACAATTCTTTGACCAATTGTCTTGCTTTAATTCTATTACAACCGTATGTTATCTTACATAAACTTTCACAGACAATTTGACTACAACTACATCCCTTACCACAACTAGTTTAAGTCAATTAGCCATCCTCCAATGTTTAAATTTCCACAACCAATTAACACCAATAATTAATAATCTTCAAGACTTAGTTATTAATTTAAACAATATTGTTTGTCAATTAGAAGAAAACTGCACAAAGATATAGTCACCCATAACTGACTAATTGACCTTAACATCAACCATCTTCAATCACTGTTACTTAGTCTCCAAACTCTCTCAGTCAATTGGACTTCTTAATCCAACTTCCTTGCTTAATTATATTAAGACGATATTTCAACCATTACCCACATTGTCTATTTGTCACAAATTCTTACAAACTTAACACAACTTGACTAATTGACCGAATCTTAGCATAAACCAATCATTGGTATCTATGCTTCAATAAACATGTTCTTGACAATTTGCCTTTCACAAGATTCAAAGAACTAATCCACCAATCCCTGGCTTAGACTCGTTTTATAAACTTAATTACAAGACCACCGACTTCCATAACCATGGAAGCAAACTTTTGACGATTTGACACAACCAAAACACAAGGACTTAATTCCCTTAAGTGTTTATCAGCGAGCTTCACTTACTAACTATTAGTCCTTGCTCTCTGCACAGATGCTGCTCGTGTTGCCTTGTTCTCCCGCTCCTTCCGCAAACCACTTGACCTTGATTGACCTCTTCGAGTACAGTCAACTGGACAATCACAGTTCTCACCAAACTTAATTCACTAACAGGATCAGTAATGCCATTCACTAGCTAATTGAATACTTAACAAACTCACACAGTAAACTTAATTTCATGGAATATCACAAAGATCAATTGACAATTAATCAGCTCTCGACTAATTGACCAACAAAGAAAATAAACCAAAAGAATTCCAATCATTGGCAAACTCAAACAAGAATTTAAGCCAATCACTAGCTGCTCACTCATACACAAAAGCCAATCCTTGTCTACAATCAACATAGACAAATAGACACGATTATATTAAAGAAATACACAAGTAGATTTGACACAGGCGAGTAATCGCTGCAAATGAGAGAGAGAGAGGGAAAATGAGGGTCGATTACTTCTTGGCTGCACTTGACTAAAAACTAATTGCTTTGTCTATTAGTCCTTAATTGACTGTAACTAACCTAACTGATTGTCTATTAGTCAATTTGATAACTACCTGTCTATTTGACCCATTTCACACTTCATTTCAACTACTAATTAACTTTAACTTGTCTAATTGTCTTTTTCTTCTAAAAAGTTTCAAAAATACCAAAAAATCTATCTACATAACTATGCTTAGGATGGATGGAGGAGTTTTTGCTTGAGCTTGGAATTGACCATTTTTTTTTGTTTTTTCATTGTTTTCTGGGTGAAGCATGCTAATTTGTTGGGAATAAATTAAATGAGTTGCAATCATTAATTAGAGCTACCAAGAATATTAAACCCTAAATTAATGCCCAAGCCACCAAATTTTGGTGTTGCCAATACTTTGAAGTTAAATAAAACCTTACCAATTTGCTATTTTTAGTATTTTATATTTTTGAAAAATTATTTTTGAAGTCTAATTTTAGCGTCAAAAATCTAATTTTGAAAAGTTAGGATTGTGATTTTTTATTCAAGATTTTGTGTGAGGGTGTCCATTGCAAATCTTGATTTCTAGTATTGAGGAATCTTAGAAATGAGCCTCAATACACTAGATCTCAGAGAAAAAACCACATTAAAAATTCATTTAAAAAAATTATAGAGTACATTTTGAGAAGCCATAAATTGATTCAAGTTATGATGTAATGTCCTTTAACTTCATATTTTTGGGGTGACCTATATTTTAAATTTGATTTGCGAAAAGAGGATTAAAAGATTTAAATCACTTTCACTATTTTAATACCCTCATGATCAAACATTATAATCTTTCAATTTGTAAGTGATATTTTTGTATTTCTTTTCCTATGTGATCTCTAACATGTCTAGTTTGAATTTGTATGGTTACAATTCAAATAAAATTAATAAAGCTTATTCAAATGTTGGCATTTTGTTCAATTTAGAATAAATTCTAAAAAGCTTAAATCCCTAAAGTCTTGAGGCCTTTTTTCCATCAAAAAACATTCAAAATTGCCATTTCTATTCCAAAGAGCAAAAATATTTTTTTTTTTTACAAACCATAGAATCTTATACTACACTGTATAAAAATGTGTGGAAAAAATTTCAAAAACTTTGACCATGTTGATTGCAAGGTATTTGGATTTAAACTGAAAAAAATAAGTTTTTTTACACCTTGTTTTTTGTCTTTTGCTTTAAATCTTCTTAACTTGAAATTTTTGCAAGTTTGATTTTGATTTTCTAATTTTTTATGTTGAAGAATTGAGTTGAAACTCTAGGAAACTAGATTCAACAAAAACCCGCTTAATTTTTACTCATTAAAAAATTGATAAGTAGAAGTAGGTTTAAGATTGAAGTAAAAACTAAACCATTAATAGCTCAAAGATGGAATTGAAACACAATAATTCTAACGGTGAGATTGTTTTAGCAAGTAAACCTACCCTTCCTAACAAATATTTTTAAAAAATTGTAGAATCTGCATTCAAAAATGAATTCTATGAGTTATTTTTAAAAAAAATATGCTTAGATTGCCCCTCCCTAATTGTTCATGACTTTCTCATTACTAGGACAAATAATATAAGTCAAAGTTTTACATGTAGAAAAAATATGATCTTTGAGAAAAAAAATTAAAAACTAAAAAAATTCAACTACTTGTAATTTTTTTGAGCTACCCCTTGAATTGCTTTTCAGACTCAAGGTGGCATAACTTTTGCTTCCATGCACCAATTGAAAGAAAAATTATATTTTGAGAAATCTAATCTAATTTCCTACCTTCAAAAAAAGTTTCAAAAAATCATGTCAAAAATTGAAATCACACAAGCCTATTTGAAATCCCAATCCCTCTTTGGGTTTTGGGGACTTTAGGGATTAAAAAAACCTTGGGCATTTAGGAGTTAACAAGATCCCGGCTCACAAGAGGGGAACTCACTAGACCCTCTCATTTCACAATGCCTTGGGCCGTTGCTTTCCCATGGATATTTGAACATGTAACAATGACCGATGCTTTTGACTTTTGAAATGAAAGACCAGTTGATTTGAAAAATATTAGTTTTAAGAAAAAATCAAAATGTACCCTAGTCCTTTGGAGGTTAATCCAATTTTATTCATTTTTTAAAATTTATAATTGTAAGATTTTATTCTTGACTAGTATTAGTATCTAAGGACAATATGTGTGGGGACAAAGCCTTGAAAGTGAAGCAAAATGTTGTTTTTACAACTATATGGGCCACTTACAATGTGACTTTGTTGGACTTTTGAGCCTCATAACTCAAACTTTGTTTGTAAAGAAGGTTTAGAGACTTTGGATTTGAGTAGAGCATTGAGTTTGGAAAAAATATGCAAATTTCATAGCATAATGATGTTGTGGTCACCTTGACTAAGTTGGGGTCCAAAACCAAAAGAAACACAAAACTATTTTTTTAACCACTTAATTTTTATAAGAATTAGATTCTTTGGAATTTTTTTTGTTTTCCTAATCTCAAAAAAAATGAGGGTACAAAACCAAAGTTTGACGCTTCATTTTATATGCCCAAATTTTGTCTTGTAAGCAGCTTTAAGGATTTTAGACAAATTATTTTTATTAAATCTTATTGGCAACTAGAAGAAGATTCCAACATACTTTAGCATGCATTATGTGAACATTGTATGAATAAGTTATACATTTTCAAAGTCTTGTCTCTTGGTGTACTCCAAACTAACATTGGGTTCTCATGGATTCTTATGTGTTGATTGCGTACATTTGTATAATTGATATCTAGGACAAAGTGACACTTTTGGATGCAAATCTAAATATTACATCTAGGGCAGTCTTTTCTAATGTGGTTGTAAATTTCTATATCATTTCCCACTTTAAGAGAACATATAATACAAGGCAAACTTTATGGTCTCTAGAATAGTTGATCATCTTAGTAGATGTCATTTTGATCTACTATAATTTAAATATTTCGTACTCAAAAGTAGCATTTGATCAAACCAATGAATTTTAAGCTCTCCCTCATGATCATACACTTTCACTAAAACAACAATAGTAGTAGTTTGCAAATACTTGCAATATTCACTGAATTCCCACATTTGTATTCCAAACACCCCTTAACCCCTTAAGTTCTAAAGTCTTCTTTTCATCAAAAAACACACGTAGAACTGTCATTTCTATTGCAAAAAGAAAATAAGTTGAAAAATCATGTTTTTCTTAAAACTAAACCTAGGATCTTGACTAGACAATTATAAAAAATGTATGGAAGAAATACCAAATTTTTTGACTAGATAGATTGCAAGATATTTGCATTTAAAGTAAAGAAAAACAAATTTATTTGCACCTTGTTTGACTAGATTTTTTGGTTTTGAATCCTCTTAACTTAAAATTTTTGTACTATTGATTTTGAAAATCTAATTTTTTATGTTGGAGAATTGAGTTGAGAGTTGAAATTTTTTTCCAAAGAACACCTTTGATTTTCATTCTTAAAAAATTGTTAAATAGAAATAATTACAAGATTGACTAAAAAATTAAATCATTAATAGCTCTAAGATGGAATTGAAATACAATAATTTCAAAAATGAGATTGTTTTAGCATTCAAATTTAACCCTGTTAAACAATTATCTTTGAATTTTTTTAAAAATTGCATTAAAAATGAATTCTATAAGATGTTTTTTCAAAAAGATGATTAGATTGCCCAAAAACACTAGTTGGAAGAAAATGAATGTTTTTCAACTTCAAGAACAACTGTTTTTTTAGTTGAATGGGGCATTTGTGACTGGTACAAATTTAAGGGCTCATAGTTGTTGTCGACAAGTCAATTTTGGAAATGTAGTTGTAAAGGACAATGTAGTTGTTTCTCATCCAATATTCTTTTTTCATTATTGTTGATGTGGCATTTACTCCTCTGTGAGGTTGGCTACTCAATCACATTGTTGCATGACTAGAATGCCACTATTGCAACTCATAAAAGTCGTATTGCATGACTAGATAGCTACCATTACAACTCATGCAAAGTCGTATGTGGCAAACTTCTATTTGTTTCATAAAAAGCTAAATTATTGTTGCCTAAAGAATTACTATTGTTTAAAAAAATTATTATTTTTAGAATCTACTATGACCGCCAAATTATCTCTAAGACCGCCACATACACAAACTACCACTAGTAAGGCCCATTGCTTACACTACCTAATTTTGAATCTAAGACCTTGTGCTTATTATCCACGAGCCCCAACCAATTTGCCACTTATAATCTTGTTTGTTTGAAGACTGTGTACTTATTAATATTTATTAATGTTGTTGTCCCAATATGAATTAAAAAAAGTTGTGCTTGAGGTCTAATTCTTGTAATAAATTTTTGATAAGCATTTTAGTAGAAGGGTGTTTAACTAAGGATCACTTTTTTTGGGTAAGTTTAATTATTTTTTTGTAATATTCTCAAAAGTAAAATGAGAATACCTTCAAGTTATTACTAATTATAATGAGAATTTAGTTTTAATTTTAAGGATATTTTAACTCCTAAATGTCTACAATTCTCTCCATATTTGGAGGATTGCAATAAAACATTATAAAATGCAACTAAGAGGGATATTTTGAACTTGATGTATGAATAAAAGTTGTACATTATGAATTTTAGACTCTATCCACATGGTTAAATCTATAATTGCAGTCACCAATATTTTTGTATAAAATTTGAAATTATTTTATAATTCAATTCTATGTAAAACATTGATAATTTGTAGATGAGATTTGTTTTAATGGCTTGAAATGTAATATTCTACGTGCAATGATTTTTGGAAATTTATTGATTACTTAATTTCATCAATTCTTTCTTCAAGAACACTTTCAAATCATCATATGAACTAAAATCTTAGAATTTTTTGGTGAATCACTTTGGGTTGAATGAGGTATAAATTTTTTACAAATCATCTCCTATCTCATCGGATCAAACATGCATAAAGCTATATATCATAGAATTTTGTAGTATTTTTTACTTCCCCAAAGTGCATGACAAGAGAAAACAAATTTAAAAATGAATTAATCAAATTTATTTCTAAGAATTCAACCATGCTTCATAACTTTCACACGCTTATTGATATTAAAAGTCAACATCTTTCAAATGAGATCTTTAGCACCCTCCAACATGCATGGCTAAGTCATTTCCTTTTATGACTTCTTTGTATTTTTTATTAAATATGTTGATGTCAAAAGGATGGAATACTACTAACTGTGATAGCAGTTAGTACCACCTGAACACTCTAATTGTCTATTTTGGATCTGAACTAAAATTCCATTACTTCAAGAATAGTGCTTTGGGATGTTTTTTGGAGTTTCCTTAGTAATTTGCATGCTTCTTCTTTGTACAAGAAGCTAAATTTTATTCCAAGGGTACTGGTTGGATCTTCTCCTTATCAAATCTCCTAATTCATTTCCTCTAGTATCAAATTATTAGCGGCCACTTTCCTTCAACTTCAAATTTGTAAAAGCTACAATCCTCTTCTTTCATAGGCATACCAGTTTTGAAACTAAACTCTACATTTTACTACTTTCTTAGCAAAATTTGAACTTAGCATGGTCCTCCACCAATTGAAGGTCAAGGATTCACCCAATTATCCACGACTAAGTTGAAAGTGGCTGAAAGAAGGTTGCAAAATATGAAAAGTATTTAGAATTTGAAATTTTCACCTTCTTCCTTACATCTTTAGTTGCCCTTGCAAGGCACTTCTTTTGATTTGTAAACAAGTACCAAAACTTCATGCCATTCTTCCACAACAAAATGGAATCCATAAGTATAGAGTCAAATTATTTCTCTAGCTCTTCTATAGAGATTTCTATGACACTTTCTAAATTCAAAATTGTCAAGAGATTCCAATTCTCAATCTTCACAATATTATACATAGAAAAAGCATGTTCACAAATAGTAGTGCTCACACATTGTCACTTTGCTATCTCTTCAAGGGTTAGTAGGTTAAGGTACTTCAATTTTAGTGATGGGCTCTAATTAATGAAAGCCTATAAGTCTCCAAAATATCCTCTACATACACTTAGTGGACCCTTGTAGCTTGAAAAATTAGAATTCTTGCTTACAAATTGTACATTCCATCCAATGGAGGTAAGAATTTTTCTCCTATCCATTTTCCTTTTGCATACTACTATAAAAAAACCATCCAACTATCCAACACTCCAAGAGTCCAATCCAATTTGCCTTTGAGGCATGTGGATATGGTTAAGAATTTTAAATACATCAATTACATTGTTGTCATCAAACTTAGCATACAAAGCCTCACATATAGCTATAGCATACAACATGAAATGAGAGGGCAACCTCTAAATTAGTCTCCAAGGAATCCCTAGTCATTTGAAATTTGTAAAATTTAGACTTCCAAAATTTCCCATATAAGCAACAAGAGTAGATGGGTGGGTGTGTCAAATTCAAGTACCACTTGAAAACATATATAAAAATTGAATGTGTCATATTTGATTCAAATAACTAATTTCAACAAAAAAATACAATCTAATTGAAGCAATTTTTATCTTCACAATATTCCCTAGAGATGAAATGCCAATAAGTTTACTTTAGAAGATTTTGGACAACTTAGAAAACTTGTGCAAAATGTTAGCCAAGAAACACAAACATATTTGAATTTGAAATTGCTCAATTTACTAAACATTAAGGGGGTAGATCCATCAACCCAAGAGGGAAGGGTACTATACAAAAAGACTAGTACTGATACTAAAGAGTCCTACAATGTAGTCACAACCTACCACCTAGAGAACCAATGAATTTTATGATACTTTTTAAGGAATTTTTGAGCATCATTCAATTCGTTCTTTAGGCTCGAAGGACCACTTTGGGGGAGAAGAATTTTTTTAATAAATTAGCTAAAATTTTCAATATGGAATCAACACCAACAAAAATATTTTTACAAAATATAATCTTTGAAGCTTTAAGAGTAGGTAAGCCAAGTTAGTTTGATAAGCTATACATTCAATGGATAGAAGTCATGAAAGGGATTACCTTTTGAGTAGGGCAACCACTCCTATATGCTTTTCCACCATTGTAGTTTTTCTATTGCACCCAAATCCAATACATTTCAGCATGTCCAATCCCCATGTCTTCACAACACCTATAAAACAATAAAAAATGATCTTTGAATTCTTCTTCCTATCTAATTTCAACGATTAACTTAATAAACAACTTATGGACAAACTTGCTTCTAAGATTGTAACAAAGACAATAAGAGTCTTCTAATTACAATGCCTATAGAGTCATTAATCATTAGCCTACAATATTTGCAATCCCTCACTCTTCCTAAAACTTATCTTTGAATTACACTGGAAATACTAAAAAACATATCTGCATGTACTTTCTCATCATGATATGATGTTGAAGTCATTGGTACTTTATAAAATAGAAGAAGATTGCACAAACTTGAAAATTTATAGGAAGACATACATTCCTTATCCATGAAGTAAACAACACTAAAAAGGGACATGATGGCTTCATTGCAACTAGATTTACAACTACAATAGCTTGCTGCAAAGATTTTTACCAATATATTTTGCCCATGGTAGTTTCTATGTTCTATTTTTGCATGGTCTTGCAAGGTTGAAAATTTAATGTCTATGACCCTTCTTTAGTATAAGTATATTCACCACCTCAATCTTTGTAAATCTTATAGAAAACCCTCCTCAACTCCCTACTCAATTCAAACCAATTAAACTAATCAACTAAACATTCTTTCATTCCAAAGTGGTCTTTTGAATATCATCAAGTAGAATGGAACTCAAGGAGGCAAGGAGTGTGTAGAAGAAGTATTAGGCATAGAAACTTCTAAGCCCACAATCTCTCTACTAACCCTTTACCTTGAAGAACTTATCAAGTATAGATCTTTGGCATTTTACCATTTAAATTACACACATAAGCACCAAACTAAAAATGAAAAGGAGAGATCTTTTTTGGTGGTAGTGCGCAATGAGAAGGAATGAAGGTGCATATTGAGCAAGAGCATAAGAACAATGAGTGTATAATGAGTAAGAACAAGGAGACAATGTGGCGGTGCAATGGGTATGTGATAAGCAAAAGTAGGAGTACACGCAACACTATCAAGGAGTTGAAGAGCAAGAATAGAAGAGCCAATCCTAAAGCAATACCCACCTTGTCCAAGCACACACACCTCCTTACACTAGAGTAAATGGCTAGTGGCTAAAATTTGACAAGTTCATGAAAATGTTGGCTAAATATCCACCAATTATTTTTGCACACGAGTTGTTTGTTGGCCCTACCAATATTTTATTTGGTTCTAAATCCTCCATTTTCACACTCTAACCAATTATTTTCCTAAAGGCATTGGCTAATACTAAACTAACCAACATTTTTTCCTGAACATTGTTCTAGAGCTATGTAGGTTGAACTTCCAACGACATTAGTCAATATTTTGCCTTATTCAAAGAATTGCGCTAATCCAAAGTCAATAGCTTTGAATGCTAAAGCTTTGTCTTTTGTTTAGATCAATAGGTTTTCAAACTTCCAATATTCTTATAAACAAATGAATACCAAAGCTATGGCACACTTTAATAGTACAAACAATTTTCTTGATCATTTGAGTGGCTCTTGGCTCTTCCAAAGTATGATCATTTGTATGATCATAGAGTGTCCTTCCTTTACATAGCTCCAACACTATATATACATGAATATCATCTTCTAACACATATTTGATGGAAATTATATTTGGGTGTTCTTTAAGATTGATCAACTTTAGGATGTTAATTTCACATTGTATGATTTCACCTTGAATGTTTCCTTGAGAGCTAAGTGTGTGCTTTTGAATGCATGTATAGTATTGACTTATTGCAATTATGATACACAAATATATGACACCAAAACTGTCTTTCCTTAATTGCTTGTCTTTAATATAGAGTTATAGATTCTTGGTACTTATTGGACTTTCATTTTAAGAATATAGAATTCTAGAAAATATGTTTCTATTGTGCAAACAACAATGTTGTACTTTTTTAAAGATTGCAGTAGACAATTCCCTATCTATGATTTTTTTGGCAACATAATCCCATGTTTTTTTTACTATGCACTTTGTTGCATGAGGTTCAAGGTTTGTAGCAAGTTTTTTTCATCACACTTCAACTTTTGTGCCTAACTTTGTTTGTTTTGAATGTATCATTGTTAATGCATCATTATTGAATGCTTGCATTCTTTCATTGCAAATCTCTTACTCTCTATTTGGAAATAGTTTATCCATTCTTAGTGCAATCACCATTGAGAATGAATATATTATTTCCTAACAAAGTTAGTATTATTTACTTGCTTTGTTTCATACCTATGTTCTTTATTGTAAATTATACAACTCTTCACTTGACATGTTTCAATGTTTGTCTTCGTTCATAATAAAATTCTTGTATTACAAGATGACTCCTCCAACACATTGATGCCACTATGTGATTGCATTGATGTTAGAGGTGATATTTGTTATGTGAATCTAGTGCAGAAGTAGGCCTAAATCTTGGGGAGATCACTTAGAGTATCTATTAGAAACTACATGTATTAAGATTTTAGACCCCCTATACTATATCCTAAAATTCAAATTTAAAAAATTTAAAAATATGAATAGATTTTCTACTTTAAAAGTTTATATTTTGAATTATTGATATTTTGTTTGTTAATTATAATTAGTTACAAAATATTGAAGTAAAGAGATACAGTATAGAGCTGAAAATAATTTTCACACTTCTATATTATATTAGAAAAAATTGTCTAAAAAATAAGCAAAAAAATTCTAAAAAATATCCTCTGTTAAAAGTTCATTTTTCTTGAGTAATGATGCAATGGTCATCTAAATGTATCCTCTATAAATATTTGAGTTGAAGTTCATTTTTCAACCTATTCTAAAAATCATTTCATATGTTGTTTGAGTTGGGAATTTTTGTCAATAGAAACCTATAGTCATTATTAAACACATCTCAAAATTATAGTTTGAAATAATATTATAGTTTATTGCAAAGTAAATAGGGGGTAATTGTAGTTTACTATTGCTGCTTCTAAAGTTCCACACTGGACTTAAAGAAATAAATTTGTCATCATGCCCATCTTGTAGTAATGATGCACCTAAAATGGACCACTTCTGAAAACCGACCCCTATTTTTGAAGGAAAATTGAATAGGGAGAAAATCCAAAATGAAGTACATGACAAGGACAAATGTAAAGTAAATTCTAAGTAGTGAGTAGATCTATTTATATTGCTACCTCTATCCCAAAATGATCTTCATGTTGGACAAAATGTTCTGGATGGAGGTTAAAAATAACATTTAAAAACCCATTTTGCATTGTAAGTAGAGTTCAATGCATCTCCTAGCTAGTGTTTTAGAAATTTTGAATTCTAGAAACCCTTTTCAAAGTGCAATTTTGGAGTATTGAAAAGTGAAAATTTTCAAGCATTTTCAAGGAGCATCAAATGATGGGCACTTACTAGTTAAATTTGAGGTGTCATTTTGTGGATAGTTGGTATAGGCCCAAGACTATGTGTGAACCTCTGTACTATCTTCCAAAGCTTCCTCTCCTTCAATTGGACAACACTCAAAAGAGCTGCAAAAAATAAGAACAAACAATGTTGATTGATCCCTTCAATCATTTCATTTGTCTTTCGATTGATGATTATATAGATGGAGGGAGAACGATTGCTCAAATTTGTTTTGCTAGTCCCAGATAGCAATCAAAAGCCAAATTTGACAAATTTTCAATGTCACAAAGTACAACTGGAAGATCATTCTAAGACAAAAAAATTGAGGCCAACAGGAAGATCATTTTGGAACAGAAGGAGTACAATGGAGGTGGCAACTTTAGAAGTGGACAATTTTGGGTACACTTTGTGTTGTTTTAATTTCTTCTTTAGTGTCATTCTTCACGTGCATCAAATGCATATTGGCATCACCTACATGCCACTTTTAGCATCCTACACCTTGCATCTTTAAAAATTGGTTACTGATTCACGCTCTGTCCAAAAATTATGGAACCTTTTACACTTTGATTTATAGACCTTTACCAATGTGAAAAAATTGGTGTTCATTTTCTAGTCCATATTGGTCACAAAACTTATTTGTGCAATTTTAGGTGTAGCTACTTTAATGAATGGCACTCATGCATGTTGGCATGGGATTTGGGACCTAATTGATAGGCAAACTTAATTGCATTCATAATCTGATGTCAAATCATTGATAATTCACTCAAATCATCTTTGGCCTAGTTTTGCATCTTTGTAGTTGCCTCACAAGTAGCATTCAAAGAACTTGCTAAAACTCACTCCATTGCTACTTAAAATTTTCAATAGCAAAATGTGCATTGCAAAAAATCCTTGGAAGAAATTAGATTTTAGCCAAGATTGCAACAAACAATAGAATTTGATAGCTCATTTGCAACTTCTTCTACATTGGAATTAGCATATATTTAGTCCATTTTGTATTATAGTACTCCCAATAAATCCTTTACAACTTGCAAAATCCTTTCTTTTCTATTTTTTTTAATACTATTCACTCTGAAGATAGCCAAAGTTGATGTTTGTTTGTCTTGGAGGTAGCATACTACACTAAGTTCCATGAACTAAGATAGGTACACCCAAAACCGCCACTTTTTGCTATTGAACCCATTTTCTATTATTAGATTGATCAAATTTTCATATGTTCTTGTTGGCAAGTGAAAGGAGGTTCCAACACACCAGAGAACGTGGCATTTAGATATTGTATGCAAAAGTTATTAAGGAACAAAGTTTGGTTTGAAAGCATTTCTTCCACATAGGTACATAACTGATTTTGAAAGGCCAAAGTTCTTGTCATCCCATGACCAATGCTTAGAGTCATCCAAAACTGCTCACTACCAGACTGGAGGCTACTTACAACAGCACAGAAAATAAGACATGCTCTAATTCTTGTAACCTTTTAAAAAAAATAGAAATGAGTCTCAGCCTCTCCAAATTTAACACACCCTATTGATTGCTCATGGGGCTCTGCTTAGGAATGGGTACCTCTACCATAGTAGCGATCCCATGCCATGTATTGTACACACACAGACGGTTTATTATCTCAGCGTGGAAGAATAAATTCTAATCAATATCATATGTGGATCGGAGTGTCTTCAAGTCAAAGGACTAAGTAATTAACGGCATGCAAGCACTGATTTGCTGCTGCTGCTGCTGCTGCTACTGCCCGCGCCCTGCCCACGTCTGCTTGAATGGGCAGGCACCAACGCTAGCTCACTGTCTAACTGATCGATGGGGCTGCGCGTCTTCAATCTTATTCAAGTCAGGCTTGCATGCATACATTGGATGGCGCTCACTACCCCTCCCTCCCTGTAAAATTTAATCTCTAATTCAATCCAACTCATGTACCTCGTCGATGGCGCGCTCGATCGGTCAAGTTACGTACACTTCTCGATCAAGACGGGGCCGTGCTTTACCGTCCCTGCCTTCTCAACCTTAACGTGTCGTTGACTTTACACTTGAAGCCTCGTATCATGCAGCAGCCGGAACTTGCACCAATCTCAGCTTGAATTGGCTGCACGCGCGTAGGTAATCGATGAATTACCTCTTAGTTTCTAATCGACTCATCTTCTGCCAAATATATCCGGTGACGATCAAATTCACCTCCCGGAACCCGTCAATCGATCCAAGCTAGCTCCCCGGCTGATCGAGAAGAAGGGTAGCTAGTACGTAGTTCCCCCAACCCAACTCAAGTATCCATTATTCAATCCAAATTCCTGAATGCAAACACGAATAATTAGGCGTGCCTGCGAGCGAAGCTTGACGGTCTGCAATTAGGGATCCGCTATGGTTGTTTGCGGCAAGGAGGTCTGCTGCGTTTGTGAGTGTCGCGGGTGCAGGGTGACTCGCAGACCGTGCTTCATGAACAGCGTCAGCGAGAGCTTGTATTCCACGGGGTGGCCGGGAACCAGCTTCACGTGGAAGTGGCGCAGCACGGCGCTGGCCACGGATTTCATCTGCAGGTAGGCCAGCTCCTTGCCCAGGCACAAGCGCGGACCGGCGTTGAACACCGCGTACTTGAACGGGGACTCGGGAGTGAAAGCGCCGTTGCGCAGCCAGCGCTCGGGGCGATACTCCAGGCAGTCCTTGCCCCAAATGTTCTCCATGCGGCCCATCGCGTAGATGGAGTACATCAGTCGCGCGCCCTTGCGCACCACTGTGCCGTCGGGCAACACGTCGTCCGCCGTCACGTCCTTGTTGTCGATGGGCACCGAAGGGTACAGACGCATCGACTCCGACAGCGCCGCATGCAGGTAGTCCAGCTGCTTCAGCTCCTCGAAGCTCAGCGACGACGCCGACGGCTGCTGCTGCTGGCCGTCGGCGCCATCGATCTCGCGCAGCGCCAGCGTGGCCTCAATCTCGCGCAGGATGCGCGCCTCCACGGCGGGGTGCTGCGTGATGAGGAAGAAGAACCACGACAGCGCGATGGCCGTGGTGTCACGCCCCGCCAGGATGAAGTTGGTGGTCACGTCGCGCAAAAACTTGTCCGTGTACGGCTGGCCCGTGTGATCCGCGCCCTGCATGAAGCGCGACAGCAGGTCGCCCGGGAAGTCTGTCGCCTTGGCGTGCTGAAGCTTCAGCTGTGCGAGCTCCTTGCGACGCTCCGTGATGACGTCCGCGGCGAAGCGGTCGATCACTCCGATGGCCTGCGCCAGGCGCCCTTCCATGCCCCAGCCCATCGCCCGCTGCGCGCGCCAGAAGATCTCGGGCACCACCATGCGCGTGAGCGTGCCCTCCGTGGCCAGGTCGAAGGCCTGCGCGAATGGCACGGCCGGCAGTCCCGGCGCCAGGCAGCCCGGGTCCACGCCGAAGCCGACCATGCAAATGTTGTCGAACGTGTAGCGCAAAAACAGATCCTGGAAGTCGATCGAAGCTCTGCGTGCATCCAACATTCCACATTTTGCTAGGGTTTCAGACTTAATTTGTGAAATTGCAGATATTAACTGGTGTATGTCGCGAGTCATCAGGTATGACTGTACAACAAATTTCATTGGAGAATGTGTTCGGACGGCAGCTAGCTAGCATATGATTGTTCCATTCGGACTCGATCGAAGTCTTCATTCTCAGAAAAAGCTAGAAAAAAAAAAATCAATTGGCTTGCAGGGAAGAAGCGCCCTGCCTCGTTTCTTTCTTGTTCGACATGACGCAGGCCTATGAAATTGATTCACTTAGGAAAGTCTTCTGGAGTCTGATGATCGAGTAAGTACCTGGATTTGGCGAATTCATGAAGGACTGGCAAGAGCCGCTCCTGCACCGAGCTCCTATTGGACCTCACCATGAGATCCCGCAGAGTGCGAGTGCTGAATTCCAGGCTCGCCGTCTTGCGCTGCATCTTCCATAAGTCGTGGTCCGTGTTAAAAATCCCTTGGCCTAGCAGGTCATGCGACGGGTACGTGAAGTGCCTCCCCTTTGGATAGTTTACGAAATTGGTCTTCAAGACATACTCCAAGTTCTCAGGCCTGTCAATTTCACCGAGAATCATCCATTAATCCCCAATCGTAAGAATGTAGAACTACTCAGCCACGTAGTGTAAAATCCCTCTTACGCAATTTTGAAGCCTACTTGAAAGAGTTTAGCAGTACGTCCATTGCTATTTGACAGCTTACGACATAAGTCCTACCAGCTTCAGCAAGTTTACGTCTTAAGGTAATAAATCTACTAATTCCAGTTTCATTATCTTAAGTGTGGATCGTTTCCTTCATCTTCACGAAACCAAACGCATACTACAGCATGCACCGTCCCTTACCTTAATTAGTACCAACATTACTGCATTCGAACTTGACTAGAGAATCCCCCTCCAGAAACGAATGACGAAAGTTTCAAGCAAATACCTCCCAGTCCCTCTCTTTCAGAAACCTAACTTGAAACCCGTAAATGGTTAGATTTTGCCTGCGTATAAAAAAAATTGTACGCAGCTCCAGCTGCAAGCGCTTAGGCAAGCAAGATTGTACGATCCCACTAAATTCAATTTCCCTCTCATATTGAACCGTAACACAGCAATCAAATGGAGCGTACTTGTCCATGTCCATATTTAATTCGCACTGTCGAACGTCCCAGGAGTCATAACTACTCATTAATGACCTGAACAGGACTGAACTGCAAAAGGATCAACTACCTACTGCAGCTGAAATTGATTAAAATATCCTGTTCAGAGACCTCGGTAGGCAAGCACTGATCTAGTGTAAATCCCGCCATGCCAAAATGCTCAAATGCTCCTACCTACACGTGGTGTTGAAATTCTGGAGGAAAAGGAATGTGAAGAAATGGGGATCGAGAAGTCTGAAAATCAAGCGCAAAAAGATCGAAAATTCATATCATTCTTGTATTCCCTGGACACCAAATCAAATTCTATTTGAATTGCAGCATCAGAGCGAGCTAGCCAGCGTCCATACTTACCTGCAGGTGGCCACGGCCGTCAAGCAGGTGCACTTGGGCGCAATGGAAGTGTAAGTGCCGTTGTGCTTCACCAGCATGTCGGTCGTCCAGTCGTGCATGCGCGGCAGGTTCCACAGAAACTGAGGCATGGTGCCGAAAATGGGCCAAACGATGGGACCCTTGATACGGCCATACTTCAGCACATGCCACGCCAGGAAAGAAACCACCAGCGTCACCACCACTTGCGCCGTCACGGAAGAATCCAAAAGCAGCAGGCCCAGCGTCGCGGCTCCTCGCGGCTGGCCATGGAAGGCCGCCTGCGTGAAATTCTCCGAACTGCATTTCGCCATGGTCGCCATATCGCTTCAAGCTGCTGCCAAGGAAATTAACCAACAGCCAAGCTAATGCTAAAAGCTCGCTTAGCTGGACTCGGTAGATCAATGCTCGCATATCCTCATCAGTTCAAGTCGTCCACTCCACTCTCAGCTAGCACACAATGCGCGTGCCAATGTGTGAAACTCGCCAGTCCCCCTACCAACTTCACCTAAACCCAAAATGCTAGCTCCACAAAACACTTCAAAGGCAAGCTCCCAGCTGAGGAACTCACACGCCCTCACCTCCGATTGCACCCATCTCCCCAAACATTCTGCTACTGAAAAAGACAAACCTGGACATGCAGCTCCCGCGCTTAACTTGCTCCTCAGTCACCAGCTCACTTACTCACTCACTCAAGTGCCTCTGAGTGACCCGTTTCATGTCGCTACGGACTCCCAGCAAAGTGTCATGTCCTCCGTCCACAGACACATGCACGAACTCAGATCTATTCCTCCTCCACACGCACGGAGCCAAGAGCTACAGACACAAACCTTCGAAAACTACACGGTTTCTTTCCTTCCAGCGAACACGAAGAATGACAGCAACTGAGCCCGTCACGGCCTTCTTTTCCTCTCAACTGCGGGAGGGAGTGATCAGTACGTAGCACAAGCAGTTCCAAACTTGGACGCGAGACAGGAATTACGTCACGAGGCTCCTAGCAAGCTCTCGTCAGCTGGGAAATGGAGAGTGGAATTGGAAAAGGGAGGCTCCAATCCATAGCTGCAATGGGAGCGCATTCAAATGGCTGCTGTCCAGGGGTCTGTCTGCGAGCAGCTGGGCTCATTAAATGATGGTCACCACTGATGACTCATGCACTAACAGTGGCAGGGGAGTGAGGCGCTTCAAGAGTTCATTCATAGGGAAACTCTGGTGGGTTTATGTACAGCTACCCGGGAAGCCAGGTGGGGGGTCTGAGCTTGCCAACTCAGCTCCTTTGCCCTTGGTGACGTGTCACTCTAAGTGAGTAGGTGGCCGACCCAAGGGTCCCAAGGGAAAACATTGAAAAAAATTTATTTGCCACAAATGATTATATACATGACAAAATATTGACAAACACATTTGATAAAAATAGAATTAAGACGTACCGTCAAAATTTGGGTATCACTTTGTGGTTTACATATCATATTAAATCACCTACAATCTAAGAAAATGTACTATATAAAATCCTTACAAACTAATATGTTGGATTCAAAAAGATTGTGGTGAAAAAAATTAGTTTGGTTGCTAAATATAAATTAAATTATTTTGTAATAATCATGTATTGGGACAAATATCTTCAAAGTAGATGCAACAATGAATCAAGTTGCAACCTATAGATCATCTATGATTGTAAATGAAATTCCAAGCCTAACCTTTGATTCATTAAGAATCTTCAAATTTTCATTCAAGTTAATATTATCTATATTTTTCTCTATATATAATTTTTTTGAAGCATATGTACGTCAACTTCTTACAATACCAATGGAAGTGGGTCTTAAATGGTGTACAACAGTGTGCAATAAAATATTCAAGTCATTAAGACTAAAAAAAGAAGCATAGGTGATTTTTGGAGTGATTATGAATCCCTCTTCAATAGCTGAGTCCATTGGGTGTAGTTAGCTTTAGAATTCATTTGCTTCCAAACCATAATTCATTTGCCTTTTAGTTCAAGTCTTTTTAGGATTGCAGTATATAGAGGATACTACTACATTGATGTTTGCTCATTTGAATTTTGTCTACTCATTTTCAACATACAATATACAAAGTGAAACTCAATAAAGCATAGACTCAATTTTTGAAGTGATTATGACTTACTATATGTGAAATTGACTACATAGGAGCCTTAGGCATCAAAATGAGTCATGTGGTTCAATGGGATTCAAAGCGTCAAGTGTTGTTTATATAAGGTAGGAGGTTTAAGAAGTACATAGGCTCTAAAATCACCCTCCTTCTCAAATGTACACTATTTGTACATGTTGCTTTTGCAGAGCCTTTCGCAATGTACAAACAATGCACATCTAAGAAGGTGGGTAATTAAGTGGGTAATTTTAGAGCCCTATGTCATTTCAACTTCAAAATTTCATAATCAATTTCACAAAGCTGACAAAAAATATAAAATGACTTTGTATTATAATACTCCCAACAATCCTTTACAACTTGCAAAACCCTTTCTTTTCTATTTCTTTCATACTAACTTAAGGTAAAAGCATCATTCAGTTGTCAACCACGCCCATTGCCCAACGTGTAGCGTGCACTATTTCCAACCTAAGGTTGGAACTCAAGCCTAAATTTTTTTCTTATGTCCTTTTCAAGGTTGGGACTAACATGGTTATGACACACGTCTAAAAGCAGTGAACACGAAAATAGGAAGTAGGGAACACGAAAGTAGTTCTTCGATGATTGGAATGACAATACTCTAGACATTGACTTACCATGGGTCAACAATACTTTTTGGCTCCCAAAATTCACTGCTAGTAACCTCAAATTCAGGAATAAAAATTTGAAAAAATTAAAGAATCCCCCTGTTTCCTCTCTTCCTATAGGCAAAATTTTCACCACTTCATACTCCTTGGTCACCATGTGGTGGAAATTCGCTGAAGTGATCCACTATTGGTGCTTTCTACCTTAACTTCCTCACTCTCGAGGTTGCCCAAGTTGATGCGTGTTTGTCTTGAAGGTAGCATATTACACTGCTTAAATTCCACAAACTAGTTTTGGGATCACGCCCGGTGAGGAGGTCTTCTTTGTACCAACTCCGGGTGGTCGAGAGTTACATCATTCCATCCAATGTTGTTGTCGCACACGTATGCGAGGAGACTCCGAAAGTGGACGCGTTTGTACCTTCAGTTGCACTGATGGTGGACGCATTTGTACCCTTGGCCACACCTGCAGGCTGGGTACGGAGAAGGCTCTATTTTCACAGCGAGGAGGGAGGCTAACTAACTCATTAACCCCTCACCGCCCAACGGGACTAAAAGTATCCTCTCACAGTCTAGCAGTCAACTTCAAAGTGTTGTACCTTTTGCATCCAATGTCCAAATTCAATAAAACTTGTTGGGAAAGTTGCACATGATAGTCTATTTTTTGTGATAAAATTTTCAGATTTATCCAAGATGTGATGAGTTTTTGAAAGTCATTCAAAGTTCGCAGGTTCAATTTGAGTTAACCACACTGCAATGAGATGGCTGCAACTTCGGGGGCTTGTATCTTTTTCATCAAATGTTAGTTTTCAATAAAAATTTGTTGGGTTTTGTTCTCCATAAAGTCTACTTATTGTGATAAAATTTTCATGTCAATCCAAGTTGTTTTGAATGTTTGGGAGCAATTCCAAGTTCAAA
Source organism: Climacium dendroides (assembly GCA_950106755.1). Lineage (NCBI taxonomy): Eukaryota > Viridiplantae > Streptophyta > Bryopsida > Hypnales > Climaciaceae > Climacium > Climacium dendroides. Next base: position 33,000,084 of record OX467084.1, on the reverse strand, counting down.
ATCCAGACATTTTTGCATTTGAATAAACTTTGGCAGCTTATAACTTCTTCAAACAGGGTTTGTTTTCAATAGTTTTTGTTGGAAAAGTTGTGCATACTAGTCTAGTTCTTGTCGTAAAAATTTCATGTCAATCCAAGAAGTTATGATTGACTGAGAAGCATTTTAGTAGAGGTAGGTTCAGCCATAGATGTGTTTTTTTGCTACTTTTTTCACTGTTTTTTGACATTTCAAAACAATTTTGCAAACACAATGAGGCAATTGAATGATTTTTTTTCCCACCAAAGTGTTTGTCTTTTGATTTTAAATCACTTTGTAGTTTAAATTTTTTTCATTTGAGTAGGTTTAGAAATTGAATTTCACCTCCAAATGTGTTTTTAGGAAAATTTCAGCATCTTTTGTCAACACTAAAACATTATAATCTTTCAATCTATACGGTCAAATGACCCCAAATTTGATTAACACCATTTACAACATGCACACTACAAGATTGTACGGTTGAGATTTTCATAACTTACTCACATTTAGACTTATAAAACTTGAAAAGCAAGGTTGTTTTTTGACATGGTTAGGCCTTGGGCAGTGAAGGGTTAAGGTAGCTGATCCATTTCCAAGCAATTAGGCATATTTGGAGCGGAGTTTTTTTGAGTGTGGAATTTTTACCATGTACTGAAATAGAGTTTAGAAGGATTGTATGTTATTCCAAATTTTTTATTATACAAAATATAATTGTTATGAATTTTTTTGAAAGATTTTCTTTGACTTGTAATGGTAATATAGACCTTTCAATTTCTAACCATAGATTGATTGCAAAATCGACCAAGGGTTGGTTGCAATATTGATAGCCTTACAACCAATCATAATGTGTCACAACTGCTCCTTGAACTGCACCACAACTTCACGGAGAGAAAGCATGACTTCATGGAAAGAAAGCAGTCTACAATTTAGATTGGAAATATGGGGGGTGATAGTTGGAAATGGATCGGCTACTAAGGTGAAGCCACTCATAATCGATAAATTAACCCCTGAGCGCCCCATTGCCTCAAATATGGCCTCTCAAAACTCAAAGATCTCCTTGTTTGACCATTATAATCTTTTTAACGGTACGGTAAAAGGACTTGTCCTTTTCCCTATAGCTCCGGCCCTATCTCTACTATCAATCGGTAGAGTCAATTTATGTGGATCTCATTTTACATGATAGTTTGATTGGAATGAATTGAGAAGGGTCTGAATTTTGGCAAATACAGTCTGGGCACTCAAGGGTTAAGCCACGGCGGATATGAGCTACAGCAATATTTGGCAAAGCAAATATTACCAAAGTGCAAAGATAGAAATGGCGATGTAGTAGAAAGTTTGGTGAATCTACAACTTGAATTATGAAAGCCTGAAGTTGGGCTTGACCCATGTCCAATGTCTAAAGTCTTACAAAATTGATCACTGGGAGAGTACTTGTAGGTAACTGGCACACAAACAAAAGGAAGCACAAGTTTTGTAGCAATGTCGGGACCACAGTGGTTACAGAACTCAATTTTTTTTAATTCAAAATTAATGCAAATGAATCCCACCCTCTCCTGGATTTGAGACACCCTACTGATTGCCTATGGGGCATTGGTTTTAGGGTAATGGGTGCATAATATTTACCGAAAATTAAAGTGAGGAGGCCATAAAAGTCAGCACCTTATTGTAGATCCTCTGGTTTGAGGGGGAGACTGGCAGGGATTAATAAGTTAGCTTTACACATGTGATGGATTTTATGGGAGACCTTGATTTGGAAGTTGGGTGAGTAAGCTTTAGGCTTACTCACTGCAGGACAAAGTCAAACAAAGTGGGACCCACAGGGTGAAAACGTAGGATTTTATCCCGGGGGAAAACGAAGGAATTTTTTTTTTAATTCATGGGTGAATTTTTTTTTTTGCTAATTTTGAATTTATATTTGTAATTCGAGATCTCAAATGAGCTTTGAGGGGTGAAGAACAGACCCTAGACATGGCACAAAATAGGGGGGTAAGATTTTACTTTTACCTTGGAGAACTTGCATGTTAATTTTCTCCTTGTCGGTTCTACTTCATGGGACGGATTTAGCGTCTTGCTAGGACACTTGGACCTTGAGTTTGTTTGGGTAGGCCTCTTCTTCCCTTATTTGCAGCATAGCATTATGAACCAAGCCTAAAGGGGGATTTTTGCTTCCGCAAAAGGGGGAGCCCCCTAGCACCATACTGTACAATATGGTGGCCTTTGACGACACATAACTAAACAACCAATGACCTTGATTGTAATTTAACTAAATTTTTTCCTAAGTATATAGAAAGGAATTATACCTCCTAAGAAGTAGAGAATTCATTGTTTAACAATGTTATGAGTGGAATGAACTTCCTCATTATCTTAAAATAATAGGAAGATTTGTAAAGGTCATGTGAGATTTATGTTTAGTAAAATCTAAACTTGATCATAACCAAGTCAACTACACCCCATTTCAAGATAAATGGTGGCCTAAGCTCATTGGATGACAAGAGGCATGTTCATTTCCATATTGTATGGGTGCTTTAGCAATGCCCTCCACTTATTTACTAAAGTCTCAAGGCACTTTTCATCAAATTCCATTCAAAATTGTCATTTCTATTGCAAAGTGTATAAACTTGTAGACGAAATTTCAAAGACTTTGACCAAGAAGATTGCAAGATATATTTGCGTTTAAAGTAAAAAAAATTGATTTTTTGCACCTTGCATGCTTAGATTTTAAGATTTTGAATCTTCTTAGCTTAAAATTTTTGCACTACACATATTGAATTTTTTTTAAACTACGTTGAAGAATTGAATTGAAAGTCTAGGAAAAAAACTTCAAAAAATACTTGTTTGGTTTTCATTCTTTAAAAATTATTAATTATAATTTATTATTTTGGCAAAAAATTATAAGTTAAAAAAAACTTACAAGTATTATTGAATTTTTAATGATTATTTGTTTTTTTAGGTATGAATGTCTTTTTTACTACAATCGCTAAAATGACATAGAAACACTAGTGCCCTACAATCAAATCAAATTTAGGAAAATAATTGTGCTTTCTCAAAAATCATTTGTATTGTAGAATTATGGTTTAAATTATTGTAGACAAGGAAAAGGCCCACAAAAAAACCGACGTGACAACTTAGACTTTGGGTCTTCTTATGAGTTGTTTCCCAAGATTTTCCACTAGTGTACTTATCATTATACAATGGGTTATAAACTCTTAAAATTTTAGGTTTTGCCAACAAACTAAAAAATTCAACTTGTGCATGCATGATTTTTAAGACTACCATTCTTCTTTTTTATTGAACTAATCAAAGACATAATAGAATTCTCTTATCCAAAGTGAGTCCACTTCCTACTTCAAATGCATTGACCAATGGAACCATATTATGTAAGAGCATTTGCACTTATGCTCTAAACAAGTGGCCTTGACAATTTTTTGAGGTCCCGCATGAGAAAAGGTCCCCCACTGAGGTCTTTGCAACCAATAAAATGTAAGCATGCTCCATAAAAACAAGTTAGGATCCATAACAATCAAGGGGTTATACAATCACTTCAAAGTGTAGCTTTTGCATATCTTTAACATTGTTTGGCCTTATGAGGTTGTTCCCCTATTTTAGAGCATTGTGAATTGGAGGGCGTCATATAGTTGTCTAGAGTTGGAAGTATGAACAAGAGTGGATGACTCATTATAGACCTCAAAAGCAAATACAACTTAGGCCTTCTATGTAATAAATTGAGGTCTACTTTTCTTGAAAATGGGTGTGGGTTTTCTAGCCCTTACACCCAAGGTTGATGCTTTGAGTTCTAGATTAATAGATCATGTTATCTTGGGGAGTCCATTTTCCCTTTTTGCATTGAATTGGATGTGTAAGTTAAAAATAGGCTTTGAGAACCTAGACAATTGGAGACCATAATGCTCAATTTCGAGACTCTAGAGCATCTACATCTTTCTTCAAGATAAATGACACACAAAATTAGTTCAAGAGGGATCAAGCAAAATTCAATTAGGAGTGCCAACTTTGTTTACCCACCCTTGCACACAATGGAGGCCCAAGATTGAACGTGTGTGCCTTCCAACTAGGATAAATCTATTTAATAAGTTAGTTATCTTTGGTTGTATGACATATTATCCTAAATCTAAACTCCATATAGCAACTCACCAATTTCCAAAGGGCTTGCTCATTTTTTTTATTACTATGAGATCATAGGTAAATGCCTTTGATTTCTACAAGCCCCAGGACAAACATCCAAACTCTAAATTTGGAGTGTGGGTATGGGTGGTTCTAGAGGGATTGAAATGATTTGCATTTGGATTGCCTTTGAGTTTAATCGGTCTTCACCACCACTCATCAGCTTAAAAAGAAATGTAGTTGAAAAATGAAATTTCAACTCTGCATTTATTGTAGATGATACCAAAAGGAAATCAATCACAAAAAAATTGAAATAAATGATGGATAGCAAGGTGAACTCTAAAAATTTGTAAAAATATTGAACCTCTATACATAAAAGTGGTGGAGCTATGGTGTGGTTCTCACACATAAATTCTTTTTTAAAAATTCTCTTGTAATGACTCAATGATACAACTAGACCAAAATTTCAAGAATCCTCATATTTGATAAATATAGAAGGAAAACTAGTCTAACACAATTCGTGAACTAATTGCTACACCTATAGAACCACCTTTAGTGAATTCCACCTTTGGTCAAATTTAATACAATCAAAGTGAAAATGAAATGTGAAAGGTTAGGTGAAGGGTGCAAATGAAAATCATTCAAGGCACCTTTACACCTCTCAATAAATGGTAATAGGCTTGACTAAGGGAGGTTTTATACTACACTAATAATGATGGTCACTAGTGTTACGTACACTAATTGGTTTCAAAATGATACAAGATTTTACATGTGATGATTATTTTTTTAGCAATTATACTAATAGAGATCCTTTTCTTTGAATAATATTGATTTCCATGCTTTTGGTAAAAAATTCATCATACTCAAAAACTTATGACATATTAAAATCAATTAGTGTGAGTAACACTAATTATCATCGTTAGTGTAGCAACCAAGGACCATGGCCACAACATTTGGTGCATTATAATTGGAGAGCAAGAAGGAGCCAATCCAAATTTACTTTATTCTAGTAAATTGTGACCATGGCTTAAACTAAACAAGAAAATTCTAGAAAATTCTAGAAGTCCAAAAATAAATTAGGTTTCATGGTCTTTTAGATTTTCTTGATGAATCAAGTCATTGTTATGGAGAATGAGTCACCCCAACAAAGATAATTGGGCTTTTCTTATCATTCTTTAATATTTTTTACTAGTGGAGTTGTTGTTTTGTTGTTGTGAATATAATTTTTTAACTTTTGAAATGTAGTTTTTACTTAAAAAAAACATAATTTACCTACTAGATTATTGTTTAACTACAAAAATGAGTTTTTGTCATAGAAATCGTCGATACATTGCAAAATATGAAAGTTTATTGAAATTATTATATAATTAAGTACATTGTAAAAATACGCTAGAATAATGACATGGTCATTTATATAGTAGTTTTTCATTTTACACTCTTGAAGGTGACCAAAGTTTTTAGAACAAATTTAGTAGTTTCTTCCTTTATTTCATTGCAACCTAATTTTTGAGGTTTTTCTAGAAGGTAAGAGGAAAGGAGAGAAGCTAAGTAAAAACAAAGAATTGAATAAATGATCAAATCTATTTTTTAAGAATTTCATTACAAAACCAACCACCATACTTTGGCCAAGTTCACTTTGCACTATTAGAGGATACCAATGGGTGTTGAAAATTTGGTCTTGGTCATGAATCTTAGTTGCTAGTCTAAAGCCCCCTATGTCTCTACATGTGCTTATACAATTCATAAATGATGCTATGAGATCAATGTTTTTTTTTTTATTGAAATCTTCATTGAGTAGGAAGATGCTTCTATGAATTTGGTTTTATGACAATAATTTGGGTGGTAACGAAATTCAAGGAAGTTGGTGGAAGATTTATTTTTGGGTGTTTTAGATTATATTTTAGATGTTCCATGACCCCCATATAAAGACTGTTGTGTATTCTTAGGACAAGACACTTTGAAAATTCATAGAAGTTTCAATTTTTATTGGAAATGTATATAATGCCAATAGGTTTTATTTTGTGAAAATTCCACATTTGTAAATAATAAATACGACTCAAAGAGTTGTCCATATATATAGGCCCCTTTTGTTGTATGCATTGGTGATGCTCTAAGAAGAACAAATTGTAAATTGAATCAAATGGAGGAGCCCAAGATTTTCATTACATTTGTGATACCCTTCATAAAGGTTAGATTCAACATAAATCAAGTCATTTTGTTAAAAAAAGAAAGGGCCACATGTCATCTTGTGAATAATATCGGGTAATGTGGCCCCTTGAGAATCTCATGTGGAAATTCAATTTGAGCACTTGAGTGTCAAACCACACCTTCACCTACAGGTACAAGAATGGCTCCATTTGCAAAATATAGGAAGGTAACAGGCTATAAAATCACACAAGTTCTAGAATCGCCTACTTTCTCAAATGTAAACTATGTGTATATATTGCTTTTTCATAGCCTTCAGCAATGTACAAACAATGTACATTTGAAGAGGTAGGTGATTTTTGAGCCCTATGCCATTTCAACTTCAAAAATTAAAAATTAATTCCACAAAGCTTCAAAAAATAGGAAACAACTTGGGTTAGATGTCAAACCCACTTGTCTTTCAAGGAAAATTTATTTACTGAGAATTTAATTTGAAGAAGCTTCGCCTCCCCAAAATTCAGTTTCAGCTATTAAATGGGCAATTCCTGAGCCTGTGACCTTAATGAGATTGATGGAGCATGTCCCTGCAAGCAATCAGGTCATGTGAATGCAAGAGTCAATCTTAGTCAGTAATCACTTTTATTACCAACCCGAGTCACTCACTGAGTCATTAAGGTAGGAGGTCCATTAATCGACCACCTACCTTAATTTTGGGGAAGTGAAATATTTTTTCAGTAAATTTTTCTTGAAAAAAAAAGTGAATTTGGCATCTAACCCAAGTTGTTTCATATTTTTTGGAGCTTTGTGGAATTAGTTATGAATTTTAGAAGTTGAAATGGTATAGGGCTCTAGAATCACCCACCGCCTAAAGTGTACACTGTTTGTACATTGTTAAAGGTGTGAAAAAACAACATGTACAAAGTGTGCACATTTGAAGAAGTGGGTGTTTATAGAGCATGTGTGCTTTTAGAACCTCCTACCTGACAATTGGATGTTGTGTTCTTCTTAACTTGGTCCCCAATACATTTTTTTAAGTCATCGCAACATGCCATCATAGGCTTATCAAGATGATGACCTATTTCCAACCACTTAATCCCTAAAGGACCGAGTTTTTTTTTCCGAGAGACGTTGTTAAAAACTACGGGTTTTTGGTATGTTATTCAAAATTCAAAATTGAATCTTTTTTTGAAACTTCAACTATACAAAATTGAAGTAAAGTGTTTGACCTAAGTGTGGAAAAAATTTCAGACCCATTTGACTGCACGGATTGAAAGATTATAACATTTGAAGTGAGAATTTTTTCTTTCATTTCTTGTGAAATGGGATCAACATACTTCGGGTCCTTTTAGAGTACAATTTTTGCTCTACAAAGAAATGAGGATTTTGAAAATTCATAAGTATATGATGTTAGGTTCATTCATGAAAAATTTTAGAAGCAACTGAGAGGGTTAGCTTATACTAAATCACCTTACAATGCAAGGAGGTTAAGTGAATTGGCAATACATGAGTCATTTTTAGATCGATGAATTCTTGTGCTATGAGGAAAATTTTTCTTTAAAATCCAAATGGTGAAAATTTAGATACAAATATTCAGAATATGTAGAAAAAATTTCAAGAATTTTGACTTTACAATTTGTAAGATAATAGGACTTGAAGTTAGAAGAAAATATTTTTTCTTGAAACTGCTCCAATATAGCTAACAAAGTTTGACTCCTCTTAGAATGAGATTTAAAGACTAAAATTTGTTCTTTTGAGAAATTGTATGCCATATTTTATTAGTTACATACATGCCAAATTTCAAAAGTTGATGAGATTTTTTGCAAAAGATTCTCCAAAGATTTTCAAATTGCCTAAGCTACCCCCAAAGTTTAGGGTGTAACTTTTGATTCGGACATCCAATTGGAAAAAAATTGGTTTTTCACTAAGGAGGTATATATTCATACATTGTATCCAAATTTCATGAACATCCAATAAAAAATGACTTCGTAAAAAAGCTACCCAAGATTTCTTGCATACGTTGAACGGACACTTGGTCCTTCAAGGGTTAAGCAATTCAACCTATTTGTGGTATGGAGAGGGTTGAGGAAAAAAATTTCCCGTATAGAGAAATAGATGTAAGGAGGATTTCACAATTTTTGACATTTTTCCTTCAAAAACAAAATTATCATGAATATTTTTCCGTCAAGATTTTTTTGTCCCTGTAGTCTAAGATTTTGTCGTTTCTCAAAACCCAGGACTAAGTATAGGGGTTCTAAATCTAAAGGGAATGGTCAAATCGTCTATCGTTTTGCAGCTAGAAGTCACTTGTAAATCAAAAGAAAAGGGAATATACACACAAATTACAAAAAAACTACTTCATTCACTCTTATTCCCAAGGTATAATTTAGTTGCCAGTCCATTAAATAATGTTATGGACGCATGAAATGCTGTCCCAGTCCTACCTAGTGTGCTAGGGTAAACTTTTAACAAATAGTCAGGGTTGACCACAATTTGTCAAATGCATGATCTATTACTAGACAAATGCATATATAGTATAATATAATATATAATTGTACACATGTTCATTAATTACTGGTGATTTGCGTTACCATGACAATTGGTCCAGTTACTATTTAACTAGCTTAATTACTAGTTTAGATGAGTAACAAACCAGTCTCGGTCCTACAACAATTTGTCCCTATCTAATGCATTGGGAATGAGTGTTTTATGCAATTCTCCAAGCTTAGTTTCCACTGCACAATCTCAACAATTTGTCAATATGCACAATTTATCTCAAATCCATGAATCAGCTAGATGCACATGATCCCACCAATAGACTTACAGATTCAATGAAACTAACTCACAAACTAATTGTCTTATTTCAAAATGAATTCACTCTTTTGGACCTGTTCTCACAACTCGTTGTTCAATCACTATATCATGCAAGTTCTGTGATAACTCATAAGACAATTAGTCAAACTCAATTTTCACCTATCCAGGACTTTACTCTTACTTTATTTCACACATCAATATGATCTCATCACTAATACCATTTGACTCTGCAAAATCAACCCTTTGACAATTCGTACAATTATTTCCAAACTATGAATTAGAGATCAAAAGACAATTTGTTAAATTTCCCAAATTGAGAATAAATTACTTAACAAATTGTAAATCTCAAGAATTGATTTTGGACTTACTCCACAGTCATGCAATTTAATTCACATACAACAATGGACTCACTTCTCACAATCACATGCAACCATCATTCAAATTAAATCACAATTCAATTTTAATTCACAAAGACACTTTGTCACCATCCAATTGGTCCGCCTCAATCTGTATCCAAGTCACGCAGCTTACACATCATATGCACAACAAGTAATTTTATTATAATGCAAGTATTGAATTTTTATATCAAGTTTTTTTCTCTTTTAATTATTCTCAGATTTTATCAATTCCAATTCAATATGGAGGTCGCTACTCCATATTCATAACAATGACAAATTGTCTTCAACATATAGTAAGCAAAGTCAATCACCAGATCTCTATTTTTAAATGACAACTTATAGATGCGTCCTTATTCAATTAGACAATTTGTAATGCAAATGAATTCGATCTCTGGTTCAATGCTAACATCTTAACAAATTGTTCAATTCACATGCAATTCAACTAATCACAGTTTCACAACAAGATTTGATCACTGGATTCTCAAATAATTTGCACACATTCCACACAATTTTGTGATACCAATTACTGGTTGGCAATTTCACTTGTCAATTTGTCCAACTATCTGATCCCTTCACTGGTTCCAAATAACATGATACCACAATTTGTCCTTCATCAATAATTACATTTGAAGACCATTTGTTTAAAAATCAACTTACCTGGAGTTGACGGTTCTTCTACTGGGTCTTCACAGCCTTGCTCCACGCTCACATTCCTCAGATAATTCGTTTCTCCATTTACTTCATCTCCTCCATTGACAATTTGTCTCCAAGCTTAATCAGCCTTTCGAACTCCACTCTCTTTGCGTATTCAATCACTCATCGCCACAGACAACTCGTTTTGACTCTCATCGTCACAGATAAATTTCTCAATTTGTTTACCGAAATGAATTCTCACAGGATTCAACCAAAACTCCCAGTTTGTTTAAATTTAATATTTAATTCTAATTATAGGACAACGTGTCAAGAACAATCTATACAATTTAAGCAATCCAAAAACAGTTACTTGATCACTCAACCTATACACACAAACAGGATTTAACAATTTGTCAAACCGATCAACAATATGCGCACACACACAACAGTAATATTCAACCTCAATATGACAATTCGTTCACAATGATTGATTCTACAAGTTAGATCATTAAATCAATGTGCGATTACAACGACAATTTGTCAACAAGCACAACAACTTGCAATCGCACAATAACGCAAATATACACAACAATCGTCCACACACGCATACACACACACAATTATTTTCGATAATTAGACTTAAATAATTCACACTTAAGAATTTTGTAATTGAGTTCAGAGGCAATTTGCACTCAAAGCTGGCCCAATCACTGGTGCTCAGTCCGACAATTTGCTTAACTCAAATTCACAAAGCAATCAGGACCCACCCAGGAACAACTGATGCCAACAGCACTCCCTGTGCAAGACAAATAGTTCAAAGACAAATTGTATTACATATGAGCTTTGAAGGAGTTCACAATTTACAAGTTGACAAAGTGGCACGATTACACTGGCACACACAGGTTAGAAAAGACTAGAGCTGGTTTTTGAAATTGAGAGAGAGCAAACCACGACAAATTGTCTGCCTATATGCCACTGAGGAGGTACCAATCGCTATCAAGACAATTCGTCACGGTTCCTATCCAACTGGGATACAACTTTCCAAATCACTCGACTAATTGTCATTCATTACTATATAATCGCTAAGTCTAATAGTTTTCATCCTCCTTTTTAACTACATTAGACAATTAGTTAAAAACTCAAAAATTTGGACGCTCACATAGCCCCCTGCTTAAAGCATTGACGCCCTCGTCAATGGAAACGAGATCTCTTGTAACGCTGCTGCTCTTGTCGCCTCTGCTGCTGAAGTTCCATCTTTTCCACTACCTTGCGAACGTCTTGATCTCTGGCCATTAGTAGTGGATTTCCTTCTCGCTGGGATTCATACCACATCTTCCACGCCTAGTACTGAGTGCAAGGGAATTCGTTGATGAAGCAAAGATGTGCTCCTGCCCAGAAATGTGTAATCACTAATATTTCTACCAGCCTATGCCATCTTGCACTCTGATATTGGATCTTCAACTTCAAATGGAACTCTGGCCGCTGCTTGTCAAATTGGTTGATGTTCGCCACAATCTTGTGTTGTCGACACATGGCGGACAAGAAGTTACAAAATACTGCGGCCCTAAAGCAAACCGGGTCTGTGTGGAAAATATGTTTATGATAGAACATGTCATACGCCTCAACGCAGTGCTCTGGGGTTGAAAATTGACCCGGAATAATCAGCCAATTATACTCCACTGAACTTAAAGTAGCAGTGGGTTTCCACTTATACCGCCTGGGACAATTACAGAAATGACCATTTGTCCGGACCGCTGGGGGCGGTTGCATTTGCCAATCCTTTGAAATCTTGGGATAAACTTGGTCATAGGTTATATCTTCAGAGACTGTCTGTCCGTAATCCTCCAAAATCCATTGCATCGCTTTCCAAGACGGGATTGGTGATTCCACGTGCATATTCCCGAACATTGCTTCATACTTCCCCCAAAACTTGTGTGTCAACTCAGATCCAGACACTGGTGGTTGAATATTAAGCCAATCTCGAGGAGTGTAAGTTGGAGGAGGCAGCTCGAATTCACTTGAGGTCCTGGTATCTGGAAAAAATGGGTTTCCTCGCTCCACGCCCTGCAGCATCATCTCAAGGCGTTGGAAAGCCTGCTGCAGGTTATAAACATAATGACTACTTGTCATTTCCCCTCGGATTGCTACCATTTCTCGCTTCAAACAATTGGTCATAACTTGATGGATTACTATTGCCTCCCCTGGCTGTTTGATACTATCCCTCAACTGCCTCAACTCCTTCTGCCAAGCCTCCGACAATTCGTCAGCCAATGGGCCATCAGGACGAATTGCCGAACTATAATCGATAATTCTGACTCTCCTTACTGGTTCCTTTGGACAATCCCCTCTCCTTTGATTCTCCAATAGCTGCTCTAAACCAACGTAATACATCAAGGCCCGCGCTCCAATATCGCCAATAGGGAAAAACAACACTGACCAATCATCCAGAATAAGATCACCACGCACCAGAATTTCACAAAACAAATTCTGTTGGTTTTCAGCAAGGGCCGATACCGTCCACAATCGGTCAAAAGTCTCCATCACGATCGTATCACCTCTCTGCAAATCCATAATATCTAAAAAGACATCTCGCTGAAGCTCATAGGCCCGAAATAAGGAAATGGATGGTGGAGATTGAAGCTGATGCTGCCACAACGCATCTTGTAAGTTTACAACAATCTCCTTCAACACTTCCATGTTAGCCTGTAATTCATCGTTGGAGGTGATCAACATCTGTAGGTTCTCTTGAAGGGCCTCTGTATTCGACGAATTGTCACCGGTAGCATCGTTAGGTCGGGTCTGTTGCTGGGGCTCTTTTAGTGCTGTCAATTGGTCTTCAGCTATCTCGAGTTGACATTGGAGAGCTTCTTTCTCCTGCTGGGCCTTAGTACGAATTGTCTTTATATTCTGCAAATGTGCTTTTATTTCATTCGCTTGCTGTTGATTTCTGGTCTCCAACTCCCGTACCTTGCCTACATGACGCTGCTCCTGCAACTGAATTTTCTCCAAGTACTGTGCCTTAACTATTTTCCAACCTTCCTTCTCTCTTTTCATGGTAGCTTGTAAGGCTTCCAAGTTACCCTTCTGTTCCACATTACATTTGAACAACTCGTTCGCTCGTTTGTTAGAATCTACCACCTCCTTCTTCAACTACTGAATCTGTAGCTGTAATTGAGCTTCGCTGGTGACACTTTTCTGCAGCTCGTCTGTCAACACTGCCACCTTCAGTTGTAACTCCTTATTTGGCTGCACCATATTTAGTTTCGGCCTAGGACTATTCATCACCTCCGGACCAGTTGTCTTCTCTCCCTTTTGCTGGTCCTCCACTGGCTCTTCTAAGTTTACTAAGCTTGATTGCTCTGGTGTCCGAGATATAGGCTTCGGTGGGGATAGAGTGGATGGGTCCTCTTGTGGCTCCACTGTACTACCACTATAAGAAAACCTTGTTTTACGTGACGGATTGACATCAAAAGGAACGGATTTTAGGTGACATCAAAAAAACAAACCCATGTTTTTATGTCAACAACGATGTCCATTGATGTTATATTGAACATTATTGTTGACATAAAAACATGGGTTTGTTTTTTTCAATATCACCTAAAATCCGTTCCTTTTGACGTCAATAAATTTTGGTTTCTTATAGTGTACTTATCCCTGGTTTATCCGATCCTTGACCTGTTGTCTTCGTGGGCTCTCGAACCTTCATTAGTTGAGCCAAGATATCATGCTTGGCTGGCGACCGACTGATCTCTGAAATGTAGGAAGCAGAGGCCAAGGAGATGGGATTCCTACTCTTCTTGAGGATCATCTCTATCTTGATCTGCTGATAGACAATTTGTCCCCAATCGAATCGTTGTCCCTTCCATGCGGCTACACCAACAACGATTGCCTCCACCGTAGCAATATCGGGTTTGGGCGCCAAGTAAATTCTTTGGTTGACAAATTGTAGCCACTGAGAGAGTGGAGGCTCCACCTTCATCAAGTCCCATCCTACTGGCTTCTTGGCGGCTTGAAACTTCTCACCAAATAGCTCTACTTTCAAAGTTTTGGTGAAGGCAAGAGCTAACTTTGGTGAATCACCCCCCTCTGGAAATCCTAACACCTCTGCAATCCTTGATGGATCAAACTGACATGGTCGTCCTTGAATCTTCAATTTATCGACCACTTGTCCATAACTAGAGACCTTGACAAATTGTAAAACTCGCTCCATATTTGGCTCTTTCCAGTCTCGATGTATGTATGCCCATAATCCAGCAGAAGTCATCACCTCCTTCTTGTGTTCATCAATTTGTTGGAGAAGGTCTGGCGCCAGCTTATACAAGGCAATGGCGAATGCCTTGAGCTGTCCTTTTGACGTCATCTGACAATTTGTCGCGGCCAAATTCAATTATACATTGTTAATTCATTGGCCACTCAATACATATTATCATCCACTGGTCTTCTTCAAAAAAAGTGTCCACCATTTCTAACAATCTCTCATTTATTTTGACAATTTGTTTCACTGGTCACTCGACAATTGGTTCATCATACATTCAAGTTCAATTGCAACACTCCAGCTTACCATTGCTCATTTTCTCTCAATCTCTCATTTTCTCTCCTATACAATCTAATTCCTTTCTTTCTGTCAATTTGTCCTGTTAGCTTACAAGAATTCTCTCCCTGAATCCCTCAAAATTACTGATTTCACTCGGAATTAGTTGCTTCCACTTGCTTCTTTACCCTTTAAACAATTTGTCTTCTTCTTACTTGTAGCACTTGTAGCAATATTAATTCATTGATTGAGTTTGATGCAGTCGTTAGAAATTATAATTCCTCTCTTTCTCTCGGCAGACCATTTGTCAAAGTTATAGAAACTTAACTCTCACCATGAGATTTTATTAAACAAATTGTCTCACTTTATTTCAGTCTATGCTTAATGATCCCATCTACTCCATATTATCATATTCTTTCAATCACTATACTGTATTGACAAATTGTTTCAGTACTTATGCTTTCATAATTCACTCGACTATTAGTCTGTAATTTCAATCATTCACTAATAGCAAATGAACCTCACCTTTGTCTGTCAACAATTTGTCTGTAAGTACTTGACTACTAGTCTGTCCGCTCGGCAATCTTCTCTTGTAATCTTGTTATACATAACTACATTACTTGGACCATTAGTCATCATCCTTCTCAAGATTTCCCTCGGCAATTAATCTCACAACTTAACTTCAACAAATTGTCAAATCTAAGTTTAATTATCTTCAATTATTGTATTCAGGAACTACTGGTCTGGAGCCTAATTGTTCTTTTATTTTAACTAATTATACAATATTCACTCAGTGTTATGCTCCTTGGCTTCCGTTTCAATTACAACAGCTGTTGTCTTTCTTTTCTTCTATCTTATTCAGATGATTTGTTGGATTATTTATCATGTTTTCAATTATTCTCTTGATTTTAAGCATTTTAATTACAATTTGTCTATTTAACTATTGGAATTTAACAGTTTATTTATAAGTCTTTTAAGCAAACATGACCAATTGTTTCAAGTTTTCTTAGCATGTTTTAAACTCTGGATTTACAATTTTCTCTCTTAATTTATCATGTTCTCTTTTATTTTTCAACTTGTCTGTATCTATCGACAATTAGTTCGTTCCCTCAACAATTGAGCAGTAAATAGACTTCTGTACAAATCATAAGCAACACAATAGAATTTGTTAGTATTGCCTCCATCAAGAATTGTTCAACACTTCCACAACTGTAGGAATGACAAATTGTTATCTCTCTGATTAATACCACAATTTGTCAACTGGTTTCTAAAGAAACACTCTACATCTTTAAAACTACAAATTGTCAATGTTAATTCTTTTAAAGCTCAGTATTAACAAGTTTAAACATCTACTAAGACTCTTATACACAAATTGTCGTCATTACCAAGAATGAGAATTACACTTTCTACTCATATTTCCTTTTACAATTTGTCTTCCTGATTGCAGTAAAGAACTCACCTCTTGCTATAGCAGTAACAGTCTTTCCTTCTCTGACCAATTGTCTGTAAATATTCCCACTGAAAGTAGATAACTTGTCAGCAATAGTTAACACTGACTCACAAATTGCAAAAAGTTAGTCATCCTTAGTTAAGAATCTCTAATTTCTATTAGAGCAACTTAATGAAATTTTGACAATTTGTCTTCTGTTATTACTACCACTTCCAAAACACCCTAACCACAATTAGGGTTTAGTTCAGACAATTTGTCTTCATGGTTTTGGATTAGTGTCGTATTAGCCTTTGTTAATCAACAATTTGCCAATTAATCACAATCACTAATCACTCAGAAACAATTCGTCCAAAAACAACCTGAACCACTCTCGCGGAAACTCTCGGGTTGTTTCCAATCAAATTGTTTACTTAATTGTTCTCCTACGACGACAAATTGTTACAACAGCAAGAGAGAGAAAAACTTTACCTCCGATTGATCCGCTCTGACAAATCATTTTTTTTTTAACTCTTATCGACCTCGATGACAATTAGTCTCCTCAACAACTCGCCCTAATCTCAGGACTCACAGCTTTGACAATTTGTTCCGCCCAAGTGAACAACAAATCGTCTTGAACAAGAATCGGGATTTTGGAAAGAAGGCTTGGTGACCGGCCAAGCCAGTTTCCCGGTCATTCCCGATTCTGTTCAAATTGTCCTGCTATTAATGCTCGCACTTATTCCAAAATCCATATTTGATTAATATTCGTCTGATAAATTGTTCTTTTTATTTATTCCCATTATTAGCTCTTTAATTTTCTAGTACTCCTTCCTTGTCAATTCGTCTTTTATTATTTATAAAATTTACTATAAAAATTATTATAAGTAGTAAAAATATTATTTTTATATTTTTATATTAACATTTCTTTGTAAAATTTTCAAATTTCATCAATTTTTTTTTTAGGGCAATTTGTTGTTATAATCATTATAGCCTGCCCCCTACTTAACCCATAACTTGTCCTCAAGTTATATAGGGTTTAAGGCGATAGCCATTGTAATGGGTCTCATGTTTATTTCCAGCAAAATCTTGAATTTCTATTGAACCATTAGGATATACATTTAAGACTTTATAAGGTCCAAACCACCTTATTTTGAATTTCCCTGGAAATTTTTGGAATCTACTATCATACAAAAGTACTAAATCGTTGGGTTGTAATTTCTTTGGTACTAATTTACTATCATAATAAGATTTCCTTCTATTTTGCATAGATTGCATATTTAAAAATGCTTGTCGTCTGGTTTCATCTAATCTTTCTAACATATAATACCGTTCCTTTAGAGATTCTTCATCCCCCAATCTATTTTCAAGAGCAATTCTTAAAGATTGTACTTCTAATTCAATTGGTAAAATTGCTTCTTGACCATAGACTAATTGAAAAGGAGTGCTTTTAGTAGTTACTTTATAAGCTGTCCTATATGCCCATAAGGCATCAAATACCTTGGTATCCTAGTCTGTATTTGATCCTTGGACTGTCTTTGTAATTATTTTACAAAGAATACCATTAGTCTTTTCGGTTTGTCCATTGGCTCGAGGGTGATAGGGACTAGTTTTTCTATGTTTAATAGAATATTTTTCGGTTAATTTAGCAATGGTGTCATTGAGAAAATGCGTTCCCCTATCACTAACCAATTCTTTGGGACAACCAAAGCGAGTAATAATATTTTCGTAAAGAAATTTTGCAACAGTGTTTGCATCATCTGTTTTGGTGGCGTTTGCTTCTACCCATTTTGTTACATATTCTGTTGCTACTAGAATATATCGTTTTCTACCATTTTTACTAGGTGGATTAATAGGTCCAACAAAATCTATACCCCATTTCTCAAAAGGAATTTGTGCTAAAATAGGGGTTAGGGGCATAGAAGTTGTAAGAGTAGGTTTTCCTACTCTTTGACATGGATCACACTTCTTTGCAAATGCCGCAGCATCAACAAACATAGTGGGCCACCAATACCCAGATTGTAGAGCTTTTTGAGCTGTAACTAAACCAGCAAAGTTTCCGCCACAGACATCACTGTGACATCCTTCTAGGATTAATGGCACTTCACTCGGATTAATACAACGTCTAAGAAGTCCATCGTTACCCTTTTTATATAAAACTTCCTCAATTAAAGTGTAAGGACTTGCCTTATACATTAACTTTTTTGTTTGTTTGTCTGTGAATTCTAAAGGGAATTGTCCTGTCAATAAATAATGAATTATTTCTGCGTATTCTGTAGGAATAACATCAATATGGAATAAATTTGCATCTGGAAAATTATCATTGATGGGTTCCATTCCCAATGTAGAACTTATACGAGAAAGATGGTCAACGTTAGCATGACTCTTTCCAAGTCTTACTTGGATTGTAAAATTAAATTCTTGAAGTAATAATACCCATCTAGCGATTCTTCCACTCAATTGAGGTTTGTTTATCATGTATTTTAGAACATCGTGGTCTACATGAAAGACAAATTTATAACCCAATAAATAATGTCTAAATTTTTGTACAGAAAATATCATTCCTAAGGCCTCCCTTTCTGTGATGGTGTAATTCTTTTCTGCTGCTGTTAATTGCCGGCTTGCAAAATAAATAGGTTTATCATGTCCTTTTTCATCCTTTTGACTTAGGACACTTCCTATAGCAACATTTGAGGCATCTACATACACTTCAAAATCCTTATCCCAATTTGGTGGAATTAGGACAGGGGCAGTTGTTAATTTATGTTTTAATGTTTCAAAAGCTTGTGTGCAAGCTGCTGTCCATACAGGTGCATGTTCTGACTTTTTAGTCAATTCAGTTAAGGGTTTTGCAATGTTGGCATATTTATAGATATATCTTCTATAATAGCCAACATGACCTAAAAAGGCTCTAACCTCAGTAATAGTATTAGGTTGAGGTAATTGTACTATAATTGCTACTTTATCCGGATCTGTCGCAATTCCTTGACTAGAAACAATATGACCCACCAATTTACCAAAAGGAACGGCAAATTGGGATTTAGCAGCATTAATAGAAATGCCATACTTCTCACATTGAATAAAACATTTTTCTAGACATTCTGCATGTTTTTCTTTTGTGCTGTATACACAAAAATCATCTAAAAAGATTTCAATGAATTTTCTCAAATACATTTGAAATGCGATTGTCATAAGTCTTTGGAATGTTGCTAGAGCATTGCACAATCCAAAGGGCATTTTTGTGTGGGCATAAATTCCCCAGTCTGTTGTAAAAGCGGTTAATAATCTATAAATTTCAGCAATTTGTATTTGATTGTACCTAGAAAACCCATCCATGAAAGAATAACATTCATATCCTGCTACACCATCTAATAGTGTATCAGTAAAGGGTAGTGGGAAATGATCTTTCCTGGTCACACTATTTAGTTTTCTATAATCTTGGCAAATACATATTTTTCCATTCTTTTTAGGAACTATTACAATAGGAGATACCCATTCACTATATGGTACTTCAAAGATAAATCCACAAGCTAAAAGCTTATCAATTTCTTCTTTAACCATTAGTGAATATTTAGGATTCATCCTATATTGCCTTTGTCTAACAGGTTTAACCTCAGGTTCCAAGATTATCTTATGTTCACAAATTTCAGGGGGTACCCCTTTCAAATCTACATAACTCCATGCAAAGGAACTTTTATGTCTTTTAAAGAATCCATACCAGTATTTAAATTCCACTTTAGTCATTTTGGAATAAATTTTAATAATTTGAGGATTTTCTTTAGAACCTAAATTCATATCTTGGACTGGAGTTTTCAAGGATTCTTGAAAAGCTTTTCTTTGCAAAGGAGTTGTTTCACTATAAGCTAACAGATCTTCTATTTCTTGAGAATCAGAGTGAAATTCAGGTTCCAAGTCGGATTTCTCATCCATACTTATATTTAGAACTTCTGAATTTTCCCATGCCAAAATGGCATCATCTGAATTATTAATTTGCGCTAATGGTGTGAAATATTCACCAAAGCCTAAGCTTTGGTAAGGTATTTCTTTATTTATTTTTTGAGTTTGTTCTACTTCACTTTCGCTTTCCGTTTGATTTTCAGAAGTAACATCACTATCTTCTGGTTGGGTTTCACCATGGTAGGATGTAGGGTAAAGGGGTAGTACTATTTTATCTTGTCCTTTTCCAATGGTAAGAGTTCTTTTTCCCCAATCATCTTGAGCTTTTGCTAAATACAACCATGGTCTTCCTAGTAGAATGGGATAAGATGAAATTGATTCTATTAGTTTAAAAACTATATAATCAATTTTATAATTTATCCCACCTATGATAGTTTCAATTTGGGTCAATATTCCTAGGGGTTTGACTCTACTTTGGTCAGCCATTCTAAGAATAATGGGTGTTGGAGTCATAGTGGTTAATCCCAATTCTTCCATAGTTTCGAAATTCATGAGATTAACACTAGATCCACTATCTATTTGAACATTTTGGATTAATGATCCATCTATCATTACATCCACCGTAGGAGCTCCAGGATCTCTGGAAATTTCATGAATTTCCACAATCTTGGATCTCTTCCGTATTAAGGATGTACTTAAATCACTCCTGCATTTGGGTGAAATTGCTAATAGTTGTTTCATACTTATCAAAGGCTGAATTCGGTCAAGGTTAGCCAAAATATTATAAGGCTCCATGCCCTCTGTTAATTTCATGGTACGAGGAGCTCTTCTTTTTGGTGAACCCTGACTATTAGACCTAAGATTAATCCTTTTTGCAGGTATTTGGTAGTAACTAGGTATAGTTACCTGATTGTTTACAGGGTTATTGTCTTTTGGCAATTCCTGTATAGTCGAGTGTTTATTTAACCTTTCCTGTCGCTCTTTCCAAGTCATTTCCTTTTCAGGGTGTTTTGAACTTGGTTCTTCTAAAGGGATTTCTTTTTGTTCTATAATAGGTTCTATAATCCTAGGTATTTCTTTTTCTTTTTCCTTTTGAGGTTCCCTGGGTAATTGTTTAGCTTTTGTTGCTCTAGTGGCAACAAAGACATTATCTGGTTCCCCCTTTATCAAAATATGGGAAATATGATTAGAAGATCTAGAATTATCCTGATCTTGAAATTGCACTTGTTTATTTCTAGGATAATCTCTCTTAGATGGCGGAAATTTCCTAGGTGGGGCAGTACAGTCTTCTGGTAAATGTCCGTCTTGACGGCATCTGCCACACCAAGGTGTATATCCTACTTGTTTCCTAGGATTGGGGCATTCATTGGAATAATGTCCATACTCCCAACATCTAAAACATAATACCTCTTTCCTTCTCTCAGGTTTTGAATTTTGGGGTTCATTATTATTCCATCTTTGTCTATTACCATTAGACCTAGGTGGTGGCCCATCATTTGGTCTTAGAAATGGTCTTTTATTTGTATTTGTTCTATTCACCCAAGGTTTATTATTATCCACTTGTAAGACTTGTTTTACTGCTTGCAATTCTTGTTTAATTGATGCCAAGTTCCAACATTTATTAGTTGGATGATTCCCACCACAATAACCACATCGTGGTTTTTGATTTATATTAGGGGAAGGACATTCAGAAGGCAAATGGCCTTGTCCTTGACAATTAGTGCACCACACATTTGTTCTTGTGTTAGAGGGTTTTCCCCTTTTAACAGGTGCATTAGTAATTTGTACTCTTAAATCTACCATTTCCTCTACCAATTTATTTAATAGGTCGGTTTTTGTGTCTTTTACTTCAGGAGTAGATGGCACTACTACCATTGGTTGAGGTGGATAACTTTTTACTAAAGGTTGTTGATAGATAGGTGGTTGCATTGCTAATTGCGAATACATCATATCTGATGGGTATAAACTAGGGTCTATAGTTCCCAATTGTTCCTCCCCTATCCTAGCCTCTTCATATTGTTTAGCATATTGGACAGCGGTGGCCAGGTCTCTAGGATTCTTTTCTTTGATTGCGATTTTAAATTCTGGGGGATATAATCCTCCCACAAAAATTCCAGTTAGATATGCATCTGGAATCCCATGACCTGTCCAACGTCGTAAAATATATTCCATTCTACCATAATAATTATTCACACTTTCTCCAATTCCCATTCTTATAGTTCTTAGTCGTTCTTGTAAACTTTCCCTAAACGCTAGTGGTCTAAATCTAGTCAGGAATGCATCTCGTAATTCATTCCATGTTCTAAATGGACCATTTGTATGAAACCACTCTTGGGCAGTTCCTACTAATGTAGCAGGGAAGGTAGTAAGAAAGCTAGCCTCAGGGATTAAGTTAGCCCCACAGACTATACTAAAACGATTCAAATGGTAATCAGGATCTGATCCTGCTTGACCAGCGTACTGTGGTAAATTGACTAGATTCAGGGGACGTGGTTGCGCCATTAAATAATCGTTCAACCACAGATCTTCTTCTAAGTCTGGTGTTTCAATTTCTAAATCTAAGGTATGAGGTAATTGAGGTGTTGGTTGATATGAAATTTGTGGTGAAGATCCCAGATTTAGTTGATGCGGTGGTGTTTGGAAACTAAACGGATTAACAGTTTCGTTATAGTTCAAAAAGATTTCAGGTGGAACTTCATAACGTGGTGATGACTTAGAAGTCTCTGAGGTTACAGAGTTAGTGGTAGAATTTCTTGTATTTTCCTGAATTGGGGTTAAGTAGGTTTTTAGTCTCTCTGCTATACCTTGACCATTCTGATTCCAAGTGTTTCTCAAATATTCTGAGAGAATCACATTGGCTTCAAAATGTGGTGCATCTGATGCAGGAAATAAATATTCTACAGGAGAAAGGGTTGATGGGGTAGTGATAATTGGTTCCGGGACAATTTCCTGTGATCCTTCAGGTGAATAGACTAAGGTCCGATTAACAGTTGATTCAGTGATTGGGGTAATTGCTTGATCTAGTATGTCTAAAGAAGTAACTGTATCCTCATTAGGTGTCCCTTGACCTATTCCCTCATCTCTCACAGACTCTTCAAGACCTACAAGTATTGTAGGACTAATCTCAAAGTCAATATTAGATTCTACTAATTCACTTTGAGATTCGGTCTGTTGTGAACCTGTAATTAGGTTTTGAAATTGTCTTATTGATTCGGAAGTACTTGGTTCTATGGGACTAGAAGGTAATCTATCATGAGACAGTTTTGGTGGTGAAAAGCATGGGTTTACATAAACCGAGGGATTTCTTCTATGCTTTGGTTTTCCCCAATCGGCTACCTTTCGTGCAGCCTCCTTTACTAATCGATCAGGAGTTCGATCTGACATCTAAGAAAGGCCATAGATAAAAAGGATTTTTTTTTTTTTTTTAAATTTATTTTTTACAGAATTGTAGAGCAAAACCCGGAAAACACTGGGGACACGCTACCTCAACTCAAAGATAGTGGGCACCTAGTGTTCACCGTGTTATTCCTTTTTTCCTATCTTCGGGTCTTATAGTAACTATTGTCTGCTTTGGCAAACAATATGGGATATCTATAAACTAACATAATCGAAAGTAGTAGGACAAATTAGACTAAAAGAGGGGCTCATCGGGTTGGCTTTTTCTTTACACATAAAATTTGGAATCAACGGTGTTATTGCCGGATTCATTGGACCATATGTAAACATATAAATTCTTTCTAAAATTTCATTTCCAGTCCACGCAGCATAAGCTTGTGGGATTTTATTTTTGTTTTGTGCTTTAAGTTTTCTGTATTGATGGAACAAATAGTGTAAAGAGAAATCAAACAACAACTCACCTCTTTTGACTATAAATCCTTTCTTTGATTCTAACTTTTCCCAAATTTTTCCAAATATAATTCTTTTTATATCTAGTGGTAAACCTTCTATTCTAAGTTTTAATTGTTTGTCTTTTATATGATGTCCACTTAATTGGAAACCTTGGCCATAATATGCATTTTTATAAAGACGGTATAAGGCCATAAAAAGACATGGTCCGGAATAAAAATCTTCTATAATCTCTGGTGCTTCCCACGGAAACAAATAACCCATTTTGATTCATCTAAGCAAAATATTATGTTTAATATTTGGTTTGGTTTTGTTTAAAACAAATTCTCCTTAAATTCCCTAATCTCACGTTGGGATGGATGGTAATAAATTAAAGTATTAACTGTGGCTCTAAGTTGAAGCAATTTTTCTATAGGAATCTCTGGTTTTCCAAAAAGATTCAATTCTTTTATTATTGTTTCAAAATCGAAATCATAAGAAATATATGATGGTTTAGGAATTATTGGCCTAGGAATTTGACTAGGGCTGCTAGGGTAAATGGGATAATGAAAGGAATTGGGGATAGGAGATTTTCCTCTAATGTTATCAAAAGCTTGTTTCTTAAAACAAGTTTTCTTGATATGTCCCCTTTCAACACACCAATGACAATGATTTCTCTCTTTAAGACCTTGGATTTTGCCCGGTAGGTAAGCTCTAGGCTTTTCAAAATTGGTATAATTTGACTTCAAATGATTAAAATTAAATTTTTCGCTAGAGTCCAGAGAAGGTTGTGTGGGTGGGAAATAAGGATGATTATATCTAATTGTAGGTGTTGTTTTATTAGGTATTTTATTTTTAGGAAAAACAGTTGCTAACACTTCTTCTATTAATTCCTCCCCTATTTTCTTTCTAGACTCCATCTTTCTACATATTTCATATTAGTTTTTCTTTATAGTGAACAAGTATATCCCACTTGGAAACTTTTTATTTCTTAAAAATAAGGAGTTGTAAAGAAATCAATTTTTAATCAAATCACATATCATTCCTTAGATTATGTATTTTTCACAAGGAAGTTATATATTTTGATTTCATTGAATTGATCTCTAATCTTGCCCTTATTACCCAAGAATAAAATGTTAAAATCATTTCTACATTCTAGCCACCGTTAGCCAGGACCATTCCCCGGCAGCGGTGCCAAAATGTAGTCTAAGATTTTGTCGTTTCTCAAAACCCAGGACTAAGTATAGGGGTTCTAAATCTAAAGGGAATGGTCAAATCGTCTATCGTTTTGCAGCTAGAAGTCACTTGTAAATCAAAAGAAAAGGGAATATACACACAAATTACAAAAAAACTACTTCATTCACTCTTATTCCCAAGGTATAATTTAGTTGCCAGTCCATTAAATAATGCTATGGACGCATGAAATGCTGTCCCAGTCCTACCTAGTGTGCTAGGGTAAACTTTTAACAAATAGTCAGGGTTGACCACAATTTGTCAAATGCATGATCTATTACTAGACAAATGCATATATAGTATAATATAATATATAATTGTACACATGTTCATTAATTATTGGTGATTTGCGTTACCATGACAATTGGTCCAGTTACTATTTAACTAGCTTAATTACTAGTTTAGATGAGTAACAAACCAGTCTCGGTCCTACAACAATTTGTCCCTATCTAATGCATTGGGAATGAGTGTTTTATGCAATTCTCCAAGCTTAGTTTCCACTGCACAATCTCAACAATTTGTCAATATGCACAATTTATCTCAAATCCATGAATCAGCTAGATGCACATGATCCCACCAATAGACTTACAGATTCAATGAAACTAACTCACAAACTAATTGTCTTATTTCAAAATGAATTCACTCTTTTGGACCTGTTCTCACAACTCGTTGTTCAATCACTATATCATGCAAGTTCTGTGATAACTCATAAGACAATTAGTCAAACTCAATTTTCACCTATCCAGGACTTTACTCTTACTTTATTTCACACATCAATATGATCTCATCACTAATACCATTTGACTCTGCAAAATCAACCCTTTGACAATTCGTACAATTATTTCCAAACTATGAATTAGAGATCAAAAGACAATTTGTTAAATTTCCCAAATTGAGAATAAATTACTTAACAAATTGTAAATCTCAAGAATTGATTTTGGACTTACTCCACAGTCATGCAATTTAATTCACATACAACAATGGACTCACTTCTCACAATCACATGCAACCATCATTCAAATTAAATCACAATTCAATTTTAATTCACAAAGACACTTTGTCACCATCCAATTGGTCCGCCTCAATCTGTATCCAAGTCACGCAGCTTACACATCATATGCACAACAAGTAATTTTATTATAATGCAAGTATTGAATTTTTATATCAAGTTTTTTTCTCTTTTAATTATTCTCAGATTTTATCAATTCCAATTCAATATGGAGGTCGCTACTCCATATTCATAACAATGACAAATTGTCTTCAACATATAGTAAGCAAAGTCAATCACCAGATCTCTATTTTTAAATGACAACTTATAGATGCGTCCTTATTCAATTAGACAATTTGTAATGCAAATGAATTCGATCTCTGGTTCAATGCTAACATCTTAACAAATTGTTCAATTCACATGCAATTCAACTAATCACAGTTTCACAACAAGATTTGATCACTGGATTCTCAAATAATTTGCACACATTCCACACAATTTTGTGATACCAATTACTGGTTGGCAATTTCACTTGTCAATTTGTCCAACTATCTGATCCCTTCACTGGTTCCAAATAACATGATACCACAATTTGTCCTTCATCAATAATTACATTTGAAGACCATTTGTTTAAAAATCAACTTACCTGGAGTTGACGGTTCCTCTACTGGGTCTTCACAGCCTTGCTCCACGCTCACATTCCTCAGATAATTCGTTTCTCCATTTACTTCATCTCCTCCATTGACAATTTGTCTCCAAGCTTAATCAGCCTTTCGAACTCCACTCTCTTTGCGTATTCAATCACTCATCGCCACAGACAACTCGTTTTGACTCTCATCGTCACAGATAAATTTCTCAATTTGTTTACCGAAATGAATTCTCACAGGATTCAACCAAAACTCCCAGTTTGTTTAAATTTAATATTTAATTCTAATTATAGGACAACGTGTCAAGAACAATCTATACAATTTAAGCAATCCAAAAACAGTTACTTGATCACTCAACCTATACACACAAACAGGATTTAACAATTTGTCAAACCGATCAACAATATGCGCACACACACAACAGTAATATTCAACCTCAATATGACAATTCGTTCACAATGATTGATTCTACAAGTTAGATCATTAAATCAATGTGCGATTACAACGACAATTTGTCAACAAGCACAACAACTTGCAATCGCACAATAACGCAAATATACACAACAATCGTCCACACACGCATACACACACACAATTATTTTCGATAATTAGACTTAAATAATTCACACTTAAGAATTTTGTAATTGAGTTCAGAGGCAATTTGCGCTCAAAGCTGGCCCAATCACTGGTGCTCAGTCCGACAATTTGCTTAACTCAAATTCACAAAGCAATCAGGACCCACCCAGGAACAACTGATGCCAACAGCACTCCCTGTGCAAGACAAATAGTTCAAAGACAAATTGTATTACATATGAGCTTTGAAGGAGTTCACAATTTACAAGTTGACAAAGTGGCACGATTACACTGGCACACACAGGTTAGAAAAGACTAGAGCTGGTTTTTGAAATTGAGAGAGAGCAAACCACGACAAATTGTCTGCCTATATGCCACTGAGGAGGTACCAATCGCTATCAAGACAATTCGTCACGGTTCCTATCCAACTGGGATACAACTTTCCAAATCACTCGACTAATTGTCATTCATTACTATATAATCGCTAAGTCTAATAGTTTTCATCCTCCTTTTTAACTACATTAGACAATTAGTTAAAAACTCAAAAATTTGGACGCTCACAGTTCCATTCCCAATTTGTTGGCAAACCAATTTTGAACCATAGGTTGCTTACAAAAACCAATGTAAGCAATTATTATGACTTTCAATGTACATGTTGTGATCATTTTATGTTTTCAATGAACACCTCCCAAACATTTTTTCTACTCCTATTGGCCATGTTGTAAGTAAGCTAGCACATATAATGCAATTAATTAGAAATGGAGGAAGTGAAGCTATAAGAATGGGTTGACAATTGTAAACATGTTGAATCCTTTAAGCTTGGAGTGTTGGGACTCATTGGAGAAGTGCAAAGCAAACTAAAAAGTGAGAAATTTTTGGAAGACATTGTAAGATGATTGCTAGTCCGGATGGACGAAATAACCACATGATCTTGCGTATTAGCTTGCATTTAACCCCTAAAGGTCCAAACATCGATTTTGGACAACATAGAAACTTTGGGCAACTCAATTTGAATGAAATTTCTATTATTTTCCTTTGAAATTTGCACACTAAATATGCCCCAAGGAGTAGCTTTAAGGCCCAACAATTCTCATAACTTTTAACTACATGGTTAAAAAGTTGTTTTATGATATGTAATTTTCATTGCTCAACAAGCAACTCACATCTCACAAAAATTGCTTTTTTAAGAAATAAAAATTTGAAATTGTTTTTTAAGATTTATATATATGTAGAAAGCTTTGAATAATTCCATTTTGATTAATGAAATGAAAGTTATGAAAAGTTTTAGTTTGTGGGTAGTTATGGAATTTCTATTCTATAACAAACTTTGAAGTCCTTTATTCAAAAATAAAATTGAAACATTAGGTTTAGATTGTTTATTAAAACATTAAAACTATTAGAATTGGCATTTTTCAATTCCATATCAAAATTCTTAACAATTTAGTTTTTGATATCATACTCTAATTTTTTCTACTTACTATTTTTTTTCAAGCATGAATATGAAAAAAAATTGAAATTTTTATATGTATTTCCAACTTATTTCTTCAACATATTGTGGAAATTAAAGTAACAAAATTGTAGGATCTACAAATTTTTGTGTAAAAAATTTGAAAGATGAAATCTAATTATCTAACCATTTGGGAAGAGTTAAAAATACTTCTTTTTGAAATTCAAGAACCTTTATTTGATAATTGGTAAGGTTTCTTATTTTGAAATTTTAGGATGGTGTATTTTAATAAGTTATCTAGAGGATCCTATGGTTGGATTTGTCAATGAATAAGTATAAATAAAGATTTTAGTCTTGCTTTGGATTTAAGTATTTTGAAGCAATTTTGGGCTCGAAAACATTGAATATCATTAGGAATAAATACTAGAAAATCAATTTGCAATAAAAATCCTTACACAAAATTGTGATATAAAAATCACGATTTAAAAAAAATAAGTTGATTTTGATGCTAAAGAAGACTTCAAAGCGTATTCACCTAAAAAAACAAGATACTTCAAATCATAAGTTGGTAAGATCTACGTTGACTTCAAAGTTTAACAAACACCAAGATGTGATGCCTTGGGCACTTAGGATTTAATCCTTAAAGCACTAAAATGTGAGTACTAAAATGTGGCAATTGGAGGTAGCTCACTTCAAATAAAATTTTTACTATTTTTTGCTAAAATTTTTATACAACATTTTTCCAAGGAGTAGTTTTAAGGCCCAACAATTTCATAACTTTTGACTACATGGTTAAAAAGTTATTATATAATGTTTCATTTTCATTGCTCCATGGGCAGCTCGAGTAGATAAAAAAACTTCTTTAAAAATCACTTTTAAAAAAATAAAAACTTAAAATTGGTTCTTTAGATTTATATATAAGTGAGAAGCTTTGAATTATTCCATTTGGATGAATGAGACACTATAAGAAAACTGCGTTTTTGACGATATTTTGACAAAAACACGTGACGTCTAGAAAAACGTCACATGTTTTCAAAAACATCCGACGTTTGCCAAAAAACAAGTGCTGGGTAATGAGATTTCAATTGATGTCAACGACAACAAGGCAACAAAATTTAGAGAATAAATGAATGTCACTTGCAACGTCACATGTCTTCCATGACGTCAAACACAACTGAATATGTTTTTTTTGACATCACAAAAAACATGAGAAATCCACGTCAGCAAGTAAACTTATTTTGATTATAGCTAAATTAGTAAAAATTGTTTTGAAATGTTGACCACATATAAAAATTTAAGGATAGGGCAGCCACGTGGCATACCTTGCAAAAGAAAAGGACATGGATGGATGTACACCATGGATGAGAAGAGCTGGTTCTTATACTAGTGGGGTGATAGGAAGAGAAACAATCCATATGGGATAAGTACAACAAAACTTGTGTTCAATATAAAATGTGTAAAAAAACAAGACTCGTTGATTTTGATGTCTAAATCAACATGTCACATGTCTGAAATAACATCTACATGTCTAAAACAACATCTACATGTCTAAAACAACGTCAAAATGGACAATGTTCAAATTCCCATTCTCCATTTATCCCATATCTTTTGTCTCATCATGGACAGAGAATGAATATAAATAGGACCCCTTTACCTTCATTTTTAATAAATTTTAATGACTTATTTCCTTCATTTTGCCATCAAAAATCCTTTTGATCATACATGGTAAGTTTTCTTTACATTTTTTTAAATTAAACTTTTTTATATGTTTATTTTATTTTATTTTTTCATTGGTTTTTTTTGTACTAACCTTTGCATGACATAAAGGTTGTTCACAATGATGTAAAAATGGACACGTCTACGTTTTATGAGACGTCATGAACAACAGGACTTTAGAATTTCAACTCACCCAATATTGCTGATGTGGCATCTGACGTGGCATATCCACGTAAAAAATGCCACGTCAGATTTGAAAGGGGTCCACGTCACCGCCCCGGGCAGGAAGGGGTTGGGGGGGGAAAAGTACACGTGGCAAAAACTGCCCAAACAAAAGTTGAGTTGGCATTTTGGACCCCTCCACATGTCACACTTAGAGAAGTTTGGAGGCCTTGAATTTTTTTGACGTCACAAAAAATCGTCATGTTATTGGTGACGTTCACAAAAAATTTAGCATGTTTTGGACGTTTCTTTTTTGACGGATTTCGGAGGACATCAACGTCAATGTCAAACCCGTTTTTAAAAACACAGATGCTTGTTTTTTGTGACATCCAAAAAAACTACGTTTTCTTATAGTGAGATGAAAGTTATGAGGATTTTTAATTTGCAAGTAGGTATAGAATATTTGAAAACCATAATTATTTACCTCTTCTACCGCTAGATCTTGTACTGTTACATGAGCGTTCACAAGAAAAAGGTGGGCCTTTTTTACTGTGAAAGCAACCTCACGTGGAGCAACGATGGCATGAAAATCTTCAACATGACACTTGGGTGTTGGTGATCTTGTTGCAAGTTGGATGTATTGAGCTCAATAGTTCAGAAGTGACATTTAAAAAATGTTTTGAAGGTCTCAATGATGATCAATATTATTGTATGGTCAAGCTTATCAAAAGGAATTGCAGCCATCAACATTGATTAGAGGAGCTAGTGAATTTTTTTAATGAAGGCAGATCATATTGATTACATTGCAGCCACTATCAAATGCATTTTTAAATTCTTACAGATGGAGTGATAATTCTCTTGTAATTATATTTTTTTACCTTTATTAAAGATATGTTAAATTCTAGTTCTTTATTTGCATACTTGAAATTAGTTTTCTAAATTGATTTATGTGTATGAAGTTGTACAGAGGGAAAAGGAAGACAATTTACCTTCTAGTTGAACTTAGAGGTAATAAGTCTTCTCAATAAGGATAAGAAAGGATGTATGGTCAATAATAATGACCAATGGATGTTAGAATAGCCACATGGTCAAGGTATAGGTTGATATCCACTTGGTTTGTATGATGGAGGTGGAAGATAAGATGAAGGATAAGGAAGGGTCTCCTTGCCTTCCTTCTCATAGTTATTTAGTTTTGGCCTTATATTTGGAGAGCCAAAGTGTGTTGTATATTGTGAGTTTTGAAATGGAAATTTGAGAGCATGTCTTTTTTTGTAATTTCAAAAAGCTATGACTCGTTTTATTTGAATTTTGTATGAGAAAGTTATACTTAATGAAGTGGGAGAAGATTAGTTATTATAGAGTTTGAGGGTAGAATTTTAGGCACTCATAATTATGTGGTGAGGAAGTATTTAGTTTTGAGATTTGATATGTTTATATATTGAGTTTTTTTGGCTTTTCTAAAAGGCATAACACTCTTTGTTTGGAGTTAAGAAGTGAATGTTATAGACTTGGGAGTGAAATAGTGAAGAATTGCTTTTAAATTGGAGGGAGGAAATTTTGACTAGCTATAATATTTGAGCAATATGAGATTTTCACTTGAAATTTAGAAGGTTTGTAGATATTTGTTTTGGCTTTTCAAAAAGGTATCATACTCTTAGTTTGAAGTTAGAAAGTAGAAGTTATGGATTTGAAAGTGAAAGACAGAAGAACTACTATTGAAATTGGAAGTGTCAACTTTTACAAGTTGTAAAAAATGGAAAGTATCTTATTTGGCTTTGATATTTAGTTGAATTATAGAATATTTTGTTAGATTTTTGATAAGC
Source organism: Climacium dendroides (assembly GCA_950106755.1). Taxonomy (NCBI): domain Eukaryota; kingdom Viridiplantae; phylum Streptophyta; class Bryopsida; order Hypnales; family Climaciaceae; genus Climacium; species Climacium dendroides. The sequence goes on along the minus strand of OX467084.1, from coordinate 32,967,695 downwards.
TATCACACTCTTGATTTGAAGTTATTATGTAAAATTCATGGGCTCTAGAGTGGAGAGATGTACAATTGCCTTTGAAATTGGGAGCATCAATTTCTACGAATTATGAAATATGGACACTATCTTTTTTAGTTTTCAATTTTGAAGAGGTTGCACAATATTTTGTTAGTTTTCTATGAAGCTAAGAGATGTTCAATTTGGAATTTTGAAGTAACTATGGCACTCATACATTCAATGTCTAATTATGTTTTCAAAGGTTTTACCAATCTTATATAGTATTGTATACAACTTATATGATATTTATACATGATATATACAAATATTTATATATTTGATTTATATGCATTATACATGTATTGATATTTGATACTTATATGTGATATTTATATGTATTATATACAAAAATTTATACTTATGTATACAAAATTGTATACACATTATATCATATGACGTTTATATGACAAATCGTGATTTATTCTACTTTGAAGCAATACACACTACCTCTTTTATTATTTTATCTCCTCATACCCTAGGCTAGATTTGGTTGTAGCCAAAAATTCAACGTTTTCCCAAGGCAAATTCTTTGACTATGACATTGGGCAACAAATGATTGAGTTGCCCCCAAGACATACTAGGTTTATAGTTGAATCTACTTCAATGATACTTCAACCCCGTCCCCCTTCTCTTCCATTGGAAGATCAGGTCTTCACTAGTTGGTTAAAGAACATTAAAGTTATCACTAGAAAAAAGGGGGCCCCTTTTACATCGGTATTGTAGCTAATTTAAATTTTGACCCGAGCCAATGGTCTTGGAACATAGCTAGGCTTCTCCATACCTACATTTTCCAACTGGGTTGAATTCTCTTTATCAATCACTCATCTCTAGTTAGACCCATTGCAGAAAAATGGAATAGAGTCGTGGGGAATTAGTTTCGGCATGATGTCTAGAAGAAAAGTTGACTTCAGAAAGATCCCAATTTTATATAGTTGGTGTACCATTGCACCATTATAGTATACATTTGATGACATAAGGCTTCTTTATAAACCACTGTTGGCAAACCTCCCACTGATTTTGCAAGCAAGTTATTTGAAGCAATCCCATGATTATGTGGATTTCCACGTGTAATTGTGAATTATGGATTATTCATCCATGATTTTCATTTCATAACCGTTATTCATCCTATTGTGATTTCTTGGTAGTAATTTACGTTGACCAAATGCCTCTTGAAGTCATGCATTTTGGAAAAAAAATGCCTCCTTGTTGAGCTCCGCCCTCCTTGTTGACCCCTTTTTTTTCCCCGAAATATCCTCACCATTTGCACAAGTTGCTAGGATAAAGTTGATGAAACCATCCTTCACTATTTTCACCATTGCCCAAAAACGAAACACACCTAATATTTTGCCTTACCAGTCTTATATTTGGCCTTGGAAGTCCCCATTGTTGCAAACTCATGGCCTAGCTTTACTTGGAAGTAATACATTTTCAGGTCCAAACTTTCGAGACGACTAACAAAAAGATCCTTAATGTGGTCTTTTTTTCATGGGTTCACTTGGTGATTTGGTTTTCTTGGCTTGATTGGAATGCAATCTTTTTAAACAACTATCTTTGGCCCTTTCATAAGCTTGAAAGCGTGCCTTGGAAGGCCTACTTAGACTATGCCAGGGCTGCATGGTTCAAAACCTTGAAGCTCTATGGACTTTAAGGCAAGAATACCATAAATCGTGCCAATACTATAAATGGTTTCAATGTACCTACTCATGTCATTTATGCCTTGAAATGACAAGAACATGTACATTGAAACCATTTATGGTACCATCATGATTTATGATATTTCTACCTTACTCGAACAAGGAAGGCTGATTCCTCAAGCGATTTGATAGTGTGATTACAAACTTCATTCTTTGGAGTCTGGAGTCACAAACAGATGAGATGGAACCTCATTGCTAAATTTCTCCCTTCACCAAAAAAACTTATATATATATATATATATATTCATTTCTGTTTGTTTAAAAAATTAAAATTATAAATTTAAAAATCTTGGATGAAATTGGCCAATTGTGGATGAAAACACAATTATGAACATATGATTTGTGCTAATGTGATATTTTCTATCCAATATGTGGATGAATATTGATACTTGGAGCACCACTATACAAATTTATATCACTACTTTTAACACTTCATAAGAAAATGATAATAAAGACCTGCTTTAAAAGAAGTTTAGGACTTTAATTCTAAAAAAGATTGGATTTAGAACATGGCTGCAACTTGTTTTTGGCTCCAAAGAAGGTTAGGACTTAATTCTTTAATTAGGCCATTCATAGTAACACCATTTTGAACCTATGAAAGAGGCTGAAAATTCAGTCATATATAATTGTTTGAAATCTAATTACCCGGCAATGAATATCACAAAATTCTATATACTTTATTGTAGGTCTTAATTTTTATAAACCTGAATCATTATCAAGGTTATAAAATAAAATTTATGTTCAAAAATCTTATTTTTCCAATTGTGATTATTTTTAAAAAGATTATCATGATATTTGTTGATATTTTCAATAATGTAGATTGTATATTTAATTGTCATTCTATCTTAAAAATTTGCTTTTGAAGTATATGTTTCAAATTTTAATTTTAATTCACAGTTTTAATTTCATTTTTTATATTGACACATCAATTACATTAAAAATTGTATTTAGTGTCACCTATATTAACTACTCCCTCCGTCCCAAAATGATCTTCCTATTGCACTTTTTAATACTTGGTCAATCAACATTGTTCGTTCATATTCTTTGCTCCTCTTTGAATATTGCCAGATTGAAGTGGATGAACAAAACAAAGAATTATATGTGGTCTTGGATATAAACTAAATGCCTAAAAAATGACAACCTCACACCCAACAACTAATTGACCACTGGTGCTCTTTAAAAATGCCTCAAAAAATCTATTTTTTAATATTTCAAAACTACACTTTGAAAAGGGCCATGAAACTCAAAATTTTTAAAATGTTGAGGGTACACCAAATTCTATTTATAGTGCAAAGTTGGTTTTTAAAATGTTATTTTTAACCTTAATCCAAAACATTTTGTTTAACAAGAAGATCATATTGGGACGGAGGTCGTACTTATTTGAGGCTATAAATGTTTATGAAAGCTAAATACTTTTACCAAGAAAATAAATATCAATACTATTTAAAATTGAGGAGCTTTATAAACATAATTAGTAAAAGTATTCATCAAGAATAAAAATTTAGCATTTTAAAATCAATTAGTGCAAATGACATTTAATACAGTTTTTAGTAAACCATTCAACCCTAGAATAGGATAAAACTTTGTATTAAAGCAAGGTGAGTACAAACCTATAAGGAGCAAATTAAAAAAGAAAATTAGGAGTAGAAAAAAACAACATAAAGAACTACTCAGAGGATTCTTTTTGCATTTTCAGAGCGCTTTATTTACAAGAATATTGAGATTTTTGAATGGGTAGGTGTCTTGTGGAGATATCATGCGTTATGAAAAATTACAAGAAAATTGAAGTTTGCTTTACCTCTAAAAATAATTGTTTTTAGTTCAACACCAACTTGAAGAAATAAGTTAAATGGACATGCATAAAAAAACTCAAGAATAAAATTTAATATTTTATCTAAAAAATAATTATAAAATCACAAATATTCAATTGTAGAAGGAATTTCTAATTTGAATGACAAACTTTAAGGTTCAAATTTTTCTAACCCATATTTTGAGTGTTGACAAATACATGATCCATTTTGTGACCATGGGTCTTGTTTGAAGTCACAATGAAAATAATGGAATCTCTAAGCTACACAACTAAAATTAAAACCTAGTAAGAGAAAAATTGAAGCCTTGAGTGTCTTTTCAATCCATTAGTGACAACCTTTAGGTTATTATTTCTAGTGACAAAGAGCAACAAGTTTTCAACAACCACCAAAGAAGGAGATGAATAGTATTTCAAACCTGAAAGTAATAGAACTTATAAAAATGAGTGTCAAAAAATTATATAAAAAAGTTTTGTGCTAGTCTCTAGAGCCTATAGGACCCATTGACCATTCTTTCTGGGCATTGATATCCATGTAAAAATTATTGTTGCTAAAGTCTTCACAACCAAAAACAAAGATTGGAACTTTCAACTTAATCAAAGTGGAGGTGTTACCTACTTGCTTAATTCGAAAAGAAAAAGTAAATCTTATGACTAATTCTATAAACATATGTTGGCTATTGAACCATTTTTTGGATTAAACCACTACCCTTCCTCATCCCCTAAGTCATTCTAGAGGTGCATTTAAAAAAAGACCCCTTATTCTGTGCTTGATTAATTTATCTTCTATTCCTCTCCTAGCTAGAGTAAATTGTCCATTCACCACACACATCTCAGAATGTACAACAATGGTTGCCAATTACTACACAATAATCACACGATTCAACTACCAATTCAATTGTGATGGGAACAAAATTTTGTATCACCACCCAATGACTAAGGTAGGTACACCCAAAATCGTCACTTTTTGTTACTGAGCCTATTTTCTATTATTAAACTGGTCAAATTTACATATGTTCTTGTTGGCAAGTGAAAGGAGGTTCCAACGCACCAGAGAACGTGGCATTTGGATACTGCATGCAAAAGTTATTAAGGAACAAAGTTTGGTTCTGAAAGCATTTCTTCCACATAGGTACTGAACTGATTTTGGAGATGTACAGTGGGGTACAGCTCAATTACGAATTCTTGCATTCACAGTGAAAAAAAAGTTCACTGCTGCCCACTTTGACGCCCTCCCGAGGGCTGAAAAATTAATATTTTCTCACGAATTTTTTTTACAAGATTCTCTTTATGCTAATAACATATGTGCCAAATTTCAAGTCCAAAAAATTTATACAAAAAAAGATATTCAAACATGTACCAACATGTGTTGTTCAAAAAAAAATTTCACTAATACCAACTTTGACACCCTCCCAAAAATTGAAAAAAAAAGTTTTGGCCTTGAAATTTTTGGTGTAAGATAAACTTAGTGAAACTAACTAATGTGAAAAATTTCAAGTTCAAAAAAATTTCCCACAAAGAGTAGTTCAACTTCTACCAATTGATAGGTGTAGCCATGAGAAACAATTTCACTATGGCCCAACTTTGACACCCTCCCAAGGGCAAAAAAATTGTTTATGTACCATGAAATTTTTGGCATGAGATCACCTCTATGTTGGTAATATGTGTGTGAAATTTCAAGGCCAAAAGATTTACTTAAAAAAAGATATATTCAAAATCTACCAGCATGTGTTGTTATGGAAAAAAAATTCATAACTACACATGTTGGTAGAAGTTGAACTACTCTTTGTGGGAAATTTTTTTGAACTTGAAATTTTGTACATAAGTTAGTTTCACTAAGTTTATCTTACACCAAAAATTTCAAGGCCAAAACTTTTTTTTTCAATTTTTGGGAGGGGGTCAAAGTTGGTATTAGTGAATTTTTTTTTGAACAACACATGTTGGTACATGTTTGAATATCTTTTTTTGTATAAATTTTTTGGACTTGAAATTTGGCGCATATGTTATTAGCATAAAGAGGATCTTGTAAAAAAAAATTCGTGAGAAAATATTAATTTTTCAGCCCTCGGGAGGGCGTCAAAGTGGGCAGCAGTGAACTTTTTTTTTCACTGTGAATGCAAGAATTCGTAATTGAGCTGTACCCCACTGTACATACAGTATAAGGTCAGTGGGTCAATTGGGTGTACCTACCTTATACACTGTGCGGTCAAGGGGTGCAAGGAATTTTTGACTAGATTTCAAGTACATCACCTTTAACCCTAGACCGCCCAAGGGGACAGATTCTGGCCGTTCATAGTTTGGAAGTACAATTCAAAGTGCCGTAACTTTTGCATCCAATGACCAAATTTAGTAAAACTTGTTAGAAAAGTTGCGCATACTAGTCTAGTTTGTGTAGTAGAATTTTCAGATCAATCCAAGACGAACTGAGTTTGTGAAAGCCATTCAAAGTTCACAGGTTCAATTTGAGTTCAACACACTGCATTGTCATGGCTGCAAATTTGAAGGCTTGTATCTCCTTCATCCAATGTTTGTTTTCAATAAAATTTGTTGGATTTTGTTCCTCTTGAAGTCTAGTTATTGTGGTAAAATTTTCATAGCAATCCAAGTTGTTTTGAATGCTTGGAAGCAATTTGAAGTTTAAAACCCTAACATTTTTTGGTTAGTAGGCACTTCGGCGGCTTGTTACTTCTTCATACTGTGTCCATTTTCAAAACTTTTTTGGGGGGAAGTTGCACATACTTGCCTAGTTTGTGTGGCTAAAATTTTGTATTAATCAAAGAAGTAACGAGTGACTAAGAAGCAGGTTTAGCCTTAGATGTGTTTTTTGCACCCTTTTTGGTTATTTTTTTGACATTTCAAAGTCATTTTGCAAACACAATGAGTCACTTTCATGAATTTTTTTTCCACCAATGAGTTTGTATGTTGATTTCAAAGCACATTTTAGTTTAAAATTTTTACATGTAAGTAGGTTTAGAAATCAAATTTCACCTCCAAATATGTTTTTAGGAAAATTTCAGCATCTTATTTCAATACTAAAACATTATAATCTTTCAATCTGTGCAGTCAAATGACTCCAGATTTTATCCACATCATCTACAATATGTATACTACAAAATTGTACGGTTGAGATTTTCATACCTTAGCGAGATATAGACTTATAAGGCTTGAAAAGCAAGGATGTTTTCATACCTGAAATGGCCTTGGGCCTTCTAGGGTTAATTGTAGATACAAATTGAAATTTTGCAAATTTCATCATGCATGGCAAATTCAAAATTTCAACATTTTTTTCCCATTGGGGATGAGCAAGGGGGTCGGTTCAGCCCGGCCTTTTGCTGCTGGTGGGGAGGGGGGTTCAATCACAAATTTAAATTATTTCTTTTGTATGGCCCAATTATTTTCTGGTCTTGTGGTACTGTATGTATGTTTCAACAAACCTCGCTACTTTTTCTTTTTCTTTTCTTTTTCTTTTTTGCAAGCCTCACTTTCATGTTATTGTTGGAAAGGCTTTAATTGGATGCAATGCAAATGTTCAATTGTTGGGTGCTCCCCACCAACCAGGTGCAGTTTGAGCCTGAGACGTAACACCCAATGAATTTAAAAGGCAACCTTGCCAATAGAATGAGCATGCTCCTCACCTGCCAAAATGTGGGTATAGAAAAGAAGCATATAAAAGGTTAAAAGGTGGGGTGGGGTGGGTAGCATCATGTTGGGCTTCTTACGGCAACGAAGCAAAATGGAACACGATTCATAGTGGGCAATTTTGGGTGTAGGGCAATGCCACTTGTCATCGGGGATTCCTTCCATTTTGCAGCCCCATTTTGTGCCATTTTCACGGAATAATCTCCATTCTAATGAAATTTCCCATCTATTACTACAAATAGCATTGACAAATACTACTAGAAAATTCATAGTGGGCAATTTTGGATGTAGGGCAATGCCACTTGTCATTGGGGATTTCTTCCATTTTGCAACCCCTTTTTGTGCCATTTTCACGGAATAATCTCCATTTTAATGAAATTCCCCATCTATTGCTACAAATAGCATTGACAAATACTACTAGAAAATTCATAGTGGGCAATTTTTGGTGTAGGGCAATGCCACTTGTCATTGGGGATTTCTTCCATTTTGCAGCCCCATTTTGTGCCATTTTCATGGAATAATCTCCATTTTAATGAAATTCCTCATCTATTGCTACAAATAGCATTGACAATTACTACTAGAAAATTTGATTTTTTATTATTAATTTGGTCGTATTGATTTGGTTCACTTTTCTGTTGATTTTTGACCAAATCAACAAAAAAGTGAACCAAATGAACGCAACAAAATCAACAAAAAAACTATTACTAAGTAGTGCGCAAGGAGCCTTGACAAGGAGGCGCTTTTTCATGAAATCCCCAATGATGAATGACATTTCCTAGTGTAAACTACAAGGGGAAAATGAACAGAACATGATTGGATGAAAAAATGCGTCATGCATGCTTGATTATGTGGGCAAAATCATGTAATCAAGCAAGAAATATTAATTACGGCAAAGAAATCCACTCGGGAAAAATTGAATGCTAATCTATTTAGAATCTTCTTGCAATTGCCAATAAGATGCAACAAAAATTAGGATTATTTAATAACTTTGAAAACATGCTCAAACCTTATTCAAAAGCTTATAGAGGCGGGTACTTTATACAGAAGACCTTTTCTACTTGCAATCCTTGTATTAGATCATAAGTCATCAATTCACTAGTAAAAAAAGGGGCTTGGGACACGAACAACAATTTGAGTTTTTTTGGCGATACAAACTTACAATTAGAATTAGTAAATGATTATCTTGTCTGATATGAATTGGCCGTTGTTGAAGGTTGAATTGCCAAATAAGAATTTCTAGAAGTGCTAAAGTTTGATGTCAAAAGTTTGTATGAACACCAAATTTGGTTGCTTAAGATAAACCAATCTATGATAGGCAAACCATCCACGATACACACCCAGGGAATAGTCTTGCATCAACCCATGACAAAAGAAATTCAATAAATGAGATTTGGGCTACATTAGGTTGAATTAGTGACCACAATTAATGCTTCACGTGATGGTGATGGAGCAATTAGTGACTACAACAAAAACTTCCACTTTTTTTTTATAGGAATTCATCACATGAAGTGACTTTTTAAAACCTTCATGTTGTGACCATGCTAGAAAATATTGTGAGTACTTTAGGTGAGTAAGACGACCATTATAGATACATTTTTTTTTGTTGGTTTTGGGGTAGTCCAAAGACTCTTTTGGGCCAATTTGGCAACACACTTCAAAAATTCATAACAAATGCATACTTTTTTTAAAAATAAAATAAAATATATTGGCTCTCTCCATTTCTCACATTTATCTTTATATAGAATTTTTTTTTTAGAATTTCAACAATGCTAACAAGGCAAATGAGTCATTATCCCCATCACAGGGTGTTTTATTAGCTTATATGAGTCTTGGTCATCAAGCTTGGATACTTTAGGGGCACTTCACACTATGGCTGTCTAAGGAGGCCATGGGATTGAGTAGCCAAACTTTGTTGAGAACCCAAAGAAATGAGCAATAAATACATAATAAATAATAGGAATTGGAGTCTTTAGCCAACCATAGTGTGAAGCCTCCAAAGATCAAGCCCAAAGTCCATATCCTTGGCAATGAACTTCCATGGCTTCTCAACTCGGATGGCCATAGTGTGAAGCCTCCAAAGACCAAGCCAAAATCCAAACTTTTAGCAATCTAGCGGTCGAGAGTCTTGTCATAAGTTGACGACTTCTCCACCATAGTTTGCACTTTCATTTCTAGCTGACCCAAACTTCTTTTGAGAGTCCGTCGCCATGTAAGCAATTTATCGCCATATAGGTAGTTGGAAAGTATTAACCTTTGAACTTGTACCTTCTAATACGAAGGGTCGAGAAGCCAAACTCTTAGTTTCTTGAAATTCGATTGATGGAAACCCCACAGCCTCTCAACCTTTGCTCATAGTGTCAGAAGTGGCCCTGAGTTTGACACCCAAATTGACATTCTTTCACTTCTAATGATTGATAACTCTACTTCCTGTGCCTCAAAAATAAAATAAATCCATGGTACTCCCACAGTTTCCCACAAGAAATCACGGATTGATTGGGGTTAAGAACTCATGGCACGATCGTATAATTATCAATAATGTTTGACTCTCCAAGCTGGTCCTTACAAGTCATGAACTACTTGCACCGCAGTAGTTTTCTTGTGACCTAAGGACGGTTTGCATGTTATGTTTTGTTTGAAGCTTTGTACATCCTCCCTGTCTACAATCATCACTATTAACATCTAAATAATGCCCCAAAATAATTCTTTTGAGTTGGGTGTAACTTAGTTCAGTTGAGTTGGGTTGCAATGTATTTAAGTTATTGCAAAGGTCTGCTGTATTATTAACCCTTAAACGTCAGGGTGGTGACTATGGAAATCAGCCCTTTTGGAACCGTGTGACATCATCTAGTTTAAAAAAACAAAAATATTCATTGGGAGTCAAACTACTGTAGAAGATTTTCCCTTTCCACCTCTAATTCTGAGGATGAATAGTCTGTGCTACACAAAAGAATTCCTTGTCATCCATCACATGCAAAATGTCCGTCTTGACGTTTAAGGGTTAACATACCTATAGCTTGGATTATATTTTAACAATTTCTTATTTCTTTGGCATCGTAAATCTATGATGAACGTTGGATGGAAATCATTTGATTTGGCCATTTGATAGTATTGTACTTGTCTTTTGAGTAGATAGTAAGGCAAAGGTTTATCCCACCTCCTAGTCCAAATTAAATATATTTTTTTAATTCTCAAGCCTAACCTAAACTTTAATCCAAACCCTAATCCCATTTTCCCTCATTTGTAACTTCAGATTGATATGGGATTTTGCAATTGATATGAGATTTTGTATCCCTTGTCCATATTTGTAGTATATATATGTATATGTCTTTTGTAGCCATATTTGTACTTATATCCATATCCATCTTTTGTATCTATATCTATATTTGTCTTTTGTATCTGTATCCATATTTGTATTTGTATTCCAAATTGGAGATTGGTTTTAATTTGGTTTTTTTGTGCGAAGATCTATGGTTTGGGATTTTTGAAAATTGAAAGTGAGAAGGGGGATAGGGGGGGCGGGATGTTTGCATCTTTTCACCAAATAGTATTGATCTTTTCAAATAGTATTTTGGAGTTTTTTGGGTCATCAGTCAGTTTAGAGCTTAACTTAGTAGGAACATAATGCTAAAATCTAATTGTGTAAGAGACTAAAAAACATATTAACCCCTAAAGTCCCAAAGCCATTTTTATACCCAAACCACTCAAAACTACTACTTCAACTACATTCATCTACAAAATAAATTTAAAAAAAAAAAATTTAGAATCTAATTGTAGGATCTTGTTCTAAACTTGTCTTAGATCATGTGATAAATTTTTTGTGATTTTTGACTATATAGATTGAAAGATATTAGCATTCAAAGTGAAAAAAAAAAATTCTTTCAAGAAGTTGCTATAGTTGCCCACAAAACAAGAAGCTCCGTAACTTTCACATTTCTAATCCAAATGGAATGAATCAAAGCTTCCTATTTACAAAAGTTATAATCTAGAAGAAAAAAAATATCAAAATTTTTATTTCAATTTTTTGTGAATTTTTTTTGCTGCCCAATCTCTCCCATTTTGAGGTTATTGTGGCATAACTTTTGCTGTTAGGCACTGATTGAAATAAAAAAAATTATTCTCCAAAAGCTCATAAGTTTTCTATCTTATGAGAAAGTTTCAAAAAGTTTCAATAAAAATTGAGATCATAGGAGCTTGCTTAAAATCCATTTTGTTCCATGTAGGGACAATGGGACTTTAGGGGTTAATATCCAGAACATATTTGCATCTTCTGGATACATGCTATTTTCTTTCAAAAGCAGATGTGAAAAATTGATGGGATACACATGTTATTTTGGCACTGGTCATTAAACTTTCGGAGGGGTACACATGTAAATTTTCTACTAGTATACATGTAAATCTTGTATGAAATATGCTGGGAAATAGGCACCCCAAAACCATATTTGTAATTATTTACAATTTATTTGGATTGCAATAAATATGGGATATTGATTTGCTATATGTATTTTGTTTTTTTAATGTATTTTGTATTCATATCCATGCTCTACATTATATATTTTCTATCCGTATTTTGTATCCCACTATTGAGCGGCCCAAATCGTCTGTAATCAACAACTATCTTTTTTGTGAAAGTCAACCATCTAATTGATGGAAGTGGAAGGGGGCTTTCTTTTGAAAAAATTCAAGGGCTATGGTTTTTTCACTGGGGAGGGGGGAAGGGATTGGAAATTGCAAGACCAGTCTCCAAAATGCATATTTTTGATACATAATTAGGCCACATCGAAAGAAGGAAAAAGTTTATTTCATATTGCTTTCAATGACATAATTTTCTCTCTTCCTCCTAAGCTAATCCCCTTTTTGCCTATCTATCTTCCGTAATAACTATTCTCCTTGCAATAAGGCTCCTTTCTGTGGTTCTTTCTCTCCTTCCTTTGGTTCTTTATGTATATTAAAAATATCCCAGTTGGAAGGTGGTTAGTCCAACTAGGATTCCATTTAATAGTAGAAGCATTTATATTATTGGATAAAATTGAGAGGCATGATTAGTACCAAATAACCATCTATCTAAGTACATGAATGGATTGATGACTTTCCGAGCAGCTATTTCCAATCTGTCTAAAACTAGTAGAGTTTCTACCACATAAATCCTTCTCTAAATCCTTGTATTACTAGTACATCATAAAAATGGGCATTTAATGGAAGATAATTTAGCCAAACATTCAAGAAACAATAGAATTTGATAGCCAATCTACAACGTCTTCCACACTGGAATTAGCATTTATTTAGTCAATTTCTGCCTTAAACCCCCCCAATAATCCTTCACAACTTGCCAAATCTTTTCTTTAATATTTTTTTTCATACTAACTTATTCACTCAAGTAGCCAAAGTTGATGCCTCTTTGTCTTGAAGGTAGCAAATTGCACTAACTTCCATAAACAAGTTCTGGGATCATTGTTACCAAGTGTATAAGACAATGTCCTATGAAAGTTTTAGAACAATGTTGATTAAGGTAGCAACACCCATAACCGCCACTATACCCATAATTGTCACCTCTGAAATCTTGAAAAATCTTGGGAAGTGAACAGTTGTGATTACAAGGATACACTACATCTCAACATCAGACCTTGGTGTTGGTATCGAGTGTATGTATAGTTGCCTCATTAAAAATCAGTCACAACTTCTTCTCACATTGTCCGAATAATACATTTAAAAGTACATAAGAATTTTTTTTTTTTTGGGTACAAAAAGGATCCAATAATTTGTTGAATGTTTATTAATAAACATCATGTCCCAAATCCTTAAATTGATGGTTATACGTGCTCCTACCTTAACTGCAATTTGCATCCCATGTACAATGGGATACTAAACTTTAAAATCAGCATGAATGAATGTACAACCTTTGTCTCAAAAGAAATCCGTGATTTCTACCTTGGCGGAAATCACGGAATTTTTTCATGGAGTAGTATTTGGACTTACTTGAGATTATGTACAAGACCCTGAATGATTCCAATTCACACTGCATCTAAGGCACTGCAGGCCAGCCCCCTTTTTTTTGGGTACCATGGGGCCTGATTGCACCATTTCAAAATAAATTTCTACTTTTCACAAAAAAAAAGGTAAACTTTTTACATCAGAATTTTCCCATTTCTATTAAGAATGTGGATGAAAAAGTGCATGAGCGTAATTGGAAAGTGGTTTTTGGTTCAAAAGATGGATGAATGTAGAAATACAATGCTTCACCAAATTTGAAGTGATGGACATCTTGGCACTTTTTCAAAAGAGTAAAAAGAAAGGGCTGCTATAGGCAGGCAGGGGTTTAGGGCTTTTGTTTTGTGATGCAATGTGTATAAATCCAGAAGTTGGTTGTGTATTTGTTGTACTAAGGTAGGAGGCTCTAAAATGGGTCAGGCTCTAAAATGGCTCACCTCCTTGAATGTATACTATTTATATATGTTGCTTTTTCATAGCCTTCAATAATGTACAGATAATGTACATTTTGAGAAGTAAGTCATTTTAGAGCCCTATGCCATTTCAACTTCAAAATTTTATAATTAATTCCACAAAGCTCCATAAAATATAAAACAACATAGGTTAGATGTCAATTCCACTTGTCTTTCAAGGAAAATTTATTGAAAAATTAATTTCAAGAAGCTTCACCTCTCCAAAATTCAGTTTTAGCCCTTAGATGGTCCATTTATGAACCTTTTACCTTAATATTGACTAGTGTGCCTTGTGCTATTGCCACAATCAAAAGAAAAATTAATTTTCTAATTTTCTTACTTATAATTTTTTTGAAATTCAATAACTTTCATAATGTAGGTTCAAACACCACAAAAAGCCTGTGCACCCTTCCTCATTGAGAGCTTCCTGACAATACCAAGCACATGATGAAGAAGCTCACGGTCTAAGAGATCTTACTGTAACAAACCATACCAAATCAAACAACCAAACAACCTATTTTAATGAATGAATTATCTTGAACAAAGACATTGTTAATATGTTATCTTACCAATGCCTATAAACAAAAAATTTATTCAAATCTTAAAAAGAATATTCAAAATCTTGATGCAATTCTAGAAAGATGTCCAAGTTCTTTTGTTGTCTAATATAATGGAAGAAAACAATCTCATACTATTTGTTTAAGAGCTTGAATGTGTAGTACAATACTAACACTACTAATAAAATATTTGCCTACAATGAGTTGGCTCCCAATTTGCCTACAATGGGCTCACTTACTTTCTCAAGGAGTGGACTTAGTTCTACTACAACAAACCACATGCGAACAAGTGGTTTCTAATAAACTGTAATTTTAATTTCAAAATTTGAGCATTGTTTATTAATGACTATAGGATTCTACTTCCAAAATTTCAAACTCAAATAAAATATGGAATGATTTCTAGAAGAGGTTAAAAATGCACTAAAATGGCATGTTTTTTTAACTCAAATATTTTTAGAGAATACATTTAGAAGACCATTGCATCAATATTCAACTCAAAATGAACTTTCAATAGAGAGTTATTTTAAGGAATTTTTTATTCGTTTTTAGACTATTTTTTCTTATATAATATAGGGATATGAAAGTTATTTTTTAGTTCTACAGTATATTTTTTTACTTCAAAAATTTGTAACTAATTATTATTAACAAATAAAAATATCAATAATTCAAAACATAAACTTTCAAAGTAGAAAAATCTATTAATATTTTTTTCATTTAATTTTTATTTAAAATTCAAAAAGTATATAAAGAGTTCAAAGTTTTGTTCGCACTTCGCACGTGGTTTTTAATGGACACTCTAAGTGACCCCCCGAGCTTACTTTATTTGTGGAGCACATTGAATGTCTTATGGTGCAAACCTTGACACTTTTCCAGTATCTTAGATAAGGTAGGAGGTCCATAAAGCACCCATTGAAGAGTTGAAACTTAATTTGGAAAGTAGCATTCATAGAACTATATTATCTTCTCATTTATAAATTTATTAAAGTTATTACAAGAATTTTTTTAATCTACAGTAGGGAATGACAACAATCCAAAGAATGGCAACGTTGAATCCATCTAAGACCCAGTATGTACTAAAAAGATGCAAACATGATATTCCAAGGTCAACATGCATTTTATATAATTTGAACTAACATTCTACACCAATGGATCAAGAATCAATACCTTTTGCTTACCATTTAACAAACTTGTTCTATTTGTTAACAAGGAATACGCATTGGACCACAAACAACTTGCTGTGACACAAAATCCTGCACATTCACGAATCCCAGACAACAAGATTGAAACCTAAACGCACATTCACCAATTCCAGACAACAAGTCTGAAAGCAAACACAAGAAATTGAAAGCCAAAAACAATGAACATGGAAGATGAGTTTACAAATACATTCATGAGTAGTGCATGGGATGCAAACATTTACAGTCTCAAACGTCAAGGTTGAGACTATCCAGCCTTCACAAATTGCTAAGGGCGAGTTTCAAAACTGTAAAACACTACAATTTCACATTAGCTACAGCAAAATCCGCTGGAATGTGCACCCCTGATGATAACGGGAAAAAACTGAAAGTACCTGCAGTACGTCGTGCACATAATACTAAACCACAGTATAACAAAAAAAACCCGTCAAGGTTGAGATTATTCAGCCTTCACAAATTGCTAAGGGCGAGTTTCAAAACTGTAAAACACTACAATTTCACATTAGCTACAGTAAAATCCGTTGGAATGTGCACCTCTGATGATAACGGAAAAAAATTGAAAGTACCTGCAGTCGCGCACATAATACTAAACCACAGTATAACAAAAGAAACGGAACTTCATGGGTCAGGGCCTCAAGCTTACAAAGTTAGCGATGACTCCATTCAACCGGTGGAAGGCGTCGATCTCCAAGCAATCTAGCTTCAAGTCCTTCAGTGCATAATACAGTCCATCTAGGTCGTTCGTGGTAAGGTCGTTCGGTGCGCCATTGATCGTTGGACATGGGATGTTGCAGGCTGGACCCAGTTCTCGGTGAAGACGCGCGCTGCGATGATCTTCGAATCATAGCAGCACAAACACTTCTTCCGGTGTCCACACACGAGGCAGAAACTACTCAACTTCATGCATGCTGCGCTAAGCTAATCACCGAAAGGGTAGCATAACCGTAAGCCTCAAGCAGGCAATCGATTGTTGAAGCCTAAATCTGCACTCTAAGAGAAACCCCGCGCGTTAGCAACACGCTCACAGTTCGATTGCGGAAGGGGAAACCGCAATAGTACTTGCAAACAGCTATTCACGATGTCGATGGAGGTTGTCAGCACCTTAACTCTGCAAGCACGCAGCCCCCCAAATGACCAAGGTAGTCACCAAAATTCTTTGATTGTTGTGAACCAATAGGCACACTGGTTTTTGCTACAGCCAACAACAGTGAAGTCATCCATCATCGGATCACTGTGGACTGCAGCGTCCTTACTGGGTTAACGTAAATCACATTCACGAGCTCCAACATTCCCTGAACGTGCCAGAATGAACCCAACCATAAAAAAACAAAGGCATCTGCATGCACCGCCCTAACTACAGGCTCATCATTCAAAAGAACGGAAAAAAAAAACATGCTATTTTTCATCCAAGTATTGCAATGTGTACATGCATTTACTTGTCCTACTAAATACTTTGGGGGGAATCTTATGTTTGGCATTCTATTTTTTTTTCCTTACTCTTTTTAAAACTGAAGACATTACTCTTTTTAAAACTGAAGACAATATTCACCACCCTATTTTGTTTATAATCATGTTCAAGACTTATTTCTAATGCTATGGTAGATTTAATGAAAGTATAAAATTTAGCTTCAACAAATTAAATTGATCCTATTTTTTTTTATCACACCTAGTTTTCTAAAATTTTGATGGCCATCCCTTCGAGCGTCTATTAAGAGCAAGGTGGAGCTCTCTTCTAATTCTTTGTATTGTTCTTTTTCATTGGAAATTATTCATGTTTTTCAAAACAAAAACAAAAACATAAGGTCATTTTATTTGAGATAGATTTGTAATTCCATTTGACACTTTAGATGTGGTGATTTTGGAACATGAGGTGAACCATGTTATCATTGTTAACTCTATAAGGATGTGGCTCCTATGACCAAGGTAGTCACCAAAACTCTTTGAATATTGAACCAATACATTCACTTTTTCTATAGTCAACAATGAAGTCATCCATCAAACCATTGTGGTCTGTAGCGCCTTTATTGGATTAAGTAGCTTCATTTAGGAAAATAGACCAAGAATCGAGCAACAACAGTGGTTGGATGAATAAATGAAAATGATTGTACTTAAGAAAGTAATTATAGTTAGATAGGTGGGTTGTGGCTTCTAAATTCTCCATAAAGGATGATAGATAGGGAACTCAAAGCATCTCCCATCTTGCATAGGAAAATTGCTTTGCCAAATGACTTTGGACAGGCTCAAATTCTCCTTCAGACCAAGCTCCACCGACAAATAGTTTCCCACCTTTTTCTCCATATGTCCACTAGCTTTGCATTCTCATTGGTGGAAGTTACTATAATTGTCAAACTTTTCAAAAAAGGAGACAAAAATAATGTAAGGCAAGGAGAATCTAACCTTGGAGAAGAGACCAGTGAGCCCATTACGATTCCGGTTTGAATGCTTGTTTGGGCGAGGTTGGGCTATTTTTTGGGTCTCTAAGGTCTATGGTGGGAGATGCTTTTGAGCCCGGGCTCTACACTGAGCAAGCCAAAAGCTCTCCCGTGCAAAAGTAGAGATGCTCTCCAATGGAGTAATCCCTAAACTTCTTTTCACTTTTTCAACATGAGTTGTGCTTCATTGATTCGTGAGAATACTATCCATTGACCTTAATATTACTATTTCTATAGTTTTGTTTTGACTTCTCCATGCTTGTATTTAATAATAACTTGAAAATGTAGGGAAGAACCAGTGGGTGCTTACCTTTACTATCTCCATCTTTGCTCTCCTTCATCCACAAGGAGAAAGGAGATAGGATAGGGAAGCCAGTGATGGGGATGCTCTTACGAACGAGACGGTTACTATCGAGGTGCACAACCAGCCATCTAGGATTGGCTTGAGCCTTGAGAACACACTCGTGATTAGAAGTTAGCGTAGTCCTACACGGAAATTCTTTCACAGTGTCTCTGATGAAGAAGAAGACTTATTCAGTATCTAGATGTAGGCGTCGATCGATTTTCTCACCAGGCAAGGCAAACCAACAGGCCGGTATCGCCACCACAATCGCTGCATGTGGGGATGGCGAAAGAAGCTAGTAACAGTTCAGCGCACGTTACTTACACACACAGCCCAAATAAACCCGCCGGCTTTCATCAATCCACATTCTACGAACGATTGGAACAGAAGGGAGCATTGCATTACGCTAGAATAACATGCAACGGGTCTAAGCAATCGAGAGCATCGATCGCATGCAATCAATGCGAAGTCTCTCCAAGTGGTTTAATTGTTACGAAGAGTATTAATTTGCTCAAGCAAGGAGTGAGTCGATCGGAATGCTAATGGCAATCGGACCAGCACAGGCCAAACGTCAATAGATCTTCCTCTCACGATCCTTGGATTTTAGGGTTACACGAAAGGATATTCTTGCAGATGGTCCAATTTTGGTTAATTCACCCAAGATGAAGCATCAGTGTGGATCAATGGACATGTTTGTTTCAAACCCCTTCGAAACTCAAAGAGGCTGGGTTGCGCCACATTACGTTGCCCCTGGCGCGCGCTGTTACGTTCCCGTGTTCGTTTGTAGGCAATGCAAGGCGCTTAATGCCACAACCAAGGTAGCCCAGCGCAAGCTTTAGGCATGCACACTTGTAGGAATCTTGATTGTAGGGTCCCCAAAGCAACAGTTAATTGTTCAATTCGCTGATGACACCAATTCCATTGTGGTGAGCACTGAAGTTTTTGCATCAATTCCGCCTTAGCTTGCTTCGAGTCTTCGTATTAATTGGGAGAAGAGAGTTCAGCCTATTGGATCTCATGAGACCCGGCACCTAAATGGCTAGCAAACTTAATTCCAATGCCCATAGACAAAAAGGGGTAGTGTAGCTAAGATGTTAGGTACCTCTTTGGGGATAGATAGATATGCAAATACCAGATGTGGACGAATTCTTGGTTCATAAGATAGCATAATAAACGTCGTCGACACGTACACTTGTCCCTGTGCAGGTAGAGTTGTAATCTCCAACTTTGGACATCATTTATTAATTTGACTTGTGTGTGGGCATGATCTCTAGCTATAGTAAGTAAAATTTTGAGGGAATAAACTAACGAGAATACTTAAGGTTTGGTACGACACATTGTGCTTGCGCACGGGGTGCATGCATGGACGGATTGTTGTGCAGCCAAATTACAAAAGGCAGGGGCTGAACATTGTAGACCCAGAGGAAGCACTCAACGCGAAATGGATTCTAAAAGCATTCGCGCCGCCCCTCGCACCGCGAGCTAGAATCCAACCTCCAACTTTTGTTGCGCGTCCGGCTAGCTAAAATGACGCCACGCGCGAGAGAAGGGGAAGTGGCTTGATCGATTCTATTCAGCGGGTGGCGTAGTAAACAGTAATTAATCTCTCAGCGCCGATTCACACCCCAAATCGACACTCATCCCGTCCCAATTTTACAATGTGATCGAAGTGCTCAGCTCTAGCTTACAGTTCACAGCTCACGCACTACATATAGACAGTGCGTTTGGATTCACAAGCAACGTACAAAGTTGCAACCTGGATACTTCTTGGGCCTCAGCTAGCTAGGACCATATATCATTGGGATCTCTGGGATTAGTCAGGACACCGAAGCCTTTATGTTAAACTATAGGAGGCAATTCCATCAGAGTTCAATACGGTTTAGTTGATGTATTCTTCAATGAGTCCACGAGGATTTTCGTAATGTGGTCAGCAGAATGGAGGAGGATCTTACTTAGCTTGAGGGAGGACAGAGAGAAGTCCAATGCCCACAAATCTAGCTATTGGTATATATTTCAGCTTTATTCTCTGTCGATCAAGACTTGCAAGTTCCCCACGTTGATTTTCTCAACCACGGAAGACTTTTGTCCACCGATCTCCGGAGAAATATAATCAGCTCTTGTAGCTACGGACCAGCAAACTCCTCAACAACCTCGCAATCTAGGTCGTAGCCTTTGGTACAGTAGGTGCAGATCGATGACGCACTGTACGTACTGATAGAGGTTGCACCTGAAGAATACGAATGTTAGAGCATCCCCACCAGCGACTCAGTTCCGTATCCTTAAAGCTTTAGGGAGAGGACCTCATATGCAGATAGAGATACAGAAATTTCACCGCACCAACCTTTATCCAAAACCTGTATCTCTAAAATATACAGATTTCTGTAAAACTCTTCTCCAGTTCTGTACCCAGAGGCTCATATGGAGAACTCGCAAGGTCTCAATCATCCCTATTTGATGTCCCAAGCTTAGTAAACAGATAGAGAAATGGAAGAGCTGGTGGGGATGCTCTTAGTCAACAACTCCCAAGGTCAGGATCAGACCTTGGATTGTAAGTGTTTTAAGAGTTGTTGGGGGAAGCTAAAACTCCTTGAAACAATTTTCAGTGAATTTTGGTTGGTAGGAAGAGAAATAGAATTGACATCTAACTCAAAGTGTTGTTATGAAAGAAGAAAAAAATACTATTTTGCATATTCAATTGTAGGATCTTACATTAGATTTCTACGAAAATGTGTGAAAAATATTTTGACTATATAATAGAGTGGAAGATATTAGTCACGGTTGTCATATCGGACGGAATCTCATTGTTCACGGACAGAATTGGACCGATTAGGGTTGATCGGTTGCAAACTAATCCAAGGTCTATTGATTTTCTAATTTTAGAAATACATAGTAAAATGTTTTACTCCATAGTATTTCATGGCATAACAATTTCTATAGATGCCTAAAAACATCTCATTTGCCCAATTTGAAGTATTTTTGCAAAAGTTATAAGCCTAAAGTCATGGTTGTCATGTAGGACAAGTTACTATTCATTTCTTGTCATGTAGGACAAGTTACTATTCATCAAATGTACCTCTCAAGTACATTTGATGAATAGTAACTTGTCCTATAGGACGAAAAATGAATAGTAACTTGTCCAGTATGACAACCATGCCTAAAGTTCACATTGAAATAAAATATTCATTTTTAGGAAGTTTCCAAATTTTTAAGTGGATGTAGAATCTTTACCTCATTGTCTTCATTTCATTGGGGGGCTCAAATTCAAAGAAGATAAATTTTTTGGCTCATGTTTACATTAAAAAAAAGCTTAAAATTGCAAAAATATACTCTATAGTAATTCATGGATTCGTGGATCTTTCTATGTAGAAAAGTAAAAAATGCCACAAAGAGAGGATTTTCAGCACCACTTTCTTACAAACGTACTCAATCAATTTCCCCCAATTACAAGTGGATGAAAATTTATTTTCTTTTGTCTTCTAGAGATGTTGAATGTCACCTAAAGGCCATTTTTAGGCCTCCCCAGCATTTTGGGGTTAAATCTTTAGGGTAGGAAATTGAGTTAAAAATTGAAGAAATATTAAAAAAAAATTGAAAAGAATTTCAAATTTTTAATTTTTCAAAATATTGTTAAGTATAAGCAATGGTGCTATTTTGTTAATGTGTGAATATGAACCTATAAGCATTGAGCAAGGATTAAATGAGTGTTGCATTCAAATTTTTTTTAAAGCATTAAAATATTCAATAATATTTCTAAAAAAATATCCTATTTAAAAATTTTGGTCAAAATGTATTATTTTTGGCAAATTTTGGTACCTATTACCATGAACCTATTATTGTTGACATATTGTCGTGGTTATATAGAATTCAGATGAAAATTTTAATTTTCAATACTATCTAGAATTATATTGGAAGTATACAATTATACATTATGAAGATGAAGAATTCAATTGATGTGAAAGACAAATGGAGATGGAAATAAGGTTATATAGAATATTCTATCAAATTACAATATTTTTTTCAAAAAGGAATTAATGCTTGTGAATCTAAATGCATAATCTCCAACTTTATTGTCTAGGTTTGAATTTTTTGAGTTTTTTGAAATTAGGATTCAATTCATTTATCTTGTTCTATGTACAGGTTTCATTGTTTGATCACATGACTATAGATTTGTAGAGTTCTTGAGTTTGATGGAAAAAGCTTTGTAGACTTGAATTCCAGTTTTTATACAAGTTTTGGATTGACAAAGATTATTTTAGAAAAGAGTGAGATTGTTGTAGCAAGTTTTTTTATACTTCAATCGCTTTGGTTCATTGAGATTCATTTGAAATGGAAAGCACTTTGTCATACCAAATTTTGTTTTTGTTGATTATTGTCTTCATGGAACCAATAAAAGGAAATAGAATTTCAATCCTGATCTTCTAGTTGTTGGACTTTTTTAGACTTTTTTTAAATCATTTGGTTGATAGAAATTCATTTTGTACACAACAAGCTTAGCTGCACCAAATTTTATTTTTGATAATCAATGTCCTCTCGTAGTTGGGACCTCTTGAGGGTGATGGAGGGAACCAATCCTTCCATCTTAATGTGTGGTTTGGTGGATAATTTAATCAGATTTTAGAAAAGAAAATTTAGTAAAGAAGAATTGTTTCTATATAGAAAGAGCTTTGTCGGATTGAATTTCATTTTGGTTGATCAGTGTCCAATAGCAACATGGGTCTTCTTCAAAGCCGATGGAAAGATACTAGTAACTTTCTTCTGATGTGTTGTTGTTGGACTTGTGTAAATTTTAGAAAAAAAATGTGTTGATAAAGATTATTTTTATATCTAATGATCTTTGTCACACTAAATTTTAATTTGGTTGATCATTGTCTTGTAGCATCATGGGTCCTCTAAAGGCTAATGGGAGGTTACCAAGACTTTCTTCTTGATTTGCAAGTCAATGGACTTGTTTAGATTTTTGGAAAAAAAAATCATTGATAGGAATTCATTATATGTGGAAAAACTTAGTCACACTAAATTTCATTTTTGTTGATCACCATCTTGTAGTAGATTTTCTCTAGGTCAATGGAGGTACCTACCCTTTTGTCTTGATGTGCTAGTAATTGGACTTGTTAAGATTTTAGAAGAAAATATTTGATTAATAGGGATTATCTTTGTAAAGAATGAGCTTAGCTACACCAAATTGTTGATTAGTTAATTATTGTCCTCTTGTAGGACCTCTCGGGGGGATCCAACTCTTCCATCTTGATATGATGATCACTCCTTTTTTCTTTCTTGGGACCTTTCAAGGTCAAGGGGAAGATTAAGCACTTGTTGTTTTGATGTACTACTTGTTGGACTTTACTAAATTTTAAGAAGAAGAAAACATTGTTGATTGGAAATTGTTTGAAAATCAAATGAAGTTGTTCCAATGAGATTTAGCTTTTTATGATCATTCCAATCTTGTTTCGTGGGACTTCTCAGTGTCAAAGAGAGCTCCTAGCCATGGACAAAAGAAATAAAAAGTAAAAAAATTTGGGTGGGCGGTTGGGCTCTATGTAAGGCAAACTATGCCAAGTGCCCCCTCTTGTAGGTTATGAGACAAAATTTTCTTTACAATTAGTAAGTGCAATTTTATATTTCCAAATGCAAAAATGGTGAAATACAACTTCATTCAACTTCAAGCTTGGGGTCAATCTAACTATGCTTGTGCAAGGATTAGGTTTTTTTCTTACCACATGCTAAGTTGTTAAAGGGAATTATGGGCATCAATGGGATCTCCCACCCATATAGCCAATGATCAAGAAAAAAACAAATTTGTACTCTACTTCTTTTATTTAGCTCTCAATTGTAGCATTCAGTTATTTTTTTGAACACCAAGCTTGAGATCCGGATAACTTATGACCTCAATGGGAGTTAGGGATCCAAGTTCTAGTGATTTCAAAATCAAAAACAATTTTTTATTATGAAGTCATTTTACTTTCAACTCATGATCACTCATTAGTAGAATTAGTATTTTTTTATCAACTAGCTTTAAATTCAGGGAACTTGTTGGAGTTGATGGAAGAAATATAGCCAATATTTTTTTCCCTAAACTTTGAATTTGTATATTGATTTACTTATTATGGCTTAAAATTTCTTCTCTATATTATAGTGCACACAACTTGATCTCCTACACTCCCATTTATTGACAAAATAAAAAGATTCATTAAATACTTCAATCCAAAATCTCTAGTATTCTAATGTTCTTAGTTGTAGGTCTTCATTCTAAAAAACTATATACTTGTAGGCTCACAAGCTCATGTTTGTACATGCTCATGTTCACAGAATAGCACCCTTGCCTATAATGACATTGTTGTAGCAAGTAATCTACATCCTATGGAAGATTTTGTTGTGAAAATTATTAAAATTAAGTTCACACTGTCATTTTTTGCTATTGTGTTTAGGTAATATTCGTAAACTGATTAAATTTTTATATTTTCTTATTGGCAAGTGAAAAGAGGTTCTAATGCACCAAAGAATACAACATTTGAATACCATGTGCAAAAGGTAGGAAGGGGACTTCAAAGTTTTTATAGGTGCAAGTGCCGATTGTGGGTGTACCTTAGCTTGCATTGGCATCAAATTGTAATGATTTGCAACATAATTATCAGTAATCTTGAATTAAATTATTCTAATTCAACAACCTTCGCTTAACTTATGACACTCTCTTGAGGGGAGACAAATGGGCTCCATGACATTTGAAAGGTGCTCAATGACATAACTGTATATAGTAAAAAATGTGGCCAATTATTGGAATATGCAAGAAAAAAATGTGCAATTAATTATGGTAGAACCACCTATAATCAACCAATTAAGCAATTCCATGCATATTCTTGGAGTAGTTTAAGGCAATGTAAATTTTTTGCCATGTAGGAAGACAAAAATCATGTGAATTGCAAATTTTTGGTAATTTTATGCCTTGCACTGAAATTACTATTAGTTTTGGAAGCCAAAAATTGGTCTAAAGCCATACTCTAATGTGTAGAGTCTTTCAATTCCAATCATTCATGAACTAAGTTACTTTCCCAATCACCACTTCCTACTTTCTTGCTCACTACTTTGGGAAATGAATTATGACCTAATTAGTCCCAACCTTGAAAAAGAAGATAAATCACATTCCAAGCCTGGGTTAGAAATCTATTCTAGCCTTGGTTGGAAATAGTTGCACCCTATATTTTGGATATGGATCCTTGGTTGGAAATGGGTGGTTCTACCATACAAAGGGTCATTAGAGGAAATCAAGGAAGCCCGTTTCTTGTCTATTAAGGTAGAAGGTTCTAAAAGTGCACAAGCTCTAAAACCGCCCACCTCCTCCAATGTATACTAATTGTATATGTTGTTTTTTTGTAGCCTTCTGCAATATACAAATAGTGAACATTGGAGGAGGTGGGTGATTTCAGAGCCCTATGCCATTTCAACTTCAAAAGTTCATAACTAATTCCACAAAGTTCCAAAAAATATGAAACGACTTGGGTTAGATGCCAACTCCACTTGTCTTTCAAGGAAAATTTATTAAAAATTTAAGTTCAAGAATCAAGAAGCTTCACCTCCCCAAAATTCAATTCCAACTCTTAGATGGGTGATTGGTGAACCTACTACCCTACATGCAATGAGGTGATAATCAAAGTTGGCTCTACATTTATATCTATTTTATTTAGGAACAGTGGGGTTGAATTCTAATGTTGTTGAAGAAGTTGGTTGATGGTGGTAGTGTCAAAGAATAAAACAATGGTCATTGTTAAATGATGCCTTGAAGGCTCGTGGAGGCCTTATTTGTTAGGAAATAGCTGATAAAGGTGATTTGTTTTGGAAATAACAACACAAATGTATTCTATAGCATACAAATTAGAGTTATTCAATAGCTAAAAGCCACTACAAGAGAAAAGGGTGTTTTAAGTGAGTTTTTAAGTATAGTCCTAGAAATAAGATTATAAATAATGACCTTTATGGAGGTTTTTAATAAAAATTTATTAGAAATATATGTGTTTCTAGTAAAATTTTACTAAAAATCTCCATGAAGGTCATTACTTATAATCTTATCTCTAGGACTATACTTAAAAACTCACTCAAAACATTCTTCAATAGAAAAAATTTTAGGCCTCAAAAAAGTTGCAAGTTCTGTACCCCCCCCCCCCCCTTCACTCTTCACTAAAGGCTTATCAAATGCACTAATTGTGGAACCAATAGTGTCATAGGAAAAATTCAACTTTGACATTGGGATGTTCAAAATAACCATGATATCAAATTCACAAGCTACCATGACTCACCCTTCGGAGTTGAATCCCTTCACAACAATATGGCATATTATCTATGCTAATGGTTTGTTGCAATTTAACATTGGAGAGTTTTTGAAGCTCATTGAAATAGCTTATGTCCAAGTGCTAGACAATGTTGAAGATGAGTGTATATTTAACACTCTCATTTATCAAGAATTGGCTAAGGAACTAACTTTGAACCCATCTTGAATGGCTGTGGCAATGCATGCTTAGAAGTTTTGGACCATTGAAAACTTCCTATACTTTGTTTAGTTACAACTTAATAGGCTACTAAATAAGCATTGTAGAGCCTAACGACAAAAAACTTCCTATACTTTGTTTAGTTACAACTTAATAGGCTACTAAATAAGCATTGTAGAGCCTAACGACAAAAAACTTCCTATACTTTGTTTAGTTACAACTTAATAGGCTACTAAATAAGCATTGTAGAGCCTAACAAAGTCATAGGTTCATCAATGATTAGCACTCATATAGTATATTGCATTCTTTGAATAATGTAGTCATTTGATAGTTAGAGAACTTTTTTTTTAAATGGTATTTAAATTCTCATGTCAACTTACATTCTTATAATCTTATTTGTAAATGATGGATTTCAATTTGCTACTAAAAGAAAAGACAAGAAATGACAAGAAATAGATTATTAGGTGTTGCTACAAGTCTACTTTGAAACCATTCACTACTTTGATAATCTAGCTTGTCACCTCTATCATCACTCCTTTCCTTTAGACCACTGCCAAACTTCAATAATTCAAAACATGTAGAAGCCAAAAATTAACTACAAAATATTCAATTCTCACCAACATACATCTACTATGAAAATGGATGTCACCTCCCTGCTTTCCACATCAATATCTATGTATAGCAAGAATAATTAGTTAGCAGAATTACTATCTCCCAAGGATGGATATAAATAGCCACCTCATCAAAAGTTCATCCAAAATTATTGCCACTGCTGAGAAAAGCTAAATCACTCAAAAACACTGCAGATGAAAGCATGGAGTACTCATGAAGTTGAATAGAGTGAAATCTTCGCACTACCCTGTCGTAAAATCATGAATTCAAAAGCCTTGACAGCGTTACACAAGATTTGTTCTATATGAGGCAGGACGGTAGTTACATCTTCAATCATTATTCATGGTCACATATTAACAAAGTGGTCATGAATAGAAAAAAAAGCTGTCTCTCTGTCCAGTTGTTTGTTAAATTGTTCTATGAGAATATGAGACTTGCTATAACCGGATTGACCAGGTCCATGGTATGTCCTCCAAAGGCAACCACTAACACTCGTAACCAGTTGACCAGGTCCTCTAACCCGAGCTAGGACCAAAGCTACAAAATATAATGCCATCCACACGGACCCTACGAATCCAAAGTACCGTCAACCCACTTCCTTGGATTCTGCTTGATCGTCTTTATGTGAAGATATTTCTGCAATTGCGTCTATGTCAGCATTTGAAGAAAAATTTGCATTTCTCAGAAAGCACAAAATCTTTGATCACCTTCTCACTTCTTACTTTCTGAAAGTGAGTATTAGACCACCCTAGACTGGCCTGATGTCAAATCTCTGAAGGAGACTGAATAACATTTCAACAGAAGAGGTAACAGTAAAATGCACCAACAATTCTAATCACCCGTTAAAATGTGAATCTCACTGGACAACAAATAACAAAGCATCATCGTTGCATTACACTCTTAGATAAAAAAATTTGAACTTCAGGTTCAATCCCCAAGCCATAGATGACGGTGCCTAGAACTCAAATAACTGATTTATACAAACAAAACTTCCATTGCAGTTGCCTTTAAATGCACATCCCGTACATTCAAATTGAGTCATGCACTCATAGTTACTAATTCTTCTGTTAAACCTCGAAAGGAAGCAGAAAGGTAGCCAGTCAACAACGTTCTTCGCCCGACAGAAAAGAAAGAGCCCAAAGATTGAGTATAAGGTACATGCAGATTAATCTCATCGTTACAACCACACGAGTTAAGTTGGAGGACAAAGTGTGCAGTCAGCTGCCAGATACTTATGGCGGTGAAAGAATGTTCATGAAGTAAGAATGTATAAGCAAGGGAGACAGGGAGGAGGTTTTAAAAAAAAAACTAAGGAGAATACCTGTCGTCAGAATATTCCTCAGAGCTCCCCTCTCCTGCTGAGAAATCTTCCCCAGTCGTAGTTGTCTCATCCTTAAATGATCCATTCGAGACATCAGCTTTCTTGGTAGAGCTCGGATTGCAGTCAAACTGATCAGAGACTCCAAGTCTAGATGCCAGCAGATAGATTACAGTCTCCACCACTTTCGACGTAGGCAGGAGTTCGTCAGGCAGAGGTGGACAGCAACGAGGCATATATTCAAGTTTGTCTCGGTACTTTGCATGGAGACCAAACACTGCGCGGCAGAATATGAACCTGAAAGTTGTGATACTCAACATGATCAAACTCCTAAATACCGCTGAGAGTTCGATGACATTATCGTATACATTGTCATGGAAGGGCAACGCTAACAAGTTAAAGCAAGATTGTACCTGCAAGTCAGTTGACGCAAAAACGGATCTCCAAGTACCCTTGCCCAAACAGGATCAAGCGGCGCCGAGTCCAAGGCGTTGCCCCACTCAGCAATAAGTGTGGCCAGTAGTTTCTCAGTCTGCTCATAATTAGCCTGCACGTCGAGTTTTCTTCAGACACTATAAAAGATCCACAAACTTGAGCTTAAATCAAACTTTGAGCTCTTGAGAGCAACGAGGCTTCAAACTTGAAAAAGAAATAAAGTGTAACCAACGCGAGTCAAATTGCTGCAGACTCTATTACCTTTGACATGTTCTTGCTGGAGGTCTCAATAACCCGGCAAAATGCAAGCAGCGGGGCCGTTAAAAAGAATGTGAACAGGTTGCCGCTGCTGTTCGATGAAGACGAAGATGATGTTGAAGTTGAACCTTTATCCTCTACAGGCTGCACGCTAGGGGATAGCAGCAGTATTGCTTGTTCGCCTCGTTCTTCTCCACTGATGGACTGTGAAAGGCGAAAAAAAGTTCTACCGTTGGTGATAGTATCTAGTTTTCAAAATGATAGTCCACTATTATCAAGCTGGAATTCAAATATAGACGCATTGAAGTGCCCATGCAAAATGATTCCAGGCTTGAATGTGAAGATTTTGTAGGATTACCTCGAAAATAGAGCTACTGTCGCTGTCTATTACGATAAATAAAGGCCGCCGTGTGAACGGGAGGATGTCACTTGGATAGAGAAAGTTGTAACCTACACATCAAAAATTGGTGAAACCGTATGATAAGCATCCTAACGGATGAGAAGTATGAAGCCGAGTTGTACAATTTCGTACGTCAAGTGCAAAATGAAGAAGTGGAAATACTGAACTTAAAACAGACCTACCTGGACTTCTCTTTGATCCAAGCCATAGCCCAGGAGTTCCACTTTCTAGAGGTTCCGACGGTATATATTTCACGGTTACATCTCTCGTACCAGCAGATGTGCTTGGTGTATTCTCCTCGATTTCATCCGCCTTTGCAATCTCAGTGTGAGGGACTATTTCGGTCTGAGAGACGTTTACATTTATGTTCTTCAAGCTCAAAGTAGGAGTGAGGGAAACAACTCCCTTTTTTAATGCTTGAGGAGCAACTCCCAAATTCTGAGAGGACGCACTAGTAGAGAGACCACGCGCTGACCTTCCTACAATCATCAACGTAATACAGACAAAGTAAGGATTCTGACAGTGGTTGATTTTACAAGTAGAGAACTGAGCTCAATATCACAATGAGCAGTACCAGGATTCAAAGCTCCACTTACCAGAGGCCGAAATATAAAGAAGCACAACCCCATCAAAAGACAGCTCATCACAAGCTGTGGCCAAAACCTGCCATCAGAAGACAAGACAAAGTACAGAGCCTTAGATGTCCATGATATCACAACACTGAAACCTCCCATATTCAATAGCCAGAGATATCATCCAAGAAGTACAGCTTACAATTCAGGCCAATGAATTTGGTGTATCAGCTATCATTCTACAAACATCAGAACCAGAAAGTAACTCAAAAACTCACCAGAAGCAATTGTTGAACTGTAGGTCGGTAAAGAATGTACTTATGGGGATTTGGCGGCAAACTGGGATCAGGAATCTCATCCGATACTCCAATTCCACCAGCGACCCCAGCACCTGTAGATGAATCAGTCCGTGCTTTGAATAGTGATCCACTTGGCTCCCATTCAAGAGCCTGTAGCATTCGGAATGTATCCAGTGTCAGCTCACTGAACTTCACCTGCATGCGAACAAGGCCACTCCCTAAGCAAACGTTGTTCTCTTCACGATACCACCAACTCTTGCAAGAGCTGAATGTCTTCAGAGATCACTCGTATTTAGCAATGAGATATATGCTTAATCCTCATCCTTGAGCTACCGCGGGTTACCCGACAAGTTGAACTACAACAGGCTAGCCAGGTTAAATAAATCACTACCTCATTGTGATAATAGCTCGCAAGTATTGAATCCTCCAAGTGCAAAGGCTTCTTCCCTTCAATCTTATGGAAAATTAGACTCGGATGAAGGTCATAAAGAAGACAATATCTCAGCGGCCTGCTCGTTTCGCAGGCAGAATCCGCTTTCATAAATCGCAAAATCTCTTGCACCACTACCTTCCAATCCTTGGCATCTGTGCCCTGAACAAAATGAATGCAGCACCATTCCCGATTATGGACACTTCAAACATTCTACTTCAAATCACTTCAACACGACGACAAATTCATTTGCAGACCTTTCAAGCTTAGTATTTTGGTGCAGAATATTGTTTAGGACCAGAGCTACCTTTCAGTCAGACTCCGATACTTGTGAAATTGAGAAAAAGCACGGTGTGTTTCAGAACCTACAAACCTCTTGAAAGGTACGAGTATATTCGTCGACAAGAGACCGAAGTTGCCGCACGAGAATTTGGACAGTTTCCCTGCGATTGAGAAGGAGACAAATGACGATGAAACGGGCTGTGTATCTGAGCTGTTTATTTGCAAGTGTCGCATCTTTGTCATGTTCCTTAAAATATTCTCGGCTCAAAATGGCTTCGTAGAATATGAAAGATTCTGTAAGGAATTTCGAGTCACTAGTGCGGAGGTAGTAATTGTAGTATAACTGCCCTATTCGGGAAGCGATTTCTCCAATTTCCCAACGTTTCAGGCCCATCTCCACCAACTTTGCCCGATTTTCTTGTTGAAACTTCCAGAGCTTTGAATAGACCTGTATCCTCACAGATTTCAGCACTTAAATAAAAACACTACTGGCATGCTGTGGCAAGAGTTTGTATAGGAACAGTCCTTCAAGACTAGAGCGTTACACATGTCGAAAAGTACAGCGAAAACACGACTGAAGAAGTAGGTGGTGGGATTCCTCAAGAGTCTATCAGATCTGGAGCTAGACGGAAAGCTTTCAATCACAACTGCAGTACAGAATAGTAAATCATCATGAAGGAAGCATTGATTCCATGAAAGATATGATGGAACCTGAAAAGCTTTGTGGAAGTAGAAATCCCATTTGTTGCGACCATAAGCTGGAAATTCTCTAAGTCTTGCAAACTTGTTATATGCTTTGTCTACTAAAGCTCGATACTCTTCACTTGGTGGGTGCACACGAGGTGCCATGGCGCTCGAGCGCAATGCCTCATGACCAGTTCACCTAGAACACGCCCAGCAATACATCCCCAGTTCTTAACTTGCGATCTGCAAATACGATCTCAAAAAGTCTTTGGTAACCAAGAGCCCAGCAATCGGCATATTTTGAAACGTAAACCCGCAGCACCCTATGACTGCATACCAACCTTCATATGGAGATGTCTCCCCAATAAAGCAAAGCAATCATTCACAAAATTCACTAGCCTCATTGCAATCATAGCCCATGTGGTTATCTTGAATTACTCATCTGAAGACTAACACAAGACTAGGAATCAGGCCACATTCAGAAAGTTCGCAAACCAACCAGAACCTTCAACCGAGCAGCTCTTTTGTTTACGGTTAGTTTTACGAATATCCTGTTTCTCATACAGGCACAACCGTACTCCGCAACTGGCGAAAGAGTTTCATAATCAGGCTAATAATGACATTTTTTTTTCCTAAGGAGTTAAAAAAGTTCATGCAAGACGATTTTAATCTTGCTAAGAAGCTGAAACGAAGGAAAACTCAAAGGTTTTCTCTGGTCTAGCCGATTCCAGAACTCCCTCACAAGGTTCGCCGGGACTGCTGCTAGCTGTCCTCCTAACCCAAGCCGTACAAAGTACTGTCCTACCACCACGGGGATGCTCTGCTTACATCTTGTCCCTTCACTTCCGGCGATCACAGATGGCTTCTAGGATGCCCACTCATCATGCATGAATGACATACATCCCAGCTAACAGAATTATATGTTTTGTAAGGGAGCTTTAACCGACATTCGCACTTCCCCAAGGTCAGAATTGCCAAATTTATGAAGATCCTCTCTTAATATAAAGGATTAAACTAACCAGGTAGCGCAATCGGAAGTACGTGCCAGAATCACGGATACGACATGCTTGCACACACAGCTAGGTTTTAATCATGAAGGCATCCGCATGATCGCGCATTTAACCAGAGTACGAGAGACGCCTGCCCATCGTGAAACCCAGGCATGCTATGATTGCAAATTACAGTACAGTAGTTGGTGATAGCAGAGGGCAGGGGAAGAAGAAAGTAAAGAGAGCGCATTTTTAGTAATAAGATAGAAGAGTAATCAGAGCCTCCTTTGCAACAGAAACAATCGAATCGGGAACATACCAGTCTGGTCATAAAGCCCAGCGCACGCTCTGCAGCTGCATTTGGCGTCAATCCGACTGCCAAACTCCAAAACCCCTGCACAATGAATTCACAGAGGATTAATCATCAGAGGTGCCTTCTGGAAACCCGATCACAAAGACAGCACAACCAATGAGAGCCAAACCCCTGTCGCCACCCACTAACAGAACACTACAAGGGCTCGAGAGCAATCAGCAAACAAGATCACAACCACAGGAATCCCAAAAGATCACCTATACACGGCTACAATCACGAAAGACCTCGCCACACTCAGCCCCACCGTCACAAGGTATTTTAGGTTGGCAGTCCCTTCCAAAAATCCGAAGGCACAAACGACTCTGGAAAATCCACAGCACACAAAACCATCGAAGACTGGTATAAAAAACCTGGCTACTGAGCACTCGCAATCGATCAACGGAACAGTAAATCCGAAATGATCAATACGAAAGCTGAAATGACAAAATTACACCATTGCTCCAAATCCGCCATTTCACTCCACCGCATTTCAAGCTCGGAAAAACAATCACATACCAAAACTCAGCTCCAGTAAACACGTAGAATACGACTAGCCTACAATCGATCAAGCTACCAGTAAATCCAAAACAACCAAACCGAAAGCCCAAAACGCAAAATGTCGAGTATCGCCTTTAACTAAACCGCAATTCCTCGAAACAGAAATCACATTCCAAACCTCGGCTCCGCAGCCAACCAAAAAAACCTACTAAGACTTGCAGTCGCAAACACTCTAATCTACACAACAAAAAATACAAAAAAACTTTTAAAAAAAGGGACAAATACCTGAACCAAAAATCACATACCAAAACTCATCTCCAGAGAAAGGTAGGACCACCAGCTATTGAACACTTCCGAACAATAACAAATCCGAATACACCAACCCGAGAGCCGAAAATGCAAAAATTATACGATTGCTCGAGTTCCGCCATCTAACCTCACCGCAATTCAAACTCGTCAAAGCAATCGCATTCCAAAACTGAGCTCCAAAGTGAACCAAAAGAAAACTACAGCCGCAAACACTCCAATCTACACACATAAAACACCAAAGCAAAGAAATGAGACCATACCTGAACCAAAAATGTTGGCGAGAAAACCTCCGCAATCAAGATGACGAGGGGAAGCTCATAGGGGTGATGTGTAGCACTGGGGACTGGCAATCGATTGCTGCCATCGTCACGGCCAATGCCACCGGAGTGCGCGGTCGTAAGAAAAAGAGATGAGACAGGCCCACGACGGAAGCAGGGCATCTTTCGAGGCACGGGTGGCGGGAGCGGGCGCGGGTCGGGCGGTGGCCGAATGCGACGGCGTCGGTCCCGGCCCGGCCCGAAGTCTATCACGACGTGAATGGGGATTTACCTCATGATCAGATCGCGGTATTTAAGACCGGGTTGTTAGTTTGTTTGAATGCTTGGTCAAAGGTGCCCTAATCCCCTATGTGGGCCCCTATGTGGGCCCCAATGTGGGGCTTCTAGGTGTAGGTCA
This sequence comes from Climacium dendroides, assembly GCA_950106755.1. Classification (NCBI taxonomy): domain Eukaryota; kingdom Viridiplantae; phylum Streptophyta; class Bryopsida; order Hypnales; family Climaciaceae; genus Climacium; species Climacium dendroides. The sequence goes on along the minus strand of OX467084.1, from coordinate 32,932,949 downwards.
GTTTTGTTAATAATTCCAAGGCCTTTTTTTCTTTCAAAATTCACTCAAAACTGTCATTTCTATTGCAATGAAGAAAAAAATTTAGAATTTGTTTTTTTTACATATCTAACTATACTATACTAAAGTAAAAATACTTAGAATTTTTTTTAGAAACTTTGACCATATAGATTGCAAGATACTTGTATTTAAAGTGAAGAAAACAAGTTTTTTTACACCTTGATCGAGTAGATTTTTTGGCTTTGAATCTTCTTAACTAAAATTTTTGCACTATTGATTTTGATTTTTTTAATTTTTTATGTTGAAGAATTGAGTTGGAAATCTAGGAAAAAAATTCATCAAAGAAGCATTTAGTTTTCACTCATTAAAAAATTGTTAGGTAGAAGTATGTTCAAGATTGAAAGGATAACTAAACCATTAATAGCTCTAAGACGAAATTGAAACACAATAATCCCAATAGTGAGATTGTTTTAGTAAGCAAACATAACCCTATCTAACAATTTTTTTGAAAAAATTGTAAAAATGGCATTCAAAATTGGATTCTATAAGTTATTTTTTCTAGAAGATGCTTAGATTGTCCATAACTTTCTCATCGCTAGTTCAAATAGAATGAATCAAAGCTTCAAATGTAGACAAAAATATAATATTTGACAAAAAATTCAATTAAAAAAATTCATTTTTTATGTTTTTTTTGGACTGTCTCTCGAGTTGCTTTTGGGACTCATAGTTGCATAACTTTATTTTCCAAGCACCGAATGAATCAATAATTATATTCCTAAAAAGCTGATATGATTTCCAATCTTCAAAAAAAGTTTTAAAAAATCATGTCAAAAATTGAGATCACAAGCCTACCTGAAATCCCAAGAGTCCCCCATAGGGACTTTGGGACTTTAGGGGATAATTAGGGAAAATTTGAAACATGTCTAAAATATGAAAAATTGTACTTCTATTTCTGAAAATTTGAGAAATTTTCATTGTTGTCAATTCTAAATATCTAAAGATTATTCTTCAAAAAAAATTAGAAAAAGGAACATATTTGCGCATGAATAGAAAAAAAAAATCAATCCATTTCATCAAAGTGAATTCAAATTTAATTGTCAATGCATTTTAGACTAAGAAATCGGCAACATCATGGAGCATCAAGAGCGACTTTGAAAAGTGAAAATGGTAGAAATGGCACCTAAACATTATTATAAAGAGGAGAAACAATGCCAAAACATTATTGCGAAGAGAAGTGTCAAAAATTTAAGAAGAGCAATGTGCTGAAAGCCAAAAAAATCGGATCAAGATGCCAAATTGTCCAAATGCCAAAAAATAATATTTCAACTCAACTGCTGGATCTCACATAAAGTATGGTAAGAGTGGTCACGGTGCAATTAGTCTTTGGGGAAAGTACTACATTTTTTTTATTTGCCTCCTATGATGAAATTTTGAAATTTTGAATTTATATTTGGATTCAAAGGGTCACCCCAAATTGAGTTCAAAGGTGAAGAGATACAAAATTAACAAGGCACAAAATAGGGGGGAATTTTTTCATAATTATCCTTGGTTGGGAGAATTGAAGGGGGCAATTATCCTTGGTTGAGCATCTTTAATGCACAACCTCAATTCACTCTTCCATGAATTGCTAACTTTTCATTGTTTTGTAATTAGAACTTAAAATTTTGTCATTGGAAACACATCCCAAATTACTTTGAATAGATATTTGATGATAAAAATAATACACTTCAAAACCTAGTTGAAAGACAAAAATCATAGAGGAATTGGCAAATTATGATTATTAAAGTACATTGAACTCTAAAATGTACAAATTTGAGTTTTCTTACACCTATTTGAAGTACTTTGGAATCTACTTATAATAATAAAAAAAATCAAGTTTTAAATATAAACTAGTAAAAAGTTAGCAATTTATTGAAGAGTGTATTGAAGAAGCATCACTACCTTTGCACATACAACAAGCCTAGAATAACTAGTGTAAGGTTGGGCTCCAAAATATCTCCCACCCCAATATAGCCAACTAAATTTATTAGACGAGGGCCTCAAAAATGAAAGCTTTAAATACCATTTTTCCAAAATGAGAGGAATTTTGAGTGAACCAATTTTGTAAAGGTTTTTTTGTCATTATTATATTTTTATCCCCTAAGCCTTATGAGACAATGAGAGAGCAAATGTAAAAAAATATTACATTATTTTACATTTTTCCACTACTAGAAAATTTAGTTTTTCTGTTGTTTTGGTCGCGTTGATCCAGTCAAAATTTGACAGAAATTTGTTGATTTTAACAGATTTTTGTTAGATTTTGACCGGATCAACGCAACCAAAACAATAGAAAAACTAAGTTTTCTAGTAGTGTTCTTATTGCTTTGGTAAGTCTCAAGGGCAAGATCCAAAGGGACAAATGACATAAGCTTGCCCTCACTTGCTCCAAAGTCTACCATATAACATTTGGAGAGTGGTTTTAGCTAAGCAAGGGCAATGATCTATGAGCACTACCACCATGACCCATTGTTGTAGGTATGCTCAAATAGTATATCAATTAAACCACAATACTCATTTTCCACTATTATCTCCATTTCTACTAAGAATTTCAAAGTATGATAAGCATTTTTAAAAATACTATATTTTTGCAAAGAAATTATTTTGGAAAAATGTACATTTTATTCAAATTCTTTTAATTATAAAAAATAGAGATGCAACTAAGAATCTAAATTGTTGAATATATCATGAAAAATTATTTTTGAAAGTTATTAAATCAATGTAGCAAACTAATGACTCTTGATTAGGTGATGATATGATTTGTTTGTTAAGGGCAATAGCCTTTGATAGTAAATTCATGCAATTTTAACTAAAGAGAGTTGCTACAAGAGGAAGAACCCAAAATATACATTGTCCGATTGTTCCGTAATAGATGTTCATTCTTGAAGTTTCTTATGAGTGGTGGTCCCAATTGCAACTCCTGAAAGCACGAGAAGACAAAGTAATGTATAGTTTGTTCTTTATATATGGTAGCTACTATGTTCTAAACATAGTTGAAACCTCCTTTTATCTATCAACAAGGTTTCAACTATGTTTTTTTTTTTTTTTTGGGGGGGGGGGCAGACCAATGGTTATGTGACCTTTCTTTTAAGAAGGTTTTGAGTTTCTTAACTCCTTCATTTTGGGGGCTTGAATTGAATGAGGCCAATTTTGAGTATGTAATTTTTGTATGTGCTGGCTTTGCACAACAAATGAAATGAGTTTTTTGAGGAAATTAGGCATTTAATTGCCCTCCAAAAAACATTGATTCCAAAGTATCAAAGAACATGACATTTGAATAATGTATGCAAAAGTTGTGAAGGGTCAAAGTTTAAATCAATAACTTTTGTTGATTGACATTAAAGATGTTCATGATCTCAATCCTTGCCCTAGATGGGACTTTGAGCAAACCAAAACCTAGTCATGATTTTTTTGGGAGACGGAAAGTTTGGTGCCAAGACTATGCCACCCAAGGCAACCCATAGGATGAGTTGTAGTTCTAGCTTGGCCCTCATATAAACCCTTGGGTTGGATTTGGAGGAATTGAGTGATCCTATTGGTCCAGTACAAACTAGACCCTAATATAGCTTGGAAGCAATGAAACTCATTGTTAAGGTCAATTTTTTTTTATCAATAAGCTTCCACTATGAAAAAATGTAGCCCTATGCCATTGGCTTAAAGTAAAAGATAATGAATTATCTATGTCTCCAAAATGAAAGATAAAATTTAATTCAATTTTTAATTTTTAAAAAAAACTCAAAAATCCATAACTTTCATACTATAAGTCCAAACACCACATTACAAAGCCTATGCACACCTCCTTGTAGAGGGCTTTTCAATGGTCTCATAAACACAATTGAAGGACACATGGTTCCAAAGATCTCACTGTAACAAACAAATAGAATAGAACAAACAACCTAATTTAATGTATAGGCTTTTAGACTACACTACACCCTCATAATCAATTTTATGAGGAATACAATTACATAGTAATTGCTAGATTTGTATGCCTTGTGCCATTGCCATAGTGTAATAAAATAAAAATGAAAATAATTTTTTAATTCATAAAAACTTCAATATTTTTTTTATTGTGAGTCGGAATGCCACAAAACAAGGTCCGTGCACCCCTCCTTGCAGAGAGCTTTCCAACAATACCAACAATGTGACCAGAAATGCACACTTCAAAAAATCTCACCATAACAAACAAACAAAACAAACAACCTCATTTAAGGTATAGAAGACAAAACAAAACAGCCTCATTTAAGGTATAAATGTTTGGATGGATGTCCGCAAAGAATAAAAACGTACAAGTGTTTGAACTGACCTAAGGATACGGTATCCCTCCTAAATCCTGAAGCGAATGTGGTTTGCTTCCCACACTTCCTTGTAACAATAATCTATCATGTGACCAAATGAGTGCGTATACAGGAAACTAACAACGCAATAAATTTTCTCCCCAGGTCACCAACTCGAAAATTTGACAGGGACTCAGACGTGGAATCTTTACATTCAACTAAATCGTTTCAGTGAGGTCTCTCAGAGAAAGAGGATAGCAAAATTACAGGATCTTCAATTGTCAGAGGAACCGTTGTCTAGGTTGTCCTGATCGTGATCTTCAATTGGTGGAGAGGCTCCGTTATCAAACCTTACGTTTCTCCAGAGCACAGCTAATCCACTCCCCATTAGGTTCATCAGAATTGCAGAGATGGCGGCTGGTACTGCTGTTAATGGGGATGTAAAATGTGAGGTGGCTAGTACCACTCCCAAGGACGAGTTCTGCATTCCAACCTCAATTGATATTGCACGTCTTTGTGGCTCCTCAAATCCAGCTATTCGGGCGACAATGTACCTGCAAGCCAGACACATATGGTACCCATAAGACGAGGTTCTCATGTCAAGATTTATCTGCTAGAAAAAATTGCTTACCTGTTCACTTGCAGCAAAAATTCGGGTATTACCATTGTTTTGGGGCTTTACAATCCTACTCATCCTAGGTTTGAATACTTCTCAGAGTCCCAAGAAAATGACAATGAGGAGATGTAACTCAGAAGAAGCAATTCTCAATTCGAAGAAATCGACACTCGTTCAAATTGAAGATTTTCAAAATTGAAATCGACACTTAGACTAATGACAACATTAGTGAAGATAGTCACATAAACATCAGTTTGACTCACTCCCTGCTCACTTTTTTCAATTTTCCAAGTGGAAAGGTTCACAATCTGCTCAAGTGATGGGAGAAGGATCAAGACTAGCCACAAATCTGGCACAACAATGCAGAGAAAATCTGAAAAACTCAGCAGTAAGTAAATATCACTAGTAGAGAATCACTCTCAAAAAAATGTGGTGCTCTAGAAAACATAGCCGCATTGAAATTGGCAGGTTTAGAAACTGCCATAAGTGGCGTTACAATTGGCAGGGTATAAAACAACTAGGCTATATAGGAAGGTTGCTCAATGCAAACAAAAATTTCAGGCAATAAATCCAGCCAACGAGTGTAAGGATTGGTGACGGCGTACCCAAGAAGAAAACCTGCGCCATGCAAAGCTAAAACGGCTACTCCAATGATGCCCAGATTCACCACCACTGGAGGCGCATTTGTTACTGAAGTCATGGATGCTATGCTTTCCAGATTTGGAATTATCTTCACCTTGGAGGCTACTAGAAGTGGGACGTTTGCAGAGAAAACACTGTCAAGCAGACAAGAAACTGTAAACTGATTGCAAAAAAACAATCAATTCGGAGGCATGGAAACCTAATTCGTAACAATTGATACCTCACTGAATTTCAGTATTGCAAATCACTATTGGCAAATTACCTGCTCGCGAGCAACGAGGAGACCAAAACAGCGATCAATGGAGCAAAGTGGGTTAGCACAGCTACAATTTGAGGGAAGAAAGTCTGCAGACATGCGCCTGTAATGACTGGAGCCAGAACCACCTGCAGCAACATTTCGGCTATTAACTCTACAGTAATTGAATCCAATTAGGAAAACGGAAGAAAGCAGGATCTGTCCCTTCAAAGATCAACCACCCTTGACAAACAGATCGCCATTCCCACCTATGTAACCAGTTGGCATAGATTTCTTCAGTGGTCTACATCATAAGCACAGCTACCGAGTTACTATTAAATATCAAAATGGATGCAACCCGCACCTGCAATGTACTCAGACCCATTCTAACAGCATCCACAGGAACGTAAGCTCCCGCTAGAATACTCGTAAGCAGAGGGGTGGTAAACACTGCCGCAAAAGTGGTACATATTGTCATGATAATGGAGAGTGGCACATCTCCTCGGGCGATGTAGGTCACCTAGTTCCCGCACAAGCATCATGAAAATCAAATATAACATGAGACACACCCGCCTTTGGAACCATAACATGTACGCAAGATCGTGTACAAAAGAACCCACGTTTTTTTCCATGGCACATTGTTCATTGATTCCACGGGTATTCAGGCAGTTCAAGAATGTTATGAGCGTCAGTTGCACAAGAACACCAAAATAGTATCATAAACTTCAAGCTTAGGGAGGCATACCACATTAGATGCCGTGCCTCCAGGACAGCATGCCATAAGTATAAGACCCGCTGAAAGCTCTGCTGGAAGTCCAAGTCCTCGGCTCAACGCCGCTCCGAGGAGCGGCATTATGGTGTACTGTGCCGCAAATCCAAACATAACCTAGAGTAGTGACAGGAAAATCATTCCTAATGATCAATATCTGACAACAAAACTTAGGGCAACAGAGAAAAAGCTTGACCATTTGAATAGAGAACCACACAGAAGCAAATGCAACCCTGAAAAAATCTCTTCGCAAGTTTAGAATCGTAGGAAAGGAGAGACGATGACATGAGAAGCTTACTGCCACAGGTCGTTCGGTGAGGACACGAAACAGATCTTTAATGTCCAAGGTAAAGCCCATAGCGAGCATGATGATTCCCAATGCGGCACTGTAAGAATCCGGGCCTCGCTTCACAAACCAAGCGAATGCAGAAGGTTTCCAGAAAGCGATCAGTCCGCCCAGCAGCATGTAGACAGGGTACAAGCTGGTCGCAAATGCAATCCAGTCTTGCCATGTCGTCGTGCCCTGATCTCAACAACAGCAAAAACTGTCAAAAAAGAAAAGCACAAAATTCTGTCATCCTCACGGCAGAATAAATTCCTTCATTCACACAATCCCGTGCCCGTATGCGGGAAAATATACAATCAGAACTGACCTCATTCAAGGGAACAGGCTCCAATTCGACAGTCCGCAACTGAGCCAATGCCACATATCGAGGCTTCTCACTCCGGCCACTCAAGACCACTCGAGATTCATCTCCTCTTCGAGTGCTAAAGCCCGCAGTCACCGAATCGAGAACATTCTCAGAGAATCGACACTCGCTCAATGAAAAATTTCGCTGGAAGACGGCTCTCTTGCCTAAACCTGAACCTGAGAAATTCCGCCAAACCTCTCTAGGTAGCACATGGTGCGCCAATTGCATAGACTGCATTGCCATTTCGAAATTGAATGAAAATGGCAACAAATTATCCACAAAAATTTCAGCGACGCCTTCACTGAGTTTCCATCTTCAGCTTCGAATACTGCTCAATTTCGAACCCGAGGACACCATTCAACTCAAGATTCACAAGAAATCTCACCCTACTAAAACAGAGTACACAAACCAAAGATTCTTCCAACCCTCAGACGACTATTCTAAACCTCAGAACCTGTCCGTCAAATTCCTTCGAAATCTTCAATGAAACAATTCTCTCCAGCTTCTAACGCTTGCGGCTTTCCTCAATCCTACCTGAGGTTCAGGTCACTATACCAACAAATATCTCTCAAATTCAAAAACAAATGTCAACTTCCTTTCAAACCTTCAAATCTTTGGGCCTGATTTTTCAGCGAGAGAATTGGAGGTGAAGAAATTTCTGCAATGTCATCTTGAAATCTGTGAAAAATATCTCGGCGTGTGATCATCTAAGTTCAGCTCAAGTTAAAGGGGACGGAGCTCCTTTTCGTGAGACTCCATCTAGACTTTTGCTTGCTGGGGGTCGAATGAGTGAATGTGTTTAGGATGAAACAAGGATGAACAATGGATGTAATCCATCCATTAAGTTAGGCTGTTTGTTTTGTTTTGTTTCATTTGTTATGTAGTGGTGTTCTTGGTACCATTGGAAAGCCCTCAGTGAGGAGGTGCACAAGCTTTGTTTTATTGTGTTTGGACCTATGGTGGAAAAGTTATGGAATTTTTAAGTTTCTATGAGTAAGAAAATAATATTTTTTTTTATAATGTATTTATTGTGGCAACGACACAAGGCAGATTAGTGTGAATGAAATTGTTCACGGTGAAACAAAGATGGACAATGGATGAACTATGACATGAATTAACCATAGTATAGGTAATGAACTAGGTAATGCAAAAGCAAGGTAACCATTTCTGATAGATAGCATGTTAGGAGAGGAGAAGGAACTATGTTACTCATATAAAAAGCCTTTGCTTTCACATTACCTGACACAAAACAATGTTCAATGCTTGGACACTTGAACCTTGATTAACCATGATCAATAAAGAATCTCAAGGAAAGGGCCAAGGAGAATTGAACCCCTTATTGCTCCAATCAAGGATAAATGAAAAAATTGCCCCCTATTTAGTGCCACGTAAATTTTGCATTTTTCCACCTCACTTAGCTAATTTGGAGCCTTTGGTTGCAAGATAATATGAATTCAAAATTTTCAAATTTTATCTTCAGTGGCAAATAAAAAAATTTAATGTTTTCTTCAGGGATAAAATACAAGGCAATAAGGGAGTCAATCCTCTATGGCCTAAGAAAAGACATTCATACTATCATCATACTACTAAAATCACAGTGACCTTTGTAATGTCACATCTGTAAACTCTGTGATATTACAGAAATATAATGACCTCTGTAATATCACATACACAAAATCTGTGATATTACAGAAATATAATGACCTCTGTAATATCACATACACAAAATCTGTGATATTACAGAAATATAATGACCTCTGTAATATCACATACACAAAATCTGTGATATTACAGAAATATAATGACCTCTGTAATATCACATACACAAAATCTGTGATATTACAGAAAAATGGTTGTCGAAAAGAGGTGATATTAGAGAGGGTTGATAGTGACATTAAAGAGGTGACATTTTGATTGTTTTTTTTTGCTTCAAACTTCATTTCACTTCTTCAATTTCGTGACTTTGTGAGATTTGAACTTTCATGATTTCAATGTTCTAATGCTATTTATTATCAAATGATTTGAGAAATTTGTTAAATTGAAGCAATTTTAGATTCCACAACAATTCATGTATTCACAAATTCTTTGAAATTTGCAAATTTATTATTTCAATTTTTTTATTTTGGTCACCATTGTTTGAAAGACAAGAACTTTATCAAGTGTTGGTGTACAAGTATTCAATTGAGTTTAAGATTGCCTCCAAGATACACAATTTTCTTTACATTCACTTTAAACAAATTTGATTTCAAATATAAATTAGCAGTTTGAAAATTGAGCTTTGTTTGAATAATTTGAGTGTAATTTGAGTCTTAATCTAATAGTTTGGCCTGTTTAGAGCCTAATCTAAGCAATTTGAGTCAAATTTTAATAATGCAATCTAACCTAATTTCAATAGTTTGATCTAATTTGAACCTAATTTGAGTAATTTGAACATTATTTGAACAATTTGACCTATTTCAAACTTGATTTCAAAAATTTGATCTTCATTTGAACTTCAATTGAGCAATTTGAGTCAAATTTCATCAATGCATCAAACCCTAATTTGAATAACTTAACCTAATTAGAGCCTAATTTGAATAACTTGAGCATTTTTTGAGATTCATTAAAGTAAATTGAGACAAATTTTGAGCAATTGAATCTAATTTCAATAGTTTAACCTAATTTGAGCAATTTAATTCAATTTGATTTGACTTTGGCTAAATTTGACCTAACTTTTGCAATAAACTCCAAAATCTAAAATTTTATTGTTGAATTGATTGAATATACTTATTGAATATATTTTGATGTACAATGAGTTTTAGGAGATCAAAGCATTTGGAATGAAGTGGAACATATTCAACAGGTACAAATTTTGGAAGCACAAGTTATATAGGTGCAACCTCCAACCTATTTTTTTGTAATTGTGTACCACAAAGTTTCTACTCTTCATGGATTTTAGAGTTTGTTGCTAGTGGATTTTTATTATCTTATTATCTTAAACTTTTTTTTTTTTAAATTACTACAAAATTTCACCGTTTTATAGTTTAAGGTTTAGGATTTTTTTATTCTAATCTAAATTTATAATTGTCATTTGTCTCAAACTATGGCTCGAGCTTTGTTTACAATTAATGACTATGTAGATGTCAATATTGATGGTATTGAATCCATGTGCATTCAATGTCCAAAATGTTTGGCATTTTGTTTTAAGAAAGAAAAAAAAATTTGTTGTTACAATGGCAAAGTTATCAATGAACATGTTAGCCATCCTATTGTCCATCCAATGTTTTTTATGAATTTTTTATGGGGAATACATCCACTTCTCAAGGATTTCTTAAATTCTATTCTCTATCATATATCTTTTGTTCTAAACAAGCTATAGTCATTTGGTTTCTTAGTTAAACCACATACATATTCTATTTTTTCCAAAGTCTCTATTTCTATCATAAGAGATAGAAATAAGAACGATGTTACTGCTACTCCAACTCTTCTTGTTTTTTTCCTAGAAAATATAATCAAATGTTTGAATTCATAAGTATACATAGTTAGTTTCAATCTAGCCAAACTGAGGGTCAAGGGGTATATACTTTTTGTGTAAATAGAGAGTTATGCCATCATATTGAAAATTTAGATTCCAAAATAGATTATAGTGCAAGATTTGTACAAATTTATTTTTTGAATGATGATTTGCAAATAGATTGTTGTATGGAGATTTTTAATGATTTTCATCGCAACACCATTAACAACATCCAAGAAGTTTTAGAATTGATTAAAACAGGGGGCAAGCAAGGCGGGTGACATCATCACAAGAGATAGTTTTGTCCTCTTTTGCAATTTAGTTGGTTGCTTATTGCCAACTCTTTTACAGTGAATTCCATGTGTTTCAAAAAAGGTTTGTATCTGAAACATCCCTGTAGGGTACAATTCTATTTATTCTCTATCATATATCTTTTGTTCTAAACAAGTTATAGTCATTTGGTTTCTTAGTTAAACAACATACATATCCTATTTTTTTCCAAAGTCTCTATTTCTATCATAAGAGGTAGAAATAAGAGCGATGTTACTGCTACTCCAACTCTTCTTGTTTTTTTCCTAGTTTTATCATGTCTAAGCCTTAGTTAAGGCCAACTTTGAGACAAGTATAAAAAGCCTAAGTTTTTTTTTAAATCAAAAAAGCTTATAACATATCCTATTTTTTCCATACTCCTAGGTGCAAAATTATCTCCCCAATTTTTTTGACACATATGGATTAACAAGGTATCGATCTGTGTTAACTCATACCATCTTAAAGTAAGACAAGAAAACCGAAGAACTTAGTACAAAAACATTTAGTAGTGATCTGAAAGTAGTAATTTTGCCAACATGTTTACCACAGAGGATGTGGTCCTCACTTGTGCCTATCTCAACACTATATATATATATATATATGTATACCCACAATGTATATTATTGCTTTCGTAAGGGACAAAAATAAATATAAACAAGCAAAAATCCACAATGTTCACTCCACAGTAAAAAAAAAATGCTACTGAACCTATTTGTTATTGTCACGTTGTAACGACGCCATGTTAACTTCAAACATTGCCAAAAACAACTCGTGTAGCTAGAGAACAATAGCTTTGAACTGCATAGGGTTACTGCAAAAACTCGTAAATCACTACATTAAAATTGATAAATAGTGTTGGGTGATAATCAGTGTTGTTCCCTGATTTTTACCCCCAATACTATTTTCCAATTTATGTGTAAATAGTGTTGGGGCACTTAACTTCCGCCGTCAAACTCTAGCCCTTCCTTGGAAAACTCTAATTTCCGCCTCCCGTTGTCAATAGAACTAAAATAGTGTTAGAATGGGCAAATAATGTTCTAACATTAACCTTGCAAATCACAATTAGACAATTAGTGTTGTTGGCATTTAGTGTAGCCAACACTATTTACCAATTTTAGTGTAGCATCATCCGTTGGTTAGTAAAGCATAAAAAAACTTCAGTTGCTCAAACTACTGGAATAACCACTGCTTTTGGATCCTTCGATTTAATATACCGATCATGGCATTAAATCAGTATAAAAGTTCATGCCATAACCAATCCGGAATGGGAACTGGACAGTCAAACTATCCAACATGGACTTTACAAACCCTACAGAACTCCTCCTTTGGATCTTAACCCCTGAGCGCCCCAGTGCCTCAAATATGGCCTCTCAAAACTCAAAGATCTCCTTGTTTGACCATTATAATCTTTTTAACGGTACGGTAAAAGGACATGTCCTTTTTCCTATAGTTCTGGCCCTATCTCTACTATCAATCGGTACAGTCAATTTATGTGCATCTCATTTTACATGATAGTTTGATTGGAATGAATTGAGAAAGGTCTGAATTTTGGCAAATACAGTCTAGGCGCTCAGAGGTTAACCCTTAAACGTGGGGTTGGTGACCGTGGAAATCAGCCCTTTGGGAACTGTGTGACATCATCTAGTTTTAAAAAATCAAAAATATTCATTGGGAGTCAAACTAGTGTAGAAGATTTTCCCTTTTCACCCTTAATTCCGAGGATGAATAGTTTCATTTTTGTCCTACACAGGAGAATTTTTTATCATTCATCAGATGCAAAACGTCCACCTCAATGTTTAAAGGTTAATTACCTAACCGTAGTTCATTAATCAGGTCATGTATTAATCAAGCTGTCCATTATTAGATTGTCTATTAATTAGGTCGTTCATTAATCAAAGTTAATTGAGCTTCTTTTGCCATCTGATCTTATATCCGAGTCTAAACAACAAAACGGTTTGCCATTAAGATAGAAGTATCTATTTTGGATAACTTAAGCATTTTAGTGTGTATGATTTGGGAAAGTCATGGAGGAATTGATTTAGGGTGTGCAAAAATAAGGTTGCCAAAGAATGTCAAAAAAAAAAAAAAAAAATTCTCCTAGAATGAATATTTTATTGGATATAAAAGAAGATTTTTCATCCTGACCCATTCAAGTTTCATAGACTCACCTATTTTGGTTACCTTTGCCACTTTCCCCTAAGTTTAAGCCAAGAAAGAAGAGAGATGAATGGACGAGAAGGTACAAATAGAAAATCTTTCTCAATAACCAATGCATTCAACTGCTGTCCACAATAGGCCAGCTTATGCAACCATCATAGGAAGGCTGTCCAAAATAGATTTTTCTACCTTACATCCTATTTCCTAGTCTGAGTAACAAAACGGTTTGCTTTTAAGTTTTTTTTGTCAATGGTGCTCATAATTGGAGCATGTATTGATTACGAGAATGTGATGTAGCTTCATCAAGGCTAAATATGCCTCTATTGAGTTTTAATCAGCCTTGAGTAGTTGAAGCAAATGTAATAAAGTGTAAATTACTTTGGCCTGTGTGTGAATTAGTCATGTCATCATGGTCAAAAAAATGCCACATGTATATTAACTAAGATCTGTTTAATTTGGAGAAGAAAACGTTGCAAATCTGTAATTATTTTAGGCATGTGCATTCACATTAAAATCAAAACCTAATGTTTGTTGCATATAATAATTCCTTCTAAGTATGTGAATAAATTCTTTGCATACTTTTTGGGAATATACAGCCATGCACAAGAGTTTTTCTTAATCAAGATTCTAATACTTGGAATAGAAATCTTAAAAAAGAAGTTCTTTTTGGAACATCCCATTTTGAGGCGTCATTTTGTTCATTCCCTGTCTTATCATATTTGATCTAGTAGCATAAACTTGTAGTGACTTGCTATGAATCAAGTGTAAACAATCATATAACTTGTGGAAATTTTTTTTAACAAAGCTAATATCATACAAAATCATTGTCCCCATACTTCTTGGAGCGTTTTAACAAGCTAATATCATACAAAATCATTGTCTCCACTTGTGTCCATCCCCTAAACAAGACAAACATGTATTATTAGTGAGGTTACACCAGGTGTCTACAATCTTCATATGCTTGTTTTTGCCATCACAAGGAACAAGAAAACAAATAGAACACACAAAGTAAAATAACTCAAAAGAATACATGTTAAAAACATGTTACAGTTCCAAAAACGTGAGTGTAGTTAGGACGTTGTGATGATGAAGCCATGATAAAACCAATATTTCAACTAGGAATGCTAACAGATATTTGGTAACGTAATTAGCACCTCCAGACACCAATCCTGTAAACATTACAAGGGAATGCTGTCATTTTCTGTCAATTTGGACATTGTCTGTCAATTAGGACGTGTCAATTTGGATGCTGTTTTCTTGTAGTGAAATTTTCCTATACTGCATACCATATCCACTTTTCTAGTAAGTGAAAGAGAGATTAGTGAACCCAATCACATGGGTATAAGAAGGTTCTTGGTATGCTCAAGATTGCTACGAGGTTGGTTCATCTGACGTAGCAGCAGAGTGGTGCCGGGTATCAATAGTAAGGTAAAGCAGTCCATTGTGGAGTCTGCCCTCATGCCACTGCTGAAATTTTTCAAATTTTTTCCCACATAAAGACAAGTGTGAGAAATAGTGAGAGCAATGGAAATTCTATTTTTCAGACAATGTATGAATTTGTTATGAATTTTCGAACTGATCTATCCAAAAGAGTCAGTAGACTACTTGATAATCAACAAAAACTATATCTAATATGTTCATCTTAATCACCTAAAACTGTCACAATAATTTCTAATGTGGAAGGCCGAAGGCCCTGAAAAAGTCACATTCTACCATGATTTACACTAAAAAGTTGGGTGCTCCTAATGAGGTCACTAATCACTCCATGGGTGTCAGGTTAGGCATTGATTATGGCTTGAAAAATTGTTATGAGGTCGTTTGACCACTATGGTGTCTTACCTTAATGAAGGCTTGGACAAAGTCCAGTGGCTACTAACCTGGCCAATGTTTCCAAAATCTTTTCATTGGATTTTATAATTAAACTAATAACTGAGTTAGCTGTTGGAGAAATTACTGTTTACTTTGTTAATTACAAATGTCTAGCTCATTCAAAAGTATGTGCAAGGCATTGGAGTTTTTGTGTAAAGTATTTATTTGTTTGAGTAGTCAATTACTCATCAACGTCTATAACATTGTATTTATTGGAACAAAAGAAATCCAAATGTATTTAATCAAGTTCAAATATTGATATTTTTTTGACAAAATTTACAAATAGTTGATACTTGGATATGAAGTCTTGAAAAATATCCTTTTTTTTGGCACATCCCGCATTACTGGGTACTTATCTAATTCCTTACAATAAAAGTCACAATACAATAGATATCTTTTACCGAAATATCTCAAACCACCAACATATCTTGTAATATTTGCATTGTTTTGAAACTACTATCATATGAATCATAAGAGAACACCAAGTAGAGGATTTAGATTGCCCGTACAGTATCAAAAATATTCCATGAGGTCATGGGCCTCACTTGTGCCCATCCCCAAAACACAACAACCAAATGTGATGTTAGTGAGGCTATACCAGGTGTCTTCAACCCACAAATGCTTGTTATCACTTTCACCCAAAACATCTTAGATATACAAATACATTTGCAATAATCCTCATCAACATGAGAACCTGAGAAGTGACCGAATTGGATTGTGAAGAAGCCATAGTTCTCCCAGTGCTAGGACCCTCTCCTTTTGCAAAGCTCTCATTAGTCTTAAAAGCCAGTAAGATTTAGCATTAAGAAACCAGTGAGGTAAAACAACCCATTGTGGTCAGAATGAGGAGTTTGACATCATCTTCAGTTGTTGTTGAAACTTTTCAATTTTTTTTCCCACACTAGTACAAGTGTGAGAAACAGCAAGTGCAATTGAAATAAATTTTTTTTTGACAAAGTGTGAGTTCACTACGAATTTCTGAAGTGTTCAGCCCAAAAGAGTCTGTGGACTACCTTAAAACTAACAAAATCTGAATCTGTAATGCTCATCTCACTACCTAATGCAGTCAAAATATTTTCTATTACTGAAGTCCAAAAAAGTCAATTTTTACAATGAACTTCACATTGAAAAATCAGAAGTTCCTAATGAGATCAGTGTTCACTCCATTGCTGTCATGTAAGACATGCATTGTGACCCACATCTCACATACTCCAAAAAACCCACAGTGGGTCATTTCCTAGGCGACTGCAATGGATCATTTGACTGCAGTGGGCTGTTTTACCTTAATTCCTGTCCCTCAAGCTCAGAGCCAGAGCCTCAATGTGGTAACAGCTTGTTTCGTAATTAAGAAATCATCATTGTAAGGCGAGATGCTCAGTCATCAGGACGGTACTGTAGGAAGTTAACAAGGAGTGCCATATTTTATTAATACCTGCCATAGCCTCCAATTTTGTTATCTCTTTCATAACATTCAGTAGCACAGAGGGAGTTTGTCTTTCCTCTGACAGAATGGTGCTGAATATTCAGTATCATTTCATCCGCTGGATGATATATTCCACACCATTCAATAGCTACATGGCCAGATGTCGAAAAATGTTAAACTGTGAGAGATAAAAGCAGTGAAACAATTAATGAGGGTTTAGCTCACTCCAATTAAATCAGCTTTGGTAGTTGGTGGCACCACTTCCTGTGGATGAAATTCTTTGAAGAGAAGAAAGGCAGCCTTTGCTTTAGCTACTGAATGTTATGTTTGCTATCACCCCATCACAATTTACAAGCATTTTCTGATCACATATCATTTTATTGATTATGTCCGATTTTGGTCCTAATTTTAACACCATAAGTCAACTTTCAATACTCCCTGCATCATTGAAGGCATTTTTTTGGTTTTTACCAACAAATTAAATTTTTGGAAAATAGATTAAAACCACATTTGTCAAATAGAATTTATCTCTGATATGGGTGGATGGGAGGGTGGGATTTTTTGGAAAAAAAGAAAGAAAGAAAAGGCATATCTATATTTGTAGCTCATATGTAAAGGATTTTAAAATCCTAAACCATGAAGACAACCACCTTTTTAATCTTTCACTCTCCTATTTTCTTCTCATTGTTTGATGTTTTCTAGAAGCTCCCTTTCACGCATTAATCAAGTGTCATGTACTTGGGAATGGAATCTAGAAAAAAAAGAAAAAAAAGAAAAAGAAAAAACCCGGCAAAAGTAAAAGAAATTGGTCAAAAAAGGGAAAAAGAAAGAAAGAACCACTAAACGGCAAAAGCTGACTGAAGGAGTAAAGTTTCCAGAACATTCGAAGTCATCCGTCATTTCATTTTAATAAGCTTACGGGGGCCCACCAGTTCACCCCGACCCAATCCCGTGGCCCAGCTGTCCTGCAGGTATTTACCTTAATGGAGTTACGTACGGTATCTCCACGTGTCTAGTTTTCATTGGGTAGTACCTCTTCTGTCCTTTAGGGGAATTCCATCCTGCCAGTACGGGGCCAGGGTGAACTGACCCCCTTCATTGCCCCGTTTCCCCCTGGGGAAAACGCTGTGGAATTTTTTATTTGCAATCAGATGAATTTTTTTTTTGCACATTCTGAATTCAGATTTGCAATCAGCGGCCACAAATTAGTTAGGGGTAGTGTAGAAATAGAAAAAATCATTGCAAAAAATAGAGGGCTTTTTTTCACAATTAACCCCGGTTGGGGCAATGAGGGGGCTGGCCACCAGTATAGTAAGTTACTACACTAAGATTGGTAAATAGTGTTGGCAACACTAATTTACTGAGATAACACTAATTGTGATTAGCAAGGTTAGTGCTAGAAGATTATTTATCCATTTTAACACTATTTTAGCTCTATAGTAAATTACAGTTTTCTAGGAAAAGGACAGATTTTCACGGCAGAAGGCAAAAATTACAATTTTGCAGAGAAGGGACAAATTTTCACGACGGGAGGCTAAAGTTACAGTTTTATAGGGAAGGGACAGATTTTTATGACAGCAATTAAGTACCCCAACACTATTTACACATAAGTTGAAAAAATAGTGTTGGGGGTAAAAAACAGGGAACAACACTAATTGTCACCCAACACTATTTACCAATTTTAGTGTAGTGATGAGTCTCAGGGTGATTTTTTTTTTTTTTTTAATTTTCAGGAATCTAGATGTGGGCTCCAATTGAAAAGAAAATGGACAACCTTTTTTTTGGGTTCAAAATTTGGCTCCAAGTAGGAGTTAAGCGTGAATTCTCTGGCACCATTTGAAGAAAAATTCGGAAAAACATGTTTGGCAATTTCCATTTCTAGAGTGGTGCATAATTAGGCGACAAAAATTTTAACAGTGCTGCAAAGTGGGCTACAATTCAATACCAGACAGTGCAAAATGGGCTACAATTGAATACAAGAGAATGCAATGGTGGTTGTATTGATCATTTTTATGAAAAGAACTTCAATCCACATGAATAAGGGTCACTGAAATCTACTTAATGATAGCTACCTACATTGAATTAAACTACTCTTCTTTGCTAGGAAGGCAAGGAAAAGACCTGCACATAAACAAATATGCTCTCACATCCAAGTAAGAAAGTAATACAAATAAAACTTTGAAAGACTATAATTTTGGAACAAGACTTGCACACACACAAACACTTCAACGCCAAGTCAAAACACAACAAAATTGAAACTTTGAAAGAACTTAACTTTGAAATAAGATCTGCATACATACAAAACCACTCCAACATCCAAGTTAAAAAACAATGAGAATACCACATGAGATTACATAAGTAGTTAAGAATATAATATATATTGCATATAAGATATGAAATAAGTAAACAAAAAAGGTATAGACCATAAGTTCCGAAACTGCAGGTTTCAAGTGGAATTCCCTCTATTGGATTACACGGTAGCATGAACACAAAATTGCTGCGACTGTAAACTTTGGAATGCATTGTAAACTTCAAAATGTGTTGTCCACTCTAAAATCTAAGTGCAAGTTCAATGACTACATTTTCTAGAAAAAACCTAGTAGACTCGAGAGCACAAAAACTACAACTGCAAAGACTATGTCTAGTAAATTCAAGTCATAAAACCTGGGAAAGATAAGACCTCAACCCCGTAAAGACAGCACCTACCTCAACGCTATGCCATGACCCCATATCAGTAGTTATCAACTTGATTGATCCATTGCATGAAACACTTTTTATAAGGGGAATCCTCCAATGTGAAAACCTTTTGTCCATGCATACCAACTACTACGCTAAGGTGATCACCTTGGAGCCAATTGCGGAGCTTATCCTTCAAAAATGCAAGTGATGAGAAACATCGTTCGTCTTCAACACTACCAAGAATATGTATCATGGCTATTTAAGTCAACTTGACATACTCCGGAATCTCGTTTGACAAGGACATGTTGGCATTTATAATCCGCCAAAGACGAGTCAAAAGATTCATAGCCAAATAAAGATCTTCCAATGCAGCCATGCTATTTGATATCATAGACAGTTTGAACAAGTGCTGCTGCAATTCCAACTAAAAACAATCAAGGAGTGCTGGAATCAGACTCTTATTATCATCTTTTCTAATCCACTTTGGTTCTCCATAGAACTTCTTAAT
Organism: Climacium dendroides; assembly: GCA_950106755.1. NCBI lineage: Eukaryota > Viridiplantae > Streptophyta > Bryopsida > Hypnales > Climaciaceae > Climacium > Climacium dendroides. The sequence continues at coordinate 32,913,250 of OX467084.1, read as the reverse complement.
CACATCTAGGTGCTTTCAAAAGCTCTGTTCAGCATTGGATTGCCTCCAGTACTGAGAATACACAATACCAAGAGCATTCAATAAACCATAAGTAGGAAAGTGGCTACTAAGCTTGTCAATGAGCTGCTAGGCGGCACCTGCTTGCAACCATAGAAGATGTGAGAGTCCACACAATGACATACTGCCAAGAAGAAGAAATGTGTAAGTTACCAAAAAATTGGACAGAACTTTAAATGATATATTCACCACTACATTCACTCTTCACACCATCGATGAGGGAATTTCAAGATTCCTAAGTGATGATCGCTTTTTCATGCCTTATAGGAAGTTCCTCCCCATTCATAACAAACTGAAGGTGTTGAACATCATTCAAGTCCATAGGGCTCCATAAAAATAATATTTGATCATGACGGAGCTCCAACAAGTTTGTGAAGTGCATGAATTCAGGACTAGAAAATGCTAAGCCGTAACCTTTGTACATCTTGAAGAGCTTCTCCAAACATTTTTGAAGTGCGCCCACAAAGTCACAAATGAACACGTCGCATTGCTGCGCAAATTGAATCAAGATGTCAATGACCTCTAAAAGGGGCAACAGACAAATCATACCTATGATGTGATAGGGATCTAGCATCTTCTCGAGCAAGTTTGTAGCTTTGGCCTATAGGCTCCGCTGCAAGAAAAAAGCAACATCATAAGTGGAATTGTTGACATTCTTGTTACCTTAAACCAAAATTGAAACACAAAAATTTGAAACACAAATTTTTTTTAATAACAAAATTGAAACACAAAAACTAATAGATACAAACTGAAAACACAAAAAATTCTTGAACACCCTAATTGAATACACACAAGAAGGATTAAATCAAAATGAATCATACCATCTCAACTTTGTTCACAGAATCAAGTTGCAGCTTGGAAGTGACACTGCGATATTCTCTAAAAAGATGCTGTAGTGGAGAAATTAGGGAAATCTACCTTGTTGTAACATTTTTTAACAACTTCAGACCTTTAGTGTCCAACAATTGTGCCAAAGCGTGGAACTCTGCCTGCCGTTTTGGAGAGTGAGCAAAATAGGCATGACAGAACTTATAAAGATCTTCAACTGCATGGAAGAGATCAAGTTGACTTAGTGTTTTAATTGCTAAGATAACTCGGTGTCCTATGCAATGGACATCAGTGATGTGTGGCACAAACTTATCCTTCAAGCTACACCGTTACTCAAGTGTGGCATTCGTGAAATGCGGAGATCCCATTTGCTCCAAAGTAGGTCAAGCAACACTTACACTCCAATGCATAGAAAGACAATTAGGAGTTTCTAGCAAATGAAACAAGTTGAATTTTGACTCAAACTCAACCATCGTTCTACCAGCACATAGAATTTGAAACAATGTCGCAAATTGTACCCGCTTCCACCGTGCTTCCATTGAAGTGCAATTATTCAATTGTTGCAGAATAGACATTGGGCGTTTGGCAGCATAGAGAAGCAAATTTGATTTGTGTACCTTACAGTGCCCATGCTTATTGATAGTGTCCCACTTGGGCGCCATCAATCGAGGCTTCTTGTCCACCTTTAAGCACACTCGGCATTTCACCATATGGAGCCAACCATTTGCTGTCAACACCATTTCAGCCCAAGGACACTTTGCACTCCACTCCATCTGAAATTTTTGAGTTAAGTCGTAATTAGGCTTCCCAAATCAAATGAGAGGCTCAAGCTCCTCCTCCTTGTCCATGTCGTCATCCGCCAGATCAGTGTTTTCAATAGGACCATGAATGGCATTGAAATTTGCATCGTCTTCACTGCACATGTAGGTAGGGGAGTCATTAGAAATACACACGACTAGAATTGGAGGCTTAGAGCTCAAAATTAGATAACTCTCAGGCTCTCCTTGCACTTGGGGTACATTTATAGTGTTTGTATCCACAGATACAACATTTACATCCAAAGATATAGATGATGGCAATTGGACTTGGTGAAGTCACAAGAAACCAGTCTTTCTTGTAGTTATCGAAGGAGGCTTATTCTTCAGTGGATCATGGAGATCCACAAGACCACGGTTTTCTGAATTTCTTGAAGTTGTGTAGAAACTTCTGAGAGTGATTTGATCCCTGGCCCTCTTCTTCCCTTGCTCCTCTGAAATTTGTCACTCTTGCTTGCGTTTCTTTTCGGTAGCTTCAACAGCTTTCTGCATGCGAATCTCCTTCTTCTACTTCCACAAAAGCGCCTCAAATTGCGGCCTTGCTTTCCAAGGTCGAATTTGATGCAGCACTATGTAATCCAAAGCCAGACGCCTCAGCCAACACCATCGTGATAAAAATTCAACAACTGATCCAATACAAAAGATTGATGAGAAGAATCCCCCTAAACCCAGTTTCTAACCAGTGTTTCAAATCTTAGATTGAAAGTTTGAAACTTCGGATAGAATTCAACAACAATCTACAAGCACTTTGCAACTTAAGACCAATGCAGGAGACCTCTCGATTGTAGACAAAACTAGTGATCGATTTCATATTCGTAAAAGCCAACACAACTACACCATATTTACCAACAATGAAATATTCCCCCAAAACATATAGCAAAAACAAATGCAAAAGGAGATTTAGTATTACAAAAATCGTACCTACAAAGTTTGGAAATTCAAACGTTTGTAGGTGCCACTCCAAGGTTCTGGCCCTCCATGACTGATCCATGAATACAATGTCGCGCAGCGCCTCAATGAAGCCATTATTTTAACTCCTGGAAACAAACTAGATGAAGACACTCAACCAATTGCAAAAAGATGGCAAGGATTGCGTCCTTGTAAGTGATCTATCTAGCAATAAAACAACAATGGCCGTAGCGAGTGGGGCAATAAGTCCTCAAATACAAGTGCAGCAATGCAAAGCTAGTAGCCCTAATTGTGGAAATGGGATAAAGGCTTAGGCAAAGATGTGGCAATCCATCTTAAAAACTAAAAAATTTGGTTCATTTCTATTTTCCTCTTATTTTTTAATACTCCTTGGTGCACAAGTAAAATATTTGGTGCGATTAGTCTGTAAATCACCCAAGAAAAAAACACTGCTCAAAGTATGTTCTCACTTGGTGTTAGAGGTGATGTTTGCATTGTGAATTGGATCTAGAAATAGGTCTAAATTTGTTCCTAAGACCTTCAATAACAACACTCTTAATACCAAGTGAGAACATACCTTCACTGGGTTGTTTTGGGAGTACATAACTTTAACTTTAACTTAACTTATATTTGCAATGAGAGACCCTCAATATTCATATTTGCAATGAGAGACCCCTAATATTCGTTTTGGCTATTTGTTTTGTTTTGTTTGTTACATTGAGATCTCCTGAACAATGTGTCCCCAGTCGTGTACTTGGTACCATTAGAAAGCCTTTAGCGAGGAGGGGTGCATTGGCTTGGTTTCGTGGCATTTGGACGTACGGTATGAAAGTTATAAAATTTTGAAGTATTTTTTAGATCTAAAAATTAAAAAATTACTATTACTTTTGTTTGACTGTAGCAACAGCATAAGACACACTAGTTCATACCTTAAATTTGATTGTTTTGTTTTGTTTGTTATGTTGAGATCTCTCGGATAGTGTGTCCCCCAGTCACGTGCTTAGTACCATTCAAAAGCCTTTAGCAAGGAGGGGTGCACCGGTTTGGTTTCATTATTGAATTTTGAAGTATTTTTTAAATTAGAAAATTAGAAAATTACTTTTACTATTGTTTTGACTATAGCAATGGTACAAAGCACACTAGTTTATATTTGCAATCAGAGACCCTCAATATTTATAAACCAAGGTGAATCCAACCCCTTGGTTTGCCCTTGATTTTATCTCTTGGTACAAAAAATAACTAGACTTTTTTTTTGATTTGCCACACATGATTAAAATTTTAGAGATTTTGAATTTGTATATGAAACCAGAGGCCTTGAATTCTCTAGGAGTGGTGTAGAAAATAGATTATTCAAGCACAAAATAGTTTTCTTTTAATGACATGCCCCCTTGGGGAAAAAGTCAAGGATTTGGGGAGGACAAGCAAGGGGGTTGGCCCCCCAAATTAGGTGAGAGAAGTAAAAAAAACATGGCACAAAATAGGGGTGTAGATAACCGAGTAGGATTTGATTTTTGATTTTTTGTGAGGATTTTTGGAGTCATTTTCTGTATGTTGATAATTGTTTTGTATATGAGGAGGCCAATTTGGTCGTTTTGTTTTGTTATTATGTCCAAACGAGGGGTGAATGCTGAACGGATCCATGTGAAGATACCTAGTTGATTTAAAGTCAGAGGTTTTTATTTTGGAGAAGGTGTGGTTCTAGTCGGGATGGTGAATGCTTGTTTTCAATTTGGGTTCGTAGTCCGAGTTGAGAGTCAATTTCATGGTCTTATCCGAATAGGCAATAGTGATAGGGATGCTGGTTAAGGTAGTTTAAGGTCCAATTCGGATTTGGGGGGATGGCAGTCTGTTCGAATTAAATTGCAGTTTCGGTAGTTAATGCTGTCTCTTCTAATTTGATAACTGTCAATTTTGGCTTCCTATTTGGTCGAGTTTTCAAAGTATTTTGACTATGGCAACTATTAAAGAGAATCCAATGTGAGACCCGGCTAGTTTGAGTTATATATGCTTTTATTGTCTTCTGTGTTTGTATCTAAGTGGGTGGTACTTGGTTGTGTGTGTGCTAATTGGTTAAGTTAAGTGTTGTCTATGTGTTCCAGAGATGGAGATGATTATGTTCAAGTCAGGATGATGTGTGAGTTAAGGAAGAACGTGTATTGATGATAATTAGATAAAATTTGGGAGGATATTTTGGAGACCAAGTTGGAGAGTGATATTGATCGATGTGAATGGTGTGTTAAGTTGGAACGTTGAGATGCAGTGTATGCAAAGTTAGTTGAAAATGGTGCGAACAAAGTTAAATTGTACAACAATGATTTAATCACCAATTTGGAAATATTTGAAAGTAAATGTTTCAATCCGAATCAGTGTTTAGTTGTCGAGCATGTAATTGGAATTAAGTGTGTGGAATTGTGAAATTTATGGACTGAAATTCTAATTGGGTGTATGGATCAATCCAAGTTGGATTTGGTGTGAGTGTCATTATAGTAATGTTTTTGATTATGGAATTCCAAATTAGATTGTTGAACCTATTAGCATTAAATAAATCCTACTTGACTGTCTCCCTTAGAATGAACTTATTATACTAAAAAGATAATTTCTGAATAGGTCATTATTCTCCTTCAATAAGGGAATGCTAATTTTTTTTACATTTATCCAATTAGAAGCAATAAGGGGTCAATCCACCATGGCTACAAAATGGTTCCATAATGGAACTCAACTACAACTAGGCCACCCATCCACATCATCCTTGTCCCTTCCTTGGATCACCTGAAAGGTGTTTTTTTGAGCGATTTTTTTCACTAGAGAGCAATCCAAATCTTTTTTAATAAGGAATATTTAGCAAGATATATATATTTTTAATGGATGAAATTGCAAAGTGCTACCAAACTTTGGGATGGTATCATTCTATTTTGGATGAATGTGTGCTCCTTGGAATGAATAAATAAAATTTCACCCATGTATTATAGGTTTCATCCTGGGGGGCACTTAGAGTGTCCATTAAAAACCATGTGTGAACAAAACTTTGGACCCCTATATACTTTTTGAATTTTAAATAAAATTAAATGAAAAAATATGAATAGATTTTTCTACTTTGAAAGTTTAACTTTTGAAATATTGATATTTTAAGTTGTTAATAATAATTAGTTATAAATTTTTGAAGTAAAAAGAAACACTGTAGAATTGAAAAATAACTTTCACACCCCTATATTATATAAGAAAAAATTGTCTAAAAAATGAACAAAAAATTTCTAAAAATAACTCTCTGTTGAAAGCTCATTTCAAGTTGAATATTGATGCAATGGTCACCTAAATGTGTTCTCTAAAAATATTTGAGTTAAAAAAACATGCCATTTTAGTGCATTTTTAACCTCTTCTAGAAATCATTCCATATTTTATTTGAGTTTGAAATTTTTTGGGAGTAGAATCCTATAGTCATTAGTAAACAATGTTCAAAATTTGAAGTTAAAATTATAGTTTATTAGAACCCACTTATTCGCATGTTGTTTGTTGTAATAAAACTAAATGCACCCCTCGAGGTTTCATCCATTTCTATACTAGAAAGTAGGCAAAAATTTACAAACGTTGTAAAACAACAAGTCCATAAGGCAAGCAATAGAGCAAGCTAATTTGCACCCTCCTTTGCTTGCACTCTAGTGTTAAGACCAAAGGATGTGTATTCTGCAAAAATTAGCAAAGCAAGTGTATTCTCCTAGCATGATTGACAAGCTCTTTAGGACTGCCAATTCAAAGTTGGTTTATTTGGTATACACCCAAAAGCTAGGTATCATAGCCATCTTCCACTCAAAACACTCCATTCATTAGGAAAAATCCGGGCGTGAAAGAAGCTGCCAGGTTTGCACCCCTCGTGGTGCAACTACCAAAAAAAGTAAAAATAAAAAATTATTTTTTATTTTTTGAATCTGATGTGGCACTATTGATGCCACATCATCACCACGTCATCACCACATCAGCATCATCTTAGATTGGATATTTTTAAAAATATTTTGTTATTTTTTAAATTATTTCATTTTTAAATTAAAAAATATTAAAAAATATTTCATGTACTTGCACTGCCAGGGTGCCAAAAATAAAAAAAACTGGAGACTTTTCCAGGCCTAAAATTTTTCCTAATTTCTGTAGGCTCCAACCCACAATTTTTTTTGGTGTAAACAGACCCTCGGTAAACTAAACTATTTGAACTTGAAATGAGCAGAATACGCACCCCCTTGGTCTTTAATGCCACTGATGACTTAACCCAGTAACGCCGCCGGCACCATTCAGTGGCATTCGGATGAATAGAAATTGAGCTGGAGAGCTCCAGAATGGATTTTTTCATCCGCTTTTAGTTTGTGCACCTTGTATTTTGGGTTGGGAATAATATCCACTTTACTTTGCAATCATGACAATGTTTGTCTTCAGGTGAATGAGAAAGAAGGAAAAAAAACGGATGGCAAAATTTGCCATTTTAGTGTATTTTGTCCCTTTCTCTAAATCCAAATTTTCTCCTTGAAAATGATGATTTTTGAATTTGAGCCCAACTGAAGAAATGAAGTGCACCTACTCTAGTATCTACTCCAATTGGAATTTTAGAAGAATTCGCAATATTGAATATTTTATTGGGATTTGAACTTTGAAAGTAATTTTGATGTTCTCTATATTCTAATTATAGATGTACACTATACTTGAGTTTACACCATGATGTTTGTCACTAAAATGCACACCCATGGTGAAATTTTCAGATTTTTTGAAATAAATTTCAATTTGATATGATTTTCTATTCACTTTTTCTTCAAAAATTCTTATAAAAATCAAATTTCGTTAAAAAAATCTAAATTTTTTTGTAAGATTAAGAAGACATGTGCCTTCATCTCTGAAAAATAAATGTAAAAAATTTCAAACATTTCCAAGTCGAAAATGGTCACAAACTAAGTGCCAGGCAAGGAAGTTGTGGACCCATGGTCATAGGCACGGCGTTACTGGGTTAAATATCACTCCATATAAATAGCTTCACCACTCCACTGATGATCGCGTTCTGCTCTCGTCAGAGGCCCGTCCGGAACGCTATACCTTTCGCAGCTTCCCCGATCCCCTTCCCCCCTTGGCGATGGCCGACTGAAGCCCTCGTCCGCCACGCTCATGGCGCAACAGAACCTCGTACTGCAGTGACGGACTCTTCAACAACCCGATGCTGACAAGGTTCCGTCACTCGTTTCCATTTATAACAGACTGTGTGTGAGAGAGGGAGAAACACGAGCAGCAGTAACGCAAGGGTGGCGATGACGATGGGGATGCGTTCTTCTCGGGTTGTGTGGTTGTGTGTTGCGGTGTTACTCGTCGTCGTAGCTGTGCTCGTGCCCTTGTGTATGTCCGCAGACGTGGAAGTTGTGAATGCATCCTCCTCTGTGGACGTGAGTTCCGTGGTGGAGGAGAAGAGGCGGTTGGTGAAAGGGAGTCCGGAGTATTTGCAGCAGTTTGTGGACGAGACGGAATGGTACAACGATTTGGTGCTGGGGTGGTGGCTGCCTGTTTCGGTGCGCGGTGCGATTCCGCATGTGTTGCAGACATGGTTGCGGAACTATGTGGCGGGATTGCTTGTGTACTTCGTTTCAGGAGGCTTGTGGAGTCTTTATGTTTATTCTTGGAAGGGCGACGTTTTCTTCCCCGCAGGTGAGGGTTAGGAATTGGCATTCCGATGATAGGTCGGGTGATCGGGATCACAAGAATTTTTTGGGGAGGATTGTTTCATTTGGTGTGCCCTAATGGTTGCTTCAAGACATGAGGATTGGGGTTCGGGATAGGGGTCATGAATCTGGGTAGGAAGGCTATGTTAGTGTGCACTGTACGGGAGCCTTCATGGCATGAGATTGCGATCTTTTGCGTTCTTTAGAATTCTGGATCTGGAGAAATCTTGGATGTTGGAATACGTAGCTGTTGTGATGTCGATCTGTGTCTTGAATTGGTGCTCGTTTGCGTTTCCCGTGGTCTACGCATATTCTGTCTCGAGCTTAACCCCTAAGTCCTTAAGCTTAATATAGAAACCATATTTTTTTTAAACAATGCAGGTAAGATTTCTTGTTTTGATTGGTACAATTTGTCACTTCCCCCCGCAGCTTCTCACATGATTTATTTCCAACTCCTATTGAAATGGGACCGTTTGGGCACTTAGGGTTTAAAGATTATTTTAATCATAATATTGGGAGGTCTCTGTGTATTTACGTCACATGCATTCATTCTTCGATTTAACAAGTACGGGTTTCCATTGTGATTAGTTGTTGCCAGCCGATTATAATTTCGTTTTGAGGGAATGTTTTTCAATCTGTGCGAATACTACTGCATCTACTGGTGTTCTGTCTCTCTCTCTCTCCCTTCACATCTTAGGGGTTTATGCCTGGCAATCTTTCCTCCGTGTACATCGTCCCGGAACCCTAAACTTGTGTGTCAACATTGTTTCAGGTGATATACCTGGGAAGGAGCCCATTATGCTTCAGATCTGGGTGACTATGAAGGCCATGCCAGTATACACAGGGCTGCCAACTCTTTCAGAGTACATGATCGAGAAGGGCTGGACCAAGTGTTTTGCACGTTTTGACGAAGTTGGATTGCCCACCTATATATGCTTAGTGGTCGCTTACTTGACAATTGCGGAGTTTGCAATCTATTGGATCCACAGGGAGCTGCACGACATTAAACCCTTGTATAAGCTTCTCCATGCAACGCACCATATCTACAACAAGCAGAACACGCTGTCACCTTTTGCAGGTGCCTTTTATAACCATTCCCAAGTGGTTACGCTTACCTATCCCACATAGCAAGCGTATCTTCATCACCTTCCATGGAGTGCGCTTTTTAGTGAAGTTTGAAAACCATCAAATTTTTCTATTGTTTTTGTGTGACTTTTGGCGTGGGTGGCAGTAACAACAAACATTAATTTCAAGAGTATGGCAAGAAGTATCAAGATGTTTACTTAGTTGCTCACTATTCATTGTAAGCTTCACTAAAAAAAGAACTAAGGCTGGATTGATTTGAAATTGTTGAACCTTATCGCTGTTGTGGTTGCGCTGCAGGTTTGGCCTTCCATCCGATCGACGGAATCTTACAAGCGTGTCCTCATGTGATTGCGTTGTTTCTGATGCCGATGCATTTTTTCACTCACGAGGTTTTACTCTTCTGCGAGGGAATTTGGACAACCAACATACACGACTGCATCGACGGAAACGTGTGGGGCATCATGGGAGCTGGCTTCCACACTATTCATCATACAACCTACCGACACAATTATGGCCACTACACTGTGTTTATGGATTGGTTGTTTGGTACTTTGCGTGATCCTTATGAACGAAAGGCAACACAATCGAAGAAGATTTCGTAGGGACCCGGGTGAAATCTCTTTAATTCATCTGGTTTTACTACTCTTATTTTTACAATCATCAGCGGATGTGGTAGTCATTTAAAAAGATTTGCTGACAAAAATTTACCTCATTTGAATCCCAAATCACTGATGATACGTGTCTGTTCTGTTGAGAGAACCAACCCTAGGCTTGCCCTATTCTAGTTCTCGATTCTTGCGGAGTTTCAGGGGCCTTCATCATGTTGATGAGAAATGTATTTATAGTGTTCAATAGTGATCACATGGGAAATATGGAATACATTCTTTTCTCAGCAGTTGTTTCTTCTGTATCTGTTGCTTGTGAATAAAGGAGGGAGTACTATGAGAGTTACCAGAGCCTCAAGGATTGTATCCTCAGTTACCAGAATCCAACTCTCACCCAAAAACAGACTCTCACTTCTATTGCAAAATGCAAAACTTTTTTAAAAATTGAGTGTTTTTTCATATCGAACCATGGGATTTTTCACTAATAAAACTGGTATGAAATTGTAAGGAAAAATTTCAGATACTTTGACCATGTGGATTGCAAGATATTTGTATATACAATGAAGAAAATGTTTTTTTTTTGCTCCTTGACTAACTAGATTATTTGATTGTGAACCTTCTCAACTTAAAATTTTTGCTATGTAGATTTTGAATTAAAAAAATTTATGTTGAAGGATTGAGTTGAAATCATGGGAAAAATATCCCAAACATATGCACTTGATTTTCATTCTTTAAGAAATTGTTAAGTAGAAGTAGGTATAAGATAGAAGGAAAAAATAAATCATCATTTGCTTTAAGATGGAATTGAAACACACTAATCTCAACAATGAGATTGCTCTAGCAAGCAAACTAAACTACGTGAAACTTTTTTTAATCCAAAATTGTAAAGGGGTTCTAATTGCCCAATAAACAAGATGCTCCATAACTTTTTAATTACTAGTTCAAATAGAATGAAGTAAATCTTTCTATATAGACAAAAATAATTTTTAAATTTAAAAAAAATTATTTTGAATTTTTGTGATATTGTTTTTGGTACCTTAAGCTGAGCATTTTGAATGTAATGCAACATGATTTTCAATTGGAATAAAAATTATATTATTAGAAAGCTAATTGATTTTTTAATCTGCAAAATGAATTAAAAACAATCTTGCCCAAAATGGAGTTCACAAGAGGCTATCCAAACTTTCATTGTCCCTATTTGATCCTATATAGGGGTTAAAATTACAACCTAGGTAGTATACTTTCATTATTATATTGAAATACAATATAAATTAGTGTAAACTACCAAAGAATTGGTAAATGAAAACCCTGTGAATTTGGAAGTTGAGTACTTAGATCTCTTTAATTTTTACTAGTCTAATGTCACATTTTTTGCCTTTTGAACTTTAGAATATAAATAGAACTTTGAAAATTCACTCTATATTCTCACTAGTGCACTTTGTTATAAGAAAGTTATAAATTTGATAAAATAGGAAAAGGATGAAAATGGTTCAAAGCTACTTTCTTGACTTTTAAAACTCCAAGTTATTGTTTAACTCCTAAATGTTCAACCATTCACTAAGTGAATGATGAATGTTTTGAAAATTGTAATTCATCAAGTTAATGTTCATCAAGGATGCTTCAAAGAAGATGGTGTACAATATCAATGAAAAGAAAACTAATACTTTAAATGAATCAATACACGATGAATATATTTTGAAAAAATATTATTTTTTGTTAGAAAATTTTAAAATTGATTTTTCTATCTTTAGCTTAAGTACTTAGGAATAGAATCACCATTTATCCTTAAAAGTCCTTGGTAGTAAAAGGAATGTAGATAAAAATTTGGAGCTTTTTAGGCAAAATAAATTATGGCCTAAGAAGAATCTAGACAAATTATCTTTATGCTTTTAAGTTTTTTCCAAGTCTTCTCCATATGAACCAATTCAAAACTTTGGACAATAATATATAGCATTTGAGTGACCAAGTGTAGATAGAATTGGGTCCTAATTGGAAATTATTTCCCAAACCAATAGTGAAAAGTTTGTTCCAAGGGAGGCTAATAAAATAGGATTGATTCTAAAAGATCACCTAGCAGGACAATAGGTCATTGCAACCAAAGAAATAGAAAGATTCATTTACTTCCAACTAAACTATGTGATGTCCTCACACAATAAATCTAATTACTAGATTTTCCCTCCACTCTTAAAGGCCACGAGGGTGAAGAAAATCTCCCAAATTACACTCTTAATTCCTTAATCTTGTACTTCTTTAGCTTTCTTCCAAATCTTTTCTTTTAATCCTTTCTTTCTTTTCTTTATCTTTTCCAAATTTGCTTGCAGCCTGGACCAACTCAGTATTGAATCAAGCCTCTCTTATTTGTGCATGCTACTTTCCACTGGATTTGTAATTACAAATGAGACAGATAATAATTAATTCCTTTCCAACTTGTTAATTTAACTTCTAAATTCCACTCAACTAATTTATCATTAAATTCCTCTTTGACTTTTTTGACAACATGTAAGATACACTTGAACTTAATTCACTCAATAGACTAAAATGCAGTAAATCCCATGCTCATGATAATTGAATCTTCAAATTCTACTTTCCAATTTGATTTCATAGTTTAATATATACAAACCTTCTCTAATTTCCAACTTTGACTGAATCAATCATACAAAGACACATCCAACCTCATCCAAATAGACTAACAATGATAATTTTACCACAACACAAATTAAACACTCATCCATCACACTGAACACAATACACCAATTTGGTTGGAAACATATTTTTATATTAATACCAAATTGGGGATCAAATCACCATTACAAATTTTCATAAGATGTATACATCCAATTGGCTAAACATTTCTGCACAACATCTCAACTAGGATCTACAATTGATTCCTATCAATCTGCATTTAATTCATATCTTCAACTCTTATCAAATCTCAAATTTCACGACATTTCTTTCTCTGAATCGCCAATTAGGATTCATAGGTTCTCACGCATGAACAATGTAGTTTTCTTCTAGTGACTCCAATTAAAAACATTTTGCGTTGGAATGCATTCCAACACAAAATTAGTGAGTGTTAATAAGTTGGAAGTTTATAGTAACAAGTTTCCAACGCAAAATTAGTGAGTGTTAATAAGTTGGAAGTTTATAGTAACAAGTTTCCAATGCAAAATTAGTGAGTGTTAATAAGTTGGAAGTTTATAGTAACAAGTTTTGTAATATTTGGGCTTATAAAGCGTAAAATGAATGACCTTGATATACCAACATCTTCAAATTAAATATTTGGTGAGTGTAATATGAAATTTCAATTAAATAATAATGTGATGAGAATTTCAACAATAGGAATTAATTGATCAAAAGGGAAGTCCAAAAGACATAATGTGAAAAAGAAATTTATTAAAAGAGAGAAAATTGTACTCCCTCTATCCCATAATGATCTTCTTGTTGGCTTTAATTTTTTTATCCCAAAATGATTTTCTTGGTGCACTTTGTGATGTTGGAATAGGTCAATTTGACTTTGATTGCTTTTGGGGACTAACAAAACATCTCTAAGTAGTAGTTCCCCTTCCATCCATGTAATCATCAATCAAAAAACAAATGAAATGATTGGAGGGATCAATCAATATTGTTTATTCTTATTTTTTGCATTTCTTTGAGTATTTTTCAAATGAAGGAGATGAAGCTTTGGGAGGAAAACAAAGTCCAAATATAGTCTTTGGCACGTACTAAATGCTCATAAAATAAAAACCTCACACTCAACAATTAAATATCCATTGGTGCTCTTTGAAAATGCCCCCAAAATTCTACTTTTCAATATTCCAAAACTACACTTTAAAAAGGGCTATGAGCTCAAAGTTTTTGGACACTAAAAGTGCACCAAACTTTATATATAATGCAAAATAAGTCTTCAAAATGTCATTTTTAGCCTTAATCCAAAACATTTTGAGACGGAGGTAGTATAAAGATGTTCATTTCTAAGGTCAAAACACTATCTACAAGATAGGCTTGTCCTTTCATGTGCTACGCTTTCATTGGTCAAATCCTCCCAATCTATTGACTTTTTTGTCCAAGCACCCAACCACTTATGCTTTGGGATTTTTTTTAAAACCACAATAGCTTGTTACGTAAATCTAATTACACACAAAGATGGCCAACTTGAATTTTCAAAGGATCATTTCAAGTGCAACTTCATCAAAATATTTTAATAATAGAAAAAAATACTTTAATAACCAAAGTGAATAACATTTTAGCTGTTTAGGAAGTTAAGGGTTAAATGGCTAACCAATTATTGTTTGTATCATGTTTCTTTTGAATTTGATCCTAATTTTTTTAATGTATGTTGCATGTTTTTACACCTAAAGTTCATCTTGAAATCCTTCATTATCAAATAAAATAAAATTCCTAAAGGTTATAAGTACTATAACGTGCTAAAAATTAAGCTAGATTTTCATTTATAGCACGCCTTAAAATTAAAACCAAGAAGCTTTTTTCTACAAAATGGGTTCCTTAAAATCATAATTATTAGGTAAATAGCACCCAAACAAATATCTGGTTAAGGCATGTGGTTACAAAACACAAAGGGAAGTAACTTTCCCAAGTTTCAACATACTAGACCCACTTCTATAGTGAATATAACTTGCCTTGCACTTCATTTAGATTGCAAAGTCATAGTGGCTATCCCCTCGGGCTATCCCTTTTTAGTAGAAGATTCCTAAATCCCTCAACTTTTAAACCCTTAGCTCATATTTGTCTTTTTTATTGAAAATCCCTACACCCTATTATATTAGTTTCTTATGTCAACAATAACATCTAGTTTCTTATGTCATTGATGGTGTTACACTAAATGTTATTGTTGACATAAAAACAACTAGATGTCAACATAGATGTCACTTAAAATGTGTTTCAAAAAATCCAAGCTTGTCATCTAAAATGTGTTTTTTTGTGGTGAAAACCTTGAAATCTTGATGTGACATACAATTTTCAGAAGCAAACTTTGGTTTAGGATCCAAAAGGTCTAAGAATGTTTTCAACTTTTGTAGAAAGATCTAGGGTGTAGGTGTAGGTTTGTAACCCCTCCAAGCCCCAATGAAAATGGTTATAATCCTTGATGGGCCTAAAAGCTCTTTACAACCTCATAATATATTATGAATATGTTGGTATTTAAAAAATAAATTAATGATTGTGGGAGTATGTAAATAACAATGTATCACAATTTATATATTAAACCACAATTGAAGAGTTATAAGGGGTTGTATAGAGGGACCCCAAGGGCCTTTCAAGGGTTAAGTGTCACTGAATGTTAGTGAACTCCATATTATCACGTGAATCATTTAGGTCGCCTTCCCTGTGACATTACAGAGGTGAAACCCAATGCAAAGGGCGAATACGAAAACCCTAATCCCGAAGTTCTCCAGGAGCATTGGTGTGGGGGGGAGTTCTGCAGGAGCATTGCGGAGAGACGATCGAAATCCTAGCAAAGCATCATGGATGCGCTGGATCAGTTGGTAACGCAAGTGCAGGCGCTCTCGGGAAGTGATCAGGATGTGGCGCATCTTCTCACTTTGCTCAAACAAGCCGACGAGCTTCTGCGCACGCACGTACCCCGTCTCAGCTATGCGCTCGCTGCGCTTCACCCCACCAAGCACTCCCTCGGCTACCTCTACATCCTGTACGCCCCTCCTTGTTCGTCAATTAACGTCATTCTGAAGTTGATTTTTTGGTTTCGAGGCATTTCAGCGTTTCTGAGATGCTATTCTGTGACCGTGTTGGATTAGGGATCGATCTGCGAGGTTCTTGACCGCATTTTCTTAGAATAATTGACCTGGTTCTGGGATTAGGTTTTGTGGAAGTGCGTATTTCCTCACCGGTTTCTGTTGTGAATTTCCCTTGTTTTGGTTGAGTTCTCGTAGAATTGATTTCGAAATCGTTTGAGCCTTTTTACACCGGTTTCTAGTGTGATAATTATGAGGAACTGCGGCCGGGAACTTTCTTGTTTTCAAGCGCTGCGTCTATTTGGACTTTTCTTCAAATGTTTTCAAATTTCATCTGAGAGGTCACTGCTCAATAACACAGGATGTTAGAAATTCTAAAAGGCATCCCGGGAAACTTAAATGTGGAATATTTGACCGTTCTGTAACAGTGGTGTTCAAGGACCTAATTTTGTGGTTAGTTTTGGTTGAAGTTTGACGGTTTCTGATATTATTAATCTGTTACAGTGAGGCTCAATCGTCGGGGACGTTGAATAGGGAGCAGTCTGAGAGTTTCTTGGGACAGGCTTCGGCATTTCTTACTGCTTGTGCTGCAGAGCAGATTCGACCAGCACCTGACAAATGTAAGTTTGATTTGTGTTTGGTTTATTTTACCAGCAGTGATTTAGGGTTTCAGTGTGCTGCGTTCTTGTCGGAAGGCGGATTGGTAGTAGCGTTACCGGAAAGCTGAATATTCTCTTTCTCAATGTTTTTAAGTGTTTTTTTGATTGCCTTTTTCGATTTTAAATTTAAGTCCTTTCTGAAGCTGTAAGTACTCAATCAAGCCTGGAAAACGTGAATTAAAGTTCAAATTATTACTGAATTACAAGAGAATGAGCATACTCCGTTTCCAGTAACGCTGAGTGGTAGGAATGTTGCGGTATTAGGAGGGGATTACCGAGGCCAAGTCTATCGTTGAAGTTTAATTGATCTGCTTGAATCTTCACTGCCATGATAACAACCGACATTTATTTGCGTTAAGAGTGTCCTCTGATTGTGAATTTGCAGTCAACATCATTTGCCGGAGGCTGAAGGAGCAAGCTATACAGTTGCATGAACCCATGCGCGCTATTCTTCCTCTGCAGTCAGCAATCCGCAAACTGCAGCCTTCCAGTGAATACTTGACTGCAGTACATGCTGATTTTCTGCAGATATGCTTACTGTGCAAATGCTACAAAGCCAGTCTTAGTATCTTGGAGGATGATATATTCGAAATTGATCAAAAGAGAACCGCACTTGTACCTCGGGACTTCCTTCTGTATTGCTACTATGGGTATGTTCCGTACGTGCCTTATACATATCCTGAACTATTCGGTATTTTCCTTCCTGTTTTCCTCCGTGTGTTGGAACGGGCTCGGAATGTACACTTCTGTGGCCGGCGTTACTGATGGAGCTTGCTACGATTGCAGGGGAATGATCTATATTGGTTTGAAAAAATTCTCCAAGGCGTTGGAGTTCTTTCAGCATGTACTGCATCTCTTCTTTCGTACCAGTGCATTTCGTTTGTTTGCTTCGAGTGCATCAGATGTGTCGTTCGTTCTACTTTTCTGATTTTTTTATATAGACGTACCCTTGTTGATATTCATGGACTGTCTTTTGTTGATCAGGCAATCACTGCTCCTACGACAGCTCTGAATGCAATCACTATTGCAGCTTTCAGGAAGTATGTTCTGGTGTCTCTTATTCAAAACGGTCAGGTTTGTAACAAATTTCCTGAACCTGTTCTTAGGAATTTTACTGTTTATATCGGGTGCATTGTTGTTTTGGGTTTTTGAGAATCAGCGGATCGACCTAAATTTAGATAGTGTCGATTTCTTCTGCAGGTGTAAGCACTTCAAGGAGGATGTTAGGTTGAATGTTTGTTGAATTGTGTCTTACAATTTTTTGCAATCCACTTTGTATCGTACAGGTACCTCCTTTCCCGAAGTATACTCCTGCGGTTGTTCTACGAAATCTGAAGTCATGTGTTCAGGTATACGAGTTAATTACCCATTTTTTGGATGATATTAATACATTGCATTCTTTCCCTTAGCCATATAGCATCATGTTTGTTGAATTGGCGTGTTTCAGAGCGCCAGAACTGTGACTAAGTGCCCAGAGTTATTAAAACTAGGACTGTTATAGATCTGAGTTCTCAGTCGGGCGACTGAAGCTGTCGATTTCACTGAAATCCGCTATTTTAACGCAAAGGGAGTTGTATTGTATGTCTCTGTTCTTAGTGAGTTCAGGGTTCGTAAGGTAGTAAGATAGTCACTTACTGGAGAGTCGATAATCTGCAGGATTACTTGGATTTAGCGAATCTGTATACCAGCAGAAATATTGGCGACGTAAAGCGTTGTATCACCGCACACGAGGATGTCTTCAAGAGCGTGAGTTCCTTGCCAACTTGCTTGCAGCTCTTGTGGTGCTATGAACTGATGCGGGTGCGGTTTTATGCTCCCATTTGTGGATGCAGAAGTGATGCATGTGCAGTGTTTGCTTGCTTTTGGAAAGTGAACTCATGATCGTAATTCATCTCGTCATCTACGCAATTGCAGGATAATAATCTTGGATTGGCAAAGCAAGTAATAGCATCGTTATGTAAGCGTAACATTCAACGATTAACTCAGACGTACCTGACCTTGTCCCTTCAAGACATTGCTGACACGGTGCAATTAGATAGTCAGAAGGAAGCTGAATTGCGTATCCTTCAGATGGTAAGTTGAATTTGTTTTCCTGCAGCTTCGTTTAAACCGTGCAAGTGTTTACCTCCTTTGATACCACTACTCGAGAGATTTAAGTTATGATCGGATTACATGATGAACGAGTTACTGCGTGTAGATTAAGGATGGCGACATCTTTGCTGCGATCAATCAGAAAGATGGAATGGTGAGCTTTCAAGAGGATCCCGAGCAGTACAACACGTGTGACATGACGCAACGTCTTAATAATGAGATTCACCAGTACGAGCCTCTCCCCTCTGTCTTACTGTTTCATTTCATAGAGTTCAATGTTTCATTCTATTCAATGGGACTAGAACTGTCGTTTGGTTTTCTAATTTGTCTACTTTGTGTGCAGTATTGTACGACTTGCCAAGAAGTTGACGTGGGTGGATGAGCAAGTTTCATGTGATCACGCCTATTTGAGCAAGGTATCCCTCTTTTTTTCACGCCATGTATCACCACGTTGTTTGTGTGAAAGTGCGAGTTTGTGACAGGTTACCTACCTACATGTATCGTCACATTTTTACAATAGGCTTTGAATGAACAGAAGATTGTTGTCACCATATTTGTGGCGTCTAAAGACGTCATAATTATTTGCTTTTTATCTTGCATGCTCATCTCTGCACGAAAGCCATTCATGGTTTGCGGAAAAGCTGGTAAGAGGTGATTGTACCGAGGTTCCGCGAGGCAGATGTTGATAGTTTTAGCTGTTCCTACAACTGAATTTCTAGTCAAATACATTTGCAGGGAGCTCAGATTTTCTGCTCTTAGACAGGTTAATCTAGTATTGACATGGATAAAGTGGCTCATTGGTACTGATCTGGGATATGTGCCCCGCATTAGTAATTCCGTTCAAGTTTATCCATATTCGTTTTTCGGACCCATTTTTTTTATCTGCATCTTTATCGGGTTATTTCCCGATCAATGCTTTCTTCATATTTCTATTTTGGCAATGGAGTCCTTTGACCATGGATCTCTTCGTCAGGTCTTTGACAGAAGGTTTCATGTTTGATGCAGATTGGAAGAGATCGGCCACGGTATGAGCCTGAAGACTTCGAGCTAGTGCCACAGAAGATGTACACAAATCTTTGACTAGGTTTTCTTCACATATAGCAGCCTAGCGATTGGCGTGCAGTTGCAGTAAGTCAATCTTGGCACAAATTCTAGAACCCTATTGGGTGGTACAGTGTATATGATTCATTTTATCGAGGAAAAGTGACGACAGCCACAGCTCCTAGTGTTGCTTGTCAGTAAGTTGCAAATGGAGTAGTTGAAGCTTTTTTTTGTACATTTTAGCTTATGGTTGTGTGGTTTACTGCATGACTCGCAGTGGGCACAAATTTTCATGGATTTGAAGTCGAATTGGGAATGCTGTTATCTGGAGCTCTGTCCTTTTTGATAGAAAATTAGAATTAGTACAAATAATTAGTGCAAAGAAATTGTACAGCGTTTTGGTTGCTCAGAATTTTCTGCTGCTCAAGCTGGCTCTACCGCTGGCTCTTATTCTGAGCAGTATTTCAATGAGCGTTTGGAAATGTTGGCAAGGTATTGCAAGCTTGAGATCATTTAACTTAATGACCTTAACCCTTTGGATGAGGATGTTTAGTAGCATAGAGGTGCAACTATTTATCCTTGGAATTTATCCTTGGAATTTTGTTGTGAAAAGGGATACTACGGAGTAGTTTGACTTCCAATGAGTGCTTTTGTAATTTTGTAAGCAAATGATTCACACAATAACTAAAGGGATGATTTCCATGGTCACCAATCCATCTTGGAAGTGTTCACGTTCATTTTGTATTTGTAGTAGTTTGTTTCAAGTGGTACTAGAATGCTCCCAATTCTTGCTCAAGTCATAAGATGGTCAATGCAATGAATTATATAACCTTATGCATTATAATGGGGGCTTGTGATAATAATTGTTTGAGACCTTTTCCATGAGTCGATTCTCTACCAAATTTAAAACTAATTACAAATTTTGAAAGCTGAAAAAGAAAGGGGGGTATATTATAAATTGAGGTGTAGGCAATTTATCCTACTATCTTTTCAACCCCCACCAAGCATGATTTTGCACATATAGTTTTCAAAGAATGTTTATCTCTCATATCTTTCAAAGTATTTAGATAGTTGTAAAATTTGGTGAAGTATTGACTATCATGTTGGGAAGCGTCTCAATGGGAAATGGATCTTTTGTTTTAGAATCTACTATTTGTATATAAAATATATGCATCCATTATCAATACCTAAAATGTTCAAAGGTATTGTAAGTTGTAGTGAAAGTCATTGAACAAATGTCATAATTATGTAAATCAACCATATTAGAGCACATTACATTATTTTTATCAAGTTGTCTTTAATTTATAGATGATGTTACAACCAATTATTGGTATTCTACTCAAATGAATGTTGGAAGTGAATATCTCTTTGTTTTCTATGACACTAATATAATATAACATGTAGTTGTTGTACTAATTATAGCCATTGTTGTTTTGATTTTCCTAATCATTGTACAACAATAATACAATGGAAAGTTTTGGGATGTGATATTGGTTTTACTTCAAATCTTCAATGATTTTTTGGATGTCTTTTTTATAAGGAATTGGGGGGAGGGGAATCATACATGCATTAAGAAATGCTACATTTGCTTGGACACTTGCAAGTGATGGTTTGAAAGTAAGTTATTAGCTACAATAGTGTCATGTAAATTGTTCATCATGACCATGGTTAAGACAAACAAACTCAAAAAGAAATTTAACAAAAGACTACACCAAATGTTTCAAATACCCATGTAACAAGACTTCACATAGTAATACAAAATTATTTTGTATCCTAATTGACAATCCACAAATATGACACCAAAATTCTTATAAATTCTTAGCTAGGTTGATGAGCACACACGATGTAAAACACACTAGACATCTCAAGAGCCACTCTCACCTTATCAACAACAAAATTTGGACTACAACTATTCAAATCCTTTCTCATGTTTACCACAACCTCAAAAACCGCTACTATTTCACTTCGATAGGAGAATTTGATAAACACAATGCTATTTAGTGAAGCAAGTGGCCTTCATAGAACACAAGGAGGAGAAGAGATTTTTTCCAACATTCCTGATCCTAATCGTAACAATACAATATAAGAACACACTTGTAAATGCTCAAAAGAATTGAAATTGAAAAGTGAATCAATGTAAAATGGGAGAACAAGTAGGTGAAGAATGGGAGAAAGGGAAGTGAGGAGATGCAAGGTGAAAAGGGAATGTAGGAAAGTAGTAGAAACAAAGACTTGCAAGATGGTGATGGTTTGGTGAGTCCTTGTTTATGTTTTGGGAGCAAGAAGTTGGAGCCCTTTTACATCTATAGCAAATTGCTCCCTGTGCATTTGCTTTGCATTGAAAGGACAAATAGGGAAAATGTAAGCCCCCTTCAATGGTTTTAAATTCTAATCAAGTATTTTGGAGGGTTGAAGAAGTCCCAATTTATTTATTTTCTAAAATGGAGAAATATGATACTAGCAATACCACACTTTTCTAACAATTTATGAATTTGTTAATAAATTTTTCAAATTTGTTGTTCTAAATTTCTACTAGGTCGCCTCCAAAACAACAAAAGGTGCATTGATATAATGGTCATCTTACTTGCCTACAATAGATATAGAGTAAACTCGCCATTTACTAAATGGTTTCAATCATTGGATACTAACTATTCCATTCACCAAAGGACAACCGCTCATCGAGTACACAACCAAACATCAAACAAACAACCAGACAACAAGTGAACCAAACAATCACCATACAGTGTACGATGAAGGACTGCAAGTAAGATTTTAGGCATATTACCTTGAATAAAAATTTGTAAGAAGAAATCTTTTTGCACTCTAGTTTTGGGAAGATGAATCTTTAACATGCCAAGTTTTTGTAATATTGTGGAGAAGGATTTGAATTTCATTTGTGCGGTGATTGGCAACACTTTTTACAATGTCACCATCAACTCAAAGAGTCAGCTGGAAAAAATTAACACCCCCAAATGCTGTCTATTTTCTTATTTAAAAAAAAAACATTTAACGTTAAACCTCCGCCGTCGATCTGAATTTAATAAAATATTTACCCCCCTCAGTGCCGTCGATCTTAATTTTTCAAGAAAAATCCCCTGCCGTTGATCAATACGGCGCGCTGAGAGATTAGGGTTTCATTGGGTCGTCTCTCTCATTCAGTACGCGCACTCTTGTTTCTTTGTGAAGTTGGGTGTTGGCACCGTCTTTCAGGGTTCGTCTCGCAGGATTGTAAAGCTGCTGAGAAGAAAACGAAACATAACTGGGAACGTCAAAGTAGCCCAAGCGGAGACTTTCGTGTGCCAATTCTGTACGTGGACTTGGGCGCCAGTAATGTTGCGAGGAGGGCGAGCAGGGTTTCCAGGTCGGGAAACGTCGTCGTTGTGACTGCTCGAAGGTGTGCTGCTCAAGGTCAATGATCTCCCGTTTTCTTGTTCCGTGGCGACGTGCTTTACGAGGTTTGCTAGGTTTGCTTCTGCGTTAGGTTTTACGAGGGCTTTGCCTCTGGCGGTGCAAATTTAATTCAAATGTGAAACTTCCAACACTTTCGACAACCAATTCTTAATATTTGGTTTTCTTGGGTAAAATCTTGGGGTTCCACTTGCTGTTTGTACAATCGAGGTTGTGTGTAGGCCCATTCGCATTGAGCTGGAGCAGGGAGATTTTTTGAGAGTTGCTTTCTTTGCAGTTTTGGTGTACTATGGCTGCTTCTGCTCCAGCAGATCCCCAACCTATTTCTCCATCGCATGATACCAAGTCTGAGAACATGTAAGCATGAGCTGCTGACCTTACTTAATTCCAACGGCTTCGTTTTATGGAAATTCTCATTGGACTAGCAGTACCCTAGTATCTGCTCCTATCCTCTCCTATCCGATATTATTGCTCATGACTTCGCCTGGTCCTCATAGGATATCAGAAGGGCTGCTGCATCGTTTGGGTAGAAGTGCGGAGGACTTCGTCGAGACTGTACCTTCACCTGGAGGGCTTTACGTAAAAGTGGTGCCGCCTCCCGATACAAACAAGAATACCTCCTGGTTTCAGTATCCCGGCATTTGGACGACATATATTCTCATTCTCTTATTCTCGTGGCTCGCCATTGTCTCCGCTTTCCAATGTCAGGCCGGGACCGCCTGGACCGTCGTCAACCTCGTCCACTTCGCTGTAATTCGCCTCCTCTCCATTTCATCCACTTTTGAACACTGTTTGGGAAGTGCATTATTGTCTCTGCGTAGTTGGAATTGAGATTCTATTTTGAGTTTATGAATTGTGATGGATTCGCTTTTTTGTTAGGGTTAACTAAAATTTTCCTCTTTTCCTTCTAGAATTAAACTGGGGCGGAATACTTTGCTGTGTTGAATTGGTTTGTGAACAGGTGACTTACAGATTCTTTCACTGGAAGAAAGGGACTCCCTTCGCTGAAGATCAAGGCGATTATGGAAAGCTTACATGGTGGGAGCAAGTGGATGATGGCCGTCAGCTCACTCGTAACCGGAAGTTTTTGACTGTCGTGCCTGTTGTCCTGTACGTAGCCATTGTGCCTTTCACTTGCTTCTTCCTTCATTAGAGCGTTTCTGAGATTACTGCATGTTTATAGTGACTTTCTTCTGCCAGTTGTCGTCCATTCCGAAATATAGAGGTCGCACGAGATCTTGTCAATATCTATGAATTGAGCAGATATGATGTGGTTCACTTCGTAATGCTTCATGCTAAACAGCGAAGCTCAAGTGATTAGGGTCTTCCTTCATGTAAACACTAGTGCCCTTTTCTGGCATTTGCATGGCACGACTCTTTTAGCTTAATTCTGAGCTATTGGTGTCTAAGTGGAGATTCTTGCAGGCAGGACATGGTTGGTCTCTGACATTTCATTTGGCTCGTATTTTTTTGAGTCCATATGAAGAGAATCTGTATCTACGGATATATGGGGTGTAGCATGTGTTCGTAAGCTTGAGGTTGTTAAATTGGGCCTATGTTTGCCTCAGGCATTAGCTAACTTGGTTCCGTGACAAGGACTGAGAACTGAATCTTGATGCTGTGGAATTTGTGATGTTTGGCAGGTATCTGATAGCGTCACATACGACCGACTACAAGAATCCAACTCTTTTTTTAAACACGATTGCGGTTTGCTGGTTGGTGATCGCCAAGTTTCCCAATATGCACAAAGTGCGCATTTTCGGTATAAACTCCGACTACGACACATGATCACTAGCTTTTGTAGTTACTGCGTGATAGCTCACAAAGGAATCCTTTGTACAGGTTATCTGTGGCCCTCCCTTGATCAGGATTTATTCTTTCCAACTTTCCCAGTAGAAATTCTAGTACCAGTGGACCGACACAAGGCTTGTTGGCTTCCCTGCATACTTTTAGTGAGCACCACATCTGTGGTCGTGTAGTAGTCTTGTAAGTATACTTTAGTCTGAAAAATTGTAGTATAGTACAGGTTGAGGAGGGCAAGCGAGTGGGGGACCGCTTGACTACTGTAGGGTGACAGTCCCATGTCATGAGGCATGCCGAGTAGCACTTCGTGATATATTCGATTTAAGATGGACACCTTTGTGGCAAGTTACTGAGTCATCCAGAGCACAAATCAGGGTTCCATTTCATTATGCCAAAAGTGTCGTTATTTAAAACTCCCACAAGGTAGGAGGCTCTAAAATTGCACAGGCATTCAGAATTGCCCTTATAAATAGCTGTGAAATGGATCTTAAATTGACTGCTATAGTCATTTGAATGAGATGAGGAAAAAAAACATTATCAACCCATAAACGCCGCGGCGGACGTTTTTGTCCGATGAATGACTATGTTGGTGGAAAGGGAAAATCTTCTACACTATGACTCCCAATGAATGTTTTTGTTTTTTTTAAACTAGATGATGTCACACAGTTCCAAAAGGGCTGATTTTCACAGTCACCAGCCCCACGTTTAAGGGTTAATTGCAAGAGTCTTCCATACAGGAAACCATTCACTTGCCACTTCTAATGACAGATGGGGAATGCAAAGATAATGATTGGCTCATTGCATTCCCCATCTGTCATTAGAAGTGGCAACTGAATGGTTTATTGTATGGAAGACTTAGGGTCAGCTTGTTTAGAAATTCATACATAATTCAAAAATGCTTTATAAATATGAAACCACTTGTCTATTTCTCTTTGTCTGGAAAATGAGCTAAAAATGTTCCCATCCAAGGAAGCACATGAAAAAGGTGGACCAACCTTTAGATGAGGGTTTTTTGAGCTTCCTAATTAGTTTTTTTTTCTCAAGATTATCCAAATTTCTTCCTCTTAATCCTTAAACGTTAGGCTAGTGACCGTGGAAATCATCCCTTTTGGAACCATGTGACATCATCTAGTTTAAAAAAACCAAAAATAATCATTGGAAGTCAAACTAATGTAGAAGATTTTCCTTTTCCACTCCTAATTCCAAGGATGAATAGTTGCATTTTTGTCGTATATAGGTGAATTCCTTGTCATTCAATAGACGCTAGACGTCCGCGTTGACCTTCAAGGGTTAAACATAGGTTTTGACCACAATTTATCTTTCTTGAAACTTAACCTATGAAGGATGAGATTCATTGCCAAATGGTCAAACATGATGTCGGCATTGTCTGAGGTAAATTGGGTTTGAATATGAATTCTCTATTTTTATTATGTGAAACTTGGAATTGTCTATCACTAAGAAAAATTTCAACTTGTTTTGTGAAAAATTGTCATTGTTGTAATTTTTTATAAGAAGAAGTGAAAATAAATAGATTGATTGAGATGAGATTTTTTCAAGAGGTATAAGTAGCAATGGAGATAGTAAGTGTGAAAAATTTTCAATTATTTATTTTATTTCTTTCATCCAAAAAATCCTTGGCAAACAACTTCAAGTCAAATTCCACTATCAACCTAAATTTGTCCTTTTGTGTAATTGATATATTAAATTTATGTCTTTTTGAGTAGTCAAAAGAATACAATTTCTATTTGATGGGTTCTTTTTCAAATTTTTTGATGGAAGAATCATATTATTGTGATTTCTTAAATTAAAAGGCGGAAATAAAATTATATCAATTAGAGTATAGAATAATTTGGGACTCTTACCTACTTGCAAGTTAGAATGAGAAACATAGTTTTATAATTGAAATTAAAAACCATTTTGACCCCCAAAGTCCGAAAGCCATTTTTATTAAAAAATACTCAAAACTACTAGTTCTATTGCATTCATCTATGAAAACAATTTTAAAAAAAAAATTAATTATAGGATCTTATACTTCACTTGTTTTAGATTATGTGATAAAAATTTCATAAAATTTTATTGTACATATTAGAAGATATTAGCATTCAAAAATATATTCTTTTTTTGAACATTGGCTTTCAATTTCAAATGACTTTGACCACCATTTGTGAAAAAATTTTGCACTACAAACTTTGAACTTAAATTATTTTGTGTTAAAAAATTGAGTTGAAAATTTAGGAAAAAAATTCAAAACAAAAAACATGATTTTCATTTTTTTTTAAATTATTAAGTAGAAGTGGGTACAAGATCGAAAGAAAAACTAATGACAGATATAGCTCTAAGATGGGATTAAAATACTATAATCTCAACGGTGAGATAGTTTAGTGAAAAAATGTAACCTTTTCAAATAATTTTTCTGAAAAAGTGTGAAAATTGCATTAAAAAATAAATCTTATAAGTTGTTTTTTCAAGAAGATGCTTTAATTGCCCCCAAAATCAGATTGTACATAATATTCACATGACAAATCAAAATGTAATGAATCAAAGCTTTCTACATAGATAAAATTACAATCTAGGAGAAATAAAATTTTAAAATTATTCTTTTTATGTTAGGAGGTTTTTAATTGCTTCATTCAAAAAGGACCTTTTGTGACATAACTTTTGCTCTTGGGTACAAATTGAAATAAATATTAAATTCCTCCAAACTTAATGTATTCTCCTATATTTACAAAAAAATTCAAAAAATAATGATGAATATTAAGACTGTAGGAACTTGCTCCAAATCTATTTTATTCCCTAGGGGGACAATAGGACTTTATGATTTGAAAGAAAAAAAACATGAATGAAAGACACAAACTACTATTTATTTAGATTTTAACACATAAAGCTTGCAACTACAATGATATATATATATATATATATATATATATATATATATATATATATATATATTCAAATTTTAAATTTTTTTCAAAATTTCAAAATAAGGTAGAAAGAGATTTTGTCATGCTTTTTTGTTTTGGATTTTTTTCTATTTTTTTGTGTGTGGTAAAAGGCAACTTGCAACAAGAATTAAAATCTAGTGAAACACATGTGAATATCCATTGCTAATTTTTGTGAAGTGCAACAATTGGATATGCTAGGTAATGAAAAATTGTTGCTATCCATAACTACCGCTACCCCATTAGAAAAAAATTTAGGCTTGAAAAGGTCGCTAGTTTCTAATTTTTGGCTCCCTAGTGGTGCAAACACAAAAAGAAATAAAAAACATATTTTTTTGAAAAAATATTAAAAAAATATTATATTTGATATGGCATTAACATAGCACCAATAGTACCACATCAAATTTGAGAAAAGAAAAAAAATTCTATAATTACATCATGGAGGTGTAGACCTTGCAGCCTCTTTGCGGCTTGAATTTTTCCTAATGATAATTGTTGTTTTTGCATGTTCTTGCAACAACCTCAAATGACACTAAGCCACCAAAAAAAAAGCCAAAATTGAAATAGCTAAAACATAAAAGATATAAACATAATGTGCAATAGCACCTCAACCAGACAAAAAAGAGAAAGCAAAGCAACTAAAAGAAAGAAAGAAAAAAAAACAAGAAAATGGGGAGTGATGAGGTCCAACTTGCAAATTGCTGTAGAATGTTGTCTTGCATTTGCAAGAAATCCTCTTCTATCACGAGCCTATGACTTTGTAGTGGCACCATGCAAAGAAGTTCAAGACAAGGTAGGAGACACTATTTTGCCCCTCAGTCTCCTACCTTGTCATACATTGGAATAGGAGACAACAAATCTAAGTGGACACCCCGATTTTAGGTCCCTAGAATGTGCTTACGCTGTTTATTTTGAATGAAATCAACTTACCAACAATTTGTTCTTGTGTGAGCCCTCCTTTATACATCAACACCTAGATGATTATATTAATAGATGGTTTGCAGTGCTACACTTAGCTACGCATGAGAGATGGAAAAAGTGTGGGATCTTTTTCTATGAATCCACTACATAGATGTGCACTTTGACCCATGATGTATTGTCCACTGCTACTACTTCATCTATGCTAATAGACACAAATTCGGCCAATCTTCAAGGCAAATAACACACAAGAATGAAGGAGTTGCACCATCTCCTAGTCGGACATCCTGGACTAGTACTTCCTAGGGATACTTTTTACTTTCAAATGCCTTAAGGGATATTGCTTGTGCTCATAGTTATACGTGGAGCAACCTAAACTAAGCACTTGAAACAAGGTTGAAAATTAAACTCACTTATGGCTAGCTTTGCCGTCCAAATCCGCCACAAGCTCATTTGTCATGTTGCCACTAACCCATTGCCCGGCCCACAACTTGGTGAACTACAAATGTTTGTAGTCACACTTTACGTATGTGTCTCCCTTCTTGAGATGTGAAAATTGATCGTCATCATTCTTGCAGGTCCTCTTCCCTTTATGGTTCTCCAAATTGTTGCCTTTCATGACTATCATTTTCCGCCAATTGCTTATAACATTGCAACTTTTGCAAACAATCCCTATTAAGTTACCAACAAAGTCTAATTTGCCTTTAGCCCATGTGAATATGCATGTTGAGACTTCCTACCACTGACAAATGATGGTGCTAGGGGCAATTTTTTATCTCTTCCGCTTACCATTTTGTTTCTCCAAAGTTGTAATTTTAGGATTGAGATGCTTTGTTGAGACCATTGTCACCTTAGAAAAGGAAGGGAAGTAAGGCAACAAACTAGGAACAGAGTTGTCCAAGCACATCTTGGATATGGGCGAGACGTCTTCCTCTACGCCTTCCACGACATTTTTTGCGTGGATTAGAACAACAACAGAGAGGTATTTCCCCAAACTGTAGAAGTTTTGTGAAGACCCAAAAGTATGCATCCAAATGTTCTCCAATAACTTTAGTTGGGGCGCCATTGCCAAAAACACAAACCTGCACCCCAAAAAATAGCACCCAAAATAACAAGAGAACAATAGAAAACAAGCATGAAGACATTAATCTAAAAAAATACAAACAAAATTGAAAGTACACCTCCGAGAGAGAGTCATGGAATTGTAAGAGAATAGTGGGATTTCAAACAAACCAAGATGGAAACAAAATTGCAAGTATTGCACGGAGAAAGTTACAATATTGTACGGAGAGTGTGTAGAGTCGAGGAAGCAAAATGCGAAGTAGTGAGGTGCAGAAGATCTAGACAAAGCAATTTGTTCATACCCCCGACCACACCTGAATGCCACAATTTCCAAGACACATTGAAGATAGGGAGCCCCTATTTTCCAATTGGAGTGAATATGCAAGAAACTCAAAAGTCCAAAACTCTAATGTCTCGAAAAGTTCACAACCAGTGAAGGAGCGGCAATGAGGTAGGCAAACAATGATCCACCTTTTATTTTGCACAATAAAAGAAATGGTGGTCAAAATTGAAAACATAGGAAGGCAAGTAGGAAATCATGCTCGGGGGGTAGTGATCGGGCGGAGTAGCAATATAAGAGCAAACAAATGATAGGGTATTTTAAAATCATTTGGTCAAAAAATTATAAAAGAGCTTAGAGTAATATAGGATATAGAAAATGGCATTAGACATCTATAGGGTATGGAATAATAGTCCCCATTAGAAAATACAGTAGTACTAAAATAGCCCCCTTTATATTAAAAATTTTGGCCAAAAGTCTGAAATTGCTACTTTCTCGACTACTTCGAGAGTGGCATATTGGTCAGGATAAAAAAATTAAATTTTCTATTACTGTGAGCATAGTATTGTATTATAGGAAATATACTTCTTAGTTCATTTACTTCTCTCAGATTTCTACAGTGACTTAACTGCTCTTATAACTAAGTTATACACTGTATACAACACATAATTTATTGTTTGACTACTATAAGTTAGTACTCTTTCTTATAGCATATAGTGCTCATGTCTTGCTGGATTTAACTTATTGTTAGTTGGATTGAAAATTTTGGCAATCTGGTTTAGGGGTATTGTATGGTTTGAAAAAAAAACAGTTTAAGCTGCCTCACCTGAACCCGATCGTTGCGTGTGCATCGTTGCAAGGAGATGAGTTTGCATTGGACAAGGTATTTAGGGTTTTCAAATGGTTTGATGGAGGCGTCCCAGAACAGCCCTCATTACGGTTTGTTGTGGATCTGTGTTCTGCATGTAGGATTTACGATTTGGTAAATCGATCTTTTTGTGTGGCTTCGACTTTCGTGAGAGCATGACATGGTGCCTGCAGTGAGAACTTCTTGCCACCTTCTGCTTTCACGTAATGCGATTCTTTGAATTGGGCAGCTAGATTCTGTTTTGCATGTGGTTGTTGTTGTCTTGCCGAATCTAGGGTCTACCTTTCAGGGTTTAGGCTGCCTTTCTCTTGCGTTTTGGATCTAGATGTGGTTTAGGGTGTAACGATAGATTTTTTGTCTTCAAGGTAGGGTTTGTTGGCGTGGATGATGGTGCTCAATTTCAAAATTAGACTATACTCGCTGGAAGATGATGTTGGGCGGCCAGAGCTACTGAGTCCCTTGTTTTGCCATTTGAGCGACACTTATACAGATTTGTGCATGCGCTTGGAGAATAGGGGATGCGTGGAGTGGCCCTTCCTTTTTGGAACTTCGAAGATGAATGTCAAATATTGAAGAGGTTTGAGGCCCTGAACCTTGTAACCATTAAGCGTGGTTGCATGGATATACAGCCTGGAAGAAAGGTAGGCTATCTGCAAGGGGGACACCCAATGGATTGACATTGAGAGCGTGATTTGCACCATGGCACTGTCATTCAATTCGAATAGCAACGTTTATACCCTATGAGAGGCTGATCGGCAGGTGCTAGATGAATTTGTGTCAAAAAATACTTGTGTGCTGCAGGTGGTCCAACTAGCCGTGGTTTGAGCATCCAAGTCTCCAAGGTAGATCTTATTTGTTGTGCAAATCTTGTAAACAAGGACTACACCTATGACTAGAAATTTGTGATTACCCTAAGCACTGCATGTGGATTGGTAAGCCATTTTTTGTTGCATTGCTCTATGGTGTGGTATGGTTTTGTGTACATCATTTTATAATCAGTTCAGGAGAACATTTTGAAGGGCGACTTGTGCTGTCGAGAAGCTGCTACCTACGCTTTTGGATCCATTTTGGAGGGACCTTTGTTGGACAAGCTGATTACTCTTGTTCGTGATGCTGCTCCCATTCATGTTGCAAGCAATGAAAGATGAGAACAACCATGTGAAGGATACTACAGCGTGGACCCTACAAAGGATCTTTGAGTTCCTCGATGGACCTTCATTCAAGGCTCCAGTTATTACTCAATCCAATTTGACCACAATTCTTACTATCTTCCTAGAGGCCATCAAGGACACACCTAATGTTGCTGAGAAGGTCTGTGGAGCAATCTATTTTGTGGCACAGGGTTAAGAAGAAGGTGGTCAGTCATCGCCTCTTGTATCTTTGTTTTTCCAGAGCATTGTGTAAGCCTTGTTGGCAAATATTGAGAGGGAGGATTCTGAAGATTCTTGGCTGCGGACATCGGCATGTGAGACTCTCAATGAAGTTGTAAGAATCTCAACGGAGGACACTGCTCCGATTGTTATGCAACTTGTACCCGTGATCATGTAGAAACTCAATGTTACTTTAGAGATGGCCGTGCTTTCTTTCGATGACCGAGAGAAGCAGAGTGAATTGCAAGCTTTCCTGTGTGGTGTTGTACAAGTGAGTTACATCTGTGGTTCTTCTGTAGTGTATCGACTATTTGTTATGAGGCCATTTTTTCACTTTCATTATAAGCTTGCCTTCTGTGTTGTATATTTGACTTTGTGGTGCATGTATCAAAGTTAAACTAGATGAAACTGTCACTATGTGTGCTTGTGGAGTCTACCTCTGCCTCCATGGTTTCACTATTTGGTCCTTGTTTGTGGAGCTACTGATTTAGTTAGCAGTCTTCGTCTTTGTGAGCATGAATATCGTACATGCTAGCATAAAATCCCGATAGTCGATTGTAATTCTGTATACTTTTTGAACTACTTATAGTTGCTGTGTTTTGCTTATCACTTGTTCATATACAATCGAGCTCATACAGTCTTCTGAACTCTATATATAGGTCATCATTCAGAAGTTAGGTGCAGCAGAGGTGACAAAGTATGGTGTGGTACAGTACGCCAACAATATGATGGGATTGTTCCTTCGTGTCTTTGCTTGCTACAGTGCCACTGTCCATGAGGAAGCTATGTTCTCAATCGGAGTGTTGGCATATGTAACAAGTGCAGGGTTTGAACAGTACATGAGTGAATTTTAGCGGTACTTGGAAACGTGTAAATAAACTTATATTTCTTACTACATCATTGTGCACAAAAACTTTGTTCGTTGTGTGTCCTAATATGATTGATTTCATACTACTATAAGCTTGCCAATTTTGGCAGAATAAATTCAAATGCTTTTCGGTGACACTACACATACTTGCAAGCTCTCACATTAGGCTGAATTTTGTGAGATATCAAGTAAAGCCCGACCCCCCAAAAAATTTACAATAAAAGCTTTTTTCTAGCAAATTTGGTTGTAACTTAAAACGTCATTGGCTTGAAATTTTCTCAAATTTTTTTGGGTCCATGCTGCATTATATATTTTGAGATTCTTTTTAAAACCAAACTAGCCCATTCGATGTAGGCCAAAAACTATAGTAGAATTTTTTTTCAATCTAATTTACCATATCATTTATTTATAGAAAATTGGAATTATAAGTAATGTAAGCCCCTTCTCTATTAACCCAAAGTAGAAAATTACATAATTATAGTATGTCAAAAAAATAATAATAATACCCCCCTATAAAATAGTGGTTGGTCGCTCCTATATCCTTATTTTTTTTAAAGCACAGCACCCTCGAGAAATCATGTTTCAATTCAAAAATAAATAAATGCAAAATTTTGTACACGTGAAGAACAACAATTAATGCAAAATTGGAAGATGTGAGGGGAGAAGACTAACGGCTGCAACATCGACGGCTCAGATGTAGCTACCATCTGCGAAGATTAGATGGCTCAAGTAAAACCCTTGCTAAACCTATTTCTATGTAGTTAACCCTGGAGCGTCTGGACTCTTCTCCAGAATTGACAATTTGGAGAAAATCATTATAAAGTACTATTTGGAAGAATATTTTAGAAGTGATATACAAAGGAAAGTTGTAGATTTTGAATTTTAGATTCCATCTGTATGGTTAGATTTACCAATGTTATCACCAATATTTTTCTATAAATTTGGAAAGATAATTTCAAAATTCCTTCAAAATTTGATTACAGGCAAAATATTATCATTTTTTGAGCAAAACTTATTGGAATGGATTCAAAATGAAGTTTTCTTGATATGGTGATTTTTTGAAATTTTTGTGTTCTTTACATCTATGACCTCATTTTTGTAAACCTAGTTTTGAACTAGAGTCAATGCAATTTAACCACTTGACACACTTCCGCATTTGTAATTTTAGAAAAATCTGTATTCTAGTAACTCCAAATCCAACCATTAAATAAGACAAGAACTAAATCAAGTATCACCCAAAATTAGGATGACTTTCATTCAAGTAGGAACAGGACAAAAATGAGAACTTCAATCTGTTCATCGTCCAAAAAATGGATGTCGAAGTGCTCTAGGGTTAAACTCTAGTTACCTCCATTCCTGCTCAGCAATGGATGAAAGCAAATCCAAGACTGGATGAATTTGTCAATTTACATCCTTCTGTTCTGGAGGTGGGAAAACTTGTTCAAATCTCCATTTTCATACAAATTTCTACAATGTAGATTTAGCTTAAGCAAAATCTTGGTAGAATTGAAGCGATTTTTAGCCACTTTAGGAAACGTTGATGATTACCATATCTTGAAACAAATTTTCGTAACCTTTGCATGGAGCATAGTGTAATTCTCTAATTTTTTAACTTGTATCCAAGTTGCATAATAACTTTGGAAGGTTTTAAGTTGTATATGAAATCAAAAGGTTTGAGTTAGGTATTAAGGTGAACTAGCCCATGATAGGCAAACTGCCTAATGCTGTCTCCTAGAAAACCACACATTAGAGTCTTACATCAACCCATGGTAGATATTTTTTAATAAATGGAATTAGGACTTAATTAGGTTCATTTGTGGTCATAATCAATACCTTTGGAGACAATCATGGAGTTATTAGTGACTATTATAAGACACTTACATCTTTCTACTTTCTAGTATAAACTTGTCATAAAAAGTTGTTTATTATTCCTTCATGTCATGACCATGTTAGGAAATGTTGTAGCCATGTTAGAAATTGTTGTGGTTGCTTTAGGCGTTAAGATGACCATTATAGAAACACTTTTTGATGATTTGGGGTACTTTAGAGACTCTTGGGCCAATTAGGCAGCACACTTCAAAAATTCATAACAAATTCATACATTGTCCAAAAAAAAATTTCAATTGCTCTCCATTTCTCACGTTTGTTTTTATATGAATTTTTCTTTAAAATATTTAAAAAATATGTCAACAAGGCAAACTAGCCATTCTGCTTGTTATAGGCTGATTTAATTTTACAAATTCAACTTTTAAATTAGGTATTATATTGAATTTATTTTATTTATTTTAAACTATTGAATATATTATGTAAAACACAAATCCAACTTCCAATTCCTACATTTTTAAAATTTTTTCATTTATTTTTTAAACAAACGGACCATTTCCATACAAAGAAAAAGTAAGAGACTTAGTCTCCGGTGGGTTTTAAAAATGGAGCTGCCAAGGAAATAATGAACTTGGGGCAGAAATGCTGCAGCGGAGATTACAAGGCAAGGGGGGGGGGGGGATGAATTCTTACATTTTAAGACTTTTATATTACAAAACATTTTGTAGACATTTCATATAACAAAGGTTGTCTATTTCACTTATTTGTATTTATTTTATTCTTTTCCTTGGACAATTTCCATTGATAGCTTATTTGTATATTTGTAAAAATTTGAGCCATCATAGTTGATAAAAAGTTGGATTACTTCAATGGAAAATTAAAAAAAAAAAAAAAAAACTCCTTTGCAGAACTGCCCACATGCCAAGAGGACGCCAGGGCAGAGAAATAAAATTTTCCGGTGCCTTGCCCCGGGCAGCGCCAAACACTGCCCGTGCTTCACCACTCTCCATACTGCTTCGGCCATTGAAGCTCTACACTTAACTGAAGCCATTTTCTGCCACTTTTCTTGGTGCCTTCCATGGCTGCTGTAACTGCTCTCTCGCTGCTTCTCCCTGCAGCTTCTTTGCCATGCCTTCATGCTCACCTCTGCAATTGTGTCTTTGCATTGCTGCTCCTCTAATTGACGTTTCTTTCATGTCCCTGAACACGCTCTGCGATTTGAATTGCCTTGGATCGAAGCAGTAGATAATCACACAATCGAATGGTACCTAATTCCATTATAGGGGACCGAAGTGA
This sequence comes from Climacium dendroides, assembly GCA_950106755.1. NCBI lineage: Eukaryota > Viridiplantae > Streptophyta > Bryopsida > Hypnales > Climaciaceae > Climacium > Climacium dendroides. The sequence continues at coordinate 32,877,131 of OX467084.1, read as the reverse complement.
AAGCGCCGGTGGAGAGCTGGTTCATGTGATTGTTTCGTGACTTGATAAGCTCGATGGCGCTGTGAGATTTCGGATTTTAAGGTTTACTTTGGCTCGCTGAGTTTTTCATGTCGTCAGGCAAATGCGTGGTTGAATGTTGCGCGGGAGGATTTCTGTGTGCATTGCTCGGTATCGGGTGTATCTGCTTGCTGGACTGACGTTGATGATTGGTTGAGCTTTCTAGCTTGTAGATCGAGTGATCGGCTATATTGACAGATAAAATTGAGGAAAAGAGTTAAAAGTCTACGGATTAGAAAAGTGCAATTCAAGAAGGAGATGATCTGAGGATAATGCGCGCTAGCTAGCTGCTTAATTGTTAATTGGTGGCGTTAAGAGCAGTCGTGTGATGGAGATTAGTCTATTTATTTATCGCGATTTCGATTATGGTTCATAGATTTTAATTGCTCATTAGAATAATTGAGAGACTGTTGGCTCGGATTGTTTCGGATTGTTTCGGATTTGTCAGGCGACGGTGGAATTTGTGATTAGAATCACCGGCACCGTCTTTGAAAAGGAAATTTCGGAGCCTGCAACAGTTTTAAACCTGATCTCATGATCTGAATTACCTCTAGTTGGAGCTCTCGTAGGGTTTAGTCTACAGATTGCCGAGTGAAGGAGATTTTGGCACATTACGAGTAATTGGATCCCCTGTGTGGGCAACTCGCTTGTGTTAACTCAAGCTAAGGCGGAGGTTGCAGTGATTAATCACTGTTTCCACTTGGAATGATTTGACCAACAACCTCTGCTCTGACTTCAATTTGGTGATGATCCAGAATAATTCTATTAATAATTCTATTAATAACTTTATTAATAATTATTGCAATCGTTAGATTGACGGACTTGGATTAGGCGGTGGCCTGTCTGTCGAGACTTTAAATTCTCAAAGTCTGCTTAAGTTTGAATTACAATCGAGTCTGCAAGCCGGAGACGTCCACGATCTCTACATCCTTTGAAATTCTCCAATGATGCCTACGAGGAGGCAAATGGTCTGTGATGAGGAGCTTCGGCTAAGTAATGGCAAGGAAAATTCTGCTGGAAAAAATTGCTTAAGGACATCAGAGATCCTCTGCCCTGAGTCGACGAGTACTGCCGTGGCGATTGTTGAACAACCGGAATTAAGGTATGCACGACTGTACGAATATTGTCTGTCTCTGTCCATAGGTGATTTTCTGAAGGCCAGAATGTATGTGCTAGGGTCAGAACGTGTTCAAGATTGGTAATCGATACACAAGTGCACGTGCATTCGCTTCTTGAATGAAATCAGTGGTGCCTGAACGATCTCTTCAACGATCTCTCGCCTTTGACATTTGAAATACACCTCGGTACAAGGCAGAATGGGAACAAGGGTCGTTCAAGGGTTGATTAGCATCAGGGCATTCCAGGGGTCTTAGGTATGGACGTGCGGTTCGATCACCTGAGCTGATTAATCTAATAATCTCTAATTGCCGCGCGAGCATTTGTATTCGTTCACTTACACCATTTCCAATGCTAACCGCCATTCATGCAGAGCGTACAAACTGGGAAAGCAAAAGTGCTCTTACAATCAGGTTGAGCTGGTAATTAAAGATATTAGTGGCGGCAAGTTGTCGGAGCTGCGGGTTTCAGAAGCAATCGAAACAATCGTCGGAACGGAAGTGGAGGAACAGCTTCGTGAAAGTTGTCTGAAATTCCATGTGCGATTTGTTAACAACACACGTATTCAGTTGTACATTTACGTGGTTTACTCGAGTCCTTATGGGACAACGAGACACGATAAGCACACCGTGTTGTATCATTGGATGCCAGTCACGCGCTCAAAATGCAGGAAAGGATGCACTGGTTCTGTGATTCGAGGTCTGCAACGATTTGGTAGAATGCCGCGAAGAGGGGCAGCGGCCGTGGATGGAGAGGACACTTGGAAAGAACCTCGGCATCTGTACATCGCAATTGACGAGGCCAGCACTCACGTTTGTCGCGGGCACGAGACCTCGAAATTCAGATTGCTCGTTGCTGCCTACGATGATAGACATCAGTTACTTGGAACAACAGTCTCCAGCAGCATCCGAGTCCTAGCAAATAATGATGCTCCCCTTGGTGCTGCTTCGTTCAAGCTACATTGCCACTTGAAAGGTAGGGGTCGATAATTAGGACATATTTTTTGGCAATTAGAACAGAGCCAAAGTCAGGGATATTGTCTTGATAGACTGGGCTGTTGTTTAATACTACTATGTACGCCAATTTAAGCATTAATATATTGGAGAAGAATTCATAGTTGAGAATCCGTGAATTGCGGTTGCAGAGATCGACAATGGCTCTAGAGTGTAAGACTTTGTAGCTGCGAATGCTGAAATTCTCTGTATAGCAGAGGTTAATTTACTCTTAAAATGTGTGCATGGTCCTCCATAAGCAGGAGCACTTAAAGGTCCGTCACCAATTCGAAGTAGCAGGCTCCAATTGAGTGACTTCCAAAATCCAGTTCAATGCCGCTTACCTCTTCAAGGTGAAGCTCCCGCTACTTTTCTCCTGATCCTTCGAGAGGACTCTATGGAGTTCAATTATGAGCTGGTGCTTGTGATGATCTTGAAATATTCGGCGGTTTTTGTGGACTAATCCTGAGTTTTCAGCAGCATCTGCTTTCTACTGAATCGATTCACAGGATGGCCAAGTTAGGACGTGCTCAAACCTGTAGATGTTAACCAGCACTGATGACTTTAACGTGTTACTCTACAGCTCTTCCTCCAAATACGAGCCCCTCAAGGTCAAAAACAACAGCAACCGAGGAGCTGCCGAAAAGCGATTCATCTACCTCTAAAGCGACAGTGTTATTTATGCCTAATGCAACAAGTGAATCCTCAAATAAGCAGGTGAAACGAAAATTCTGAGAATTTCCACCTCTGAGTTACATTTTTCGGCTATCTCGTGAAGTGAAACGGTGAAGTGAATTAAAACTGCTGTATAAGCTTTACATAGCCAGGATAGTTTCGATAACCTGAAGTTAACTTTAATAGTTCACTTTGTAATACTGCTACTGTAGGACATCCACGAGATGCAGTTCACGATTGAAGACAGTATTCTCAGTCGGTTCCATCTTTCAGGTGGCTGCTGTGACAGGTGAGGAGAACCCTGCTATTGACGGCCCTCAGGGTGATATCATCGAGAATGCTGTGCCTCATGTTACCGGCAGGTAAGTAAATAAAAAGAAGAAACGATCGCCTGAAAAAAGAAACAAATATTTTTGAGTATTTGACGATGGAAAACACGTAATTGAATTGCAAAATTTTCTGATTATACTGATGTTCATTTATCCAAATATTTTTCTTCACTCGATAACTCAATTTCCAGAAACCCTGTTGGACTTGGCAGGGTCTTGGAAGTCTGCTCACTAAAGCCGGTTGAATCAATCGTATCCTTGAGGACGCTAGCAAAGATTGTTGGTGAGAATTGAAAAGACTATCTCCCAAATTTTCAGTATTCCCAGATATATTATTAGGAGTAGACTAAATTTATTCGGTCTGGTTTAGTTAATTAGTTCTATGAGGTGAACCAATTGCTTCGTTTGAACAGGTTCTAAACGAGGGGTCGTGGCGGAGATCCTCAGCGTTCTTCAGAGCGTTGGAGTAGTGCATCAGCAAGAGAAAGAAAAGTACAGATGGCTTGGTAGTTTGTCAATAATGTCCACCCTCACAAAACTGTCTAAGGTGCTAATCATTTCCAAGAGAAATATTTTTGAATTGAATTACAGTACGATTGTATTTTGATTTCATCTTCAGGAGGAAATTCCCACCTACCGTACATTAGCGACACATCACTGTCGATATATTGTTTCTTTAGAGATTGTTACGAATTACTCACATCTCTTGTACGATAGCCTTCAATCGATCATGCTAGTTTGACTTTCAGTTCTCGGGATAAAATCTGGAATATTGTTCGTGTGTCACGTGCTGATGTTAAGGCCATATTGTGCCACTTTGGCAATTATATCAGGAAATAAATCCAAATGGGAGAAGAAAATCAACGGTACAAAGTGCAGGGTCTAGAAACGGTCCAAGCGCTTCTTTGATACAACAGCGAACTTCTCGACGTGAGTAAGCCAGAACTGCATGTGTACAATGTCAGAGATAATCATGTAAACTAACCTTTGCAAAGATGCCCTCCAATCTGAAGCTCGGTCCTTCATAAAAAGAACTGACAAACAGATCATGCATACCTATTTTTCTTCTTAGTAGATTAAAAGCTTCTACAAAAGTGGCTGTATTTAACTGCAACTCCTGCTCCTTGTTGAGATGCATCAGACGATGAGACGGTGGATAATTCAATATTTGGTCTCAGCAAGAGACTCATTCGACTATTTTTGATTGACGTGGTATGTGTCTAAACATTCTAAATTATCTAAAGCATTTCCTCTTAGTGGAGAAGAATTCTACTAGTACTCAGATGCTGTAGGAAAGTTGCTCCCCAAGAGAACAACTGCAAAGGATGGATACTGATTTGGGTTGGTGCTATCTCCGCATATGATTCACTGCTCTGAAAAATGCATGTGTTACACCCATGCAGACCGCCCCTGTCTCGTGGGACCAAGCATTGACCATCTTCCAAGACAACCATCATGCTGACAATGATGCTGAAGAACTTTGTCGTGAGTATTTTCTAAGTATTATCCATGAACAAATTAAATCTTAGAGTTTAGGCTTACTAATGGTTCAACAGTATACATCACTTTTATATCGACAGCCAGCACTTGTTCTGTCACTGTCCCAAGCAGCTAACTTCCGCTTGGTTGTTTGACATTCAGTGAAAGGAAGGAGACTATTAGAGATATTGAGAATTTTTGGAACTCTGCACCTGGTCAAGCGGTGTGTACCTAAAAGATATTCAGCATCTAGCACCTACCACTGGGTTGGTGCGGAAGCAGTGATCAATTATTTAAGCGAACTCTCAGGCAAGCAGACCATATTACCATTAATGCATTTACACTTCAATATGACCTAAACTGTACTTGTGTTTGTGCGCAACCTTCGTCTATGGAGAAGCTCAACAACATCTCTGCAGGATTATTAATCGTAGGAAATTTACATGTTCACGCCCTTAAGATATTTCTTCAATGTAAATTGCGGCATGACCTGGCTCTAAAGTGCTAAACCCGTTGAAACAGCATGTGAAAATCATCATTGGGTCGTTCCAACCAGTGTGGTATGGGTTTGGCGACAAACTTGTGTTGTACATGTCAGGGAGAGTCCTTTTTGTTGCCATGCCCATAAAACACTGGTCTCAACCAGCATGGAGGTTTAAGGGGGAGAGGGAGGGGCGGGCTGCACTAGACATTATATGCCATTTGCGCCAAGATTGATGCAATACAATATGTACATAGAGGAAAAAGGAATTGTTCCCAAGTTATGATTTAGTACAGAAGGACTGCGCAAAATAATGCCTTACAAGGGATTCATTGATATCTGCAGCAGGATCTTCCATGCAAAGTAATGCTCGTAGCAGCGCCCCACACTACTTGAGATCCTCAAAGAATATAACAGCGAGAAGGAGAGATTTCACTTATGAATCTACAAATGGTAGTGACGAAAGCGATGACGCATTTGCCAACAATTCGATCGAACTCTCTCAGCATTTGGGAGTACCCACCAATTTTTGGAAGCGGTTGGAAAATGTGAACGAAAAATCCAGAAGATCTAAGAGAAAATCCTCGGACTCCAATGAAGACTCCAACGAATGCGAACCTTTCTCTGCCTCTAGACTGACTGGCTGCCAATTGAAATGTTTCAAAACCCGAACCAGCATCCCCAAACGGCCTCGTCTAGTTGCGTCAAGTTCGCTCGTCACAGATGTCTCTAGCGTTGAACAGGATGATCGCAATTGCGCTGGATTGATGAATAACCACGCCTATCAACCACCTTTTCTCGAACGCAGGGGTCAAGAGCATGTCTGTTGTGACGTTACGGATCCTATCACACAGCCTTTGCTCGAAGTGAGACAAGATGGTCCCACACAGCAACAAGAGAGCGAGGCAGCGTGTGGAAATGATGGGTATCCCTTTGGATCAGGATTCTCAATTGCAGGCTGCCTAGGAACCGAAGTCACAGCTGAGAATGCAAAGAATACCAGAACATCGTCAGCAACAGTCGTATTCAATTCCCAATGCAGGGGTGACCATGACGTGGTGTTAAAGACAGGAGTGGAGACCTCCGAAAGTTCAAATGGTCGGGTTCTAGAAGCAAGTGAAGCTCCAACCACGCAGTTTGGTGTCGACAATGTCTGGCCAGAATATGGGCCAGCTGGTCCAAGCGTGTTTCAATTTCCCTACAAGAAGAGACCTCTCAACTGGAGTTCCTTCGTTGCAGTAGCCGCTCCGAGGTGTTTTGATAATCAGCCACTTCCCATAGAGTATTCTCATCCAGGATATTTCCTGGATCTTACCGACCACAATTATGAGCTGCCGTGTTTCAAACCTCTTTACTACCTGCAACAACTCTTGACGCCTCAGCAAGTTGAGCAAGTCACAGCACAAAATCCAGGTACGGAGTGGGTATGGTCCTGAGGAAATGTAAGCATGCAGTTTTAAAGGATCAACTGAACGAACCCGTGTGCTGTGAAATTGCAGAATTACAATTTGTAACGGAATTCAAAGACTTTGAAGGGATTCATTAATGGTCACAGATATATAGTAAAAGAAAAAGAAACAAGATATATAATATGGAAACTTGGCAAAGAACGAGGAGATCGGTAGCAATGAAGTACAAAGATGAGTCCATGCATGAAAGCTGAGAATGGCCTTTACGAAAACTATAAGTTGAGTCTTTCAGGTATCATATTAATTTCGTATGAAATTAGCAACGCCTCACAGCACAATCACAGCCCAGTAGTAAGTTGGGATTAGTTCCCCCCTCCCTCCCCCTTCCTCCGGTTGTTGTGAATGATTGACGAAGATGTTGATCCAAATTGTATGCAGCCTTCCTATTCCACTATGTACACTACTTCCGAGTGATCTACCACAAGCTCTCTGCACAAGCAGCGCGCAAGGACCAAGCTGTGGTGCGTCCAGTTGCTGAGCATGGCGCTGTTGAGATGCCCAGCTATCTTTTTGCTAAGAGAGGAGAAGAAAGTTCAGCCGCCCGGATCCTGCCTACTCTCCAGCAGCTTTTGATTCCCTTTTCTCAAGCAGGACTATGGCTGAAGAAATGTCCAGATTCTGACCGAGCAAGCTGCCATAGCCCGATCTCAACTCACCATGTCGATAAAGCAACTGCTGAAGACCTCTCGGACAGATAACCTCGTACGCCGGAACGACCACTGGTGCTCACCTTGTCCTCTACGGCAAGCTTGCAGCCAGAGGGTTTGCAAGGTCAAGGTCATTGCTCCACAGCCCAGTTTGTCCGCTTTCAATATCTGACTCACAATATAATGCCACCCCGTTTACTACTAGATCGACTGCCGACAGTAATGCAGTGTCTTTCTATTTAATGGCTTCTGGATTTTATAGGTAGGTAAACATCTTCTCTATTCCCAATCTCATCCTTCGTGAAACTAGGAAATGTAAACCAAAGACATAATCTCTTATGGAAGCACTGTACCAATTCAGTTAATCCTGGAACCCTGGAAGGACGCTTACTTAGGACGTTTTGTGTCCTTTGGATGACCAACTAGGCTTTATGCATGTTGAAGAATGGATTATTTTCATCCAATTCTTTATGTGCAACTTTATAATTATTGATGTTTTGGCCCCAATTCCATCCAAACATTCATCCAAATCTGTTCATTTCCTAACAAAATCACCACATTAATGCCAACAAGGATAACATGTCAATTCTTTAATGGTGAACACTTAACCCCTAAAGGACCATTGTCCCTTCCAGGGACAAATTGGATTTCGGGCAAGTACCTATGGGCTGAAATTTTGTCATGATTTTTTGAAATTTTTTTTGAAGATAGAAAAACTGATGAGCTTTGTGAGAATATATTTTTTTCACATTTGGTGCCCAGAAACAAAAGTTATGACCAAATAACTCAAAATAAGGGATGGAGGGCAGTTCGGGTAACAAAAAAAAATTTGCAAAATTTTGAATTTTTTTTTTTGGATTTTTTTTCTTATAGATTATATTTTTGTCTACATGGGAAAGCTTTTATTCATTCCATTTAGACTTATTATGAGAAAGTTATGGACAATCTTGTTTTTCGGGCAATTAGAGCATCTTCCTAAAAAAATAACTTATAGAATTCATTTCTGAATGCAATTTTTACAATTTTTTTGAAGAAAAAGTTTTACATGATTTTGTTTTCTTGCTAGAACAATCTCACCATTGGGATTAGTGCATTTTAATTCCATCTTAAAGATATTAATAATTTAGATTTTCCTTCTTTCTCATACCTACTTCTACTTAACAATTTTTTTAAGCATGAAAATAAAGTTCTTTTTTGAATTTTATTTTCCCCCTAGACTCTCAACTTGATTTCACACAATAAAGATTTAAAGCTCAAAACTTTGTAGTGCCAAAAATTTAAGTTAAAAAAGTTCAAAGTCAAATAATCCAGTCCCACAAGGTGCTGAAAAAATTATTTTTTTCACTTTAAATGCAAATATCTTTTAATCTATGTGGTCAAATTGTCTGAAATTTTTTCCACACATTTTCATACTATTAAGGTATAAGATCCTACGATTGGACGTGCATAAAAAATAATTTTCAAATTTTTTTATTCTTTGGTACAGAAATGGTAGTTTAGGGTGTTTTTTTGGCAGAAATAAGGCCTTGGTCCTTTAGGGGTTAAGGACCATTGGATACATGGAAGAGTGGTTATGGGTTGTTTACAAGATGTTCATGACTCCACTATGAGTGGTTTTATAACTTCAAGGTCAAACTACTTCAAAAACGTACAAAACTTACAATTTAAATTGAAAAATTGTAATTCCACTTAGGTTTGATTCATAAAACAAGCACACACCTTTGAAAATATGTAATCCTTTTGGAGTTGGCCTCAAGATATTCAAAATGCTAATCAGTGTACTAATAGGCTTATCTACATTATTCAGTGTAATTTTTCTCATATCATATATAACATAATAGTTTGGTTGAAGCCTGGTTTTTCATTTTTGCTAGACATAACTTGGGTTCCAAGTAGTACTACTTCCTTGATGTCAAAACCTGTAATGTAGGTCTTTTTAGTGTACCAAACCTTGAGCCTAAATGTGAAGTCAAAGATCCCACTTATCAGCTCTCCACCAATCAAATTTTGAAAATTTAGTAGGACTTGGGCCTTGAACTATAGTTAGAATCACTAGAAGAAAATCGTGTTGACTTCAACACAATTTTCTTCTAATGAATCAATCCTTATTTTGTTACTTCCAATCATAGTTCTACTTAATTAGTTCTACATGATTAGTTTGTGAATTCATTCAAAGTGACAAAATCATTGGGTAGTTGTCACTACAATAATTTTATCTTACTTATCATGCAACATAAATTTATCAAACTTATACTCTTGAAGTACACCAATTTGTTATGCTAGTGCATACTACAAAATGAAGTTACAAATGAAGTTTCAAATATCATTAGTAAAAATATTTCACCCTTGTCAAAAGTTGTAAGTAACCTTATATAAGTTCATTTTGCAAAGGGTGAAGGGATTTTAGGATCAATATGATTGTTAATATCATTTACTTCTTTTTGGATTTGTTGAATCAATTATGTGCATCATGAACTTTAGTTTTTTTGGACAAAAAAATTGAACCTAAAAACACATTATACAACTGTGAAATATAAATTGAATGCATTGCTCAATTCAATGAATATTTCAAATGTAAGGGCATTGAGATGTAACAATGGTCCATATTGAACCTATACTCTATAATGGCTAATGCTATCCCATGCTCTCAATTCCAAATAAATTTCAAATATTGTGAGAACCAACATCATTTGCTTGTTTGTCAAATTGTTGATATTTTAGATTTTATAAATGTCAATTTTCTTCAATTTTTGTGTGCAACAATTTGAAATGATGTATTCCAACCTACCAAGATATAATTTTTTTTTCTAGAGTTCTAAGAAAAAATTAGCAAAAGATAATGTAATTCCGAGTGTAATTCCAAATCACGTCGAATAAAACTGAGTTTTAAACATGGCTAACATTGAAATTGATTTTCTTTCAAATTGCAACTAATTTTTTCTTCAAACTTCCATGTTAACATGTTGTATGTTGCATAGTACATCTTTCTTATATCTACACCTTTGGAAAAAATTTCAGATTTTTACATACTTTGTATTTGATTTGATTATTTTCAATTCTAAAATTTGTAGTACTTATATAAAACATGTAATTTCATCTATAAAAAGTAAATTAAAATTATTTCAATCATATTGCATGTATACATAGTTGTAAAGGACAAGCATATAAGAGAGAACTTCAAGATTTGAAATAGTGATTAAGGCCTTACATTTGAAAGAGACATGTCTTGCTTTTTGACACCTAACAAATTAACAAATAAACTTGATTGAACATTTCAAAGATTGAGAATCATCACAACATTTTATAAACAACAAATGCAAGGTGAGGAGTTTTTAGAGCAACCAATGAAAGTGGAGACATTTTGTGCCTTAAGGGTATCCATTTTAAGTGAATCTAGTATTAAGTGTGGGCTACCCTATACTTTCAACTTTAAAAAATAGAGTTATGCATTGCTACACACAACCATCAATGATCACTACAAGAGAAAATGAATGTTTTAACCCTTAAAGTTCCTTGACTATGTTTTCACCAGAAACTCTCTAAAACTGTCATTTCTAGCACAATTATCAAATTTTTGGAAAAAAAACTTTTTTGACACATGTAACCATAGGATCTTGTAGTATGCTGACTTGAAAACATATAGTAAGAAATTCAAAAATTTCCACTACGTGGATTGCAAGATCTAAGCATTCAAATTCACACAAATCATTCTTTGGGCCTTCTGAAAAACAGAGTAGCTACACTTCACAAGCTCACTTTTCTATGAAAAAATGTCCAAAATGGTAGTGCTTCTTTGGATTTTTTTTCTTGAACAAGTCGGCTACATGCTTAAAAAATTCGAGAAAAAATTTCACATCATTTGGATTTGTACAACATATAGGAAAAAAATAGTAAGTAGAAAGAAGTAGAGAATGATTCAAAATTCAAAATTGTTAAGAATTTAGTTATGGAATTGAAAAATATCAATCTCAATGGTTGAAATGTTGTAATAAATAACATACATTCTATTTTTATTATTTTTTTCAAAAAATATTGAAAATTGAGTAAGATAAAGGACCTCAATATTTATTTTAGAGTAGAGAATTCATAACTACCCACAAATAGAAACTCCTCATAACTTTCATCTCATTGATAAAAATGGAATGATTCAAAGATTTTTACATACATAAAATTTTAGAAAACCAATTTTAAATTTTTGTTTTGGAAAAATGTGATTTTTTTTATTTGTCCAAATTGTCTATTCAGTTCAACCATAACTTTGAACTCGTATTTTCAAATGTCATAAAATTTAGTGTATATGAAAGAAATTCTTTCCCACCTTCTATTAAAATTTCAACCTAAAATATGCAAATCTCTTGATTATATGTATCTATGTAAAATTTCTAAATTGCCAAAAAACGCATGCAGTCCATTAGGAGTTAAGCAAGTTTTTAAAGTATAGTCATAAATATAAGATCCTAAGTAATGAACTTTAATTTTTTATAATCTTATATCTATGTCAAGATCCTAGTAATACCTTATAGCTCCAAACAATCTTGAGTAGAGGCCCTTTACAACTTAATGGACTCTTCACACTTTACTTTTATTATCACTTGAATCTCAACTCACTAACATTGCACATGCTACATACATACAATATTAGCTCCCATGTCAACTCATATTGCTAAGTCCTAATTCCCGAGACTAACATATACTCCATATGTAACACTTGGCATGTCACTTGGTGACATGGGGTAGAAGTTCCATTAATGTCCAAGTACTCAGTGGAGGTACTACTCCCTATTAATATTAGTCGCCCTTGAGTGTCACTTCACTCTATACTAGGTCCATTGTGTATTTGCTATTTCCATATTATGACTAATCAAAACTTATAATTTGGGTCACATTCAAAATAGCTTAGCAAGGAATGGGACTCCTTCCAATCAATGCCATGAAACATACTCAAGTGTCCTATCATGTCTTCAATCCGGTGGTGAAGTTGCATCACTAATTTTGAGTCACCAAAACTCGTCACCAAGGCTACAAGAAAAAATGAGGAGGGAAACCAATCCCTCCAATAATACTTCCTATAGGATTCAATACATTCTCCTCTTATAAGTTGAAGGAACTTCCAAAATCCACATTGGTTTTACAAGACCACCTATTTCCAATCAAAATCACCAAGTTATGACCTTGTTTGAACTCCGGAACTTTCCAACAGCATAATTTTGTGTTTAAGCTTTAAATACCATATACAAGCCCATTTTGGATATTTAAGCAACAAGTAGATGCTGATGGACTACTCACACTACAAGAAAACATGTCCGAAATGACAAAAACTGGTCCTAAATGACAGAAATCAGCCCCTCCTAATTGACTGAAAATTGACAGATTTGTGTCAATTTGGACAGTTCTCTATCAAATCGGACAATTTTTTGTCCTAATTGACAGAAACTTGTCAAATTTCTGTCATTTAGGAGGGGCTGATTTCTGTCATTTAGGACACGTTTCTCTTGTAGTGTCACTTGTCTCATTTGGACAAGTTCTCACAAAATTATGACCCTCCAAAGATTTAGGTTTAATAGAAGCGGTATCATGTCCTCACCATGGCCTTTCTCTTAGACATAACTTTGGGCTCATAGCTTAGATTCTTGTAATGCTTGTTATTCTAACTTCTTTGTGTTCTTAGCTTTTCAATAATATTCTACATGTCATATTTCCATGAAGGATTCATTAAAAACCTTTCACTTCTAGCTCATAAGTGTCCTAGCACTACTACAACACTACCAATTTTAAACAACCATAACTTTTTACCAACACATTCTAGATGGTTGAAAGTTTTCTACGCATATATGATATTTCACTATGCCCTTCTAATTCAAAGCGCTATCATGCCCTATTTACTTTGGAGTCACTCATTTCTTCATTTTTAGACTTTTGCAAGGTTTGAGAAGTCACCCCCAAGGTTACCCTTTCTCACTATGGCACTTCGGGCACCTCAAAGAGATATGGATGTGACATTAAGTGTCATGGTGCCACTTGGACACCACCAAATTTGAATAGCCATAATTTCTAGTCAACTAGTCCAAATCATGTTTTCTTTAAACGGTTAGAAATGTCTTCTCAAGGGCTTTCCAAGCATATAAAATACTCTACCATAATATTTTAATTGGGCGCTATCGCGCCCAATTTGTTTGAAAATCATTCATTTCTTCCTTCTTAGAATTTTATAAGGTTTGGAACATCACTTCTGAAGGTCCCCCTTGCTCACTAAAGCTCTTTGGCCACCCCAAAGAGATAGGGGTGTAACAATCTAGGACTTGTTAGCCTTGAAGTTGACACTTTGGTCTCTAGATTTTTTTTCCACTTTTTGCTTAGTTTTAGTTGTATTTTTTATTTTTTTTAGAAGTCATAAAAAGAGAGTTTGAGTGGTTTAGGTAGAAATACCTACCAATATAGTGAAGGTTTTTTTTAGAAGTATAGAATGTCTAAAACACTTCATTTCTTTATTTGTAATACCTAATTAAGAATTTAAAAGATTAATTAGTCACTTATGAGAGAACTTAGGGTTAGAATGTTAGTCAGCCCAAATGTGTCAATCTTGCTAAATGAAAATAATGATGTGAGGTTCCTATTAGGCCTAGAGAGTCTACAGAGAAGACACCATCTAATTTGCAAGAATTGAAATATGTTTTTTTTAAATCCTAAAGGTCACTTTTGATAAAAACAATTTGGGATACAAATGATATAGAAGAAGAGACAACTAGATCATTTTGAGAGGTGTTTTTAGCTTAAAAACATGCCAGGAGGTCAACAACATAATTGATTTGTTAAAATTTCCTAGTATCCAAATGATTTTCCCTCTGAATGGAAATTAAAAGGGAATAACCAAATTTAGTTTTCCTATAAATGGTGCAAAGTAGAATGTGAGTTTGCACTTTGATTTTGTAAACTTCCTAGAAATTGTCCAAAGAGTTTAGGATTTACTCAAATTACACAAGATGACTCCATAGGAAGTCAATAATCTTTAAACATGTTTGTAATTTCCTAAAAATTACCCATATTGATTTAAAATCCCTCTAAAAATTAAAATAGGTTTATTTGTACTAATAAAGTAACTCGTCAATTTTGGAAGATTTTTGATTTCAACAAGTACTAGAACCAACAATTGCATTGAATTTAAGAAAAATTTACAACTTGGCAATGAATTAACTAATGTACTAGGAGTTTGCAATGACTATATGATACAAATGAGGGGTCTTTTATTGCTTCTATAAACCTTCCAAACACTCCTAGATATTTAGTTTCTTTGGAAAATGAAAATTCTAATTAATGGAGTTTTGACATTTCATTAGATTTACCATTTGTGGTTTTTATAAGCCCAAACAACTACGGAGTAGGGGTTAAGTTTTCCTAGGCTAATTTGGGACTTTTGAATACAATGGCACAATTTATTTTTGATTTCAAGTTGTTCTCTAAAAGATAGAAAGGGTCCAACAATAGGTTTAGGCTAATTACTTTTTTAGCGTAATTTACAATAATCTAAAGGTTGTTTAAGAAATATCTAAGTGAAAATAGAGGATTTGATTTGGACAAGATTTCAAAAGCTAAATGAGTCTTGCTTCTAGAAAAATCCAAGATTAAACAAAAAATAATTTTAGAATTATCTTAAGATTAATTAGAGTTAGTATTAGAAATATCTAGGTAAATTAGGAAAATATCCTTTTGTAGTCTAGCTTTTTGTCTTTTTGTAGAACTTTTTTCAATTTTCTATGACATTTCCTATATTATTTATATATATTTTGAGTATTTAGTGTTAAAGTAGTCCAGAGTACACTAAAAGTTCCAAAAAGTTAAAAGATACTTTGGTTTATAGTAGAAATAGTAGTTAAAAAATAAAATAAAATAAAAGACAAGCCAGTTAAAGAAAAAGCGGAAAAGTTAAAGAAAAGCAGGAAGATAAAGAAAAAGAAAACGAGAAAAATTAGGGATTCAAGAGGCGTGGTGAACGTCACGCTGATTGCGAGCGCTGCGGCCTCTCCGATCACCCCCAGAATTCAACATTTAGTCTTGCTTTTCTCTCATTTTCTCTCTCTCTGCTATTCATCGTTTTCTCCCATGCTGTCATGCACTGTACATCGCGCATTTTCTGAGTGCTGTTCATTATGTACTTTGTACTGTTATTTGCACTGATCTTTGTACTGTAATTTGCGCGTTTGGGCAAATAATAAAATTTTGTTTAGCGCAGTTTTGCACAGTGTATTTGTGCTGTTTGAGATTGTGATTTGTGAGTGTTTGTGTGTGTTTCGAAGCTGTTGTGATACTTCCCTGTATTCGGATTTGGTGTATGAATCTCGGAGGGAATATTGAGAATACTGCATGCTATTCGAAAAATTGAATGGAGAAGTAGCGCATGTGAGGGTTCGACGCTGGCAAGTTTGACAAGTCGCATGCGCTAATCAAGATCGGCGTGCTCAGGTCGTTTGCACGGAGAAGTTCCCAGACTTGATCGAGTTGAGCGGAAGCGCGGTGGCAATTTGTGATCAAAATCGTAGATGATTCGTTCTGCCTGGATAACCAACCCCTATTCATCAAATTCGTGACACACTGGCACCAGCAGTTGAGAGGAGCAATTCGCAAAGTCCATTGTACAAGATTGTTCTTGGTGAATAGGAGTGCTTCAGAGCACGAAGTCACAGTGAAATTGCAATTTTAGATCACAGTTTGCACTTGCTCCAAAATCGAAATTAGGGATTTGACTAACGGAAGAAATTCCAACCAAGGAGATCAGAAGTTTTGCAAGCGAGAAAGAATTTTCTATCTTGGTTGGATTCCGATTGGATTCCGAAGAAAATTTGGAGGATTGAATCGCACAGACTCTGACGAAGCCGACAGGCGCAGCGCGGCGTCGACAGAGAGTCTCAGGAACGAAGTCCCGAGATAGGGTGAGGTCCCCAGACGAGGGCTCGAGTTACGGCTGGGACCTAGGCTATTTCCGATTAGGGTCCCAACCTCGGGAAGACACCTGGTTCGGATCTGGCTGGGTATTACGGAGGATATCGTCCGGTTATCGCACGGGCTTGGGTTCTTGGGGTTTTGGGTTTTGGGTTGTACAACAAAGTTTCTTTAAACTAATCGTTCAATTAAAACAAATTTAAAATAAGGCCCAAATTTTTCGAACGGCCCTTTGGGCCGTACCACTAGTTTAGGTAGAGTTATTAGTACTTATTAGATTGTTAGTAAATGTTTTAATTCTATATGTTGTATTGATTTGGGATTGTAGGTGGTTGCTAATCCTTGATATTGGCCATATTGTCCTAGAGCCTTGGGGTGACTTATTGTAAGCCTTTCCAAACCCTTAATTCTAATTTATTTTGAAATATTGAATACATATATTTGTATTATTTTCAAAGTACTATAGTGGGTTGTACTAAAGTCTAAGTCCTGCATTGCATCCATACACAAGTCAGTCCATCCTGAACTATTGTCAAGAACTATTGTCACCAGCCCTAGAACACTAGATAGGACAGAGGCGTGCATGTTGAGTCTCTTTCATTTTATAATGGACGGATGAATGTTTTCCTGGGTTTTAGTGGGAATAAGAGTAAATAAACCTTTTAACCTAATAAACTAGTACATTGTGACCTTTGAATACACTACGCTAGCCTTACATAGTTCATTCCCTAGTGTTCGAACTCGGATTTAGTTGAATAAGATTAGATTCCGAAAAATATACTACACCTTTGGTAAACAAAGGAGGGGAAGCCTTGGGTGAATATTTAAGGCCTCTCTTCCCTTGTTTTTGGTATCCCTTTTCTTTTTTTGTTGTCCATTTCATAGCCAAACCTTTTCTTGTTTTCACAACCACTAACACATTGTTGGTTTGATATTTAAGGTCAATTTGGCCAATTTTCATGTTCTTTTCTTTGTCTTGAGTATTTGCTCACATTTCTAAACATAGAACATTTTTTGGAGGACATAGAGGTCCCTTCAAGTCAATTACTTCCACATCTTTGTATATTTGGGAGGTTTGGTCCTTCAACTTTGATTTCATTTGTGTGTTGGGAGGTTTGGTCCTCCACACTTTGATTTTTTTTAAATATTTTTAAGTTCATACTAACACCTAAGGATTTCCTAGCAAAATTCTAATGATGCCATTAGTTGGGAACTTTAGCATTTGCTTTTGAGTCTTTTAAAGTTTGAATTTTGGGATGTTTGGTCCTTCAAATGTTGGTTTTCAATTTACCTGATTGTATACTCACTCTTTATGTGAGCTTCCTCAATTTGGTGGCATCTCTCTAGAACCTTTGAACATTGTATGAGTTTATGTTTTAAGTCTGAATAAGATTCTAGAGTTAAGTACTAACCTACGACAAAGCTTTAACTTTGTCTAGTCTAACAATATTCATGTAGGTGATTATTTGTCAAGCATGGTCTTTAAGGCAAGGCTTTGACCAAGTTTTCTTGGAATTTTGACTAAGTCATTTCATATTAACGAAGCTTTGATCCTAAAAAGTTTGAATGAGGGTCCCTGTAAACCACCACATTGGTTCACATTGATGATAATTGAAAATATAAAAATTAGGTGTTAGTTTTTGAATTCAAAAGTGTTAGTATCTTAAAAGTAAACTACAACCATTAGTTTGAAGACTTTTAGTTCATAGAAAAAATTAACCTAGATCAAATTATTAACTAAAAAAATATAAAAAGTAAAAATATAAAACATCAAGTGGAAACCAAGTCTAGAATTAGGAAATGAATCTAATGTTAATGGAAAACTATGAGTAAAGAAGAAACATAAAAAGACCAAGGAAGTTATTAAATTAAAAACTATTAGAAAAATACTTACATTGTCATAGGAGCACTAAATTAGACAAAATAGTAATTTAAAGGCATTTTTCAGTAAATGAAGGATGGATGAAGGCAAGTAGGAGTTAGTAACTTGGGAAAATAGGGAAAAGGTCGAATTAGGGTTTGGAGCTCTCTTCTTCTCTTGCTCTTTGTTCTCTTGTTGTTATTTTTTGATGTGTGTGTGTGTTTTTTTGGGGGGAACAATGAGTGCAAGGAGTTGAATTAGGATCATAGGCAATTAGTCGAGTAGGTCTTCACTAAATTGAATTGACAATTGGGTGAATAATGGAGGTGATTGAGGTCAGATGGAAGGTTGAATGAGAAAACATGAAGAGAGGTTAGATTTTGAGAATTGCCATTAGAACTGTCAACTTGAGGAGCGATTACGGGCAAACAGTACAAGGGATGGAGCTAAAATTTGGAGGATGAGTGCGCCTTGAAGTTACCTTTCCAAAAAGGTATAGCTCAGCTCATTTGGAGGTAAAATGAAGAATTGGCAACCATTTTTGTGCAAGGTGGTCTGCTATCGCGGCAAATCAAGGTCACCAACTTTGGCAAGTCATCATAGAGGGATGGAAGGTCAATTGAGGCTGAATTTTGGGGAGAAGCTGAATCATCAAGTGGGATTTCTATGAAGACCAAGATTGCCCAATTTGGAGTAACAATGAAGAAATGGTGTCTATTTTTGTAGAGGGAGGTCAACTGCCGCCTTCAAATAGAGCTACAACTTTGAGGAGCAATTACAGAAGATTGGCAAGGTTTGTTGAAGTGAAATTTGGAGGGAGAATGGATCGTGAAGTTAGCTTTCCAAAGTGCTAAATCTCGTTGGATTTAACCCTAGAAGGATGCGGGGGTCCCTGTGGAATTCATCATTTCTAAAACCGTGGGAATCATTTGGTAGTAAAATATTCAAAAGAACTCATTTGAAGTCAAAGAATTGTAGAAGATCTCAACTTTCCACACCTAATTCCGAGGATGAATGATTGCATTTCTGTCCTACATGGGAGAATTCCTTGTCATTCATCAGACCATTCTAGTCCACAGCGTCTTTACAGGGTTAAAGCAAGAAAAAAGAAATGGCAGCCATTTTGGTGGAGAGAGTCCTCTTTATTTGTGACTTCAACTAAGTTTAAATGTAATTTTGATTACAATCTATGTTGAGTGTTGCATTTTTGAGTACATATCTATGGTCTTCCACAATTTGGATACTTAAAACTCTTGCATGATTGGTGAAAGGTCCATGGGTGAGTCCATGGTTGAATTTAGGGATTTGGCTTGAGGGAAGCGTGCTGTCATGGTTTTTTAGAGTCCCATTTAGCTCATTTAGGGTCCAAATTGGGCATTTCTAGTGAGATTTTGGTACAATGAAAGACCCTAACTTCCCTAAGCTTGAATTAGGATGGTGTAGGGATTGTGAGACATGTATGGAGATCATTTAGAAGGGTCGTTCCTCTTTCACTAAAAGTCAGTTGAATGCAATCTACCAAAAAGAAAACAACCATTGTATAAGTCCATTGCTTGAAAGGCATTTACTAGGGTCCCTCCACTCCTCTTCCGGACCAATTTTGTGAATGAGTTTTACCTTAAGGTGAAATTCACTCAGAGTCCCTTTAGAGGTTTTCCATCTCTTTTTACAAGCTTAACCTTAGGGTTGCTCCCATATAGCAAAGCCTTGGCTTTCTTTCCAATTTTCCTCTTTAAATTTAAAGCTAAGCCAATTTATGGGAAGCTTTTGAGTCAAAGGAATTAAATAAGGAAACTTTAGGAAGGTTCATTCTTTCTATTTTATGTACTTAGCCTAGGATTATTCCATACAACAAAATTTTTACTTTTAACTTATTCCAATTCTTTGTTTTTCCTTGGTTCAAACCAAATTATGGAACTTTATCTTGCCTTGATTATTTAAGTTTTATAGGTCTCATTATTTTTTCTTCTTTTTGTTATCTCTTCAACATAGTGAAGTTCCTCTCATCTTCATTTTTCATTTAATTTAGTTGCACCACATCATTTTCACATTTTGTTAGTTGGAAATTGCTTTTGAAAAAATTCCAAAACCCAAAAATATTGACAATTAGAATTGTTGGAATTTACTTAGTCTTAGAAGAAAACCCCCCAAATCCAATAAAATATTAGAATAGCCATTAGTTATATTTCCATCTTCATTTTATCTAATTTTTGTATTAGCATTAATTCTCAATTAGTAAAAAAATAAAGTCAGGGCAAGGGAACTAGCCAATTCAAAGGCAAGTCAGTCACGTAGGGGAACAAGCAAATCAATTCAAGGGAACCAACAAGTGGCAAAGGAAAGAGCCAAAGTAAGCCAGAGCATTTAAGGGAACCAAAGGGAGCTAGGACTTGATTGAATCTAAGTCATCAAGGTTGCTTAAGCAATTCAAGGGCGAATTAGTCAAGTAGGGGAACAAGCCAATCAGTTCAAGGGAACCAACAAGTGGCAAAGGAAAGAGCCAAAGTAAGTCAGAGCATCTAAGGGAACCAAAGGGAGCTAGGATTTGATTGAATCTAAATCATCAAGGTTGCTTGAGCAATTCAAGGGCGAATCAATCAAGTAGGGGAACAAAGCCAATCAATTCAAAGGAACCAACAAGTGGCAAAGGAAAGAGCCAAAGTAAGCCAGAGCATCTAAGGGAACCAAAAGGAGCTAGGATTTGATTGAATCTAAGTCATCAAGGTTGCTTAAGCAATTCAAGGGCAAATCAGTCAAGTAGGGGAACAAGCCAATCAATTCAAGGGAACCAGCAAGTGGCAAAGGAAAGAACCAAAATAAGTGTGAGTGAATTTCACCGTGAGGTAAAATCCAACCACAAAGTGGGCCGAAAAAGAGTGTATGGACTCTAATCTAAATGCCTCCAAGCAATGGATTTCCCAATTTTTTCTTTAGTGAATTTTCAATAAACTAAGCCTAAGTGGAAAAAAGGCAACTTCTTAAACCACTCCCAAATACTCTTTAACACTTTCCATGTGTCTACTCAAGCATTCTAAGGATGTAGGACAAGTTTCTATGCTGAAATTCCATCCAAAAATGCCGCCTAAAATGGCCCCAATTGGACCCTAATTTACCATTTCAGCACATGTCATGACATGCATTCCTTTTAGACTCTTCATCCAAAACAATTTACATATCAAGTTCAACATACATTCAATTTCATAAGATGTTTTATAACAAAGTGCGATGAAAATTGCAATTATCCAATTACAAATGGGGAAGCATACACAAAACCTTCAATTGGCACCTCCTCCTAGAGGCAGCCAACCTTCCTCCAAAGAATTGGTCACCATTTCTTCATATTAGCTTCAAAACCACCAAGACTTAGCTCTTTTGGAAGCTAGCTTCAAGGCTCTCCTATCCTCCAAAATTCACTTCAATTAAACTTTCCATACTCTTGCAGTAGCCCCCCAAAGTTGGTTGTTTCAAAATCCCGTAGCAGCACACCACCTCTCACAAAATTGGCCACCATTTCTTCATAACAGATCCAAATACACCAAGACCTATCTCGTTTGGAATCTAGCTTCAAGGCGCTCCTATCCTCCAAAATTAACTTCAATACAACTTGCCATACTCTTGCAATAGCCCACCAAAGTTGGCTGTTCAAAATCCCGCGGTAGCACACCACCTCTCACAAAATTGACCACCATTTCTTTGTATCAGCTCCAAATCGGGCAAGACTAGACTCATTGGAAAGCTCACTTGAAGGTGCAACTCCCCTCCAAAATTCAGCTCCATCCAACCTCCCACACTCCTGCGGTTGCTCATCAAAGTTGGCGCTCTCCATTTGCTGCGGCAGCACCCCTTTCCTTCAACATCTTTCTCATCTGACTTAAACCATTTCTACTTTTCACCAATCTTCCCTCCTGAAATGGTGAAACTTACTCGACAAATTGTTCTAAACTTCCTCTCTACTAATTCTACCTCTTAATTTTGTACTTGTTGTTGCATTTTTCCTTCACTTGACTCCCCCCCAAAAGACAAGCACACCCCAAACAACCAAGAGAGAGTGGAGAGAGAGCTCCTAACCCTAATTCGACTTTTTCCCCCAACTAACTAACTAACACTCCTAATCACTTTCATCCAAGCTAATTTATTGAAATTTCATTAAATCATTACTAATTGCCTAAATTAGAGTTTCTACCACTATGTTAGTTTTCTCATAGTAGTTTTAAGTTTGATAGCTTCTTTTGTGCTTTTCTTGGTTTTTGATTTATATTTAGATCCATTTTCATCTTCTAATCCTTGTTTTCAATTCCTTTCTGTATTTTTTTTTATCTTTTTAAATATTTTTGGGTTGAAATTTTGATCTAGTTTCTTGTCCTATGTACCAAAAGTCTTCTAACTAATGGTTATAGTTTAATTTAGGATACTAACACTTTTGAATCTAAAACTCATATATATATTTTAATTATTTTCTATTATATTAAAAGTGAACCAGTATGGTGGTTCACAATAAGTCAGAGCATCTAAGGGAACCAAAGGGAGCTAGGACTTGATTGAATCTAAGTCATCAAGGTTGCTTGAGCAATTCAAGGGCGAATCAGTCAAGTAGGGGAACAAGCCAATCAGTTCAAGGGAACCAGCAAGTGGCAAAGGAAAGAGCCAAAGTAAGTCAAAGCATCTAAGGGAACCAAAGGGAGCTAGGATTTGATTGAATCTAAGTCATCAAGGTTGCTTGAAAGTCTGAGCCATTAAAGTCAGTTTTAAAGTGGGGTTAAAAGTGACTTGGTTGAATCTAGGCCATCAAGGTTGATTGAATGTCTAGGCCATCAAGGTCAATTTTGAAGGGAGGGTCAAAAGTAATTTGGTTGAGTCCATGCCATCCACAAACTTAGTTTTAAATTGGAAAAGTAGTTTTGAAATCATAAGTTTGTGATTTACACATACCAACTTGTAATCTTCATGAGGATCTTTTACATACTAAGTTAAGTTCAAGTTATCAAACACTCACATTTTGAGTCTAAACCTAAGCGAAACATCAAAGTTAATTGACAAGCATGTTCTTTCAATTTAAGCATTCAAAGTTCTAACAAACAAATGAAGGAGAGAAATTAAAGAGACAAATAAAGGAGTCTTAGAAGTTTGGAAGTTAAAGTATTGGAAGATAAAAGGAGAAATTAGCAACTAAATATTTTCAAGAGAGTCTATTACATTTGATGAGGTTTGGCCATAAATAGGCAATTTTGTTAAAATGGCAAAATTTCACTACTTTGGCAGTTTTTACAATTCAGAGCAAGTTGTCTAAAGTGTACAAATGTCTGAAATCTACAAAAAATTTAGATGTGCAAAATCTATATCAATGATAGATGTCACTTTTACAATTCAAATCGTGCGGTTTGAAATCTATATTGGTCATAGATTTCTTAAATCTATAAAAGTCCAAGACTCCTGAAAACTATACCTCTCCTAGATGTCATTTTTACAATTCAGAGCGGCGGTTCTGAAAATCGCACATGGAATGCCACCATTTTAACAAAATTCCCCATCTAACAATTTGGTTGTAAAATTTGATTCTTTTCACTATTTATTTAATTTGTTGGTTAGTCATTAAATTGAATTCCATTAGGGATTAGTAGGCTAGGATTTTGATTAGCATTGTTTTATTAGGCCTAATAAGCCAAATAGAGAAAGACAAAATTAAATTAAAATCCTTAAAATAATAAGGAAAATTTGATAAACAACTAGGGAATAAGATTTTTTGCTTGAAATTTTAATACAATATGTATTCAAAGAGTACCTTCAAGGCTTGACAATTTCATAACTTTTGATTACATGCTTAAAAAGCTATTGCATTATATGTCATTTTCATTGCTTAATGGGCAGTGCGGGTAGCTTAAAAAACTTCTTTAAAAATCATTTTTAAAATAATAAAAATTTGAATTTGGTTCTCTAGATTTATATATAAGTGGGAAGCTTTGAATCATTCCATTTTGATTAATAAGATGAAAGTTAGAAGGAGTTTTAGTTTGCAGGTATTTATGGTTTTCAAAGACTCCATACCTACCCACAATTTAGTACTTCTCCATGAAAGTCTAACTCATCATGTGTTTCTTCATTTTTATGCAAAAGAATTAAGTTGTTAAGTCTAAGAAAAAACATTCAAAAAACAACAACTTGATATTCATTCTTTATTAAAGAATTGGTTCAACAAAAGTAGGCACAAGATACAAAGATAGAATAAACCATTTGGGTAGAACCACCTATACCTAATCACTTAAGGGATTTTAGGAGAGATGAGGAGCAATGTGAGGTAGTGGAAAAATTTCTTGTGTTGAAAGATAAGAATTATTGGAACTGTGAATTATCTATAATTTTATTGCTGAAATTGAAATTACTATGAATTTTGGGAGCCAAAAAGTATTCCAAACCCATAACCAATCTCTAATAAAAGTCTTTCAATTCTGCTCATAGCCAGCTACTTTCCAGCTCACTATTTCCTACTATTTTACTTACTACTTTGTGCACACTTTGGAACATGTGTCATGACCTTATTTGTCCCAACCTTAAAAAAGAGAAAAAAAAACACGTATTCCAAAGAAGAAAAAACACATTCCGAGCTTGAGGGCCTTGCTTGACTTAAAATAGAGCACCCTACAGGTTGGGCTTGATTCCTTGGTTGGGAATGGGTGGCTCTACCTTAATTCTAAGGTGGAATTGAAATATGTCAATTTCCATGGTGAGATTTTTATAGTTAGCAACCTAAATGTTATGGACCTTTTTATGGACCTTTTTTTTATGGACCTTTTTTTTAAGGGCCCGTATAGCAGACACTTACGCTCCCCACATTGGGGACTTAGCCGGGGAACTCAGGGGAACGCAGAGGAACGCAGGGTCCTCCACCCTTGTAACGCACCATTATCCTTCAGAGTCTCAAGGATGCAAGACTCGGCTAGCTTGTGGAGATCCAACCAGCTCACTCTCTGGCCTGCTTTGGAGCAACAGCTTCATAAGCATTTGGTCAAATTTGTAGCAGGCAACACCGTCCTCAGGATGCCACAACAAGGTCCCACGGATCATCTTCGCCCTCGAGTGCCGAAGCTAAAAGGAGAACATCCAATTGGAAGCAATAGTAGATTACAACAAATTTCAAAACATACTTATATCTTTCAAAAATGTAAGGTACCACGGTGTGACTCTAGACTGTTTATAAATCTTGTTACCTTCGTAGAAGCTTTCTCAATGATATGTTTCCACCTCCAATATAGATAAGGAAGCGGCATCTCGGCCATTTGTTGTTCATCGTTCCAGAATTGAAGTTGCACTTACCATTATTTGCTCGAATTGCAATAGAAATTGAACAAAGCAAGATAACATCACCAGAGAGAGATGATTCCGCTGCCTTCCCAGCCTATTCACATGCAATGCACACTCCCTCAAAGACGCTGCAAGATGTTACAGTTACCTGATTGCACCTATAACAGCTTTCTGCGCCTAGAGAACTGCACCATAAACAATTTTTGGGGTTGTTGGTACAGGTTCCATTCACTGGGAAAGAGCAGGTTATGTCCGAACCATCGAAGCGGTACTCAGCACCCATATCAAGCAGCGCCATATCGCCATCTTCTAGAAGTCTATCATTGGGTGCAGACGCATGGCCACAATGAAGGACCGATCGAGCTATTGGGGTCCCGTGGCACAAATACAAGTGGAAGAGCAATGGCGGCATCCTCCAATTAAAACGATATTCATGGTGAAGAAATATGGCTTCAAGGTCGTATTCCTTCATGCCTGGATTGCACTCCTGCATGACTTGGACGTGGGCAGCAGAACTAACCTGGGATCCCAATTACAGGTATCATAAGTTCTACACAACGACAGTGATTGCAGTAAATCAACACTAGAAGCTCACTGAATGAAATGAAATGAATCCTACAACTGATTCGAAAACGAACAGAGTACCTTGCACACTTAGCGCATTAAGTCATTTTCAAGTGGAGATAATTTGTGCACACGGCATTCGCTGAGCACAGGATACTGGGATCCCAATTACAGGTATCATAAATTCTACGCAACGACAGTGATTGCACTAAATCAACACTAGTAGTTCACTGAATGAAATGAAATGAATCCTACAACTGATTCGAAGACGAACAGAGTACCTTGCACACTTAGCGCATTAAGTCATTTTCAAGTGGAGATAATTTGTGCACACGGCATTCGCTGAGCACAGGATACAAGACCTCTTGATCCACGGGAAAACTCTCCACGCTCTCAAACTGAGCGGGTTGCGAGAAGCTATCACTGTCAGTGGAGCACAGGATACAACGCCTCTTGATCCACGGGAAAACTCTCCACGCCCTCAAACTGTGCGGGTTGCGAGAAGCTATCACTGTCAGTGTTCTTGCCATGTAGAAGATACAGTGACCAACCTGGTTCTCGCCCCGGTTCTCGCTGTTTCGAGGCCAAATCCTCCGCAAGCTCGTCAACATAGTGCACCTCGTCCACTCCTTACAAAGCTTTGAAAAAGGAAGGAGGTTGAATGTGTCCTAGCCACACGACATACTCCTCATCCAGCCGCGGTCTTGGTGTGCAAATCCAACGTGCCGAAGAAGCCAGGCTCCTTCACACCGAACAAGAAGGTGAAGAAGCTCTCTTGTTTGAACAAGGGAGTGTGGTCCGTGTCGTAGCGATTCTGTTCCTCCCCTCCCTGCAGCAGGACCCACTCTAAGATTCATGAAAGTTTTTTGAAGAGGGACTCAAAAGAGGAATTCACAGAAACTACACCCATTAACTTATAGTCTCCATAAGCATCTGAGCATGGTTCCTAAACACTAATAAATTATTGTCTGGTAGAGAACACTCCAAACTACTCTAGCATGGATGTGGACACCATATGAACTAACATTGAATTTTCAAAGTTTTGACTCTACGTTCACCTAAAATCAACCCTAGGTTCTCATCATGTTCAAATAGTATGTTCTAGTAGTGAACATCCTTGTAATCCAACCTAATAGACAACATTTTAATAAGTTGCATCATTTTTTGAAATTGTAACCACACAAATTCAAGCTAGACATGTTAGAGATCATGTAGGAAAAGAAAACACAACAATATCACTTATGGATTGAAAGAGTATAATGTTTGGTCATGAGGGTGTTAAGACTACAAAAGTGATACAACTCTTTCAATCCTTTTTTCATATGTCAAATCTAAAAAGTTGGTCACTAGAAAAATATGAGGATAAAGGACATAACATGCATATAATCCCAATCAATTTATGACTTCTCAAATCTATTCTACAATTTGTTTAAGTGAATTTTTAATGTGATTTTTTCTCCAAGATTTAGTGTATTTCACCACTTGAAGTACCGCATACATGACAACCTTTGTTGTGGTCTGTTTTTCGAATATCAAATCAGAAGCTGCACAAGGACAAGCTCATAGATTCAGTTAAAATTCATATATTCTTCTTCACCTGAATTCAATCTTTGTTGTCCGGAGATCAATGCTCAAGGAAGGTTGTCGTGAATCAAGTTCGATCACCGTCCTAGCTACTTGCTGCACGTAATATTGAGTTGCATTTCCTCCACAATTAACATTGGTTAGCATTGGCGACGATGCACGTTGGGTGCGTCGTCGACAATGCCGTGGGTTAGTGACAGACACGACTGTTTTGAGGCTAGAGGCTCCGTTGTAGGCACAGGGTGTGCAAGAAAGGTGTGAGAGTCATGGGGCGCAAGGCCGGAGTGATGGACATCAACCCAAGACGCTAACGCGGAAGCAGACGCTTTACGATAATACAAGTTTTGAAAGAGGTAGTGTGTGACTTTGATTCCTTGCAAAAAAAAGTTCGGGACCGTCCCTATTGTAGCATTTTGTTAAACGATATTGCATGTTTGCGTAACTGTGGTTATCATTATTGTAATCTTACTACAAAGCGCAAAGAATTCCTATTCGGCTCCTTCTGTTTCATTGTAGTTGCTTGACACAAAGAATCTCCTCAAAGATCGAATCGTGTATTCTATATCATGGACTTTCTTTCTGTTAGAGGGCTTTGAAATTCAGCTTGGGTAACTTTGGTTCTACTATTTACGGGAGGCTGTTGAATATTGGTTTTAAAGCAATGTGTGGGTTGGGATGGTGCAGGCTAAGCAATTGAAGCAGAGCAGCACAATCAACTACCACCTATAGAGAATATTACGCATGATGAGGGCATCGAAGTGCTTTCTTCTTGAAGGCCTAAATCTCTGCTCTTCAAGCATTTAAGAAACGACGATACATCTGATTCCAGTGTAATGCACACTCGTAATCGGGAGCTAGGATTTGAAGGCTTGTAGACAGTCATTTGAGTTTGGGAATTCATTCCGCCAGATGAATTGTTATATTTTTGTCATTCAAGCTAGGTGTGGGAATGAGGTGAAGGGAGAAAGCATAGTTTACATCCTTTACATTCATTAGGTGAAGTTATTCTTACACTTGAGGGGATCCTGCAGCGCTCATCGATTCAATTCCCATCGAATTTAGATCATCGATTCAATTCCGAATCAAATTTGATTACAATTTGGTTCGTCTTTTGCTTTCTCAATTGTTGCTCTTTCTCTCAGCACATTTGAATGGATGTGTGAGCATTGAGGATATGTTGTCATTGTGCAGTGACTTCTGCATCACAGAACTATGGGAAATACAATGCCGGTTATAGACCTTTCGAGAATAGGACTACAAATTTCTATGAGCGCCTCATCAAGGCCCCGTTGTAACTATTCCTTGAAATCAGCTTTATGGGAAATTTCGTTAAAATGGCAACATTCCATATGCCATTTTCAGACTACCCGCTCTGAATTGTAAAAGTGACATCTAGGATGGGTATAGTTTTCAGGAATCTTGGACTTTTGTAGATTTAAGAAATTTATGACAACTGTAGATTTCAGACCACACGATCTGAATTGTAATGGTGACATCTATCA
The DNA here is from genome assembly GCA_950106755.1 of Climacium dendroides. Taxonomy (NCBI): domain Eukaryota; kingdom Viridiplantae; phylum Streptophyta; class Bryopsida; order Hypnales; family Climaciaceae; genus Climacium; species Climacium dendroides. The sequence goes on along the minus strand of OX467084.1, from coordinate 32,848,145 downwards.
CAGATATAGATTTCAAACATCTAATAATGGTATAAATTTAAAACATCTATGACATTTGCACACTTTAGGCCGCCCGATATAAACTGTAAAAACTGCCAAAGTAGAGGAATTTCACCATTTTAACGAAATTACCCATGTTAACTTTTGTCCTACAACCTCTTTCTCGTCCAATTCGGAAATTGCATATTGAAAATTGGTGAAGTGGATCAAAAGTGAAAATTGGTGTTTGTTGTTTCAATTGTAAGAAATTGGATGGAATGCAAACGATTCTTCGAATAGGCACAAATTTTAATTCAAGAAATGAAGGATTCCACAACTAAACCTAAGATAGAGACGATCAATACTTCAACCTCCAAGAAGACATTGCAAACATTCCACCTCACCCTGGAATAAATCTAAACATTGGGCACTCATTACAAATAGTCTAAAGGAAGTCTACATTATTTGTTGTACCTAAATAGTTCATTTAAATGTTTTTTAAGATAAAGTTTATTAACAAGAAGATAATAATCTTTATTAAAGATCCAATTTTCTTCAATACGTGATTTTGTAGGAGATTCTCTAGGACCCACACATCTTGTTCTTAAAAAAATTGTTAGAATTGACATTAAACATAAATCTAATAAGTTATTTTTTTTCAAAATGGTACTTTGATTGCTTTAACAAGCTCTAGAAAATTCTTTATAACTTTTGCACTATTATTCCTATGAAATGTATTAAAAAATTTCATATAGATATTAATATATTCTATACAAATCAATTTAAAAAAAAATTTATTCCGAATTTTTAAAATTTTGGTGGACTACCTTGGTGCTTCTATTATGAAATACTAATTGAAATAAAATTTATAATCTTAGAAAAATAGTACGATCTTTAAATTTTTTTAAAATTTAAAACAAATGATACCAAAATTTGAGATCATAGAAATTTATCCAAATTATCATTTCTTCCCTGAAGGGACTTATGTCTTCTAGGGGTCTAAAATATAATTACACTAAGGCCAAAATGTGTATGATGAATGACTATGAGTGGTATTACAAGATAAAAGAATGCACATTTGTAGCGTGTCATTGTACAAGTGATGGACACATTTACAATCTTTTGTTTTTAGTATTAATGTTTTATTTTCTATTTACTACTCCATTCTATTCCAAGATAAGTGTCCAATCTTTTCTTCTTATTGTCTAGAATTAAGTGTTTGATATGTGTCATTTAGCCTTGAAATAGCTTTGCAATCTAATTGAATACCATTTGCATCACAATGAAGGCGAGTAGGCAATATTCAACTCACTCCAATTGATCTTCTCCTATACAAGGTACTTCACAATCTTTCACATTATGAAACTTGAAACTTATTTGAGGAATGGAGACAAAGGAAGTAATATAAAAAAAATGGTTGCTTTCTAGTATTTTACAAACTTTTTTTTAAAGATTCTTGATAAAAATTTGAACCTACTTACAATTATAAAGATATATAAATTAGAGCCTCTTAAATCATTTCTCATTGTAGTTTGCATATTTTCTCCAATGCTAAATAGAATTGTAGAAGGAAAACAATTGAATATACTCTATATGCTAGTTCTTTATAACAACAAGGCAAATTCCAATATTGTGATTAAATTTGAATTTTATCCATTGAAATTTTGGACATGTTGATTATGGAAAAATATACATACTAAAGAAGTAGTTTTGAATTGAATTTACATTATTTATAAGAATTTGAAGTTCTCATAAATTGATAAGCTTTGTTTAACCATATAAATATATCAACAAGTGAGTTAGAATCTCCTTCTAAATTTTTTATAACAAACTACAAATATTTGATTAATAATTAATGTAGTATCATAAGTAGAGGGCAAATTTGTCAACTACTAAAATTTATCTATTTTTAAATATTGAAATATTTGAAATATTCTTGCAATGCATCTTTTTCACAATTTAAGAAGTTTAGAATTTCACAATTTAGTTTTTTCAAAAAATCAATTGATCTTTAAAATCATTTTGTGCAAACTTCCTTTTAGATTAAGACCTTGGTTTTAAAAATACAAAACTTAAAAATTGATTGCCACTCTAAGAAGAATTAAGATAAAAAACCATTAATCACATGTAAAGTACAAAATTCTATGAAAATATGAAAAATGCTCCATGGAATTCATAGTCCATCTAGTATCAAATACTTTTTTCATTGTTACAATTCCTGACAAAACCTACATACAATTTCTCCTAGCCTACCTTCAAGAATAAGACAAAGTTCATTGATTAAATTAAAAAAATATAGAAATATATGAAATGTATCAAGGATTTGGTTTTAAGAAATTTAATGCATGTTAAAATTAGATTATTTTGAATTGAATGAACAACATGTCTTCTCAATTGTAAAAAATTGGATGTTCTCTATTAATAAAAAAATCAAAGAAAGATTGTTGGACAAAGGTGCATTCACCTTATAGAAATTGTTTCAAGAATTGAAACTTTTGCAAGAGATGCATATTAAAATGTATAAAATAATGTTATAGGTAATTTTTAAAATAAATAAATACTATGAATTCATTTTACTTTTAGAAAACAAGGTCTGCAACTTCTTTTGTTCTACAATGCACTGAACTTCAAATTCTTGCATTAACTAAATTGTGTAGTGATTTGCATTTTTACATTTCTTCAAAAATGTAAAAAAGAGTATATTTCCAAAGAAATCAAGGAAGATTTTTGATGTCTTTGATCAATATAAAATGCACAAAAATATTATTGGATTAAAGAGAGGGTAAAAGAAAACAATTAAGAGTCAAATATCCTAAACTAGGATCAAATTATAGAAAAATTATTTGTTAAAAAATTATTCAAAAAATAATTGAATATGGAATCCAATGAAATTTTTAGAAATTATAATGTGACTTGATTGAATATTGTAGAAAATATTAATGAAAATAATCTTAACTTTTAAAAAATCAAGAAGTTGAGGTTGTGAATAGTGAGTACAAGTAAAGCCACTAGTATTAATAAAGCCTTGAATGTTGATAAAGTTGTGAGTACTATTAAGGGTCACAAAATATTTTGAACCTTGTAAAATGAACTTTGAGAAATTCTAAATCAAGTTAATGAATAGAAAATTCATCCGAAGAAGAAATGATTTCATGTTGGGCCTAATGAATCTAATCCCAACAAATAGTAGTAAGTTGTAAAATGCATTATCGAATGTGCATTAGATTTAACATACCAATTGTCAAAAGCACTTCTACCTTCTACAATTGAATTTTACGTATACACTTCCATGTTTTCATAAAGAACAATGTTTTTGTAAGTAGGTATTGAAAATTATGTATAAAAAATTATCAAGGATCTAAAGGGTTAACCGAAAATATAACTCTAAGCATTGTTGGAAATTTTTTAATTGTCATTTCGAGGTCACTTTTTACAAGACAATCATCATCTTCTATAAAGTACCATCACAATTGGACGTTTTTAGATCATTTGTTCAAATCTTCAAACATTCATATTTATGACATCACCAAGTGCACTTCCATTCTCTACAATTAGACTCTATGTATACTTTTGTTTTCTATTAAGAGCAATGTCTTGTAAGTAGCTATTGAAAATTGTAGTTTAGAATCTAAAGTATTAAAAAAAATGTTTTTCAACCATTGTTGAAAATTTTTAATAGATTCTAAGGTCAAAATCTACAACCCAATCATTAGGTTCCACGGGTTGCTCTCACATAACCATGAGTTTTAAGATAGTCCATCCAAATCTTCAAGCATTCATCCAATATTTCAATAAAGTTCAATAGAAAATTTTCAATTTGAGGCTGCATTCCACAAATACAATAGGTTGACCTTATAACCTAGCATTCCTAGATTGTTGGTTCAAATCTTCAAACATTTGTCTAATGTTTCGAGTTAGTTCAATGGAAAGTTTCCAAATACTTTTGAGGGTGCATTCCGCAAACACGATAGTCATGTTCCATTGGTTGACCTCATAACCCAACATTCCTAAATCGTCGATTCAAATCTTCAAACATTCATCCAATATTTTGAGTTAGTTCACGGAGAAGTTTCCAATGATTGATTTGAGGCTGCATTCCACAATACAATCATCATGCTCTACATGCTATCCTTTATAATCCTACATTGTAAGATGATTCATTCAAATCTGTGAAACACTAACCCTTAACCCATTAAGGACCAGGGCGATGAAGGTAGTGAAAAAGTGACTGCAACTAACATGTTTTCATTAGCATCCACTTTAACTATTAATGAAAACATGTCAGTTGCAGCCACTTTTTCATTTCTTGTCATCAACCTGGTCCTTAATGGGTTAACCCAATAAAGACGTTACGGACCACAATGGTCCGATAGATGACTTCATTGTTGACTTGACTACACCAAAAGTGAATGGGCCTATTGGTCCAATAATCAGAGAGTTTTGGTGACTACCTTGGTCATGAGAGGCTGCGTCCTTACAGGACTAATCCAATTTTCCAACTTCTTAGCAAAAATTTGTGAAGGAAAATGCCACTCCCGTATTTGGGCATTCCCTAAATTTCCGGGAATGCTAGGCGTGAAGGAAAGACGAGGGAACCGAACCGCATCTCATCGGGGTGGCGCGGGATGTGAGGCGGCCGTGGCCGCAACGGAGGCTGCGCATCATCAGTGAATGGACCTCAGCAACTGAACCTGCCCGCGACCCTGGCGTCTTCAAAGCTCAACTAATAAACTCCCGCTGGTCTCGCGACGTGAGAGCGTAGTGCCCAATTGCCCAAATTGCCGCGACACCGCCCATCGTCCCGTCCCCCGCTGCACGATTCTGCCGCTAGCGGCGAAGCGCCTCTTCGCCGCTATACTCTGTTCTCCGTCGTCTTCTTCTTCGTGCGCGCCTTGGAGCTTTGCCTTTGCGCTTTGGTATTAACTTGAGGCCTCGTCGTCCCTTTCCTTGTTGCGCCGTGCGCGTGCCGTGTGAGCCACGGAGTAGGCAGGGGCGATGTGTGTGATGGGTCTGCAACCCGAGCAACAGGCGGTGGAGTCCTGGGTGGTGGACGAACTCGGCAGCAGTCACGGTGAGAACGGTGAGAACGGTGAGAACGGCGAAACCAGCGAAGACAGCAGCGACGTCTCCACCATCGCGTCCGTCCATGGCGACCCCTCTTCCCTCCTGGACATGATGTCCGCAGTCAAGCTCCTCCTGGAAGGACTCGGGGAGGAAGTCACTCGAGACGGGCTTCTAAAAACCCCGCTGCGCGTCGCGCAAGCATTCCAGGGCGCCACCAAAGGTTTGCGTTCCTTTCTACCTTCTTTCTCATGCGTTAGGGTTTATGGATAATCGCCCTTCCTTTCCCTTCCTTTTTGAATTTTTTCGTTGGATCTCGGATCTTGGGTTTGAGAGCATGGGCTGGGTTTTTCTTCCTGTGAGCGCATTGCAGGGGGGATGCACTACTAGCCGGAGTGGGTGGGGTTGTGACAACTTGCTTGAATTCATTCGTGGGATCCTGAGAAGAGATTGTTGAGTTTTTTGTTTCGATCTTGGGGTTGAGAACATCGGCTGGGGTTTTTCTTGCTGTGAGCGCATTGCAGGTGGTGATGAGCTACTAGCAGGAGGAGGTGAGGAGGTTGTGACAAAATGCTTGAATTTTTGTTGGATCCCGAGAGATTGTGGGTTTTTTGTTTGGATCCTGGGGTTGAGAATATCGACTGGGGTTTTTCTTGCTGTGAGCACATTGCAGGTGGGGATGAGTTAGCAGGAGTGGGTGATGGGGTTGTGACAAATTGCTTGAAAATTCGTTGGATCCCGAGAGACGGTGGATTTTTTGTTTGGATCTTGGGTTTGAGAACATCGGTGGGTTTTTTTCCTTGCTGTGAGCGCATTGCAGGTGGTGAGCTAGCAGTGACAAATTGCTGGATGGTGTAGGGTATCGCCAGGCCGCCAAGGATGTGGTCGGTGGGGCGCTGTTCATGGAACCGGGAGCAGGGGGCAGCCACGGGAATGGGAGTGGAGGTGGATGCGGAGGCATGGTGGTGGTGCGGAATGTAGAGTTGTTCGCGCTTTGTGAATCGTGTCTGTTGCCATTTCGGATTCGGTGTCATATAGCGTATGTACCTGTCGGAGAGCGGGTAGTAGGACTTAGCAAGCTGCCGCGGGTGGCGGAGCTTTTCGCGAAGAAATTGCAGAACCCGCGAAGGTTTGCGATGGAAGTTGCGGTGTCGTTGACGGAGGCGCTGCAACCGGAGCCGCTCGGGGTGGCCGTGCTCGTGGAGAGCTGGCATTTGCAGTGGCCGGGTGAGTGGGATCAAGGTCCTTTGAATGTCTACACCGCATTGCATCTTTTAGAATCACTGACCATTTGCGTTTTGGTGATTGCTCATTCAAAAAGAAGGTGGGAGGTTCATGACTTCTTGAAATATTTTTCAGTAAAGTTTCCTTGAAAGATAAATGGAATTTGCATCTAACGCAAGTTGGTTCATATTTTTGGGCCTTAGTGGAATTAGTTATGAATTTTGAAGTTGGAACCACAGAACGTATCACCCTGATACGTTCACTTTTGTTACATTGAAGAAAGCAATTCTTACATTGATATTTACCTCTGTTAGAGATCGCTTTTAGATCCTGGTTGTTTTATGGACCTCCTACCTTAGTCTTTCATGCAGTGACCAGGTGCATTATATCAATTTCCGTAAAATCTCCTTAACGCAACGCATTGCCCTGAAAGCGCAAGAATAGGCTCATTTCGGAAGCCAGTGCAATTCGTGATCATAGTCCCTTTCAAAACATAGATGTCTACCGTATCAAAATGTAGGTTATGATTTCAACTATCTCTTTGTTACCTTCCTTGCTGTCCTTCAACTCTCATTGATGGGAAAGCCAATTTGGGGACTCTTAGGGCTTAATAGCGTCACGAGTATTTGCATTTCTTTTGGTTTGCTCATCCGAAAATCCTTGTTCGTGCAGGTGTGAAGGAGAATGGAACAGTGTCCGATCTGGAGAAATGCGTTGGCTGGGTGCCATCCACAGCGTATGCAGGCACAGGCCAGTTCGAGGACAAGCATGACGACTTATGGGATGAGCTTGTCGCCCTTCTCCAAGTGGAAGGTCACAGCGTGGAGCATCGTTCTAGTCTCGATGTACATTCAGATACTTCAAATCCTTGTCCATTCACTCTATTTGACGCAATCCCCCCTCAGAATGGATACAGTAATGGCTGCAGTGAACTAGCGTTTCTAGGCCATGGACGTGACTGCACCGTGCCCGCTCTTCCCTCAATGGTTGAAGCTGTGGAGACTCTATTAAGATCAATAGGAGAAGACCCTAGTCGCCCTGAGCTTCGTTTCACTTCGTTACGCTTCGTGCGATGGCTTCTGACCTCCACGCAAGGCAGCCGAGTGGGAACTTCCGGAAACATAGATCTCGTGTCAGGGCAACAAGGGTTGATGTTGTCAATGGGAGGGGAGGAAGAAGTTGCAGATGAGGGCATCTTGACCGAGTTCAACTTCCCATTCTGCTCACAGTGCGAGCACCACTTGCTTCCTTTTGTTGGCGTGGTGCATGTGGCTTACTTGGGAAGAAAAATGCGAGGTAGGAAGCAGCAGTTGGACAGGGAGAGTGTCCAAAGGGTGGTGAGAGGGTACAGCCTTCGGTTGCAGGTGCAGGAGCGCTTGACGAGGGAGATTGCGGAGGCGATTGGAAGCTCGGTGATGGTGGTGGTGGAAGCGAGTCACATGTGTATGTTGTCACGGGGGGTGCAACAAGTGGCGTCCTTGACGTCCACGTATGCTTCGCTGGGACTCTTCTCCACGAATTCTAGGCTTCGGACCTCATTCTTGAAGTTAGTTGCGAAAAGAACTCATACGTAGATTTCTGATTTTTTTCCTTAAATTTTTTTCATTTCATATTTTCGTATCGTCGTAGTGTGATCCATCCATTCTAAATCACATTCATTCTGATGACATCCATTCCAAACCTGTTTGAGTATGTCTGAGTTGTACAGTACAGTAGGGAAACAAGCAAGCAATCATCTTTAGAACGGTGGGGGGGGAGGGGGTAGAAGCGCCGACGCCGCTTCTACATACAATTTTGGATAACAGTTTATGATTCAGCTGAACATTGAAGAGACTATCATGCATGGAAAATCCTTTAATCTCCCATGAGGAGCCCAAATGACCAAAAGTGGTCACTCTCAATTTTGGAGGGACAGGGATTTGTGCACACATAGTTGTTTCCAATTGTCCTAGTGAATCCTGCAGTAGCGATTCAAGTTCCTCCCCTTTGAGGTTTTCCGTATAGGTCACCTCTGTGAACTGCAATCTGTAGGTAGGAATTGTTGTGTTGCCCTGGAGAATACTAATATTACGTGTTTTTTTCGAAGTTGTAGTTTTAAACTGTCAAACAGCCTTCTTAAAAACATGAGTGAGCCGAGTGGCAATGAAATTCCGTTTTCATTTGTACTTTGAAACAAAAACATGAGTGAGCCGAGTTCAGGAGTCTTTTGTACTTTTGTACGTACCCCTGAACGCATCCATGTAAGCATCTGGATTCTAACGCATCTTAGCTTTTAAGGTAGTCTGTTATTTGTGGACGCAATGTATTTGAACTAAGAATTTTCAGAGCTCCAGTATCCATATTCAACCGTAGATTTCCTACTCAGAATGTGTACATTTTAGGTGAGAATATGCACACTTTTGGTGAGGATCTGGAGGTTGCTGCTTTTTGTGAGGTCTGCCATCAGTTGTAACTCAAGATAGCTTGCGAATAATGAAAAGTGTTTCATCCAAAACGAAACGTATTTTATTGGAAATGAAAAGTGCCTGCTGATAAACGGGAAAGCGTAGATCGGTACAGTTGAATGATAAGTGTGAGACTGTGAGTTTCGTTAGAAGCGCACCTGCGATGCGGATTGCTGATTGGCGGCTATATTGTTCCGATTTTATGCAGAACCGCACGTGGCACATGGGGCTCATATTCACAGTGATATTTTTCTCTGATAAAAAAAACACTATCCACCCAACTGCAGCAAAAGCGAAGTGATTGCTTTCTGCCTTTGGCAATGAAATTCAGTTTTCATATGTTAAAAAAAAACAAATAACAAATAACAAAACCCAGAGTGTTTGCATCAATTTCAATGCAATAAGCTAACTATGGTAGCTGATCCCTTTCCAATCACCCACCCATTTTCACTACACTAATGATGATAAATAGTGTTGGCAACACTAATCACGAAGCATAACACTAATTGTCAACAATCCGGTTAATGTTATCAACAGTAAATGTCAACATAGACACTATTTGTCAACTATTGGGTATAAATTTTTTACAAGTTTACGTTTAGTGTTACCTAACTATTTCATCAAAATGCAAAGAAAAACGTATGAACCCAAGAAACCTATTACATGCTCAAAAAAGTTACTGCTCAAAAAAATGAACACAACACTAAATGCTTACTAATTGAAGTTTAGAGTGCCCGGGGTGAAAGTCCAAGTAGCACTAATCACAACATAACACTATTTATCATCATTAGTGTAGTGAGGCTACTATGCTATGTTTTTGATTGGTTGTGGATTAGGTGATTGCTTATACTTACAACTTAGAGCAAGAGCAACGCACATGCCCAAGAAAGTGTACATTGAAAGAATATAATAATCACAAGATGTGCATTGGAAGTCACAATTGAAGCATTGTTGATTTTGTGATCAGCCTATGGTTGGAAATTGTACATTGAAAGTATACAAATGATCACAAGATGTGCATTGGAAGTCACAATTGAAGCATTGTTGATATTGTGATCAGCCTATGGTTGGAAATAAGGTGACCTATATAACAAGAATCTTCACAAAAAAAGAATCATGGTATTTCTGTTTTTGAAGAAGAAATTGTAAAAAAATATGAAATCCTTCTAAAATCTATTTCTCTAAATGGAGAAACTTTTCCCCTCACCATATCCATATTGTAAACATGCTAAATTGCTTAAATGATCGGAAAGGGGTCAGCTACCTTATTTCTAAAATTGTCCAAATAACCTTTATGAATGTAAGAGAAAATAATATCATGTTGCCAATATGCAAGTGGTTTCATAATTTTGAAGACATGAATTAGCTATCAATTGTCAAAGGTATAAGATTGTAGAGTCTTTGAAGAGAATCCAAAAATCAACAAAGGTATAGTAAAAAAAGATGTTCATAGTATTATAACATTGCCCAAGGAAGAAGCTAATTAAAAGTACTTATATACTCAAGAGCATCCTTCACAAAGGCATCACCTCATTAATATCATAAATAAATTCATTCTTTATCTAAACTTCATCCAAATTGGCCATCAACTCTAAAGTGTTGTCATGTTTCTATTAAAGTTATTGAGTATGGAATAAACATGTTTGATCTTTTAGCATAAATAAATGCATTCCCTTGCACTTTATGTATTCTAATTCTATCATTCTATCGTATTTGAATTCATAAAAAATGAAGATAAACATTTATACATTTGCAAGGTCAAACTAAATGAAAACTAGATATGTATTTCAATTTCATTTTACTTTAAAATGCAAGCATTGCTATTTATATTCAAAATGTACTAATATAAAATATAGAGCAAACCTACAAATATGTATTCACTAATAGAAACTTAATTTGTAGACCACAAAATTAACCTACAAAATAAAGTCTTCTTATGGGTCATTTTTGTAAGCCTATAAACACCATATTGTGGTATTTAGGTAGACTTCAATGTATCTACAAGTGGACTTCAATGCACCTAAAATCAATTAGAATTTGCTTAATCCTTAAAAGATTGGCCTATGACCATGGAAATCATCCCTTTTGGCATTGTATGAATAGTTGGTTTAAAAAAATCCTAAAGCGCTCATTGGAAGTTAAATTATTATACAAGACCTTCCCTTTTCATGCAAAATTTCAAGGATGAATACTTGCATTTCTATCCTACACGTAAGGATTCTTTGTCATTCATGGACCAAAAAATGGCCACACCATCATTTATGGGTTAAAGGACAAAATAAATTTTGGAATTTTACATAGAAATGTACAATATTTACAAGAGGAGGATTAGAATTGTTGGCTAACAAAATTTTTAGGATAGCTTATAAAACTAAAGGAAAGGCAAGTTTTCAACTTTTGAAAACTATTCTAAACATTGGACTTCAATTTTTTGGTTGCTTTTAGTTCAACAACAAGGCAACCTACACTACCCCTAAAATATAGTTTCCTCCTACTTCCATGAGAAGTGAAAATGTCATGCAATTAGGCAAAACAATTAAGACTCTATAAAACTTGGAAAATCATCCTCTATTCCAACACAGCATAGAAGCCTCCACCAACCGTGAAGCGCGTAAGGTAAACTAGCCTATGATAAGCAAACCACCCAATCATGATAGACACCCAAGAAATGACCCAATACAATCTTGCATCAACCCATGACAAACTTTTTCTCAAATAAATGGGATTTGGACTACATTAGGTTGAATTAGTGGCCACAATCAATCATTGAATGATGGTAATGAAGCAATTATTGACTACAACTGGAACTTCCACCTTTCTACTATAAATTCATCACAACAAGTGGCTTTTTTAGGCCTTCATGTTGTAGCCATATTAGAAAATATAATGCCATTACTTTTGGTGAATAAAATGACCATGATTATGGATACACTTTTTGTTGGTTTGGGGATGCTATTCAAAGACTCTTTGGGGCCAATTTCTACAACTTAACACACTTCAGAAATTCATAACAAATTCATCCTTTGTCCAAAAAAATAAAATTTCAATTGCTTATATTATCTCCCCATTTCGGACACTTGGAGGGGGGGGGGGGGGGGGGGATTTTTAAAATGCCAACAGGGCAGCATTCTGCCAGACAGTCAGTCATTCTGCCAGTCATAAGGCTGGTTTCACCTCAGTTGCATGGTACCAATCTCAAAAGATGCGTACCGTACTTTCCCGGCATCAGTCCGACAGGCGCTTGAATGTTGACTCGATCCGTGCGTCGGTTGTGGTGTGTGACCCATTGCAGAACTCGAAATCCCGATACTTCTTTCTTGACGTTCGATCTTATCTTTTGGCTTGGCTTGGCTTGGCTTGGGTTGCCAGCCGAAGGTTCATTAGATTTTTGCTGTAGTGTCTCCAAAAACTCTCAAGATCTTAGCTTTCAGCTCTTCTTATCCACATTCGATTCGATCAGTTTGCGTGTCGATCTGACTGAGGTTGTAACTTAAAATTACATCGCTTATTAAGTTAGACTAGCTGTTTTCCTCGGAACTGTACCTTCACAGCACTGGCGCAACTTCTTATCCACATTCGTTCAGTTTGCGTGTCTGAGGTTCATTTGTCACTTAACTTTACATCGACGATCGCTTCTGTTAACTGTTTTCGGAACTGTACGAGCTACTTACCTGCCACAAGCCTTCACAGCACTGGCGCAACTTCTTATCCACAGTCAGTTTGCGTGTCTGAGGCTGTAACTTAGACTAACTTTACATCGATCGCTTCGATCTGTTGTTGTTTTCGGAACTGTACTTATACCTGACACAAGCTAGCCTTCTCAGTACGTACTGTACTGGCGCAATTCCCGGGCGCGATTCTAGATGCAATTCTAGAGGGAGGGACAGACAGACAGACAGAGAGTCTGACAGGACTACATATCAAACAGTGCGCCATTTCGCTCAAAAACAAACCAACCAAGCAACCGCTGGTTAATTGTGCAGCTACTGGTAGTCTAGTAACTGTACAACATAACTGAATTTCTTGAACACCGGTCCAACTGAAGGATCCGGCCAGGAATATCGGTTTGGAATATCCTTCTCACTCCGGACCAATGCAACCCAGTTGAAGTTAGGACATTGATTGTTTATTGAGTTAGTTCTATCTCAACCTTTCCTTTTGGGATGGAAAAACTTGGGAACTCTCAAAGTCTCACGGAGTCAGGACCGTCACGAAGATCGAGCGAGCGAAGCGTTCCAATAATGCTGCATCGGAATCAGACATGAAAGATCCGAGAGTCAGTTTGGGGAAGCTCACTATGAATAGAATTTTTGGGGAGGGGATTTTCATACAAACGTGTGGTCAAAGGAGTAGTTTTACACATGAACCCCCAACTTTAAACCTTAAACCTTCAATTATACTAGAGTGCCTTGTGGCGTTGCCACAATCAAAACAAAAGTAGAAGTAATTTTCTAAATTTTTTTAGAACCAAAAACAACTCAAAAATCCATAACTTTCTCACCGTTAGTCGGAACGCTACGAAACCAAGCCTGTGCACCCCTCCTCGCCGAGAGCTTTCCGACGGTACCAAAATTGTGACTAAAATATAAGAAAAAGTAATTTTCTAATTTTTTTTAGAACCAAAAATAACTCAAAAATACATAACTTTCACATTGTATGTCAGAACGCCACGAAACCAAGCTGGTGCACCCCTCCTCACCGAGGGCTATTCGACGGTACTAAGATTGTGTCCAAAATATAAGAAAAAGTATCTTGTGCTATTGCCGCAGTCAAAACAAAAGTGAAAGTAATTTTCTAATTTTTCAAAACCCCAAATAACTCAAAAATCCATAACTTTTCTACTGTACATCCAAACGCCACGAAACCAAGCCCGTGCATCCCTTTTCGCCGGGAGCTTTCCGACGGTACCAAGATTGTGACCAAAATATAAGTAAAACTAATTTTCTAATTATTTAGTTCATAAAAATACTTCAAAATTCAATAACTTTCACACCGTGAGTCGGAACACCACGAAACCAAGCCATTGCACCCCTCCTCACCGAGGCCTTTCCAATGGTACCAAGATTGCAACCAAAATATAAGAAAAAATAATTTTCTAATTTTTCAGAACCAAAAATAACTCGAAAATGCACAACTTCCACACCGTACGTCTAAACGCCACAAAACCAAGCCGGTGCACCCCTCCTCGCCAAGGGCTTTCCAATAGTATCAAGAATGCAACTGGGGGGACGCACGGTCCAAGAGATCTCAACGTGACAAACAAAACAAACCACCTGTCTTAATAAAAGAGATTTTGTGGTTTCCATTTTTTCACAAAAGCAATGGTAGTTGAATCTCCTTCTGGAGAAATTTATGATGTTTATGAGGTGGGTGACTCTCCCTTTTAAATATTCCAAAGTAATTTACTAACCAATTTTTTTTCAAAGGGCTATTGTATACCTACTTAGTTCTAAAAATTAGTGGGTTGTTGTTTATTGATTTGTAGCCTCACTAAAGTTTTAGTTGCCTATTTCTTAGGCTTTTAAAAAAAATTTAAAGACCTTAGATGGTGTTAATGTTACTCATTGTTGATGGTCTCATGGTCCCTCCCTCTCGTCTTTCAATAAACCTTCCTCTCTCTCTTTTTAGATAAAATGGCCATAATTATGTTTCCTTTCCATTTGTTATAGGTCATGTTACCAATTTTTGTGATTCGACCATCATTGGATACCATACTCATATTTTGAACTAGCCTTTGTTTGCATTGAAGGGATTTACTATGGTTAGTTAAAATTTATAAGTGGTCCTAATTTAATCACACCAATGGGATAAAAATTAGTTTTTACTACATGAATGTCAATTTGGGACTAGAAGTTTAAATTGACTAGTCTCACATAATTGTTAGTAAAAAATGACATGGTTGTGCCATCCTATGTTTGTACCATTCCATCTCTAATATGGATGGTGGCTATTATTTAAAAATTAATGAGCTCTATGTGCATATGGTTGTTGTTTGAGGTGATTGCAAGAAAGAACAGTCCTATTTTGCATCACATTCAAAGTAACGGAGTTGTTTTTTGCTAGAACTTTTAAATATAGAATTTGATGGACTTGAAATTTTTATTGGAGATGGTTAATTTGACTATAAGCATATCACTTATTTTTTTAAAATAAAAAAAATCATTTTATTCTTAAAAGTCAATTTTGCTAATTTGTCACACTTTGAGGTTTAGGGTTTTTTTAGTATTGGGGAGTGTCCAAAATTAATGATCTAGAATTGAAATTTTGGTGATATATTCCCATAATAAGGGGATGTGTGCCTATCAAAGAAAATCTAAAAATACATTATTTTATATCCTCTATATTTGTACAAATAGGACTCCCTTGAGGGCGCACTTCTGAACATTGAAGATGGTTTTGACTTCCATTTTTTAATAAAATGTGATCACAATCAAGTCTTTACAAATTATCAATTTTTGAATTTCTTTTTGTTCATAATTTTCTAATTATTATTGATTTATACCTAGTTGTATCTATTTTTTGAGACAAATTGTCTTTTTTTACAAATAGTACATTTTTAGTACTTGTAAATAGTCAGTGGTACTAGTAATTGTCAATTTTTCAAATTAATGGCTAAGATTATTCTATTTCATAATACTTTTAGTACTGAGCGCATAAACTACAAGTTTGGCAAAACATTACTAAAATCGTTCGGTCTTTCTTGCAACCATCCTTTGATCATCCTTGATGAAAATTTAAACTCAAAAAATTGCTTGACTATGTTGTATGGAACATAAGGGTTTGACTTGACCTCTTCTTTGGTGCTCAAGGCATATTTCCTTTATCTAAAATTAGGATTTTTTGAAGCCCATTAGCCCAAGGCTTTCTCCCTTGGTTCCCTAGCATTTTCCTTGGTTTCCAATGAGGTCTGTTTTGGTTCCTAAGGCAAAGGAGTATAAATGTTTTGATGTAATCCTTTTTCCACCTCTTCCACCTACACACTATGGATGGTAGGCTAATTGTTATAAAGAGGTTTTGGGGAAGTGATTGCATTTATGAGGATTCATAGGGTTTTTATAACTTACAATTTGTTGGACTATGTTTTATTGGTCCTTTTCTATTTTTCTTGTGTGAGGTATTAAGTTGATGGATGTTTTTCTTATTGTGATTGCAATGACACACTAGTGTGAATTGAAAACACCTAGCATGTGCAACTCTAACTAACTACTTATTTGTTGAATTGTTTAAGTGCAGGTGAGGTTCATAGCCTCTTTAATAAATTCACCATGATAGCTTATTCTAAGATTATGACATTTACTTTTTTGAGGAATGCTAAATCATACTATTTGCAAGTTTTAGTAGATGGCATGATTAGTTAGCCTCTAGTTACCTAACATTTTATTATGATATAAATGTTTTTATGTAATAATCTTGATACAATTGTTATTTGATTTTTTGGAAATACTTCTTTATTATAGTGTACAAAGAAGTATTGGAAAGGATTTATTGGCTTTGTTCATTTGATGGCTTGACTTGAGGTATGCATGTTTTATCAATTAAATTTTAAAAATTATTAGTATTGTTAGCTCTATATTTCCTTAGAATATTTTAGAAGCTTGTTGATTTGATGGCTTAACTTGAGGAGTGCCTTTCTTATCAATTAATTTATTTGAGGTTTTAAAAGCCTTGTTGATTTGATGGCTTTACTTAGAAAGTATTTATCTTATCAATTAAAGTTTGAAAATATTTAGTCAATAAAGTCTATGATTTCCTTGAACAATTTTATGGCTTTGTGAATTTGATGGTTTAACTTGAGAAGTGCCTAGTATCTTATCAATTAATTTATTTGAGATTTTAAAAGCCTTGTTGATTTGATGGCTTTACATGGGAAATACTTATTTTATCAATTAACCACTAAAGATAAAAACTAAGTTTTTTAGAAACATAGTGATTTTGGGCAGCTCACTATGAACGGAATTTTTTTTGGTTGAAATTTTCACACATGTACCCAAGGAGTAGCTTTAAGGTCCAACAATTTTCATAAATTTTAATTACATGGTTAAAAAGTTATTGTATGATATGTCATTTTCATTGCTTGGGGGGCAACCCAAGCAACTCAAAAACTTCTTTAAAAATCATTTTTCAAAAAAATAAAAATTTGAAATTGGTTCTTTAGATTTATATATATAAGTTAAAAGCCTTGAATCATTCCATTTTGATCAATGAGATGAAAGTTACAAGGAGTCTTTAGAAAACATAATTACCCACAAACTAAAATTCCTCATAACTTTCATCTCATTAATAAAAATGGAATGATTCAAAGCTTTTAGCTTATATATAAATCTAAAGAACCAATTTCAAATTTTTATTTTTTTGAAAAGTGACTGTTGAAGAAGTTTTTTGAACTCCTTGGGCTCTCCACCGAGCAATGAAAATGACATATCATGCAATAACTTTTTAATCATGCAGTCAAAAGTTATGAAAATTGTCAAGCCTTGAAGCTACTCCTTGAGAGAATGTAGTGTGAAATTTTCAGAAAAAAATAAATAAAAATTCTATTCCTAGTGAGTTGCCAAAAATTACTATGTTGCCAAAAAATGCAGTTCAATGCTTTAGGAGTTAAGGTTTGAAAATCATTAGTCAATAAAGTCTATGATTTCCTTGGAATAATTGGAATAAAGTCTATAATTATTATATGATATGTAGTTTCTATTGTTTGGTGGGTAGCTTGGACAACTTAGGAAAAATCATTTTTTTTAAGAAAAAAAATTTTAAATTGATTTTGTAGATTTATCTACTTATACGTGGTAAGCTTTGAATCATTCCATTTTGATTAAGAGGATGAAGGTTATGAGGAGTTTTAGTTTGTGGATAATTATGGAATCTTTACTCTAAAATAAAATTTGAATTTTTTTATCTAACTCAATTTTCAATATCTTTGAAAATAAAATAAAAGCATAGAATAGTGTAGATTTTTTATTATAACATTACAACCATTGAATTGGGATTTTTAATTCCATAACTAAATTTATAACAATTTAGTATTTTAAATCATACTATACTTCTTTCTACTTACTAATTTTTATTCAAGCATGAATTTGAAATATCTTTTGTTGAAATTCCTTATATGTATTACTTATTTCTTTAACATATTATAGAGAGTTATAAGTTGTAGAATCTTCACGTTTTTGTTTAAAAAGTTTGAAAGATGAAACTTAACTATTTGGGAAGAGTTGAAAATATTTCTTTTTGAAATCCAAGTATCATAATTTTGCAATTGGTAAGGTTTCTTATTCTAAAATTTTAAAAGGATGTACTTTAACAAGTTAACTAAAGGATTCTAGGGTTAGATTTCTTAATGAATATATATAGATAAAGAGTTTAGACTTGCTTTGGATTTGAGTAGTTTGTAGTAGTTTTGGGCCTAAAAACACTAAATTGCTTCAGGGATTAATCCATAACTTACTTTAGTATTCTGAGACCCAAAATAAGTTAAAAATACTCATATATATAGCTAGGTTGAAATCTTCATATATGAGTATTTTTGTAATACTTGCTACATATATGAGCATATTCATTCTTCATGGCAAGTTGGCTACATGTTTGAAAATTTTTCAGATCATTTAGAATTGTACAACATATAAGAAAAAAAATAGTAAGTAGAAAGAAGTAGAGAATGATTCAAAATACTAAATTGTTAACTATTTATTTATGGACTTAAAAAATGCCAATTTCAATGGTTGTAATGTTGTAAATAAACAATCCACACTTATTGTTTATATTCTTTCCAAAAATATTGAAAATTGAGTTAAATAAAGGACTTCAAAGTTTATCTTAGAGTAGAAATTCTATAACTAATTGCATACTATCCACAAACTAAAATTCCTATAACTTTCATTTCATTGTGTGAAAATTTCAAAGAAAAAAAACAAAATCTCCATTTGTAGTGAGCTACCTAAAATTGCTATGTTGTCAAAAAAGCAATTTAGGGCTTTAGGGATTATGTAAATCATTTTTAGATTTGGGTTGGGAATGAAATAAGATCCTTCCACTTCAAATAAAATGGGGTCTTTTTAATTTATTAGTTTAATATATAAAAAAAACCACATGATCAGTAGACCACTTATACGTATGTTCATGGTCATTATCTTAATCTACATAAATCATCTTTTCACTTCAAGAATTAGGAAAAATCTTCAAAAAGAGAAGAAAGGTCTTTATAATTGTAATGTACATAGTTCAAGACTATTTTGTTCTTACACATTGGTCAAATTCTTGGTTTCTCCACAACATTGTACAAAAGTTGATTAAATCCAAGTGCAAGTGTTAAACTTAAAGACCTCATAATTTCTAGCCTCTATTAATACAAATCCACCAAGGACTTAAATGAATTTTATTAAATTTATTTTGGTTTCAATGCACTTTATTTTAGCTTTAATATAGATTCCATACAAAAATATTTCAACCTAAGGTGGATTTGTCCTAATGCCTTTGCAAATTATTGTCTACACTCTTAACCTAAGAAACTACTTAAAGTGAACTTCCATGTATTATAGGGAAAAACATAAACAATAGAAGAAAAAAATCAATTACAAATAGTTGCTAATTGGAAGTCTACTGTAGAGTAATTATTGGAATCTAGAACCTTGATGGAAATATCCTTCAAGTTCAATACATGAAATCATTAATACTCATTTATCTCCTTTAGTGACATTAGGAGGAAATTGAATCCAAGAAGCAACTCGAGAAGCAACTACTTCATAGTGCAAAATTTTGGGTGGGAAAGAACTTGCTCAATTCATTAACTTGGTCAATACGCCATGTGGCCACCACCAACCTTTAGTGTTTCTATGTGGTGGCACTAATGATGAATTAAACAACCTCATAGTCACCTCAATTAGTACTAAAATAATTAAAAAATCTCAAGGCCCCTTCTTGGGTTCAATTCTCTCCTAATGAGTTGTAACATGCGTCATGTGTAAGTACAACTTACAACTAGTCTTACTCTATATACAAAATGGAAAAAGTTGGCATTATTTTATACCAATATTGTACAAGTCACCCAATTGATCAAACCATATTTTTATTTATTGATCACATCACTTCAATATGAAGTAAAAGTGTTTGGCAATTGTCACTAATATATAAGAAAGGAATTGGAGTATTAATATTTTCTTATATGTTTGGTGTGGTGGATGGAGTAGAATACTTAGAAGGGAGTAGTTAGTTTCATTTTCTAATGAGTAGGTCAGTTCTATGTATGGTTTTTTGTTTTTGTTTTCTTCTGTTTTCTTGGTAACAATTTTTGTTTGTTGTTTTGTTGAATTGTGTGATTTATATGTATTTTGGGGATTTTTTAGAGTTTCAACTTGTAGCTTGTTGAAACAAGGATATACCATCTTTTAAATTTATTGTAGTAAGTAAAATTATTTAAAATTACCTTTAATTTTATCAAAATTGAAGGGCAAAAAAACTACCTCCAATCTTTGGGGTTTAAAGTTAGTTTGAGGTCAAGTGCATACTATTGTCTAAGTGAAATTAGAATTTAGTTTGTTTAAACATGATAATCATCCTTATTGATATTTTTAACCCTATAGCCCCTAATGTTTTTCTTAAGACACTTTGAGGTTTGGGCAATTTCTAATGATCTCAAATTTAAAACAGAAAACCACATTAGTTCTCTCAAAATATAATTTTTATTTAAATTTGGGTCCCAAAGGCAAAAGTTATGTCGTTTGAAAAAAAACTTAGTCAAACTTCAATACTTAGGCAAGTAAAAATTAATTAAATTTTTTCTTAAAAATTAATTAATTTTTTTAATATTATATTTTTGTTTGAATGGAAGGGTTTGAATTTTAATTCATTTAAACCAATGATTTGAAAGTTATTTAACATCTTATTCTATAGGCAATCATAGGATATTCTTAAAAAACATAACTATTGAATTTAATTTTGAATATAATTTTCACACTTTTTAGAAAAAATTCCACTAAGTTTAGTTTGTTTACTAGAAAAATCTCTCTCTTGAAATATGTGTATTTCAATTCTATTTTAGAACTATCAACAATTTAGTTTTTCCTTCTATCTAGTTTCTATTTTTCCTTAGCAAATTAAAAAATAAATGAAAATTGAATTGTTGTATTCTTAGATTTTCAGCCCAATTCTTCAACATAAAAGTTCTTAAAAACAGAATTTGTAGTGTAAAAAAATTTAGGTTAAAACAATTCAATGTCTTATAATCTATTAACTTAATGTACAAAAAATCTTGTTTCCTTAACTTTAAATGCATATACCTTGCAATCTACACGGTCAAAAATTTTGAAATTTCTTCTACAGATTTTCATACTAGTCTAATGCACAATCCTATCATTAGTTTTGCAAAAAAATTAATTATGAAATTTCAACACTTTACAATAGAAATGATAGTTTTGAGTGGTTTCTAATGAAAAAAAAGGTCTTGCACTTTAGAGGTTAATAGTGGTGCATGGCATTCTTTGGGACATTTGGACTAAATAGACCTAGGGTCTTAGATACAAATTTTGGAATATAGCTACTTTGCAAGGGTAGTAATCAGAAATATTGTTTCATAATTGAAACTTTATTGATTGGTCATGACTAGTCAATTGCAAAATTTATATCCCTTGAAAACTATTTTTGAAGAAATTAGAAAAACACAATGAAATTTCAGTTTGCACCAACTTAATTATTTTACAAATAATGTGACTTTGGTAATTTAATAATACACGTCCTAATAGGAAAATTTAAGTAGATGGCAAAGATGAAAGGTGGTGAAAAAATACTCAAATAGATGGAAATTTTGGTATTGAAAGAATAATATTTTAATATTTTAAAATAAGCATTTTAAAGAACAAATTTCAAAGGCTACATGGGATACAAGGTCCAATGGCGGAATTGTTTATAAACACAATTTTTATTGACTTTAGAATAAAGTAAAGGAAGCATTGCATCAATAGAAACTACATAAAGGAAACTTTGAATAGAACCTTCAGGGATAAGTAAGTCAATGCTATAGAGACTAAGCCTCACGCTAAGCCTCTCATAGGATACTAAAGATAGTAGCTTGTTTTGGATTGATACATGGTAGGTTTGGTCAATTGTTTGAGTTTGATTGAGAGTATGCACAACATAGTAATGCAAGCTATTACAATTGTATCACACTGAGTTAAAACAATAGCATATATTGCATATGTCATATATTATTAATTAATAAATATAGACATGTTGTATACTAATGATTCAAAAAATTTAAAGATGTTGTAAATAGAGATACATAAAAAGAAGAATAGTGCCCATTGTAGAGTCTTCAATGTAACAACTTTACTTTCAACATGAATCATTCTCTTGTAAATATTAGGAGAGATTTGGGGCTTGTGGAGGGCTATGAGTCCCAAGCTCTTGAGAACCTGGAAATTGCCTTGCAACAACAGTATGATGTGGCTGAGAGACTGCCACATCATATTTTTTTTAAATTAAAAAAAATATTTTAAAATTTTCATTTTGAATTTTGAATTTTTTTTGAATTTTTTTTGATAGTGAGCCGTTCTTTAACTTCTAGAGGAACAACAAAGGGAACAAGCCTCAAACAGCCCTCCAACCCCCCAAAACTCCTCTAATGGTGGTTGCAAATTTGAGTATAAACTTTGATGGCTCTTCCAAATTGTTTCTAGAGTCATAAAGTTTGCTCTTAGAACAAGAACACCGCATTGTGCATTAATATTAGCATTGATTTTTCCAACCATAGTGAAGATCAGCTTATTTTATGGATGATGCAAAGTGATGTGATGGTGCTATACACATCAACAATTATAAATGAAACATAGAAATATAGATGGAATTTTGAGTTATTCTCCATATATATATTTAATAATTTATCCCTCAAAGAGCAATATCATTCTAAAATTTTATTACAAATTCTTAATTTCATCCATTGAAAAAAAGAAAAAAAATATTTTTTCAAATATTCCATTAAAGTTTTTTTCTATTACATTTTACTAATATTTTTTTCAAAATAGAAATCCAAACCATAAATTTTCTAAAGCCTTGTTAAATACTCATTTAGTGCCCTCAAGTCTTTGTTGTGGATGATGAATAAGGTAGGTGCTTTAGGATAATCATTCAATTAATTTTTTTGTTCAATTAAATTAATGTTTGATTTGATCTTCAACTTCAAACTCCTAAAGACACAAAAATTTGGGGCAATTGAAAATGTGTTATAAAATATAAATTCTATAATTTTTTGAAATTTATATTAAAAAAAACATTGCTAAGTATCAAACAATAGTAGCCATTTGAATGTCTTTCTCATTGTTGCCCATGTCTCCTTTGCTCCTATATTCTTCTTTGCCTACCTTTTCATTTCTAGCTCCTTCTCTGGAAATGTTTTTTCATCAAATACAAATACATAGTAGAAGTCCTCTTTCAAGATGTCCGATATTTTCTTTATAGTCAAATTTAAAAAATATTTATAGATTTATTTCACATAAAATTTGAAAATTTATGCTATAAAATTAGAAAAATAAAATTATTATTTTTGTTTTTTGACTTATAATGTAATAATGTATTTTTAAATTTTATACAAATATTTTTCATAAATGTATTTGTCATTAATTTTTGATGAATAGTTTTGCAAAGTGGTCTATAACTAGTTGTCAATTAGTTTTTATAATGATGAATTATTTTAGACTAATTGTCATTAGGATTCCCAAAGATGCAATTAAATTTGGATTCAGAGAGAGACAAATTGTTTGGTAGTTTGGAAAACAAATGGGTCTCTTTCTATAAAATATAATATCAATTTTAAAGTTCTGGACTTCATTTGGACTTCATTTTCTTGGTGTTCATTTTTTTAATCAAATTGTTAAAATTTTGTAAAGTGAATTGCTTCAATAATATAATTAGTCTTTAAATAATTTATTATATAATTCATTGTGAATTGTGTAATAAATCTAACCAGATTTTTGGTCATATGTTTATTGTATATTGTTTTTGGAATAAGGATGAATTATAGTGAATTGTTTATGAATTCACAATGAATTATATATGAATTCACAATGAATTATATATGAATTCACAATGAATTATTAATGAATTATATATGAATTTATTATATAATTCATTGTGAATTCATATGGTCAATTATATAGTGAATTGTTTATGAATTCACAATGAATTCACAATGAATTCACATTTTTGGTCATATGTTTATTGTATATTGTTGTTACTATTTGTAAAATTGTATGTTAATTGTATATATATCCCATTTTATCCTAAGTTACAAGTGTCTTTAGCTACAACACTTTGGACTATTTGACCACTCCCTAAATTTTAAATCCCTATACTATAGTCTTGGATGTTTGCGAGGTAGGCAAAATTTAGATTACAATACATTGTCGTAAATAGATCATACTCAACTTTTTGACCTTAACACTCTCAAGCATTGTATACTATCACTACAAGATGCCATGAATAAAGAAGAGAAATCTTTAAAACAAAACATCAACTTTGGATTATTGGGAGGGCCTCCACATAGTCATTCAATTATAAGTATCAAGTGGCTTTTTTGTAGAAAATATAATTTAGACAATACTTTAATTCGATACAAAGCTAGCTTTGTTGCTAAAGAACTTAGTAAAAAGGAATGGATAGAACATGTTGATACTTTTTCACCGATCATCAAAATAACTTCACTTAGAATTTTATTGATTTTTCTACCGTATAATTATCGCATCTATTATATAGATGTCACCGCAACATTTCTACATGGTGTATCAAGATATTATATTTAAATAATTTAACTTGAAGCCTATTTTAAAACCAAACAAGTGTATACTAAAGTGTATTCATTAATGAAATTTTTGCATAAACAAAAGTATTCCATAAGGGTCTATCATAAATTTTTACACTCATTTTAACATTTTCATTACACCAAATTTATCTTTAATGCATATTAAAAACAATTATATATTTCAAAAGATTCAACTAGTTATCAATATTTCAATAGACTATTTAATATCAATTTTTAAAATTTATAGTTTTTTTTGTAAAAAATTAATGTTTATTTTTTAAAATATTTTTAAATGACTAACAATAAAAATCATAGAATGTATCATAGACTATAAATTTGACAAAATTCTGGGAATAAAGAATTAAATTTGTCATTACAAAAATAAATGTAAATTTTTTACAAATTCAATCTAATAAATTAAAACCTTGTTAGTGCAATTCTATAAAAAAATTTAATAGATAAAGTTCCATCGTTGGAAGCCTTCAATATTTACTTATTTATACAACATAAAATTACCATTCTCTATCAATCACCTCAAGTAATTTATGGTAAAGTCAATCCTTTCTTACTAGTTTAGAATTAAATAAACCAAAAGACTCCTTTGAGACACCATATATCAAGGTCTCACTTATACTAGTACTCAATTTTTTTCATCTCCATTTCCTAAATTTTAAGATTGGAGCAATGCTGATTGGGCAGGTGATATATACATTTGACACTCAACTTCATGTTATCTTAGCTAGATTATTGATTACTTTGACTTAACTTCATGGCAAAGTCTCAAGCAATCAATTGTTACCTTATTTTTTAGTGAAGTTAAATACATAGTAGCAATCTAATACTACATGCAAACTCACTTATCTCGACTTGGATACCATCTCTAATTATATATTGCTATCTATTTTAACATTTAGTTGGATATAGCTATGAGCGGGAATCTTAAATTTCATGATTGTCCCAAACATATTGACTTAAAATTTCACTTTTTACATGAAAAGGCAAATTTAAGATTCCTCATTAAAAAATCCCATATACTATCAAGGCAAACATATCTACCACATTTCTATTGAGAACTAAAAAATTGTATTTGAAAATATAATTTTTTTCAAATTAAATCAATGTTAAAACCTAATATTATTATTTGATACTTATAGGCAAATTTTTCCTCACTTTCTATATAAATTTTCTACCTTATCAATACAACAGTGCAATTTTGATAACTATTCAACTTGTATTTAGTAACTATGTAAATAATATTTTTATTCATTTGCATAAACATTCTTATATATCTATGAGTATTTTAACTATAAATTATAATTTTTAATAATATTGAACAATAGAAATAATATAATAAATGAAAAGAATTAAAGAATTAAAGATATATTAAAATATACAACCACTATTCATATCTTTGTTCCAATCTTTGCAATTTTGAAAGATTGTGATTATTTTATTGAAAGAATTTTTTTGACATGATTATTTTATTGACAATAAAATAAATTTGAAAGTCAATAATTTCATAAAATCATATTATAAATGCATTTTATTAAGTCATTTCATTCAATAAAATTAATTATGTAATTCAATTTTGTAATAAATCATATTTGAATATAGTATAATTTATTAAATTTTGATAAAAAAATTTAAGTTAAAATTATATATATATATATATATATATATATATATATATATATATATATATATATATATATATATATATATATATATATTCAAAATATACAGAACAATACATAGAAGATCCAGTTCTTAAGGTGGGAGAGTGTACATCACTCTTATTCTTAATTTGTATTGATGAAATCCTAATAAGCTCTTCTGTTCAGTAAAATGAGAAGAGAATACTAGACTATAACTGAAGATATTTACTGACCTATTAGATCTATTAGACACGGCTTGTTATTTCACTAAACAGTATACATGCAAGGAGTGGAAATAGAACTCTCAACATTTGTAGAACGTGTGGGAACGGATGCCAGTATTGTTGATCTCTATGATACCATGATGTTAGACATCGTCAATTTAATTAAGAGAATAAGCTTGAATGGTTGTAGCGTCTTTGGGACGTGCATGTCTCTTACAACCAAAAGGGATACAAAGAGTGTATGAACACTCTAAATACGTATGAATGTTCGATCATTGCAGATGGCAAGACAGCACTTACCGTTCCTATTCCTATCGGCTCTC
This sequence comes from Climacium dendroides, assembly GCA_950106755.1. Lineage (NCBI taxonomy): Eukaryota > Viridiplantae > Streptophyta > Bryopsida > Hypnales > Climaciaceae > Climacium > Climacium dendroides. The sequence goes on along the minus strand of OX467084.1, from coordinate 32,821,451 downwards.
GCTACAAACAGAGAGAAGACAAGTCCGCCATAAGAGGATCATTCGTAATAGAAGGAAGGAGGAAGGTCTTGATGTGCCAAGAGAAGAACTATACTTTCCAATATTCAAAACGAAGAGAGAAGTGTGAACTATAACTCTCCAAGTGCCGATGTGAGGTGTACATGATTGATGAAGTTCTAAAAGTCGCTTTGTCACATGACAATCTTGTTAACATGTTTGTTGTAATGAAGAGCTTTGATAAGTCTATTATAGAAGTGAGAAGGGCTATACTGTTGTTGATAAGTTATCCAAAGATGGTGTCTAGATTGCTTTTAGAATCACGACTAGATATTACTACACTTGACAATGGCACAAACAGCTCTACAGAGAGATTGTTAGAGACTCTGGACAATGACAAGAAGGTGCAAATGCTATCTCTGATGATATGTAGATGAGTAAAGACAATTCTTTCAATCGGACAAGAAGACAATAGGAATTGTCTAAGTTTCAAGTGCACTTACACCCCTGCAGATATCGTACAAAGATGCATAGAGAAGAGGATTACCAACCTGGATTATCAGAAGATAAAAACATTGACAAACAAAAAGCATTCATAGGCAATGTGTTGGGTAGAATATCAAGAGACATCTGAAGCAATTTCAAGATAGGTATATGGGAGGGCTACGCACAAAACAATGACAAAAAAGCTATATCCCAAGCTCTATCATCAAAGTCAAACCTTGATTTTTTGTCTCATATTCAAAGGATAGAGATCAATTCCAAAGAGAGAGCTAGCACTAGAATGAGATAGATACATCCAACTCAGCTTGGATACACATGTCTTTGTGAGACACTAGAAAGTGTTGACTTGGGTGCTATTAAGTACATGTCAACAACGTGCATGATAACACCCTATGTTGATCCAGATGATGTCCTGAGTCGCATTAGTCTATTATGCGCAAGAAGCGATGCTTTGTTTATTAATGAGCTATTCATAGCAAGGGTGTCAGGGAGCAAGGTCTTGAGAGATGTTAGATTGTACAAGAGATCCGGAGGAGCATTTGCATTTGTATCTATACACTACTCATTGGATAGAAAAGTGCATATTCAAACAACCAGAGGCAGATACAGTAGACCACTACTACTGTGTGCTAATGGTAGTGCATCAACACTTAGTAACACCTCAATCAATGCTATGTGCAGAAGTGGAATAGTAGAAATGGTTGATGCAATCGAGCAGATGTACTATTTCATTGTGACTGCGAGCAATAACATTCAAAGATAGCACATTTCCGTTGAAATACATCCATCATTTATGTTTGGACTATCTGCATCTATGAATCCCTATGCGAACTTCAATCAATCATCTAGGATAGTGTTCTAGTCATCTATGAACAAATAGTCAATGCCTCTCTCCATTCATACAATAGCAGGTGTGGTGTCTGACTCAAATGTACTAACATATGTACAAAAACTAATATGTACTACCATTGTGTCAGGCATGATCAAAGAGTATAATGGAATAAATGTGGTAATTGCTGTGCTATCATACTCTGGATACAACTAGGAAGACTTTGCGTTGTTTAATAGGTCCTTAGTAGACAGAGGGCTATTCTCTAGCATGAAATATGAAGTAATTGAGATTGTTGAAAACAAATTTGTAAACGAAACCTTAGTGTATGTTTCAGATGGTTCTCTTCTACATGATAGTGATGGCATCGTGCTAGTGGGACATGTCTCGGGTGGTGACATAATTGCTGCTAAGCTTATAATAGTAGAGAAGAGATAGAGCACTGGACTCTAATGGCTAGTCATATTGGCTGGTTATAATACTATAATGGCTGGTCATATTATAAGCATTCTCTTCTCATTTTACTCAACAGAAGAGTTTACTAGGATTTCATCAATACAAATTAAGAATAAGAGTGATGTATACTCTCCCACCTTAGAAACTAGACCTTCTATATACTCTTCCGTATGTTCTGAATATATATATATATATATATATATATATATATATATATATATATATATATATATATATATATATATATATATATATATATATATATATATATATATATATATATATATAATTTTGTTGTTGCTGTTGCATTGAAAATAATATTAAATTTAGACATTTAAAATATACCAAAAAATAATAATTTTAAAGTAACCATTTCTCTATTTCTATGGTTGGTGTCATTATTGGAATTTCATGACACCTCATATTATTTAGGTATATATATGCATTCTCTTATACCATGTGTTTTATTATTGCTTATGTTGCAAAATTTAATTTGACAATTAGAAGAAAATGCACCTCATTATTGTATTTTTTGAAAGTTACTTTAGTTCTAAATTTAATGATTTTTAAAGGCATCTTTGTTAGTATATTCTTTAATGGCTTTCTATAAACTTTCCTTTAGTTTAAAAATTAAATCAAACAACTACAAATATGTATTCATCTTTAAAATTTTGATGATTTAATTAGGCCTACATTGTCATAATTTGAAAAGAAACAGATTTTTTTATTAATGTATTTAGAACACTCTTAAATTTTGGATTGGTAAATTGAAGTTTGAAAAATTGTATATTCAAAATTTGCCTTATAGTTTATTAGTAAAAATTATAATTAATAACTTGTCACCAACTTCAAAAAACTTAATATCTATAGCCACAAAAGGAAAAGTGTGAACTACAACTCTCCAAGTGTCACTATGAAGTGTACATGGTCAATAGAGTGCTACAGGTTACTTTGTTGCGCAATAACCTTGTCAATATATTTGTGGTGATGGAAAGCTTTGGCAAATGCATTACCAAGGCAAAAAGTACCATACTATAGTGGACGAGTCATCGAAAAATGGCATAAGGATTGCGTTTGGAATTGCAGTTAGACACCACTATTATTAACAATGATACGAGCAACTCTACAGAGTAGCTGTTGAAGATCCTAGACAATGACAAGAAAGTAGAGATGTTGTCTTTGATGACATATAGGTTCATAGAGACCTCTCTATTGATCAGACAAGAAGACAACAAAGAGTGTCTAAGCTTTAAATGCGTATATACTCTAACCGACATTGTACAAAGGTGTATAGAGAAGAGAATTGCAACTATTGATTATCAAAAGATAAAGAACGATGACAAACGAAAAATATCTATAGTCCAAAGTAGTTTTTCATCTTTCTCTTGAAATAAAAAAGTATTAACATTAATAATATTTTAATTTTTTTAATTTAATTTTTTAATTTATAAAAATATTATGAATCTTTGTAAGAAACTTTTGATATAAGAATTGTACAACCATTTAAAATTTAGAATTGAAGTTTTTGGTTTGGTCACAAAAACCATTAAAAAATTTAGCTTCTTTGAACCATGTTATTTGCAATACTTGTCTCTCATGAAAATCCAAATAATAATTAATTTTATACAACTTTAATAATTTCCATAGAATTAGCAATATATATTTTAGAAAACCCCTATTTATTTTTATAAGATGATAAGGGATAATTTTTATTGTATATTTAGAAAAATAACTTCATAATAGTCAATTAAGTCTAAAAAGGATTAGGGATATTATAGAATGCTATTGCAAAGGTTTAAATAAAAATTTAAATTTAAAAAAAAATTAAAGATATAAATTTTTTAAATGATCATTGTGACCCTTTGAAAAGGTTGTGACTCTTTAAAAGGGTTGTGACTGTCTTGAAAGAAAAGTATAAATAGTTGAATTTTTTTTAAAAATTGGCATTTAATGAGTGCTCATATTGAACTTATATTTTATATTTTTATTATTGTTATTGCATTTTTTGGCTTGTTGTGTAATTCATTTGTATAAATCTAAAAGTTAGAGTTTGTCTTATCTTGTTGAGTATTTGCAATTGTGAAATTTGAACCTATTGAGCTTGATTGTCTTTATAGGTTGTGATTATCACTATGTATTGTGAGCAATTGAGCTAGATCTTGTCAATTAGAGAATTTTAGGCCTGCTCCAAACAAATATTGTTGAGAGTATGAAATTATTCTATAAGAGGTTGAATGTTGTGATAAAGATTGAGCAGTATTGTAAGCGTTGAATGAAAGATTGTGAAATATGAGTCTAAGCATTGAGATTGTAAACATCTCTTTTGTCTAGTTTGTCCAGTGACTAAAGAATATTTTGTTGCTATTAATCTTGCACGTGTGTCTTGGACTATCTGATGTGAGAATGGATTTAAAAGCTAAAAATGCAAAAGATATAAATGCTAGACTACAACAACATTCATTGAGTCAAAAGCATTGGTAATGGACTCTAATAAAATTATTATCCTTGAGAATAATAGTGTTATTGTGTTTTAAAATTTAAAAATTAATCAAGTATATTGTATCTAAATTTTAAATTTTACTTGAAAGTGACATAAGTTACATGTGTCCAACAGCTATTGCCTTTTTGTTTCTCTCCTCAAATATTAGATTGGTACCAAGATCAAGAAATATATTTTCCAGACCTTGAATACTTTGCAGTGTCATCATAGTTGGCATTCTCCGTTGTTGCTTCTTTGTGGTGACAACGTTGCAGAGGCTAGTCACTTGTTTTTGTTTGTCTTCGCTATTACCTTGGGTAGTCCTCATTATTATGTTCAAATGTCTCTTACAATACTCGGAGGTTGCAGTTCTCAAAAGAGAACACTTCTTACCCTTTTTTGTACCACTCCAGAGTACTTTCTAGCATGTTTCTGCATCACTCCTAGAAGGCTTGGAGGTTGGCCCTATGTTGACAAAAACATTGGCCAATTGAAATGTTCGTGAAGCTATAATATTTATTGTGCTGATGTGTCTATCAAGCCTTGGATTCTCATCTACTAGATCTACACCTTTCCTCTTTAAAAGAATCCCTATACAAATGTTCCTAGGTTTTGTAGAATAAAACAAAACCTAGATTACATTTACCTTTGTTTCCTATAATAAAACATTTAAAGTTGGAAAATGGTTTTGAGCGGTTTTTATAAAAATTTAGCATAATATAGACAATAAAATCTATTAATGTATGCAATAAAGATAGTGAAGTTGATTAATATTAGATAATGAAGTCAAAGGTTAACAAAAACAATATAGGTTTGATAAAACTATAGTGTAATTTAATATCAATCATTTATCATTTATAATATAAAATGTAAATATTCTAAAAGAAAAAAAAATCATTATAATTGATAACTAAATACCAATAATAAAATTGAAAATTATCTTTTTAGCAAAATAGTAATGCAAAGTTATATAATGGATGGTATTTTATTTAATTATTGATTTTTTTTTAATAAAATATTTCAAATACGTATAATCTCAAAAATATTGAACTAATATTTGAAAAGCTAATTTTTTAAAACTCTTATTGATGATTGGCACTAAAATATTTAAAATTTATTGAATGCAAAAAATCATGTGAATTAATATGAAAAAAAAACTAAAAAAATACATATATTTAATACACAAAAATATTGCAATCTAAATTTGTATATAAATCTTTCATGAACTACAAACTATGAACCAATATCATTAACATCATTTGCCAAGTTTTTTCCAATGATATATGGGCATCAAGTAATTGAATGATTTAAAATGATTTTTTTTATATCTTACTATTGTTTGTGTATCAAATTTAAAAAAAAATACTTAATACAATAAAAAAATTTATCCTATTACAAAGTAAATAACCAATTTCATATTTTTTTTAAATACTTCAAATAATTTAAATACAACTAAATTGTATACGCTTTTCTAACAAAAATTCAACTATGTAATAAAATAAATGTATTTTTAAGTCATATTAAAAATACTTGAAGTTTATTACATGGAATATTATAAGTATTGTAATTTTGACAAAGTAAATGAAAGATGCAACAATTTAATTATAAACATTAATATATAAAAATTCAAAATATTAATATAATTATTCTATATTTAAAATATTACAAAAATTTATTGAAATGTATTATTATATAATATAATATAATTTATTTCAATCATATAAATAATTTTTTGATTATACATAAATAATGAAATTATACACAAATAATAAAACTTTAAATTCTTGATTATACTTGAGTTTAAAGAAAAATTCCATTATAATAGAAAATTCAATTTTAATAGAAAATTTCAATTTAGAAATAAATCACATAATATTTTCAAATATTTTTTCCAAATTATTGAACTTTTAAAGATTTTATTACCAATCAATTTGAAAATGCATATGCATAAATTTATTAACTATATATTAAAATTATATTTTTATTTATAATTTTGAATATTTTTATATACCAAATATAATAAATAATAATAATAATAGATGAAGAATATTTTTATAATAATTTAAAAAAAAATTGTATTAGGATTGAATAAACATCCAATTTGAAATTTAAATATTTAGCTTTAAGTTTGATCCAAAAAGACTAAAATAAGTTGGTAGTATAACAACAAATCTTACTTGATCAACAATACAAGAAATAAATAATTTCTTTCCAAATGATCTAATTTCAAAATTTTGGTTCTCTTGTCTTAAAAGCCATAAGGGTTAGAATACTAATCAAATTGGCTTCTCTTTCTTCTTGTTCTCCACAACCAGGGTTGTCATGTTTCATACATTTTTGGAGTTTGGTGTCATATTGCCGTACATCATTGCGTGTTGTGCTCATCTAAAGACTTTCTATTAGCCCTTTTTTATTATTTAATAAGGTCATCAACACTAGATGAGACAATTTGGAATCTCACTTTAATTATGAATTTAAATTTAGAATGTAAATATGTAATATGTGTTATATCAAATTGAGACACTTCAGTAAAATGGGACCTAATTAAATGCATCAAAATTATAAATGAAGGATAATTTTTTTGAAAGTCAACCTTAAAGTTGACTTTATTGGACATGACAAGGGCTCTACTAGACATCATCTAATGTTTGTCTATTGCACCATAGCGTTGTTTGGGTAGAAAACCCTGTCCACAACTTGCATAATTGATGTTTCCAACAAAATTTGTTTATCTTTCTTCTATATTTTTTTCTTTTTTCTTTAAGCCTAGGCAATTGTTAAATTTCAAATTTGGATATATTTACTTATCATTAATTGATTTACAAACCCATTTGAAATAGGAACTAGCATTACAGATTTTGTACTTCATATGATGCAACTTACTTCTTTTCTTTTCACTCATTCACACAATACTATCTAGAATACATATTCACAACCAAATCATCATTTCATATTTGCAGCTAAATTCAAACATGTAATTGCAATTAGACATTCCATATATTCAACAACTAATTCAATTCTACTTTAGCCAACAACCTTGCCTTCTCTACTAACATGCTGCCCAAGCTACCCTTGAACATTTGAGTCCCATAACTTTTGATTTGAGCATCCAATTGAACAAAAAAATTATTTTTTGAGGTAGCTAATAGAAATTTTTTCCTTTGGTAAAAATTTCACTTTCATACATCCTAAAATGAACTTCATGTGAATGGTTGGGGTGAATTGACCCACTCGCTTGGCCCCTCAAGAAAACACCAAATCTTTTATTTTCCACTCATGATAAAATTTGCAAGTTTTGAATTAATATTTTCATTTATAGGCCCCAAATTAGCTAGGTGAGGTGTTGAAGATTAATTAATCAAGCTCAAAATAGGGGGTCTTTTTTTACATGCACCCCTAAAATGACTTGGACTTTTTCACATGTGAAACTACTCAAACTTTCAAAGACCTCCTCGGGAACATAGTTAATGAGAAATACATGCTAATGAAATTCTAGAATCTTTTGTCAATTGTCAACAAGATCCATCAAATAGTAAAGACAATAAAAACAATGAAATAGTATGAATTGTGTTTTTTAGGATTGGTATTTGATGTCCTTACCCCATCGGAGTGTCTTTACAAGAATCCATACAAGAAACTATAGTGAATTCATCCAAAGTGATTGCCAACATTTTTCACCCATTTTTTAACTTCCATAGTGAAGATTCCATCCAAGCTAGGGATATTTGTGGTGGGGTGATTTTGTTCAATGAAAGAATTAATAATCTGATACTTTGCAAAATTTTGGTTTCCTTTGCAACAATAGCTAATAGTTAATATGGAATGTAGCTAACCCATTTCCAACCACTTAGAGCAATTACGCATATTCGGAGCGCAGGGTTTTTTGAGTGCGGAATTTTTCCCATGTACAGAAATAGAGTTTGGAAGGTTTGCTTATTTGTCTATAATTTTATTACACAAAACGTAATTACTATGAATTTTTTAGTAAAAGATTCTTTTTGACCTACAATGGTGTTTGATATAGACCTATATATTTTTGATCGTAGGCTGATTGCAACATTGACCAAGGGCTTATTGCAATAATGACAGCCTTGCAGCCATTCATAATGTACCATAGTTGGTCCTCGAACTATGCCACAACTTCACAGAAAGAAAGTAGCATATAGATTAGAAATGGGTGGTGGTTAGAAATGGCTCAACTATTATAACCAACCTAAACCATTCCCCATTGGAGATTGGGATAAAGTAAACCAATGTATTTTTGTTCATTGCCTAATTCCATCATCCTACTTTAGAACCCAATATTATCTAGTACATCATCTAAATTCAGACAATTTTTGAAAAATCATTGCAATGATTGTTTAACTTAAATAGGAAAATGGAAAAACAGTTTTACACTAGCAAAAAGGTGGTAATAGATGGAGGGGACATGTTGGAGATAGGATCATTATAGCCTCTTTTGAGCTTAGGGATAGCCCATCTTGAACCTCTATGAGTGCCATTGGATTCGTAGGAGAGCGGTTATGGGTTGCTTAAATGATCTTTTGATGACTCAACTCCATGAATGGTCTTGTAATTTCAAGGTTGACCACTTTAAAAATTCACAAAAATTACAATTTTAATTAGAAAATTATAATTCCACTTGGGTTTGATTTGTAAAATAAGCATGCACCTTTGAAGAACATATTCCCCTCTTAGAGTTGGACCCAATATATTTAGATTGCTAGTTTTCATGGTAATAAGCTTATCTACCTTAATCCCTCTTTGGATTTGTGGAAATGATTTTAGTTTAATCTGTAGAGAATTAGTGGCTAACTAAGAAGTTGCAATGATGTGAGCTCTTGCTTTTGGGAGGAGCAAAAGGGACCCCCTAGCATTGGTTAATAATGTTACGTAAGGAGTGATATTGAATTTGTTGATGTATTGATGGGGAATATATTTAAGTAAGAATAGTTTTAGATTACGTTTGTAATCCAAAAAAAATTACAAATTCATAAGGAATTCCGCAAGACTTCTATAAATATAAATGAAAGCATTAGATGAGATTTTAGGCTAGAATAAGAATGCAATTTATGAGACAACGGGCAACTATGGCCCCAAAAAAATTCAAAAAATTTGCAAATTGCAATGCTTGAATTGTACAAGACAGTTTAATGACATGAAAAAAATAATTAAATTTTTTTTTAATGAAAAAAAAACTTATTTACAAACGATTGGAAACTTTGCCACATCAAAAATTTGATGTAGTTAAGAGACTGCCATGTTAGTTAATAATATTTCAAGAAAGGATTTAGGTGCTAAGGGGTTAAACTTTTCATTTACTATTTGTTAGAGGTTGGCCAATGCCAGGGATATTATCATGGGATTGGAAAAGAGGACTTTGACATTGGTTAAGAGAGAGAAAAATAACTCCAAACTTTCACAGAGGTTAGTATACATGAAGAATCTTTTCATCTTAGATCCACAACAAAATCTAAAGTTCGTAAATGAGTTAGTATACATGAAGAATCTTTTCATCTTAGATCCACAACAAAATCTAAAGTTCGTAAATGAGTTAGACCACGACTACATTCCTCCATTAGAAGGGAGACTCTATGAATACTTTTCCTAAAATTATAGTAGCCATAGAGTGTGTTTAACTCCTAAAGGACGACACAACATTTTTTGACAACATAGCAATTTTGGACAACTTACTACAAACATGATTTTATTTTTATTTTTTGAAATTTCACACAACATATGCCCAAGGAATAGCTTAAAGATGCAACAATGTTCATAAATTTTTGACTATATGGTTTATTTTTTAATATTTTAAAATTGTTTTATTTTTTATTTTTTATTTTTTTTACATTTTGACTAGTAGACTCTTATTTATAGCTTAGAGAATAGCCCTAAATCAATCTTTTCATGCTCTCAATTCTCATCTAATGTCGGTCAAATTTGGTTTTAATTTGTCTTTCAATGAAAAATTGTTAATATTTAGAGGTCTCACCCTAAAATGTTTGAAGTCTTCATTTTCATATTTTTCTAGTGTCTTAAGAAGTTCTATTTCATGATATTTAGCTTTCTAAGTAAATAGAGCACCAATTTGTCATGGAATAATCATTTGAACAACTTATCAAGTTCAATACCTCTAAATCTCATTCAACATATCAAAGCCCAATTGACAATTCTAAAAGTAGATATATTCTTAGATTGATTGAGTTATGGTCTTATTATTGTTTGACACATTTGAATCCTTTAAACCAAAATGATCTTTATGAGCCATATATTCATTTTTTTTAAATGCAAGTTCCTACATGGAGTGAAGTTTGCAATCACTACAAGAATTTATCCTAGCATGTGTACACATATTTCAAAATTAGATTAGTAATCTCATCTATTAAAATAGCTATCCCTAAAATTGACGTAATAAGCTCTATAATACAATGGACATGCAAGAGGACATGATGATGATTTTTTGTGTGCTAGCAAATGTTGCCAATGGAGCACAAGGCAAATGATTGCAATAACTTTAAGAGGCACAATGAATGGCTTATAGATCTTCAAAGGTGAAGGAAGGGGACCCATATTTCAACTAATACCACTACATATGGAAAAATAATACTCTAATTGCCATATAACATTCTTGAACTTCAATGCAAGGCATCCAATGCTTCTTGTGAATCAAGACTCCTTTCATTTTTAAAAATCTATAATTCAAGTTTGCCATGAATTATAAGCCACATTTACACAAACTATTTGTGTTAAACCCTAAATGTCTAAGGCCTTTTTCAAGCTTCTTGGAATTTGCTCTAAATTGAACAAAAAGCCCAAATTTTCACAAGTATCAATTTTTTTAAAACTGTAACCGTACAAATTCAAATTGGACATGTTAGTAATCATATTAAAATACAAAACACAACAATATCATTTATAGATTGAAAGATTATAATGTTTGATCATGAGGATGTTAGAACTGTGAAAGTAATTTGAAGTCTTTCAATCCTCATTTCACATGTCAAACCTAAAAAGTTGATCTCCAAAAAAATATGAAGTCAAAGGGCCTAACATGCATATCTCTAATCAATTTATGGCTTCTCAAAATCTACTTTACAATTTTAAAAAATTAATTTCTAATGTAATTTTTTCTCCAAGTTCTAAAGTATTTGAGGCTCATTTCTAAGAGCCCTCAACACAATGGAAAGTCAAGATTGCAATGGACATCCTTGCACAAAATCTTGAATACAAAAATCATAATAAATCATTTTTAAAATTGGATTTTCGATGCTAAAACTAGACTTGAAAAAACACTTTTCAAAAATACAAACTTCTAATAATAGAAAGTTGGTTAGATTTTAATTAAACTCAAAGTATTATCAACACCCAAATTAGGTGCCTTGAGCTTTTAGGGGTTAAGATAATATTATAGAAGGACCACTCAACAATCATATACAAAACATTGATCAAACAAAAGGTGAAAGTGAAAGAAACTATATTAAAAGTTGTGCCTTCACAATGACACCATCTTAATACTATCACAATTCAAACTATTTTTTTTAATCCAAATTGCTCATCTAATAATTTTTTTTCTATTTAAAAGAAGGATTCAACCATCAATAGGAATTAGTTTAATCCTTGAAGTCTCAAATGTCCCCTCCAATTGTTAGTGGACATTTGTAGGATTGGATAGATTCCAATGATCTTGATTTTTGGCTTGATTTTATTAAATATTTTTTTGAAATAAAAAATACATTAGTTTTATAGGAATATGATTTATATTTCAAACCATGTGAGAAAATAAATATTATGCCACCTAAACCAAAGATTATTCAAGATTGAACAACCAAGAAAATCCTAAAATAACTACTTGAAATTTTTTAAAATTAAAAATAAAAAAAAATTATATATCATATTCTTATCTAAGTAGGAAGACTTGAATCATTCCATTTGCATTACCCTAACAATCAAATTTACTATAACTATACTAATTGATTTGATAATTCTATTAGCTTTTGTTCTTAATGAAGATTTTTATTCCAACCACAAATATCTATATTATTCAAAGAAGGGAATCATTGTCGTGAAAATATTCATGAAGAAAGAAATTTATAGCATTTTAAAACCATTTAGTATGATTTACACTAAATTTTATTATTAATGTAGTCATGTGAAAGTTATGGAGCATTTTGATATGTAGGCATTTATAGCATCTTTATAAGAAAAGTAGTGCACTAATTTTATTTTTAATTCATTTTTTAAAATTAAAAAAATCCAATTTCTTTTACTTACTAGAACAATTTCACCACTAGGGTTAATTAAATGTTTCAATTCTATCTCAAAGCTATTAATAATTGTATTTTTTTGTTCAATTTCATCTTGAAACTATCAATGGTTTTATTTTTCCTTCTAAGTATGTATAGCACAAAAATTTGAAGTTAGGAAGATTCAAAGTCCTATAACTTAGACACTCTATACTTTTAAAGGTGCAAAAAACCACCCTTCTTGAAATTTTTACATTTTACGGTGTTAGTTGTTGAAATCCTTCCACACATTCTTATGCTAGCCTAGTGCAAAATCTTGTGGTTAGATATGAAAAAAAATACAACACTTAATCCTTCAATTATGCTAAGGCCAAAAAGTAGCCAATGGATGACTTCACTATTCATTGTAGAAAGAAAGAATGCACCTATTGGTCCAATAATCCAAGCATTTTTGGTTGTGGAAGTCCATGCCCTCTTAGTGTGCGTTTTTGTTGTAAAAAAAGCATTGGGACTTCAGGGATTAAGGTGTAGTTACGTAATTGCAATGAAGCAAAGAATTGAACTGAATGATCTATAATAGCAAACATTACCTGGTGCTATCAAATATTGGCTTTCGATACCGCTTACATAGATGAACCTGCCTTCATATTCGACACCAAATGCACGGAGGAACAAGAAAGAAGCCCCCAAAGAACATTGCTTCCGCACTTTCCAATTCTTTCTTCAGTCTTATTCCAGTCATGAAATTTAGAATTCCAGGTCAACACGCTCCCGGCCAACACAGATTGCACATGAACTAGAAAGAGTACCAAAACTTCTACAGTTCCTCTCCATTCATTCTAGCCGCAATAAGAAAGCGAAATTTTAAAACGGTAACTCGTTCCCACATGAAAACGTAAGAATATACAACAATATAAGGTTGAACAGTGTTTGACATCACTCAGGCGAGATCCACAAACTATGTTGGAAAACTCATGAGATAGCCCATATTTAGTGCTTGGGATTTCACTGAAACCCAATTCTGCATGTTGGAGTGGGTGATGTTGATTTTCAACAACCCCCAGCAAGGTGAAAGTGCACTTGTGGTACCACCTATTTACTCTCAGTCCCTGCTTCAACCAAGAACTACAATGTCAGGTTCTGTCAGTTAATATATATCTGGTTCAAATCTGCTAGAGAAGTGCTCAACGCAATGAAAGAAGGGCAATTCAGAGACATCTAGAGCTCAAGGAATAGGAAAATTCACTGTCTCCTTTAGATTAAATAGGAAAATAGAACTTCTATCAACAAGATCTTCCTGGGATTCCCTTAGGCAATCATATCACCAGACGAAGCAACATCTTACCTTGAGGCTCTGGTGCAGCTGGCAAGGGCTTGCCCAATAGGGCACAATGAAAGATACGCTTCTCATACAAACCAATGTCTGACAAGGTAAAGTTACCCTGAATGCAACAGCACAATCCAAATATCAGCAAATAACAATCGCGCACAAACACAACATAGGTCAGTAACTGAACAGGTTCTCATGAGAACAACACATCTAAAGCTCCTTGAAAACATTCTTAACGCCTAAGTACAAGAATGACAAAAAGTAGTCGCTTCCATATCTATAGAATGGAAAAAAACCCATTTAGGAAGCTTCAAGGTAAAAAAAATGTACTAATCGACAGAAGAACCATGTTTTGAAGTTTTTAACAATCGACATAAGTTTTGGAGGCTACTATAATCGACCAATACCTTCCGAAGTAGACTTTTAATATTTAATTTGGGCATTTGGGAATTAATTTCTGATGATTTTGAGAACGATATTGAAGAACGAATTCTCTGCCAACATTGAGTGTTATTATAAAAAAACAAGGTGCAAATTATTACCCTCTATTGACTTAAAATCAGAATAAATAAACTAAATCTTGTGATCTCAACTTGGATGCAGCACTGTCAGAAAACTAGGGGCAGACGTGATCCAGATAAAAATTATCCCACCTCTGCAGCCATTAATCGCCGGACATTATTAGCATATAGCTTCGGGTCGGAGCATTCCTTCTGTGTTGGACGATATACAGGTAACCGTATAACTTCAAGGTGATTCACAAACTGGCACAGAAGAAAAACAACATGCCGGGCCTGGAAGAAACCGACCCCAACCCCTCAAAAATATTAAGACCACCGCTAAATACATTATAACAATTTTACGTCGCACAGAAGATTGATTAGCAGCAAATAGTCTTGATTATGACCCACAGGTAGATAACATACGTAAGAATTAATTGCTGTTTATAACATTGCAAAACCAGATTGCAATGCTACTTTCTGGATATAACAATAAACTGCAGCAACAACAATTCTCAATGTGACCTGAACATAGGACAACACTACTCATCAAAAAACATATAAAGATATGGTGCATGAACTCACCCCACTGATTGTATCCCAGGCAGGACTAAAACGCCTAAAAGGATACTTGACTATAACAGGCTGCACAGGCGTCCGAGCACGAAATGCCCCAGTCTTGAATGGCAGTAAGTAACCACCGTTGGTAGTTGTACCCTCTGCAAAATAGATGCCATATCAAGACTGTCCGCAACCACTAGAGTTCAGCATTCCGAGAACTTGCTAACAAAATAAATAAATTTAGATTATTATTATTGTTGTATGTTATACTAAAATTAAATAATTTTAACAAGACATTTAGAAAGAGAGACTTGACCAAGATTCACTGAGCTTTCAAGGCAAACAAGACAAATGGTTTGGTTTCAAATCAAAGAACTGAGATAATACCAGGAAACAAAAGAAGGCCTGGGGCCTTGGGATCAGCGTGCGCAGCTTGCAATCTCTCAGCTACCACTCCTGGAGTCAACGCAGAAATATCAAATGAGCTTCCAATTTCCTATTAAAAAGAAATACTACACTAAAATTTCAGAACAGAAGCAGTACCAAGAGTGAAGTATCCAACCTTAATATATTCCAAATTTGCACTTATCTATTAACTGCAAATTAACAAATGTTCATCTTCTACTGAGAAAAGCCTCTACTTGAGCCGGCGAAACGGCAATATAACCAGATCTAGAGCCTGGATGCATGACCCAGAGCTAAAGATTGTATCAACTGCAAACTTGGTTACAATAGCCAGCAGATTCAAGACACTGCTCCAGTATTCATGCAATCTAAAAATAGCTTATTCTTGAATGAGCAAGAGAAATACCAACATAGTATGGAGATAGAGATGAGTTTGTAAGAAAAAATACCTGATACACCTTTATGATCAGAGGACCTATACTCGCGTTGAACATACACACAACCCAAGCATTTGCTGCAAAATAGAAAGATCTGTTATCAAATTCCCATTTGCTAAGTTACTTCAAAAGATTGACTGCTAAAGCTCTTGGTGTTTTTAAGGAACATCAACATTGCTCTGACACATTTCGATGTGCAGATTGCAACACACTTCTATTTCACTTCAATCAGCAGTTGCCTCAGCATGCCACACAGAATGTGCTCAAAGTTTGCAGCCTGCATTAAGGACATGTTGATAAGAAGACAAAGACCACAGCCTTTGTGCTTATATCATGCACCTAAATCGGAGACATCTGGCAAGAGAAATAATTATTTACAATTGAGTTGCAATTTCATGGTAAGGTTCTTGAAAATAACAAGCCATATGAACATGAATAATCAAATCATGAGTTGCAGGAAACATAAAAGACATACCTAATCAAGCCAACCAAAGGCAACCTCGCCACTGATCTCTTTCCGCCGATATAGACACCACCCACAGAACTAATAAGGTAAGACGCATAAAAAAGATGTAACCAGCAAGGTGCAAAAAATTCATAGAAAGAAGACACATACCAGCAAGGGTTAAACACAAAACTATAAATTCGCACGCAAGGAACTACTTCTCATCACAATCTCTGAACTTCACAATCTTAAATTTCGGTTATTCAACCCTAATAATAAACCACCAATCATAATCGAGCAAAGACCTAGAATCAAGCCCTTGTTATGTGATTGTACACAGAAATAAGCTCTTCTAGACTGCTACCATCGAAGTTGGGAATGGAAACTCTTAACAGAGTGATTTGTTTTGATATACCCAACCCAAGGCACAGGAGGAAGAAACACTTAACCCAGATGAAAGTTCAAAGGAGTAGCAGTCATCCACATGCAGAACTATAGTGCAATCCTAGGATTCAAGAAGTCAAGCAAGGAGTAGGACCATGGCTTACTTTAGCCACAAAGCTGGGAAAAGAGGCTGACATGTGATATAATATATCCAAGTAGGAGACGTGGTTTGAAACAATAGCTCCTGGACTAGCCAACTCCACTACCTTAGCTTCACCTTCCTGTGAAATATCACAATAGCAATGGAAAAGCAATGAAATATAACTAAGGTAGAGGATACAAAATCCGATGGTGGACCTGATTCTGTCTCCTATACTGGCCTTTGCTGCTACCAAAAGCAACTCAACTATTCACAAGCTCGATTGGACATACAAGTGAAAGCATGACTTGGCTATATTCCTACGACCACCGCACTTTGAATGGAAATGGAGAGATTCACTGTCACTTATACTGGTCTACAACTGCCCACTTCGAAATTGCATAAGCCACCCATGAAAAGTAATGAATGTTCACCCTCACACACATGATAAAATGCTGAAAGTGACGCACACGGTCTCCGTTACCTTAAAACTAAAGCAACAAGCGTCGTTGTTGGAAGCAGATACTCACCTTACTCTCGTCAGGATCCCCTAGACCCAAGTGAAGGTTCTGCGCCTCTGCGGATGTTGAACTAAAAACAGGGATATAGTAGAACCCAAAAATGAACAGCATGGCGCGCGCAAGGAATCGACCCGACCGCACAATGATGGTCCGCCTCACTCCCGTCATGTGCGCAAAGCTCTCCTGACCTTCATCACTCGAGGAAGCCGTTACCCGTAGCGTACACAGTTTGCAAATGACATAGAACAAGACCAAGTGCGCGAAGAGCAAGAGCACCCTTACGGGGCAAAGGGTCACGAGTGCCACATACAGTTGCAAATTCTCCCAGAAGGAAACCGAGCCCGTGCCCCAGTTACCGTACACATCGTGGCGAACATAGGCTGCATACTTGACTTCCATCTCTTTTAAAAGCTCCGGAGGATATTCAACCAATGCAGTTGCAGCAGCATCTGGGGGAGGCAGCGACCCCTTCCCTTCATCGCTCCGATGTTGTTTTGAAAGAAGAGGTGCCTGGTCATCTCCTCCATCAGCTAGGGAGTCGTCATGATTATCGTCAAGCTTTTTCTCACTTACTGTGAGGTCGTCGCTCAAGCATTTAGACTCTTTAAGGGTTTGTGAGTTTTGGGGAATTTCATCTGAAGTATCAATTTGGGGTGATTCAGATAACAAGGGTACCTCGGCAGATTCAGCCGCGGTTGTAGGCGGCTTGGCTTCCGGGTCTTTTGATCCGGCTAACTCGACCTCCTTCAACGGGTTCCCCATCCTTATTCTTTTAATATCTTCACCGAAGACAATTATAGTGCTGCCAGATTCATATCAATTATGCCGAGAGACATTCCTTTGACGTCCCTACCTCCAATCTCTTCTGTCCCAAAAGAATGGCATGATTCTGCCAGAGGATCCACGTAAGCAACACGTGAATTGGTTAGAAGGAAGTCACAACTAAGGTAGAGGATACCAAAACATATTGTCCCTTCAATAGTGGCATACAGCCACTCACTTCGAACGATTACACAAGCCACCCATACACAGTGATAAAAAACTAATATCAACGATTTGGCTCTTGTTCCCAGAGTGACCCCTCCATAGCTCTACACCAATCTCGCAATGACAGCACACTCCCATACATTGCTTCAAACGCAAACAACATCCTCGACCTTACTGCAGCTCAAGAATCAAAACGATACACACCAGATCCACATAAATCAAACAACATCAATTAGGATCCACAATTTTCTACAACGTAAACCCTCACCATCACGAAAACGGAATATTCTGCTTCTCACAAATCTCCCAATTCCGCTTCCGATTGCCTTACCACACCGAGGTTTCGTCGCTTCATTTTCAAAAACTCCGTTCTTAACCTCTAACCACAAATACATGAAAAAAACGTTCCAATTGTTACCGAATTAGATGTCGGAGAATCAGAATATTCCATTTTCTCGTCACCAAGATCCTTACCCCATAATCTCGACCCTATATAAATCTCAAATTTCCCGTTCCAATCAACAATACTCGCTTCATCACATAATCTATCAAGAAATCAATCTACAAATTCATAGAGTACCACAATTTTCATAGACAGATGAAATAATGTACATGCATCTTCCAAGAAAGTAAAAAAGTTCCAAAATCCGGTTCGGCACCGTGAACTTCCCCACGACGGCCATTGATCAAACGCCAATCCCGGGAATGAGAGGGGAAGGAAAGAGAGATCACGCAGAGCCCGGGATTGAAAAGAAACGATCGGGAAAACCCTAAATAACGAACAGCGAAAGAAAGCAATTGGCAGGCAGGGGTACCTGAAAGACTCAGGCAGCAGCGGCAACAGCACGACCACTGGAACGGCAACCAAGAGGAGCTTGGGAAGAAGAGGGGAGGGTGAAGAGAAGGGCCATCGCGGTCCGGAACTACCAGGGGGAATTACTAAGGGAAGTCCGGCGATGGCGAGCTGAAGCAAAAAAACATATCCAAGCTGAAAGCAAGCAAGCGAAGTGTGGAAGAGGAAAAAAGCATGCGGACACACGAAAACAGCGCTTTTAAAGTTGCTTTTAAAGTTGCTTTTTCAAGGTTGTCTGCTACGCTACGTCCACGTCAGCGGGAGGAGGCTACGTGGCCTGCCGCGTGGTGGGGTCCACTACCCAGCTGGCGTTCCCCAGAGGCGAGAGTAATTTAGGGCCACTCTATATTATGGTGGAAACACCCATTATAAGCAATTTAGCATAGTCGGAGGCACCTTTTCCTAAAAATAATATTTTTGTAGTATTAGCAAGTGAAAATCATGAATATCCAAAAAGAAATTAAATTTTTTGAATGTGGTATGTAATTTCTATGATTTTTCAAAAGGCTCTTTAGAGCACTGAAACTATTGTGTAGGTGAATCTCCAATTGAAATCTATAAAAATCAATAGTCAGCCAATTAGAGTTAAATATGTGTCCTTCAAATGCGTCAAAAAATTAGAGTTAAGCATTTGAAGGACATATTAACGAAAGTTTAGGGATATATTCAATGATAATCTAAGGTACAAGAATGGGAACATGGACGCTCTTGGGTGTTTTTACCTTAGGGCCCAACTGTTGGCCCAATTGCAAAACCACCAAAATCAATCAATAGAAATATTTAGATCCTCAAATTGGGTCAACAATCAACTCCAAAAACTTTACATTGAAACCAAACCTAATTTTCTTTCATATCAAATAGTTGCTTATATATCAATGTTTT
The DNA here is from genome assembly GCA_950106755.1 of Climacium dendroides. NCBI lineage: Eukaryota > Viridiplantae > Streptophyta > Bryopsida > Hypnales > Climaciaceae > Climacium > Climacium dendroides. Next base: position 32,801,499 of record OX467084.1, on the reverse strand, counting down.
GGTGTTAAAAAATTTAGTTGGAGTGCAAACAATTTGTTTACAATTATGTTATCCCTTAAGAAACAAACATGTTTCAAAGCCAAAAATTACTTCCATTAGAGGATTTTGGGGGGTTTTGGAGGGTTGTTTCAAATGATGTTCCCCTAAAAGCTAAAGAACAATTCGCTATAAAAGAAATTAATTAATTAAATTAAATTCTTAAATTTAAAAAAAAAGTTAAAAAAATAATATTTTTTTAAAAAAATATATATATTTTTATATGATGTGGTAGTCTCTTGGCCACATCATATTGTAGTTCCTAGGTTCCCAAGAGCCCGGGAACTTGTAGCCCTCTATAAGCCCCGAATCTCTGCTAATACAATATATTCTTCTCCAAAATAAGGTCAAAATCTTCATCAATATTGTTTTTTCAATCATAGAATCCTTTGGTTAATTTATTCAAATATGTTGTCCCAAATTTTCAAAATAAATATTCCCACCAATTGCAAGTTCAATGTGCCTAAACTTCAAAAATATAGGCTTTTTCAACCCTTCCAAAAGGTGAAGTTTTGTCTTTCAACATTTTTAGAAAAAAATACATATGTCCAAAAACTTGTGCATTTAGTCAAGATATTGGAAATAGTTTAAAAATATATGTAGAAAGCTTAACTAAAAAAACTTTCATATTCATCTTTTAAAAATTTGTAAAGTCAAAGGTGGTACTAAATGAGAGAAAAAATTAATTTATTGATAACATTTCAAATTTTCAAATGTTTTTTGAGTAGGTATCAATCTATACAATTTCAAAAAATAATTAATATATTTTTAGAGTATATTTATTGTTGTCGGTTTTGAGATTGAAAATTTTAAAAACCTTCTAACTTTGGGGATATTTATTGGAATTCATGACATGAGTCAAAGCTTCACATGTAGATTATAATGCAATAGCATCCATCTTAAAAAATTTGTACAAAAATTCAAAATTATGAAATCAATAGTTGTTGCCTAAGTTTTTTAAAGCCACAGAGTAGTTTCTTTGGTCCTTTAGGGGTTAACCCAACTCTACAACTTGGGTCTGATTTGAATTGGTCACATGTTTGTAAATTAGTCCACCTTCAACTGAGCATAGGCCCTAATATAAAGTCGCCTATAATTTAGCTTGTTTGATAGGTATAATGGCAAATATATTTCAAAAGATTCATTTTTTATTGCTAAATTTTCAAAAAATCAAATTTGAAAATTTATAGGAATATTTAAATTGGTCTTTTATTTTTGACATAGAAAACTATCAAAGAGCATCACTCATTTTCCATCTACAATTACATTTGACAAGCGAAGAGACATCATCACAAAATTTTAACCCTATGGTTTGTCAAAAGTTATCATGTGGTTATCATTGTTTTATGGCACAATCACAACTACGTCAATTTGTTGTTGTGGCATAATTTCCATAGTTCCCATTGTTTGGGAACTCTTGAAAATTTGCAATCTTCTTTTGGTCCTAAAAATTCTTTGATGATTTTTCTTCATTATCATAATAAACCAAGTAAAAAATTTAATAATGGTAAATCTTTTTTAAAAAGATAAATTTTAAAATATTAATAAAATGCTAGAAAAAATATAACTTTTTGCCTACTAGTACATACCAAAAAAAAACATTGAAACTAATTGGATAAGATTGTAGACATATCCATCAACTATGCAATGACTTGATGAAAATTTGCATTTATTTTTCCTATAACACTACTAAGAGCCATTCATCATGCACTTCTTTTCCACTTAGTTATTAATTTCTTAAATCCCATATGGAAGTAAGTCTCCTTGGAGAAGAAATGAAAATTCAAGCAAGACTCCATTATTTCAATTTGTGGCATTATTTGTCTTCAACACTTTTTCAAGATAAGTGATCAAATTAGTTTTGTAAGATTAAACCTTTTATTCCAATAAAGGCCTTAGAGCAAAAGTTTATACCATCTTAAGTGCAAAATGCTCAAGTATGGATAGAAAATGCAAACACAAGAATCTAAAATATTGGTTTTCATAGAATATGATAATTTCTAAGTGTGAAAATTTTCTTCATTCTATTTGGAATCATGATGTGAAAGATTATTTGTTTACAAGCAATTAAAGCATTTAAAAAAAATTAACTCATTAGATTTAATTTATTCAATTCTTACAAATTTTCAAGTAAAAATGTCTATAGCATTTGTTTCTAGTAATAATTTTACCGTTACAATTGATGTAACTCAATTCCATCTTAGAACTATTAATCATTTAGGTTTTCCTTCCATCTTACATTCACTCATACTAAACAATTTTTCAAAAAATGAAAATCAAATTTTAAATTTTGAATTTTTTCTCTTAGATTTTCTACTTAATCAAATCAACATAAAATAAGAACCAACAAAAGATGAAAGCCATGAAATAAACTTATATGAAAAACACACTTTTATGAAGAAAAATAAGTCAATTTATTTAATCATTGAACCTCTATATTATGTATCTTCGCCCCCAATGATTGATTTGATTGAACAACAACTTAAAACAAAATGTACTCCATGCCATGCTCCATACTAAAAACATTGTTCTACGATGCTCTACAATGCTTAAAATTACGTTATCATAGCACCAAAAGTGTTTCATTGAATTTTAAATAAAAAAAATTTTAGACAATGTCAAAAAAGAAGGCATGACTTTTAAAATAATTCTACTTTTGAACAATTCCTTAAACCAATTAATATCTATATTAGAAAAGAACCAGCAACTAATTCAAAGTTAGCCCATGGAATTGGAAAAAATCATGTTTGCAATTTGAAAACATTGGCCAAAACCATTGAAATTTTTTATAAGATTTCTATTTATAGTAAAGAATAGAGAAAGTAATTGGACTCTAGACTCAAATGATTAGTTCAATTTGGAAATTGAAAGAAAATAGCTAGTAAAACTCAAAAAAATCTTGATTCATATCTACTTAGACATATTAAAACTTGGTTCCCAAAATGATATAGAAATTTCTATAACACAATTGCTAATTTTTTTCTTCTTTATCGTGAGGGGGAGTTACCTTTCCATATTATCTTGAAACAAATATTTACAAACTTTGGATTTTATTGTAATAAAAATTGAGTTTCATATTGAATTTAATCAAGAATAAAATAGATTTTTTAAAATAAAAGTAAAAATACAAAACTATGGCTTTATAAAATATAAAAAATTACATAAAAACTACCACTAGTAGAAGTCCTAAAGAATTCTCACTTTGTGAGTCTTCTCTTTAGATCCATTCATATCTATTTAGACATACTAAAACCTTGTTTCTAGCAAATTTCCATTACACAAATTGCTAATTTCTTACAATCAAGAGAATTACCTCCACATATTACTTTAGACCAAATATTATACACATATTTTATAATTGAGACATAGTAATTGAGTTTTTATTTAACATAACACAATCAAGTATAAAAATGGAGATACACTTCTAATATTAGTAAATATACCAAAGTCATAATTTTACCAAGGAATTAAAGATGCATAAAAACTACTACTAGTAGAAACAATTACATAATTGACTATGGAAATGATCCAAAAGAAGACCTATATGACATATTTTACTACTGGTGGATTTTCTAGTAGTCACTTTCCTAGTCTATAATACCCTTTTTACCATTGGTTTATTAATTCCTATTGATTTTCTTGCCTCATGTTCTTGAGTACATACATGCATGGCTTTTTCTACATTTTTTTTTAATTGTCTTAAAGAATCTCCAATATTACTACAAAAGATGGCCTATCAATAAGATTGGATTGCTAACACATTGTTAGCAGTTCATGTATCCATCCATCAACATACTAGTAACTACATAGCAACACTTTTTGGAAGTATGGGCACTAAAGAAGTGGAACTTAAAGCCCAAATTGGGTCTATGAAAAAAAAGATCCAACTCGAAACTCAAATCTCAACTATTGTTTTGTATATGAAATGAAAAGAATTACACAAAATTAAGTATCCTCGTTGGCTAATTTAGACAATTCATTTGTCAATTGTAGAAGTCAATTCATTTCACTATAAGAACCCTATTTTCTTTTTATGATTATTGGTGATGGATTTTAGGTGACATGAATGTTACATTGGATATTACTATTGACATAAAAACACAAGTTTGTTCTATTCGACTTCACCTAAAATCTGTCACCAAAAATTATAAAATGTCACATAAAACACAAGTTTCTTATAGTGTTTCTATTTACAATTTTGTACACATAAGAACATTTTGTGTTTTAGTGGATCTTCATCTATGTCATAGGAGGAAATTTCTTCATGGGATCTTCATCTACGTCTACAAACCACACATGCACATGTTGCCATTTTCTTCCTATTTTCACTTACACTATATTATGAAATTTCATATAACCATCATGCTATATTTTTTGGATAATCCATTTAATGCTGAGAACCAATTTTCAAATTTTCAAATTTTCAAAATCTCAAAAGTTTGGGTGATAAAACTCTCGTCATATGTTTTGATTTCGCAACAATAGTACATTCTATAACCAATCCTTTTGTAATGTGTTTCAATTCTTGTCCTCATGGCAATACCAAAAGTCCCCTTTGGCTGGACTTACGAATTAAGAAATTTAAATGTATCCTGATATCTTATGCGAGGAATTGTGGTAGGGAATAGTATCACCTTCTCAGGCCAAGCTCCTTCCGCGACTCCCCAACAAAGAGGTCCTTATTTTTCATCAATGCAGGAAAACATCCTATACATGTGCAACAAAGGAATTGGGCAACAGCAATGTGACGCCCTAATGTTACAATGCCAAAAGGTCTTTCCAAGCGGTGGTAGGATGTGAGCTTCTTAGATGTCGGATCTTTGATCAACTTTTTTATGTTTTCTGCTACTACTCCAGCATGTTTCTTTGCTAAGAAACCTTGTTTGATCTCCTGCACCACTTCAAACATGCTCATTATAAGTTACCTCTCCAGTGAAGAATACAATTCAGAACATGAAGTCAAATGCCCCAAACACTAGAAACTACAAAAAAGAATTTAATAGGGTGAAGAAAAATGAAATTCACGCATTGAAATGTTATCATAAACATATTTTGACGACGAAGGCATATAATTCCAAACAATATCAGCGTTGATATGTGCAAAATGCTGGTTGAAGAGAGATTTTCAATCGTATTGCATCATTCTAGAAGAAAACCACCCTTGATAGGTGATGTTTCTAAGTTAATTTTAACAAGATTTATCCAAATATGAAAAAAAATGCATTAAAATAAATGCAAAACACAACATGACAGGAAGTTTTCGTCTAGTATCAACAAAGGTCAAACGATTGCTCTTCTTTCTACCACTTTTGTTCAGTGGGTGACAAGAAAAACAGCCTGATGAAGTTCTATTCTCATGTAGCAGCACTTCGTGCTGATGTAACCAAACCTAATCGTAGCATCGATCTAAATGCGACACTCCAAATTCTTGCACATTGAACACTTTTTGATTTCCAAAACAATTGTCAATTTTAGATCATCTGCCAATAATCCTTTGAACCCGAATAACTTTTGCACATGGTATCTAATAATGCATTCTTTCGTGTGTTGAAAATCTGACCACTCAAACAATAGCACCCATGCTAAGTGTCGGAATAGAGATCAGCTTGTGGTTAGACTTGCAGTTGAGGAAAGATTAATACGTACCGGAATATCGGTCATGTCACCAGCACAAAACACATTCGGAACGTCGACCAGACGCAAGGTGCTGTCCACCTTCAGGCGACCCATCTCGTCACACCAATTCTTGAACTCGGAGTTCTGCAACCAAGCATTCCCCAAGCGCTTTCCAACACACCAAAAATGAATCTCGGCTTCGATTTTTTTCCCTGCCCTTGTTGTGTATATATTACCATCTTTGGCAGAAGGATCTACCCTGTCCGCACAATCAGAAGAACATTTAATTTGCCACGAGAAAAATTGTTCGCGTCGACGGCACGCAAGCTTATAAAATGTAATGGAGAATCATTAGAATCATCTTCTCGTTACAAGAGCGTACATGTCATTGAAGATGACCTCAACCTTTTTCTTCTCAAGCCATTTGAGAGCTTTGCCAGAGACCTTGGGACCCAGAAACTCAAGCAACCTGTCGCTCGAAGTCACAATTGTCACCTTCACCATCACGGCAGCAATCAAAGTCACTAAAATCAGTGCAGAGCAGGCACACCAGATTGTTGTGTACATCCTCTCTTTAATAACGGAACTACATATATGATTGCACCATGATACTCATTTTAGCTTCTTCCTTCAGTCATGCACAAACCAGAACGAGACTAGAAATAAACCTGGATAAAGTGTCCAACTCTCTCTGATTTACTACTAAGAAGACGTTGAAGTCATGATTTGAACTATACTATCAGGTCATTCCAATACCAATACCGTAGTACTCCTGCACACAAGTGGGCTTAAAACCACTAACCTTCTTGGTCGGAAAATCCGTTATAATTTCACCAGCCAGCTCCACACCAACTGGTCCGCCTCCGATGATCAAAAGTTTTTGTGCTTCAGACAGTTTTCTGCTCGCTGCGTTCAATTAATACAAAATTATTCAGCAACCTGTTGTTTTGCATATTCCCCTGAAGGTACGCTGCTCAAGTAATCAATGTGTGTAATGAAAGACTTTCCATCGGCCACACGCCAAACAAGAAAATTCGATACTAAAGGACTTTATAACTACAATTTGCCAAGAGTACTTCTAAAATGCAGCACACACATTGATTTCAAGTGCTATATTTCAAAGTGTAAATCAGAATCAACAATTACCCGTCTGATACTCGACCAAGCGCTCCTGCTTGGTCCTTGGGCCAACATATACGCTGCCTGTGCAAATGACTAGAAAGTCGAAAGGTATCTTTTCCCCTGAATCAGTGGTAACCTCTGTTCGAGTTGCTTCCGTTGCCATACTCATCTGTAAATTTGAATTCTTCATGTAAGAACTGTGGCTTATCAACGAGCGCTCCGCAAAACTGGGTTCCACCAAACATCTCAACGCAGCATAGGGCACCTCACAGTAATCTTTCCTGAACGGCCAACCCACACCAACAATGTTCACAAATGCAGTTCGTCCAGCCTGGTTATGATAATTCTTCCTCTCTTTTGTATTTCTGCTTAAAGTTAAAACCCTTAATAAACTACATGTTGAGGCATAAAAAAGAATGGCACTTACAAGAGTAACCGTGCAACCATGCATAATTAAATGATCAGAAGTATATTATAATCCAGTTGACATAACTGTCGTAGAGAGAATACAATTCACAAAATGAGAGAGGCACGGTGTGCGTACGGGTCTATAAGTGTAACATCTGCCGCGTCTTGCAACAACTTGGTAACAAGGCTGCCGGCCACACCGCCTCCCACTACCGCCACACGCTTCTTAGCATCCGATGGCATGATATTCCGATCTTACTACTACACTTGCTCAAATTCACACAAAATTTCAACACTCCAAAATATGGAATTCCTCCAAGAACAAGAGCCATTGCAAAACACCAATCGACCCATTCGTCGTCTTCACCAAACTCATCCCAGTCTCTCTATCATCAGCTGCATCATAAACCCATCCACAATGTTGACTCTTCCTGAAAACTGAAATCAGAGTAATGCACGAATTGCAACGAAACGCTCGAAATGCGGGAAACACAGAGAACAGAGGTGAACCTGGCAAACAAGGGGAAGACCAAATCAACCAGATTCACTCCAGCTACCAAATCCGTTCAAAGCCCTATTCAACGAAATTATTTATCCGGAACAGAATTCAACCGAAACACACTAAATTCGTCATAGGTGTTTCATGATTCAGCTACTCCAGGTTAAGCTCGTGTTCGCTTTGATGGAAAGCGAAAAGAAAGCCAGATAGAAACCATGACAAACAGAGGTACACTTTCCAATCGGCAAACGCGTGCGTGAAGAAGCCAGCCAAGCTGGAGGCGAAGAAGCAGAAAGTCGCAATCGTGATGATCATGCGGGAGCACAAGCCCTTGTGCTTGCACATCGTGACCAAATTCTCGAAAGGGGACCAATTCTCCAAATCACGGAAAAAAAACTTCAAATTTAAAATTTTTTTTTTTTTCTTAAATGAAATTTTTTTCGTAGGAGCGGCGTGAGAGAGACAAAAGAGAAAGAAGAGAAGAACGACAGAGATGACCGTGAAGGTGCGCACCTGTCTGAATAACTTGGTTTCATGCGTCTGTTGACGAAAACTGGCTTCCATTTCACCGACGGTTTCGCTTCCGTCCATCTCCGTCCCGACACTGACGGGAGACTGACTGGCTGGCGATGGCGGAGCGGCACTGCAATCGGAGTGACGGTGGGCAGGACAAGGAAAATTAGGGTTTGGTAGAGCGCGAGAGCTGGACGAGGCTAAACATGGCGCTTGACAGATCAGACCGCCTCGTTTGAAAGGAGAGTTTGGTGAAGTAGCCAGTTGTTTCTTCAATACTCATGTGATATATGGTTAATACCCGGTACTTGGTGATATCTATATCAAAATTAGGTGATACCTAGGTAAAATTTGGCTATTGGTGTTAAAATACAACAGTAATTTAACTATTTTGATTGAAAAAAATGAAATTTTCTTTTACAAAAAATAGCCAGTGTCTTTTAGTTGTAGCCAATTGGCAAAAAATTGTGCATTTAAAAAAAACAAAAACAAAAAATTACTTGTTTGTGAACAAGTTTTTCTAAAACCATACCATAATTTCTATACCTACACTTTGAGCATTGCTCACCAAGCATCTACCTACTCTTGGAATTGTTTAGGTCTCATTTTTGAAAATATGCTCGGAATTGGGTGATCTTTCATTTGTACTATTGGTAAAGAATGTTATGAAACTTAATTGTAGTCTAAAAATGAGATTTCCATATTAGATATAAAATCTATTCTAAATCAATGTGGAATCAATAGATTTTTTAGAACCATTGCCCAATTTCAATGTCTTTGTATTTGTCATTGCACTTGATTTTGCAAAGAACATCTTTCTTCTAACTAAATTGATTAGGACAATCTTTTGGTACCCAGTCAAATTACAGTCATCCAATTTTAACCATTGCATTGTGGGACATTCACATTGGATATTTGGAAAGAGAGTATTACTTGTGCAACTATATTTTAATCATTGTCCATCTTTAGTCAACAATTAAAAAAACATTTTGTTCAATATATGGAGAAAAAAAAGTTTTTAATTTTTTTTCCAATTTCGTTATCAATAGAATCTCATATAAGATTGATATATAAGAATGTATGGAAGAAATTTTAGAAATTTTGACTATATAGATTGCAAGATACTTGTGTTTAAAGTGATGAAATGGAGTTTTTTTGCACCTTTTTGGACTAGATTGCTACTTTGAATCTCCTTAACTAAAACTTTTTGTTGTCTACATGTTGATTGTATAATATTTTGCGGTGGAAAAATGAGTTGAGAGTCTAGGAAAAAAAATTAAAAGAACACACACCTAATTGTCATTCTATAAAAAAAATATTAAGTAGAAGTAGGTACAAAATAGAAAGAAAACTAAATTGTTAATAACTTTAACTAAAAAAGGAATTGAAACATATTAATCCCAACAACAAGATTGTTCTACCAAGCACACTAAAACCACTGGAGTTTGTTTTTATTATTGTAAAAATTAAATTCAGAAACAAATCCAATATGTAATTTTCTTTATGATTGCCTAGAAAAGAAGATGCTCCAAAACTTCAAATCACTAATCCAAATAGAATGAATTCAAGTTGTTTAAGTAAACAAAAATATAATTTATGGAAAACAAATGTTTATTTCAAATCTTTGTGATTAGGGTGACATATTTTTTGTTCTTGGACACCAATTGAATGAAAAACTATATTTATATAAACTAAAGTGTTTTTCTATCTTCAATAAAAGATTCAAAAAATCACACTAAGAATTTAGGTTATAGGAACCTTCAACAAGACAATGGTCCTTTAGGGATTAAAATATATAAATTATATTTTGAATGAAATTTCAAAGCAAGTTCTTTGAAATTGATGTAAAAAGAATTTCAAATATTTTGTCATATTTCAAATATAAGGTAGAAAGAATAAAAATTGTTCATATATGTTAGATAGCATTAAAATTATAAATAGATATTATTTTGAATATATAGATAAATCAAAATTAAATTATTTCTTTTTAAAAATCATTTGTAGATTTTTTGAACTTTCTTTTAATGTTCAAGGTCATATCCTTGATTGCATATTGAAGTGCTTTGGTGAAGACCAAAATTATTGATTTATTTCCGTTACTTTATATCTATGCAACATCATTTGCACAATTTGTACACTTAAGCTAGAAGAAATTATGAAGGAACCAGAATTGGATTCCAAAAATTTGTGAAGATGTTGCAAAGTAAAATCCAATATATATGCTATTGGATTTCAAAAAATGATCTATATATTATAGAATGTATTGTAGGGTCTTTAATATTGACTATTTTACATAAGCTAATATAGGTGATGCTTGTAATAACCTGTGAGACCTTTGGTTTCATTGTTTTAAACCTAAAAATAACCCGGGGGATGCACTTAGTTCTACTACAACAAACCACATGCGAATAAGTGGTTTCCATAAACTATAATTTTAACTTCAAATTTTGGGCATTGTTTACTAATGACTATAGGATTCTACTCCCATAATTTCAAACACAAATAAAATATGGAATGATTTCTAGAAGAGGTTAAAAATGCACTAAAATGGCATGTTTTTTTAACTCAAATATTTTAAGACAACACATTTAGATGACCATTGCATCAATATTCAACTCAAAATGAGCTTTCAATAGAGAGTTGTTTTAAGGATTTTTTTTGTTCATTTTTTAGACAATTTTTTCTTATATAATATAGGGGTGTGAAAGTTATTTTTCAGTTCTACAATGTGTCTTTTTATTTCAAAAGTTTGTAACTAATTATTATTAAAAAATTAAAACATCAATAATTCAAAACATAAACTTTCAAAGTAGAAAAATCTATTTATATTTTTTCATTTAATTTTATTTAAAATTCAAAAAGTAAATAGGAGGTTCAAAGTTTTGTTCGCATGCTAATATCAAAAAAAGGGGGAATGCACCCCTTGAGAAAAATAATGCATTGACCTAAATTTAAATCCAATTTCTGTTTTTAAGAGAATTAGATTCCTAAAGTTTTTATTTTATTGAGATTCTAAAAAGATGTGACAATTTTTCTTAATTTAAAATAATAATGATTGAACAAGATTATAACAATCTACATATCTAATGGTTAGTATATTCCACAATAAATTCCATACATACACTCTAGATGGGCTAATTTGTACTATCATGCATACAGTTATGATCACATTCAAAGTAGGTAGGTAATTTTCAGTGAATGCTGTGAAGAAGTTCATAGGTTATGAAAAGTTGAGACTATCTCATATTTTAAAGAACTTAAAATTTTCAAAGAGTGGCTAGATTAGATAGGAACTTTTGACCTACACTAAACTTGTATAGAGAAAATGTGCCACCAAATCCTATCTTACCACTTTGTCTTATATGTGAGTTTGTAAATTAGTATGTATGGATTGGTAATATGTTAAATTCAAAAATATAATTTGGATAGGTGATATATTTTTTTGATCTTCAATATGAACTTGAATTATTTATAATCCTAAGAATTTTTTTAATGAACAATAATTATTGTTTTAAAAACCAAAAGTTTATTATTGGATTGTGAACAACAATTATTTTATATTGTCATTAAAAATAGATGAAATATTAAAAATCATGCAATTTTAAATAATTTTTTGGGAAATCAATTTTGGTATTTTTGTGTTTGAGAGCAATGTTTCAATTTCTATTTGTTTAGGTCTTTAATCTAGATTAATAAATATACAAATTCAATTTTTTACCCTTCAAATCCAATGACTATCAAGGTGCTATAGATTTTTGCTACTTTGTTGTTGGTTTGAGCTTGTTATTCTTTAAATCTAATCACTATTGATTGCCACGAATCTCTGTGTACATTTAATATACATAAAATCCAATCAATATTGATGGCCACGGATCTTAGTACACATTCTATAAACACGAGTGATTGAATGGCATAACCCTTTGTCAACGACGTAACTTCAACATGGAATGTCCTTTGTCCAATATAGCACATCATTGACATAACTAATTAAGTGATACAACCTTTCGTCAATGACAAACTTAAAAAACGGAATGTCCTTGGCCCTTTGACACATTATTCAATGACTGACAGAATGGGACAGCTTTTAAATAAAATTTATATTTAATAATTGTTTGCAAATTAAGCAAAAATTATTTTTAATTTTTCATATAAAATTGTTCATGGTGTTGTAATTGGTGATATAGTTATAGTATAGTGATAAAATATCAATGAAAAATATTGCATTCCAATTATTGTTTTGTCATAGCATATTGTATACATGAACATAGATAGATATTATTAAACCTTGCTTTGTGATTGGCTAGTGAATGCTACAACTTAGTTAATATTGCCTTCATTAATACATAGATTTAGTAGGCAACTCTTATTTTCCCATATATTGAAAAGAATATTGATTTTATAATGATGTGGATGCATGTAGATTAGCCAAGAGAACCATTGCCAAGAACCTCTTGATTTCCAATGGTCTTAGTATTAGGTTCAAAACTAAATATAGAAAAATTTGGAATTGTGAAAAATCTACAATTGACCTAATTCAACATAACCTGTATTTGAAGAAATTTAGAATTTCAAAAGTAAAATTACTACATTTAGGCTAATTCTCATGGATTAATCCTTGAAGGGATTGTGAAAAAATGTTGAGTTCTTTGTAGGGCAAAGGAAGGAAGAAAACAACATAAAGATATGACTTTTCTTTTCTTACATCCACAAAGTCTTTGACAATGAATATTTTGAAAGTGTTCATTTGGCCCTTGAACCCTTGCTCACCCTAAGTTTAATGAGCTTTATCCTATATTCTACTTGATGATTGATTAGTCAACAAATTTACGGAGTACATTTTGTGAGCCAAGAATTTTGAAGGATCTTCAAAAATAGATGTAAACTATTAGCACATCAAATTTGACAAGTGTCAATGCAAATGTTCTTGTAGAACAAAAAGAAAGAAGAAGGACAATGTTTTTTTTATGCATAAATTTCTGCCAAATAGCTACAACCCAAAGATGTTGGGTTTAGGGTTTTTTGTGAAGGAAATTTTCATTTCTTTCAGTCAAAATATCCAAATTATTGTTATATTTCAAGACCGATAAGCCAAATTGTACCTAAGTATCACCTAGTTTTCATACACATATCACCTAGTTTTTATATACATATCACCAAGAATCATATGAGTATTGAGGAAACAACTAGCTCTTTCTCTATGAATCACTACCAAGATTTATCCCATCCATTTTGCCAGAGGATTCCGTGTCGCAATTAGGGTTTCCATACTCGTAATACTTGAACACAAAATTTTGCCTGCACAAGTGGACATCATGGATTTTTCATCCAAAAATGTTCTGTCATCCAAAAATATTATGTTGCTTGTTTGCATTTTTAAGTTGGGCTATGCCTCTTGTCATCGGGCATTCAGGAAAAAAAAAGTGCCTCCACATTAGGCTCCACCCTCCTCGTCGGCCCTTTTTTTTTCCCCAAAATGCCCTCTTCCTTGGGCATTGCCCTTTATAAAAGAAAATCCGCCAAAAACCGAAGCCCAAGAAGGGCAGAAAAGGAAGGCCAGGTCACGGTAGGGCTTTTCTTTTTCATTTCTTTCCCTTTTCTTGCAGCCGAAGGGAGAGATCGGCCGTGGCCCCCATTTGGGAGCGAGCGAGAGAGAGCGAAGGGGATTGTATACACGACGACGCGCGTGGGGGCCTTTAAAGCATGTTCGCAGCCCTAGTTCGAAGAGAAGCTCCCCCTCTTTGCCGCTCCCTCTGCTGCTGCTGCTACTACTCCTCCTCTTGCTCCTCCACCTCCTCTTCCTCTTCCTCTTGCTCCCTCTCCTCTTACCCCGCCGTCGTCGTGGTCCGCCTCCACCGCCGCACTGCCGCCCGATCGGCGACGCACGCCTGGATCGGTACGTTAGTTTTCTTCTCGTTCGTTGGTTTCCATCGCCGCTCGCGCTCGTCTTCTTCTTCTTCTCCTTCTTCCCCTGCCTGGCTCTTGCCGTTCTTGCGAGTCCAATCTTGCGCCATCGCGTCCCGTATTGCGCCGATTAGGGTTGGTGTACGCTCGGCGCTTGGTTCCTGGCTGCCCTCGGTTTTGTCGGGAGATGCGATTAGGGCTGCACTTGTAGTCGGTGGATTTAGGGCGGCGAAGCTCTGTTCGTCGAGTTTTTTTTTTTTTTTTTCGGTGGTATCTTTTTATTATCTTGTTTTTTTAAAATTTTATTGATGTTGTTTTGGTGGTAGTGGTGCGATTCGGTGTAGAGCGTGTGAGTAGCGCGAGTGTTCTTGTTGTGATTTGAACTTGAGTGGTGAGATCTTGTTTGTTTTTTGTTTGTGTGTTACTTCGTTTCGTTTGTGTGTTTTGTATGTATGTTTGTTTGATTGTTTGTCTGTGGACTGTGGCTGTAGGTTCTAGTTTTCGGTTAATGTGATTTGTGTTGACAGTGTTGTGTGCTCTTCAGGCGAGGGGGGGAGATTGTAGTGGTTGAAAATGGCGCTAGAGGTGACGCAAATACTTTTGAATGCTCAGTCTCCCGATGGGACAGTGCGGAAGATTGCCGAAGACAACCTTAAGCAGTTTCAGGAGCAGAATCTGTCCTCTTTTTTGGTGTCTCTGTCTCACGAGCTCGCCAATAACGAGAAGCCACCGGAGAGTCGGAGGCTCGCCGGATTGATCTTGAAAAACTCGTTGGATGCCAAGGAGAGTTCGCGGAAGCAAGAGCTTGCGTCGCGATGGGTGGCATTGGACCCCAGCGTGAAAGGGCAAATCAAAACGGCTCTTTCGCAGACTTTGTCTTCGCTGGTGGCGGATGCTCGTCATACTTCGGCTCAAGTTATTGCCAAGATTGCTGCTATCGAGCTTCCTCAGGGCGAGTGGCCCGAGCTTGTAGGATTTTTGTTGGCTAATATGGGGGGCCCTCAACTAGAGCAGCCCTCGCATTTGAAACAAGCAACCTTAGAAGCTCTTGGTTATGTATGTGAGGAGGTCTCTGCGGAGATACTCGCTCAAGAGCAGGTGAATTCCATCTTGACTGCTGTAGTTCAGGGCATGAACTCGTCCGAGACGAGTAATGATGTTCGACTTGCTGCTACGCACGCTCTATATAATGCCCTAGACTTTGCTCAAACTAACTTCGAGAATGACATGGAGCGCAACTACATCATGAGGGTGGTTTGTGAGACCACCCTCTCTCCAGATGTCCGAGTGCGGCAAGCTGCCTTTGAATGTCTAGTCTCCATTGGCTCCACTTATTATGATAAGCTTGCCCCATACATGCAAGAACTTTTTGCGATTACTTCGAAGGCAGTGAAGGAAGACGAGGAGCCAGTTGCACTTCAAGCGATCGAGTTTTGGAGCTCTATTTGCGATGAGGAGATCGAGATTCAGGAGGACTACCAAGGTGATTTCTCAGGCGATTCAGAGGTGCCTTACTTTCAGTTCATCAAACAGGCGTTGCCTGCCCTCGTACCGATGTTGCTGGAAACGTTGACGAAGCAGGAGGAAGATCAAGATCTAGAGGAAGGGGCCTGGAACTTGTCTATGGCTGGTGGGACTTGTCTGGGCTTGGTGGCTCGTGCTGTTGGAGATGATGTTGTGCCTCTTGTCATGCCCTTCGTTCAGGAGAATATTTCAAAGGCTGACTGGAGATGTCGAGAGGCTGCTACCTACGCTTTTGGATCCATTTTGGAGGGACCTTCGCTGGACAAGCTGACGACTCTTGTACATGATGCTCTCCCCTTCATGTTGCAAGCAATGAAAGACGAGAACAATCATGTGAAGGACACTACCGCGTGGACCCTAGGAAGGATCTTTGAGTTCCTACATGGACCTTCTCTCGAGGCTCCAGTTATTACTCAATCCAATTTGACCACAATTCTTGCTGTCCTCCTGGAGGCCATTAAGGACACACCTAATGTTGCTGAGAAGGTCTGTGGAGCTATATATTTCGTGGCACAGGGTTATGAAGAAGGTGGTCAGTCGTCATCTCCTTTATCTCCATTTTTCCAGAGCATTGTGCAGGCCTTGTTGGCAACTACTGAGAGGGAGGATTCCGAAGATTCTCGGCTGCGGACATCAGCATACGAGACTCTCAATGAAGTTGTGAGAATCTCAACGGAGGACACTGCGCCGATTGTTATGCAACTGGTGCCCGTCATCATGCAAAAACTCAACGTTACTTTAGAGATGGCCGTACTTTCTTCCGATGACCGAGAGAAGCAGAGTGAATTGCAGGCCCTCCTGTGTGGTGTTCTACAGGCGAGTCACTTCTTTAGCTCTTCTGTAGTGTGTCTACCGTCTGTTATGAAGCCATTTTTTTCCTCTCATTGTAAGCTTCTCTTCTGTGTAGTATATTTGACTTTGTTGTACATATATCAAAGTTCAACTCATATTTGTTTGTGGACCCCACCTCTCCCTCCATGGTTTCACTTTTTGGACCATGCCTGTGGAACTAAGGATTTAGTTAGCAGTTTTCATCTTCGTGAGCATGAATATTGCATGCTAGTATGGAATCACGATAGTCGATTGAAGTTCTGTATACTTTTCGAATTACTTGCAGTTGCTGTGTTTTGCCTTCCGCTTATTCATATACTTTCGAGCTCACACGGTCTTCCGTTTGTTCTATGCAGGTCATCATTCAGAAGTTAGGCGCAGCAGAGGTGACAAAGTATGGTGTGGTACAGTATGCCGACAATATGATGGGCTTGTTCCTTCGTGTCTTCGCTTGCCGCAGTGCCACTGTCCACGAGGAAGCTATGCTTGCAATCGGAGCGTTGGCATATGCAACAGGTGCAGGGTTTGAAAAGTACATGAGTGAATTTTACCGGTACTTGGAAATGGGTCTCCAGAACTTTGAAGAATATCAGGTATTTACACGTTAATTGTTTTGCGTTACCTGTTGCCGTACACTAGCTTCACATAGATTCAGTTTTAGTATAGATGGTGTCAATTTCCATAACCTTTGTCATCAGGAAAACAGGGTTCACCTCGTTTCGACCCTTCCATTTATGTTACTGTGAGGATAAGTGAAACTGTTGTTTTCTTTCGTTCCTCAGGATTTCCTGCCATTGGTGCTAAATGGGTTGTGACAGTTGATTTCTGGTACTGTGATGGTTCTACAATCAACTGACTTTGACTAAATTTTAATGAATCGGTTTGGTGTTGGTCAGGTATGTGCGGTGACAGTTGGAGTAGTCGGTGATATTTGCCGCGCTTTGGATGAGAAGGTGTTGCCTTACTGTGATGGTATTATGACTCAGCTTCTGAAGGATCTATCTAGCAATCAGTTGCATCGCTCGGTGAAGCCGCCCATTTTCTCATGTTTTGGTGACATAGCCCTCGCTATCGGAGAACACTTTGAGAAATACTTGATTTATGCGATGCCCATGCTCCAAGGCGCTGCAGAGTTGTCTGCGCAACCATCAGTGGGTGACGATGAAATGATTGATTACAATAACCAGCTCCGAAGTGGCATTTTTGAGGCATATTCTGGAATTTTCCAAGGTTTCAAGTCGAACAAAGCCGACTTGATGGCGCCTTATGCCGCACACATTCTTCAGTTTATTGAGAACGTGTATCAGGACAAAGACAGGTATGATGGATAATCATTTGCCTCTTGTCTTTTTTGTCAACAGTCTTGTTAACCAGGCAGCCTTTTAATAATGGTCCTTGCATCGTAGTGTGGTTGATAGTGTTAGTAGTTGCTTTTCAGTCTTCCTACTATAGATCTTGCTTTTGCACTCGTGTTCAACTTTCCATTACTATGGAGAAAGCTAAAGTTTTCAACCTGACCCAGGAGGAATTGCTCACAATTGGAAGATACAGGGTTTCATTTCTGCTAACATTCATTTGTATGCTGCAGGGACGACGTGGTGACTAAGGCTGCAATTGGAGTGATGGGTGATTTGGCTGATACACTTGGAGCTAATGCAGCAGCCCTGTTTAAGCGCACTGTGTTCTTCAACGATTTCCTGGATGAATGCACATCTTCAGATGATCAGCAGCTAAAAGAAACGGCCGAGTGGGCGCAGGGCACTATTAGACGCATATCTGGATGAGAGATTCTTCAGTGGGTTCCATAACAGAGGTCGACCGAATTCCTGTTGTTCTATATATGATTGATTGAGTTTCATTATTGCACTCGTTTAGAATTTAGTGGGGGCATTTTGCATGGTAGTGGATGATGGACCTTTAAAGGTGTCTGTCTGTTTACATACACAGGAGGCTCGAACTGTTCGATATACAGTTCGTGTCATTTAAATTTCTCTCCGCCCAAGTACCTGTGCTCGTTTCTGAGGAGCTACCTTGTTAAGTAATTAGTAACAATGTTTGTTCTGGTCAAGAATCCAGCAGCCAGCTTTAGACTTTAATTCTAAGTTTTGGCACAGGTAGAGGCAGGAGCAGTTTTGACTGTCTGCTTGAGGGTTTGATTTATAGTTCATCATGATAAAGCGTATGCTGCATGCATGCTCCTTACCCGTAATCATGATCACATTAGCAATGACTGTTCTGTTGGGGATATTCGTGACAGAAAAAACAGTGCCCCTGGTATTTACTCAATCAGTTGTTGTCAGCTAGATGCAGGTATTATATGATCTTTTCCCCTGGTCGTCAAGGGGCTGGATGTATGAAATGTGGATGTAATTTTGTTCATATCCCATCTCGTAATCTGTTTTGAATTGAATTCAAGAATGGCCTGAACGTCTCGGTAAGTTGGTAGTCTCTCGCTGCTGCTTTTTCTGAAGACCAGTGTGATAGGTTCAGAAATTTTCCTTGTGCTAATTCAGAGTATCACTCATTCTGTGTGTCTGCAAATATGAAGTAAATGATCTCATCGTCTAACTCTGAGATTTCGTCATCTGAGGTACGTGGGACATAAAACAGTAACTTTGCTGTTTACCATAGATAATTGGCCCTGAAACATCAGCCCTATGACAACTGGTGTGAACTTCAAAGCCATTGACTCTGGTAATTACCGTTTCACAACTATTTATGACTAAAAAAGTTTAGTTTTTCGTTTCCAGGGATGAAATCGAGTGTCTTCAACATGTCAACAAGAATTTCAGATTGTTTTGTGATGATTTGGAATGACTGAAGTTTTAATGAAAAACTGAAGAAACAGGTTGTAGTGAAGAACATGATTATGTTGATGAAAGTCCGTTTTAATCTGTAAGTACAAAATCATTACAAACTGAGTTCCAATTGCAATTAGGAATTTTCAGGGTTTGGGATTGGTGACGGAAATGAATATTGGTGATGTTTGTTTCATTAGTTCTGCTCAAATTCAGAAAACTACCATTTTTATGGATTTAATTGAGATCACGAGCAAGGAGTCAAAATGTATAAAGAGGGCAATTTTCTGTGATCTTTTTTTTAATCTCCTCATAATGAAACACCTCAATGTAAGGTGGAGCCACCCATTACCAACCAGTGAGTGTCCCATAGGCAATCAGTAGGGTGTCTCAAATCTAAGAGAGGGGACTCATTTGCATTAATTTTGGATTTAAAGAAATTGAGTTATGTAGCCGTTGGGTTTTGTAACCAATGTGGTCCTAACATTGTCTTCATTGCTTCAAAACTTGTGCCTCCTTTAGTTTTTGTGCCAAAGTTACCTACAAGTACTCTTCCAGTGATCAATTTTGTACGACTCTAGGCATCGGGACATGTTGAGCCCAACTTCAGGCTTTCATAATTTATAGTAATTTTAGTTCAAGTTGTAAATTCACCAGAATATTTGCTATCCATGCCATATCTATCTTTGCACTTTTGTAAGTATTTATTTTGCCTAAACATTGTTGGAAATCATATCCGCTATGGCTTAAGTTATTGGTTATGGATAATTCCACCTTATCAAACTTTTATCACCCATTCAAATATAAGAATGGATGAAAAATAATTCTTCATCTTTCATCCAAATGCTAAAATTATAGTATCAATACTAGCGATTGGTGCTTGCTATGCTATGCATTCACCATTAGAATTTCATAAGAATTTTTTATGTATTAAATAGAATGCAAAGCAAGAATTTCAATAAATCTTCAGATAAAAATTACTAAAATCTTCATATGATTTTTTTTATAAATAAGCATATACTGAAATAAATAATAGAAATTTAATGAATGATGAATGAAATACATGCAATGATGAATACGATACACATACATTAGAATGCATTAGAAATTTGACTCAATTGTTACAAACAATGGCAACCCAAATAGAAGAATTTAAAGGAAAAACTTGTAAATCTCAAAAGCTTTGTGAACAATTTAATTGTTGTGAAATTCAAAATCGGTTCAATCTAATAAATTTCTCAAATCATTTGGTAGTAGCAATAGAAAATTGAAATCAAAAGCTCAAAGCTCACAAAAGCACAAAATCATAGAAATGCAAAAGAAGTATAAAGCCAAGAAAAGCAATGGAATTGCTACCTTTATAATATCACCAATATTGATTCTCTTTAAAATCACCTCAATTGCAATGACTATATTATTTCTATAATATCACCCTTTGTAAAAAGTGATATTATAAAAGTGATTGCAAACTACTATTCTATTTCAGTAATATCACATTGTGTGGAAATATGATTTCTATGTATGCATGATTGAAAATATTTTTACAAAATATTTAAAATAATTATTTTAAAGACTTATTGAAATCATTATCATGCATTCTATTCAAATATATCAAATTTTTACTAATATGTGATACAATGAATGTGTAGCATAGCAAGCACAAGCCCCTAGTATTAATGGTAGCATTTGTAATATTATAGAGGGACTTATGATTTTAGTAGTATGATTGTTCTTGGTCAACCCTCAAGGACAAAGGTGCCTACTTTTTCTCTTTTTTTGAGAATTTAGGCAAGCTTTGTAATTACTCTGTAATTTGAAATTTTTGAATAAAATCTTATTAGGATGGATGCTACTCTGTACATGAAGCTTTGTTTCATGTCATTTTGATATGTTTAAATTTTATAAAAGTTAGAAGGGTTTCTCAATTCCAATGTCAAACTAGGTAGCAAAAAATATATTCAAAAAGAAAATTCATTGATAATTTTGGATTGTATAGATTGATACTTACACAAAAACATTTGAACCTTTCAATTTCAAATGATGAAGTGAAAGTTACGAGGATTTTATTTTACAAGCAATGAAGGTAGAAAAAACATAATAAGATTCTTTGCATTCAATTTTATAGAACATACATGGTTTTCTCTAAAAGAGGTGGAATGACAAAACTTCACCTTCTAAAAAAGCTAGAAAATCATACATTTTGAAATTTTAAACACATTGAATTTGCAATTCAACAGTGGAAATATTCATTCTAAAATTTTGGAATGATTTTTTAGAACAAGCTAAAGATTAAAGCTTCAAAGCTTTTGGATGAATGAAAAGTCATTTGGACAAAACATTGTCATCAAGCATTTTGTATATCATTCCAAACTTGGGCTTTAGAGTGCTTAGTGGTAGTAATAATTATGTCTAATGATCGATCATGAGGATGCAATGTTTTGGTGATCATTCAATACCAAATTATTTAATGAGTATTTGTGGATGGTTGAGAAAGTCTTGTCTCAATCTTGAACTAGATTTTTCAACATGTTCTTTTTGTCATAACGGCCATGATCACAATTCTTTCTAACATGATGTTTTATGATTGGCTATATGCAAGCAAATTATAAATCCTAGTTTTTGCCCTTTGTGACATTCTCCAACCTTGAATTACTTAATTAGGTTGCTTGAGGGAGATAATAGAAATTTGCTTGATTGACTTGATCACATTCTCTCATGTTGATTGATCGGTACTTTAATTCTCTCATCAATTAATACTGCAATAATTCTCATGTCAATTGACATAGGAAGACCAGTAGGGTGTTATCCTTCAAGGATATTATATTCCAATATGAAGCTTTACCCCCCCCAAACTTTCTAAAACAAAAAGTTGGGGGGGGGGATAAAACTTCATGTTGAAAAATAAACCCCAAGATAATACCTTGCCATTTTCCCTATGCTCAAATGTCGATCAACAAGGCTTACGATGAATACAACAATTCTCATACCAATCAATATTACAATCCTCATATTAAATTAATGAAGTTCACACGTTGATCAACAAAGCTGTGATTGACATTATGCCGATTAGTAATGCAATTTTCCTGTTAATTGACAATGTTCATGCATCCATCATGAAGGCTTTGATTGGCATTAGGAGAAACTTCAATTCATATTGATAAAATTGATATACTTCCTTCTTGTATGGATCAATGTAATTAGTCCCTAATTCACATCCACCACATCTTAGAAATAGAACCTAAAGATTTATTCAATTTAATAGCAGTCAATTGTATTTAAGACTCCACACCTCTTCTGGTGATTCAAGATTTACAAAAAAAATGTACTAAATAACCATACAAGGACCAAACTCAAACAGAGGATCTTATATTGTTCACAGTTTTGTGAGCTTGTGAAGGTGAATCACTCTTTAGATTGGTAGATCCAAGAGTACTTGACTTTTCAACCATCAAGAAAGTTTGCACTTCTTTCAACAGAAATCATGTATGCAACAAAAGTTCCTTCTTTATCATTAGACTCTTCTAATTTGAATTGTAGCACCACCTCAAGATTAATAGTTACAAATGACAACTTTGAAATTCAAACAATGATGGTTGTTAGTTTGCTTCAATTGAGACTCTTTTCTAGAAGATTCAAGACATATAGAATATGTCTTCTATTATAACAATATGAATGCTATCATTACCAACTACCAAGCCATTGTCATCTTTTACCATTCATTGGAATTTTGACATTTGGGGAAACTTTAGTTGCATTATCTTCTACGGTCTCTTGGCCTAAGTTTTTTTACATGATCCTACTATGTATATTAAGGCCATGGTACAAGTGATTGGCACCAACCATTTTCTTACTTCAAATGTTATAATTGACTATCTTTTTATACTAGGCCTTAGCTTGATGAAGAATTGGTATAATTTAAAACTCAATGTGAAATGCCACCAACTTGCATGACTTTTTTTCTTCACTTTGGCCATCTTGGTATATTGTAGCTTCCAAAATTTTCCATGCAATCAAACCTCATATATCATTCTATATCCTCCATTTTGTATATGTGTATGAATACAAAGATTGCCCTTATTTTTCAATGATGGAAATTACATGTCTTTTATAAAAAAGAAAATTTCAAGATCTTGAGTATAGAATTGAAATTGTCTTAGTTGGTGAGAAATGGTGAAGAAAAATCACTCCAACTATAAAATACATATGAAAAAATTTAAAATTTTCACCATAAATGAATACTAAAACATCATAATGCAAAATTTCTATTTTAATATATATTTAAAAACATGATTATAGGCTTTCAACCTTACTTTGCTAAAAAGTGTTTGCTTTTGGAAATTTCTAAAGATTTCATATAGAATACTGTAAAGACTTGATACTTGGGAAACTTCATTTTAATTTATTTGCTCCAATCAAAATCATTCTAAAGGTCAAAATCAACTTCAAGAATAGAAATAGAAAAATAAAAGAACTAATTGCATGGAAATTCTATGATTTTAGATGAAAACCAAAAAATAATAATATGACATAAACTTAGCTCAACGATTTGGATATACCTCTATTATTTAAGGACCTCCTCCCTTTCCAAACACTCAACATCATTACAAACTCAATTCAAACTTTCAAATTTTATTTTATTTACAATTTCATATTTTTGTCGCATAAAAATTCAAGTTGAGTTTAAACTTTCAAATTATCTTTGATTTACAAGAGTTAATCATAAAGTATGTGTAATATGGGACCAAGAGCTTAAATTTGAGAAAAAGAAAGACAAAACTCTCTGGAATACTAACTTTGGTGTTGTATTTCTTTTGCACATTTTTTAAATAAACCTTCCTCTAACACCATTAATACAATTAGGGACCACTAATTGGATACAATTCTACAATCTCATATTTTTGTTGTATAAAACTATATATTGGCTACCAATATGAAAAAACCTAGTTGGTTTTGGTGGATAATTTTAGTTTTTGTAATATTTATGAAGACTGAAAAAAAATCAATAAATATATTAGAAACCATTAAGTACATTCACAATCTATTTTTAGGATACAAGCTCAGAGAAAGCACTTTCTATTCTATCATTGAACCTTGTGCATTCAAGTAAAGTCACATGTTAAGCACAACATGAAAGATTCTCAATATTATCCCTTAGTACTTCGACATCTAAATTCTAAACCAAAAACACGATTTCTCATTCATCCAAACCAATGCTTCACCTTTGACACTCCATTTCAACCATCCAAATTCTCAACATCCAAATTCTAGACAATGAACATAGAGGTTCTTGACCCTTAAAACTCCAACATCCAAATTCTACACATTGACCCTTAAAACTCCAACATCCAAATTCTACACAATGAACAAAGCAGTTGAAAGGGCTATCCAAAAAAAGCCCACAACAATATACTTACAATATACTTTCAATGGATAGAATACACACCCCATTGAAATTTTATTGCAATGGATAGAATACACACACACCATTGAAATTTTATTGTTGCAAATGCAACAATTCACTTTCAATACTGTACTGTTCAGTACATTGAAACATTGCCACAATAATGTTACTTTCCATCCAAACAAATGCTTGACTTTCTGTCCGACGAATTTGATAAAATTGAGGCATATAATATATATTTGTAACGATATGAGCAAAAATATGCAGAAATTCAAGAAAGGGTTCAGGCGCTAAGGGGATGAACAGGGAATATTATCGCCAAAATTTCCGCTGAAGATTTCCATTTCAAAAGAATATAACAATATACATTTGTATCAAACCTGGTACAAAAGACTTTCAATGGAATAGAGCAGCCATTTACACAAACATGAAATCAGGGCACAAAAAACGACTAAATCATACAGTAAGACCCGAGTAAATCACAGAGAAGGGCACTCAGAATTAAATCAATCGGAACAGAGATACCGTTCACTGAAACGCCACACCCGAGTGAATCATCATACGTGCGTTTAAGGCGTAAACCTCAAAATCAAGTACTAACATCATTTACAATCACTCCCGCTAGCTAGCTAGATCTGACAGGGCAACCTCAAAATCAAGTGAATAGAATGGGATGAAAGGAGAGAGAGAAAACGAGTAGTAGACGGAATGGCTACAGTGTAAGAACCAAGCTATTCTGCCTAGGAAAGAAACTGTATGATAATAACCCTTGAAATCGTCACTGAGGCTACTACATTTTGACGCATAACTGGAGGTCAGATAGGTGACGCACTACAGAGAGAAACTACCGATGATATGATTCATTTCGATACAACAGAGAGCAAATGCAAGTATGCGTAATGGCAACAGAGTATTTTTCAACAAACACGCACCCAAGCCACTAGGCATAGGAAAGATATATAGTTTGGTCACATAGTGAATTCAAGTAAACAGTAGAGCGCTTTTTTCATCCCTCGTTCTGCTGGTCCTCACAACTTTTTTCTTGGGCTTTGACACCAACCACACCACCACCTCTGCGTTATTGCAAGGAATCTGAATAGTGGTCTGCAATACCCAAAACCAACTCATCTGCCCTCCCGCAAATATGTTGCACACGCCATCAGGCAGGTACCTCAATTATAGATTTTTACAGGTTTTTCAAAGTTGTGACGATTCTGCCAAAGTTCCCCAACAGCAAAGTCAGTTGCAGAGAATGCAAGAGAAAATAACTCAAATAAACTGTAATTCATAGTCTTCTTATGTCTCCAAAAATAAAAAAAGATAATTTAAAAGAAAATTAACTAGATTACACACCTGGTTTGTGGTGTGCGACCTTTTGGGGGCACTGTCCGTGTGCTCCAGTCCCAGATAATGTTCCCATGCACCATAGGTGTCTCGTTTCTGTAAAATCACAATTGAGCCTCCGGCAATCATAACGCTGATACTTGTAGATTAAAAAGGTTCTTGATGTAACCTACTCTGTAGAAAGTTTGAAAGAGGCAGCAGAATCGAATGAACTGACCATTCAAACAAAATTAAAGCAATCGCCAGTTAGGGGCATTTTGAATCAACCAACCTGGAAACGAGCTGCAACCACATCACCGTCTTGAAGATACTCAGGCCGACCTAGTGAAAGAAACGCAAACTTCCACTGCAGAGATCGAAAATTTCTTGGTTTAGGATACCTTACTCGTGTCTCGAGTATCACAATAAGTATGGTTGCAGATGACTTTCGTCAATTATAATGCTGAAGTAAAGATATATTTCATATTAAAAGATTTCAAAAATTATTTACATATTGATCAAAAACATTTAATAGGATTGAATTCTCAAATTCAAACCCAACCGAAAGTACAGATGGATAAGGTAGAAGATTTGGAACAATAAATACCTTTGAAAATTCCTCGTCAGGAATCACCAGCTTTTTCTGTATGCGTAGCTTCACTTCTGTCAAAGTCTCATTTTCACGAACCACGAGGAAAAAAGGCTCTCCAAAATTTTGCACCTGGGTAAGAATCAGTACACAAGTACAGCATATATTATTACCAAATGATCACATACTCAAATACAAAATCATGAATTTTCTCAGAGATATGCACAAGGAGAGAGACAACATAAGCAGCAGAATTAAGCCTGCAGTCCTTGAAAAACGCAACGCGTACACAGAAGCCAAAAGTTTTGGACAATTTACCATATGATTTTGTGATGCATCCCGCGTGAAATGGTAAACATGAATCAAACGATCCTGAGGACCAAGCTCTTTCTCCTCTTCAGGAACCTGCCAGTCATGTGAACCATCAATAGTGAGCAAACATCCTCCATAGACAAGAAAAACTCCTAATCACAGAAAATAATCATGCTAATCATAACAAGAATTCACATTCTAACCACATGTCCACTTGCAGGACACTTGATCAAAAGCGATAATAGCTAGAAACAGCAACAAGAACTGAGAAACCTCTCTCATACCTCCTCAGCTCGCAGTGTCCAATATTGATCATTTATATTCTCAATCTTCTCATTCAAGGGGAAGATCTACAAATCCAACAGAGGTCAGCTAGTCAGAGCTAATTTTGAGTAAAAATCCTTTCAGCACTTTTCACTAAACGAATGATTCTTGAAATGTGATGAGAAAAATAGTATCACCGATATTCCCCAGCGATGACCAGATCGATCATGTTGGAACTGACCTTGTATATCTTATGATAGAAGACTTCAAGGATGCGCAGCTCTGCTTGTGGATTTGAAAGATCAACCTTCACCAATATACACAATACCAAGAAAAGCTTAAGAGAATAAAAGAAGCAAGTAGACAATAATCAATTGCTTCTGCATTGCGAAAAATGTAGGGTTTGAAGGTAATTCGGTACAAATAAGAGATACCTTTCCCTTCAGTTCATTGACAACATCCCCAACCGTACTCTGCTTGGGAAGTCTAATGTTGTGTACCGATACCTGCATATAATCGAAATCCAATGAGAAATTACGGGGCCAAATAAATCATCCAGTAATTAACCGAAGTCAAAAGAACATACCTACCAAAAGTCTCCAATTAAGTCCTGGGGATGAGCAAACCTACCTCCTCTGTTTTTGCGTTGTGGAAGGCAACCTTCAAAGTTTTCAAGCCTTGAAGCTCAGGCAGTGGCAGATCTAACGTTTCAAAATATAGGATATCTGACGTCTGCACACAAAACGCAGTGCCCAATCCCGCGTCAGTCAATTCACATAAAAAAACCCCATAGCCATAGAAATACAGTTAACAATACAGTAAGAATAGGAATAAGGGATCCTCCGAACCTGATTATAGTGGACGAGCATATCACTTAATCGTTCTACTCCACGGTACTTAATAGGTTGTGGTTTTGGTTGCTGTGAGTAGCAGTTGTGAGATGTAAGTCTGATTTTAGATGAGTCCTCCAGCTGTATTTGTTGTGCTACTTTGTCGACCACATCATCATATGTGTGTTGCTTTGACCTACATAAAAGAACACTCCCACACTCAGTTGCACTCTCTAGATAAGATGTTCCAAGAAATTTGTGTTCTCAGAATATAAATGTCATGTAACTCTGCATGACGAGAGGTTTGAAGCTAGGTACATAAATCCAAGAAAATAATAAACTTGGCACCCCACAGACCAGTGGAACCAAGTGTCTAATGGATACATATCCCAAAAGACATGAAAATACGATGATCCTATTTCAATTACTAGCAACAGATCACAGAAGATCGGTCTAATCAAGAAACTTACAATTCCAAGAAAAACTCGTCGTCCTTGGGTTTCTCCAGTCGTCGAAAATGTACAACCTTCCCAATTCTCACCCAAACACCCACTGTAAGAAGATGTTGAGAGGTACAGTTGTACACAATAACCATAAAACTCTTGAAGGCATCAAAGCTGTCCTCTCTGATTCAACGTTAAAATGTATCTGGGGAACCACTGTTGAGATCGATATGATAAACATCTTAATGTCTGATGTGATGTTTCAAAATAGAATTTATGAATATAATCACGAGAAAGTGTAGTAAGTAGGTTCTCAGAAGGTTCTCCAAGTAAAGAAGACAACATAATCAAGCTTCATGTGTTTCGTGCTGTTTTATGTGCCATACCTGGCGGTTACGGACATACTCCAAAAAGGATGGAACGTCAGGATACCGATATGGCTCCTCCTCCTCCCTTGTTAGAGCTTTCTGATAGCAGATAATATCACCATCCTCCAGCTACAGTGGTCAACATGTCGAAGTCAGAAAGACTTCAAAAATACCTCAGCATCATTTTATATCAGCCCTCACCATCGCCCTCAGCAGCAATGGCTGTAAGCTCACCTGACTAGCCTTGAAGGTAGACTTCTTGTCAATGTGCTCACACATGACGTTCGGTTCAAATTTAATTTCCTGCACCCAGAGTATAACCCACCAACATCAGTTTTGCCAGCAGATTCATCATTGTTTTGGGGCAAATACATGAGGTTGGAACTGTTCAACCTTATACCACAATTGACGAATATGATAAGTTCAAATAAAGCTCAAAAAACATAATACCTCGAACAACTGAATCTCCTCGTTTGGAGCGAAGCCAGCCATTTCATTCAACTTCTCCAAAATCTCAGCTGGCCTGCCGCTTGCCTTTACATAGGATCTACCAACATAACTGCAAAGCATCCTCTAAGAACAATCAGTATGAAGATCGCAGGAGGAATAGAGTATCAGGAAGCTTCCAACCCATAACAGATGTGCACAATCAGCAATTATCCAAAAAAAACTCAAGTGGGAAGAACTGACCGCAACTCTTCCTTATCAGGAGTGTACAATTTGAAAAACAAAAGCACGTCCTCTTTTGTTTTGAGTGGCGGCGGAATAGGAACCAAATCCTGTTTGAAAGCACAAATAGGACAAACATGATTCAGGAATTTGCACATTCATAGCTAGTTTTGACAACAGATCATCAGCAATACAGAAGAAGAAAAATTATCAGAAACAGAAACAATGAAACTATTCGCGATCTACTTCAATCAGAAAATTTCACAAGTCGCTCAATATGTATGAAAGAAACTTACTGGGCCAGGCATGCGGGCCACTTCCAAAAAAAGCTTCAACTCAGCATTATGAGCCTTGTTCGAGGCTTCTTTCAAATGCCCCACCTGCAGATCACACCGGCTGAGAGTCATATACTCTTTCACGCTAGCGCAACTACAAAAGGTTCGAGGACTGCACTTTCAACAAGCCAGAAAACTATGATACCCTCCAAAAAAGACGGACCACAAGACAAAGTAAGTACCGTTTGAGCCTCTTCTTGATCGGTTAGAGGTCGATTAGGACGATACGTGTGGTTTTGCCGTTTTGCCCAAAGCCAAAATCTTTGGCACTCGACAGGAACATTCAATTCCTTCGCTACTTCTTCCTGCAGTTGAATCAGAAAATCCTCCAAAATTTAAGGTGTAAATTTCTGGTGATAACATATTACCACAGATTCCGCGTGCGTAAGACAACGTTCAACGAGGCCATTTACCAACTGATTAGATGCACAGACCTTGAACTGTGTGAACGGCGTTTGCTTTTGAATGCGGAAACTGCGCACTTTCTCATGATCCACCAAGTCAAAATGGATATCCTTTCCAATCTGGCTCTGAAGGTCTTCATCACGTCCAACCTAAATAATTCGAAAATTAATGGTCAGACCATGTGCCCCTGCAACTTTGCAAAACAACCTAACCATAAATTGTCCAAATAGATGCACACCTTAATAATGGTGTACAGATGCGCCTCAGCCTTTTCCTTCCTCTTCCTCTCCTTCTCCTCCTGTTCTTTCTTCAACCTTATCTAAACCATCAAACACATCACACAAACAAGAAGGTTTAAGTACACAAGGCTATCATGTTCTAGTATCTGAACATCGAGCACTTAAACAGAAACAATCGTGACTGCTAAATGACCAATGGTAATCCTGACATCGAACAATCCGAACAATACTAGAACTAATAATATGCTACTCGATTCCAGAGAAAATAAACATGAACAGATAAATGCCTTAAGGCAAGGAAGTATATATGCTAGCTTATTGACGTCCTGGGTTTCAAAATCACCTGTAGATGTTCTGCAATGTCCTTCTCATCCACATTGCAAACAATCTTGTCCTTATCAGCCTCTCTGATATACACCAACATGTATGCGTTTGAGTACTTTGTAAACTTGAAAGGCGTGTTGTTGAAGCCTGGATTGGTTTGTGGCAGCTGCGGGAAAAGACATCGCAGCAACCATTAAAGTTCCAGACTGAAAACCTTCACTTTCTGATTGCATTTTGAACCATCTTCATCGACCATGACCAACTTCCACCATCGTCAACAGAAAAACCCACATAAAAAGATAACTACGACAAGCAGGTAAACTTTCAAAATTAGAGGAAGATGAAGCAACGTACTTCCTCTTCCCCTCCATACTGCTCCTCTAGAGCTCTCTTCGGTTCCTCCTTTGTCACTCGCTCATCATCGAACTTGAACCTATCCGATCATGTATGTTAATAAGCAAAGGCATAAGACAAGAATAAAAGACGTTACTACTAGTCTATATTGATACATTCGGTTAGACAGACAATTGAAGGATGTAAATATCAAAACTATGGCCCATATTTACATGCAATCGATTATCAATGAACACTCATGATACCAAAATATTCGAATTGCACAAGAACAGAAAATTGGACGCTGAATAGTTACCACTGATCAGAGAGCGTGGGCCTGATAAAAGCGTAGTAATGACCACCATGCACTCCGCCACTATGAACAAGTACACTGCCAGAAACGAAGTATGTACTACAGAGTTAATAAAAACCTCGCATGAAAGTTGCATTCAAAGTATGCCACTACAAGAAGAAGACTTCATGAAACAGAGGAAATATAGATAATTAGGGAATAACTGAAGAATAAAGTTCATACATCAAATATCACAAACACATGACGGTTCATGTCCCAAACCTGTGCAAAGTGTAGAGATTTCGCACACTCCGATCAGCATCTGGAGAGAGGTACTTTCCGTTCTCCCGGTCGAGGTCTAGTTGCAGAGGGAACTCGTAGCGATCATTGATCTGCACAGTAGGAATATATTTGGAGCGTGCGAGAATAACTAAAACCTACCCATACCTAGGTGCTTCAATATCTAGAAACATAGACTGATCACAAAAACGTATTGACAGACATCATTACAAAATTGCGTTGTATCACCATACCTTCACCATCGTGTCTCGCATAAAGTCATATTCAAATCGTTTCAATTGAAGCTGAAGAACAGGTGGGAAGTCTATGAATAAAACTCCCTTCTTTGCGTCCTGCAGCACATAAACGCGAAATTCAGCAAAAAGAAACTAAATATTCAGCTCAAGTCAAAACCTAAAGTCGATGAAAGAAAACAGAAGGCCAAATTCAAAGAGCTCAACGAATTAGAACCTGTAATCCGAATTGTTCTGCATGATATTTATTCTCCCCCTCCAACCTTTCTACTTCGACATACTTGTCAAACGATTCATAGACATCCTTGCACCCTTTAACATCCAGTTGCAAATCTGTAGAAAGCAACAAAACCATGCTCATACACAATGCATATTATCTCAAGCATTCTCCCCTTCCTCTCTGTACTCTCGTTCCAATCCAGAAAGCATCTGTGAAACAACATGTTCGCTCAAACAGCAAGATCATCTCCATCCCCCAACCAATCTATGCTAAGGTTTCCATCTCGGATGAATATCACATAGTGCCAATTGTCAAATCTCCCACTCCTCCATTATTAACAGCAAACCCTACCATAAAAAGATTCCTTCCGTGTTGACTTGTAATCAACGTTGATGCACTCAATGTAGTTCATGTGATGTCCTTCAAACAGTTGCTGGATTGTGCCCTCAACAGCAGTGCCCTGCCAAAACCCATTAAACACCCATCAATGGTATCCAAACATCCTGTCACGAACTACAAATACAGAGAACCTAGCCAAAAAGAAATTATTCCTTACCTTCATTTTGTCTTCCAACTTCTCACACAGAACCCGATTCAGCTCCTGAACATCGTGTTGCATGAAGGAATCGTAGGTATCCCATCCAAAAGATTTGGTGAGATCCTTTGTTGCAACACTCGTATCACTATACTGAATTTTGTAAAATAAGCTCTGTAGAGCTAAGGGAATGCTGTTGGATGGAACATCATTCTCTGTTGTTGGCATATGATACACAGCCTGCAACGAACCCAATCAAGAAAAATGATTTCTAGTGATCCTTGACTGTGTAGATACCAACAAGACCGTGTCTCTCAGACGCAATTAGTTTTAGAAACTTCTGCCAGTCTTGTACAGTCTGTCAAAAGCAATGAGCTGAAGTAAAGTATTCTACGCCATTCTAGTGCGAACAGATTCGATTATCAGATTATATTTCTGAGCATAACATGAATCCTGATTAGAAAAAGCTAGGCTGGGAATATCAAAGGTTCCAGTCCTTATGGAAAGAACGATACCGCACTGTTCAGACTGACGTAATGAACTAGAGGAAATGATAAACAGAGCCTTCCGCACGTCAGATGAACATCGTGTTCATTCGGGTAAGCGCCATCACCACAGATCTGTTGGCAGGGAAAGTACCTTCCGGAAGTAGGGCAGGTGATACAGAGTTTGAAGAAGAGAATTCATGTAGCATGTAGCCCCTTGATTCTTCAAACCAACAAAACCTGTCTCCTTCTTAGAATCATACGCCCAGTAATCCACCACCTTACGAACATTCACATCCGCTTCTACGATAAGAGTATCGTTCACCAAAAAGGCACGGGATGGGTCATATAAGTCTTGTAAAGGCATGAACGATGTGAATCCCCAGTCACTTTCACGTACATTGAACTGATGCTGTGTATCTGCAAAATTTTAAATGCATGCTCTTCAGTTCCTTTTACCCAAGGTCCTGCTCGAGCATGCACACTTCAACACGAAAGAAAAGGTGCACAAAATTAAAAGTAGTAATTCTGGAGACCACCTAGCGAATGGACATTAGGAGCAAAGATTTTTTTTTTAAAAAGCGTTGTTGTAACTTCCATGAGAAAAGCGCAATTACGCCTTGGATCATCGAAACTGTCCTCAAGCAGGCCTATCTCTGGACAGAGGGCCGGTA
This sequence comes from Climacium dendroides, assembly GCA_950106755.1. NCBI lineage: Eukaryota > Viridiplantae > Streptophyta > Bryopsida > Hypnales > Climaciaceae > Climacium > Climacium dendroides. Next base: position 32,767,677 of record OX467084.1, on the reverse strand, counting down.
CAGCTCAGCTAGTTTGGACGACACGACTTGCCGTTCATTGTACCTCTATCCAACTCAAACAGAGTATTCGCAAAGGACCAGCTATAGTGCGAATTGAGCAGAGAAAAGCTTGTGGTGGATGGAGCAAATTATAATGCGCACCTTTCTTGACAGTCAACTTTGGGTCATATTGATTTACAACAGCCAAAGTAAAATGTGCAAATCTACTCCAGCCATAGGGAAGCTGCGCGGAATCCGCAACATCCAAGTAAACCGACAGGTGATCCACATTATTGCCTTTGGGAAATAACAGCACCCGCCTGCAACAACATACAAAAAATCTCGATCACAGGTCCATCCCATCCAGGTCGCGCATAAGGTTACAGATAAGACCGAGATAAGGTCAAGTGCTAACCATTTGTAACCACCAACAGTAAATGTTTCCGAATAATGCTTTCTCAAGTTAATTTTGGAGAAATTGTCTATTGTCCACGTGAATTTTCCCGTCTGTGGATCATCCACAAGCTGATTCTCCACAGTAGCAACACCTTCTCCTTGTCCTACGACTGCACAACCACAAGTCACAGTGAGCACCACGTCGAATGCAAGAGGGTAACTCACTTCCGGGTTCCGCGAAAAACTGAATACGCAATATCCTAACTAAAAAATAGAAGTATCTCCTTCCTCACAACGGATCCAACATTCAGAAGGCGTGTTTGAAATCCAGAACACAACGAACCATTCAGTTACTCCAGATCCATTCGACCGCAAATCCCGAGGACACAAAATTGAATGCAATACGCTACTACGATTGCGTAAGATCCACACTTCCAACAATCCCCAGCGACACCAAAAACTGCGGACTCCAGCGCCATCTACATTATCCCCCTTAAGATATGCCCTAAGCGACACACGTCCATCTGCGTCATCTCCAAACCCTGACCACTGAATGCCAACACCTGTCCATCTCCACCAATTTCCCAGTCCAAACTCACAAAACGCCCGCACAATCGCACCACGACGGACGCAAATACACAAAACACACCTTCCATCGGTTCAATCACGTCGTTGAAGTCCTGAGGAGGCACCAACATTTCATCATCCTCCTGCCACAAGAACGAAAGCGCACACGAACTTCAACACCGAAGCCTTCCTCGTCAAATCCCGATCCCACACGCCACCACAATCATCATCATCACCACGGGGCAAACCTCTCCCATCCCTACAACTATCACAAAAACCGCATCCAAATCCGTACCCTAACCAAACCTACAAACCATTCAATCACTACTAAAACTTACTTCGGGAGGCGCCGCAATGACAGTCATCCTGCCCGGCAGCGTGGCGATGCCAACCGCGCACGGCTCCAAGCGCCGACGACCGATCGGAAGCAGGGCAATCCCCGCACGCCAGTCGAAAACCTAAGCCAGAGAGAGAGAGAGAGAGAAAGAGCGAATCGTCGGTGACGAAGTGGAGCCTCAAAACTGACGATCTTCGGAATTTGTGGTGTGGTCGGGACTAAAGAGACGGGCGAGAGACTGTGTCTCCTCCGAGAAGGGAAGAGGAAGAAGAAGCCAAACTTGGCGATGGCGATGGCGATGGCGATGCGAACCACCAACGTTCTTGTCCCTTGTCCGTCAGTCCCGTCGAGTAGCCCCTGGCGTAGGAAAAAGGAAAAAAGGGAAGGGGGTGAAGACGAGGAGAGAAGGTTCGTCACTAAGAGAACGCAAATGCAACCAAAATACTAAAAGAAACGGAGAAATGGCGTCTATACGGAAGCTCGTATCGTATGTCGTATACCGTAGAGTATGTCGTAGTTTCATACGGGTATTCGGTCATGTACCCATTTTGTATAGAGAAGGGAGTAAAGTCAAAAAGAGAAAAGCTTTCATCACTAGTAGAACATGAATGCAACCAAAAAATTAGAATATATTGATATATAAAGTCTATATATATATGCCAAATATCATGTATTAGTAATAATGGGCACGCATCTCCAATTGTGTATTTATTTTTGCTTATATTTTGAATGTTTCAAAATTAAATTTTAGTTTTTGAATATTAAAATCAATTGCATTTGAAAGTAGGTTGTGAAGGTGATGAAAAGAAACTTTATCACTTACAAAATACAAATATAATCAAAAACTTGAAATATATCTAGCATCTCTCTCTATACCAAATATTAGACAGTGAAAGGTAGATGGATATTATAATGTATTCATTTTTGTATATCCTAATTATTTCAAAACAATGCTTTAATTTTTGAATATTTTAGAGTGAAATCCATTAGAAGAAAAGGAGGCAAAATTTTCTAAAGCTTGGCTAAAATTTTGACTTTAATAGTGTCAAATTTTAGCCAAGCTTTAGAAAGGTGAAGGTATGTGAAGGCAATGAAAGACGCTTCATCACTCATAAAACCATTACACTGTGAGTAATGATTATATAGTAAATGCAATCATTATACATCAAGTGAGCATTATATAGTACAAACACCATCATACTCTAAGTGACCATTACATTGTAATTAAGTGCAACTATTATACAACAAGTAATAAAGAAATACATGCATAGTTCTATATGTTGCATACAGTATTAGTATAATTACTATATAATTTTAATGAAGTAAAGTACATACACTCATTTTCAACCATGTACATTTTCACACACATTAGATTTTGCACTACAAATTAAATTTTGGAGATTAGCTTCTAAATGCTTAAACCAAAGAGACCAATATATTTTTAGAACATCATAATAAATAATTGAAGCCTATCTAAATATTTATATCATTGATTCATATAGAGAATCTAAGCTTGTTGCATTGATATATCAAACTCGTTTTTAAAACTTTTCTCGTGAATATCAATTGGACAAATTGTACTTCACAAAATATTTATTGTATATCTAGTGAAAAATTAAACATGTAAAGGTTAAAATGTATTCTACATGAAGAACAAAGCTTTGGGTCAAATATGACCATCGTGAGAACTTTGAAAAATGAATGATAAATTTGTGAAGTAAAATTTCATTTTATAAATTTATACATTAGGATCAAATCACTCAAATGGACCAAAAAAGGGGTCGGACACACTAAAATCTGCAATGTACCTTCTTTCTATCTACTATTTTCTAATACTAATCTATTAACTATATGTAATTTAGTCCTCTTTTATTAAAACTTCAAGTCATGTTAATACTAATATATTTTAATTAACCCAATAAACAAAAAATCTTTACTAAACTTTCAATTGCAAATTAAGTGTCAGCCTGTCAGATTTTTTAATGGGCAAAAAGGAATTTAATTTCTAATGAATAATAATGTGAGTGAATACAAGAAAATCTTCTGTGTATATAATCATATGATAGACGTCCTTATCAATATATAAAACAATCCAAATGATGATTGTCTTAAAACAAAAAATGTATATGATATTCACATCAAGGACACTATATAAGCTATTTTGGAAATTAATGTTGTAAGTTTGATTTTAGAACAAATCAATAGTTTGTCAATAATTTATTTATTAAAAAAATTATATTATTTTATGTTTAAGATTTAATGACATAAAATCCTTTTTAATAGTTGTATTCTTAAGATGGATAAAAAATTTGGATAAAAATATCCGTTTAAAGTATTATATTATTAAAAAGACCCTAAATTTAGTCTTAAAACTAATGATTTACATCTTTTCAAGGTTTTTTTCCTCAAAAAATTTTCTCCTACTTATTAAAGTGATCCATTGCACTAATATTCATCTATAAAGTATAAAAAATCTAAACAACATCAAAGTAATTTATAGCTTTGAAATTTCAAAAAAAGACTCAAGTCTTCTCCTAGTAAAGTAATCCCAATGGCCCCTTTGAGTGTGCTTTGACCCATTAGAATAGTCACTCAAAATTTAATAAGAAAAAAATGAAAGTGTATACATTTAATATTAGAAATCAACATTTGTTATTTAAGCAAATGAAAATGGGTGTATTTGTTTTGCTAAGCCATCTATGTCTACCTTTTTGTATCCATGAGGTTGTCTTTTCATCGCTTTTTACAATAAAATAAAATCTCTAGAAGTTTATACTCCACTATAGTCATTTAAATTTTTTTTAAATATATTAAAAATTCATAGTTCATTATTTTGATTTTCAGGACACATAATTATTTTACAAATGTGCAAAGAACGGATTTTTCTAGTTAGATTTATTTAACAATTATCCATATTCAATATCTTTTTATGGTATATTTCTAGAAAATGCTACAAATACAAATTAAGTCATTATCTTGTACATTTTAGATTGATTGGCTAAAAATGAGTAATGAAAAACTGTGAATTTAATGAAAGTTTTTGACATTTTCTCTTTAATTCTTTCCAAATGATTTTAAGGCACTTCAAGTAAATTCCAGTAATATTAAGTGCCAAAAGCGTTTGGGACAAAATAGAAAAGTGCTATGCATTATGGCTTCTTCTACCTATATTTCTACATCTAATACATATATTGTCTCCATACATCAAAATCTTAATAAAATATTTGTAGATTTCTTTCAAAGCAATATTAAAGCAATGTCCTATGGAAATTCATCAAAGAAATTTTCTATATATAGAACCTAAGTTTCCTAATAAAAATTTTAAAACTACTATTGCAATTGTTTGTGCAAACTGACAAAAGATTTAAAGATAAAAACATTAATAATTTTATCCTTATAATAAACTTCTTAACATTAAATAATATTGAATATTTTGTACTATTTTCTCTCACTATTTTTTACACCAAAAATCTTTACCATAGCAATTTCAATTTTGGTCAAAATATTTCAAAGATTACCTGATTTTTTCAAATTGAAAAAATTGAAACAAAACTCACTTGAAAATGCTATAAATTCCACTTTCAAATTTAGGCAACAACCATAAAACAAAAAATTACTTTAAACAAGTGTAGCAATTAGTAAAAAATCCAATTTGGTTGTTTTCTAATTTTTTGAAGATAGTTTATTCTTTTGATATTGTGATTTACCAAATTGAAATGTAATTAGTTCGTTTTAAGACCTATTTTCAAATTGGTAGTTTAGTCTTTTGACATGTAGAGATCCAAATGTATAGAGTTTGTTCTAAGTTGGGTATATTATTTAATTTCCTAATTGGCTATTAGTTGAATCAATTAGCATGTTAGTTGAGGGATGCTTGTCTTTCCTATTAGGTTGGGAATTTTGATTGGAAAGCTATCTATTGTTGAATACATTCAGTGCAAGTCCAACCCAATTTAGCTACGTTTTTTTCTTGATTTATGTGTTTGTTTTAGGTTGATGTTAAGTTTGTGATTGTGAGTGATTGAGTGTGTGAGGGTTACACTGCAAATGGGATGAAAAGTGGAGTTGTGTGACGTGAATAATGAATAATTTTTTGATCTAATTGAACATTAGTTGTTGTCAAAAACCTTGAGCCTAATCGGATTGTGTTACAAGTTTAATTTGTCAATTACCAAGTGGATATATAATAAATTTGATGCTAATCAAGTTGGAGATGTTAATTACATACGTGCTATGATGTGAATTGGTTTGAAGTATTTACTTGAAATGTATTGTTGAATGTGTTTAAGTTAATGCTATGTCCCTAATTGGTACCTGACTATGTTATGATTATAAGTCAGGTCTTATATATGTGATTGTTGTATTATCCTAATTGGATTTAGAAAATGTTAGTGTCTAATTAAATTGTAAATGAACGATCATGTTATGTTAAATTTTCTGTTTGTGTGTTTGAGTCAATACCAATTTGGAATATGAGTTTAGTAAATAAATTTATTATGATTCCCTAATTGGAATAATTAAGCTAAATTTTTTTTGTAAGCTTGATGAAATTTATTGTGTTCAAATTGGAATATGTACTCAATTTGTAGTTAATCTGTTCCAAAATTGGAGTATGTTATGAATCTAAATGAGTGTGAATTATGTAAGAATCTAAGTGCCATCATATCAATAGGATTAATTATCTATCATATATTATACTTGATCCAAATTAGAATCTATAAAAGCTAAAAGTTGAAGAGTCTAATTGGTTTTATGTATGTTTTTATGTGATAATGATATCTGTATTAATTGAATGACGTGCCAAAATTGATTTGAGAAAAATTAGCAATATTTAAAATCTAAATGTTGTTCTTGAATCTTTTATGTCGAGAGTTTAAATCAAGTGGAGTAGAAATTGTATTAATTTGGTGTTAAGAATCATAGATTTTTTTAAGAAGTGTGCGTCACTCAAAGTTCCAAATCCAACTTGGATGCTAAACCCATAACATTGATATAAAAAAAAAAGATAATCTATTTGGAGCATGTTGTGCATCGAGTTAAGATCAATTCATGTTGTGAAGACTAATTTGGAGCAAAAGTTGATAGCTATTAAAGTTGAGTGCTATTTGGAAAAAGATAAATAAAAATAAAGGAGAAAGATAGAGGGAAATAAAATTGGAGAAAAGCTATAGAAATAAAAGATAAAAGATTTAAGAATGCAATTAGGGAGAATCTAATCCCTTGTGGCTTTAAACCCCTAAAGTCCCAAGGCCTTTTTTCCATCAAAAGCCACTCAAAACTACCATTTCTATAGCAATGAGCAAATTTTTTTTTAAAAATAATTTTTTTCATATTTAACTATAGGATCTTGTACCAAATTAGTATAAGAATTACAAACTTTGACCGCATAGATTGCAAGATATTTGTGTTCAAAGTAAAGAAAATAATTTTTTCCACCTTACTCAACTACATTATTTGGCTTTAAACCTTCATAACTTATAATTTTTGCTCTACTAATTTTGAATTTATAATTTTATATGATAAAGAATTGAATTGAGATTCTTAAAAAAAAAATTATTTCATTTATTAAAAAATTGTTAATAGCTTTAAGATGGAACTGAAATATACTAATCTCAACAGTGAGATTGTTCTAGTAAGAGATCTTAACCTTGTGATTTTTTCTTTTTTATAATTGTGAAAAATGAAGTCAAAAATGAATTCTAGAAGTTATTTTTTCAAGAAGATGCTCTAATTGCTTGAAAAAAAAAGATTGTTCATAACTTTCTCATAACAAATCCAAATGGAATGAATCAAAGCTTGTCATGTACATAAAAATATAATCTATATAGAAAAAAAATTTAAAATTTTTTACTTCAAGTTTTTTTGAAGTTTTTTTTCTACCTGTTGAATGAAAAAAAGGCCTTTTTGTTCCATAATTTTTGCTCCTAAGATCCAATTGAAATAAAAATTATATTTTTGGAAAGCTAATGTGTTTTCCTATCTTCACAAAAAGATTCAAAAAAGTTACAACAAATATTGAGACCATAGGATTTTGCCCAAAATCCATTTTGACCCCCGAGGGGACAATGGGACTTTAGGGGTTAAGAATGGAGAGAATAAATTTGGTTATTAGCATATTGTATAAGGAATTATCAAATATCCTATTTGGAAGAATATTGGTGTTTAGACCTCACTAGAATTATATTAGCAGCTTATTTAATTGTCTTCCTAAATGAATTAAATACTAAAATGAATTGAATTTTCAAAATGATTATCAATCTTCTTCTACAACAAATCTAAATATATAGAATACAATTGCAAAAAAAATATTAAAATATCCAATTTTGAGACTAAAATTAAAAGTCACTTGGTCTTTTAGTATCAAAATTTAGAAATTAATTAAGGCTTTATATTTAAAAACTAGTTGATTTGCAAAATTATGATTCATCTATGAATAAGTGTTTAGTGTGGAAACTTGTATTTTTTTCAATAGTTTTGAATAACTTGAATGGATACTTTTGGGGGTCCAAATTTTATCTTGGTTGTAATTAATACATTCAATGTTCTTCATCGATTGTGTTGATACAAAAATTTGGACCCTTCCAAATTATGCATTTTACAATAAAATTGGTATAAAAAAACATGAGGTTCTAATGTAGACACTTAATTGAGAAGGAAGAAATTTCACTTCAACATTTTAAAACAAATATAAAATTCAAAATTCACTAAAATAAAATACTTTATTTTTCAATTTCAAATCTGAATTGACTTGTTAAAATTGGATATTCACATGGCACAATGTAAATTCAAAGGATGTATACTATTTATAATAATTGTATAATTTGCTTCAAATTTCTACAAGATTCTTATTTTGTTAAATGTTTAATTTCTCAAGGATCAAGTGACCATTCAACAGACACTTAAAAACTTGGGCAGGTTTGTATAAAATGTTACTTCAACCAACACCTAAAAACTTGGGTAGGTTCCTACAAAGTGTTGGTTCAACGAAGACTTGAAAATTTGGGAAAATTCCTACAAAGTCAATTTTGGGTTAAATGTTTATGAAATTTTGATGTGAATATGAATTGTACAATGTGATGTGTACAATTCATCATGTGAATATGAATTACACGAGATGTGCATATGTACCTCTTTATTTCAAAAACTTTGACTTCATAGATTGCAAAATAATAAGGCTTGAAATTTATTTTTTAAATCTTGAAACCACCTTAATATAGCTGACAAAGTTTAATTCCTTTTAGGATGTGATTTGAGAATTAAAATTTTTTATTTCAAAATTTTTTATGTCATATTTTATTAGTTACATACTTGCCAAACTACAAAAGTCAACAAATGGTTTAACAAAAGATGCTCCAAAGATGCCCATATTGCCCAAATTGTCCAAAATGTTTTGGGTAGCATAACTTTTGATCCAAGCTTTGGATTGAAAAATTTTCTTTTGAAAAACACCCCTAGTTGTTTAGGGTAACCTTTAAAAGATGCTCAAGTCCAAAAATGGCCAATGGATGACTTAACTATGCATTGTAAAAACAAATAATGCACCTATGGGTTTAATAATTCAAGCATTTTGGTGCCTACCTTGGCCATAGGGGTCGCATCCTTTGGGGGGTAATAATATCTACAATGTTTCAATGAATACAAAATTAGATTTAGATCTCACTTTGGATACACTGTTCTTTGAGCTACCAATGACAACCAACAAAAGATTTTGAAATTTATAAAAGCTTTAAATTACAATAATTAATTCAAAGTCAATTTTTTATATATGTAAATTAAAAATTAAAATTTTATAAAATTTTAAATGTTAATTTTTTAAACGATCACTCTGCCAAAAGCTCTTTATTTCTAATTTTTTATATTTTTTATTATCATTAAAAATTCAAATTATTTTCAACAATAATTTCCACATTTTTTATATTTTATTAATTTTTTTTTATAAAACTAGGACTTTGCTACTCTTTGCAATTTTAGTTACAACCAATTGAAAATTTGGAATTTTGTTAAGTTGAATTTCAACATTTTAAATTCATAAAAGCTATGAATATATCAATTACAAATTTTTAAACTTGTATTTTGCTAAATTTAATAATTGAAGTTTGAAGTGTATTGTTTATAAATATTTTATTTCAATATTATAAAATTTCAAAATTATCAATCTTCCTAAGTCCTAAACTTTTAATCATTCTCAAATTTTGAGTTAAAAAAAATATTCTTATAAATTTAATGGTGGCAATTTCATCAAATTCTAAGTTAAATTTTGCCTTGTGAAATTTTTTTAAGTTAAAGGGTGCAATGTAGTTAACAACTCATTTTTGGGCATTTAATTTAGGCATAGACAAAAAGTCAACCAACCAATGTGATTTTTGCCCACCTCAAAACGTTCAAATACACCTTGAGAAGGTTAGATCCAAGGAGTTCAAGGAGAACATAAGTGTCCCATTTTTTTCCTTACAAACATTACATACTCTCATTTTAGTGACCACCATCCATTACAAGCTTCACCGTGAACTGAAAAACACTTGGAATGTGTGAAATTTTACCTCGAATTTTACATATGCATTTTCAACTCTTTAGTCTTTCACTGAGCACAAAAGGCATTATTTTGAAATATTTTCACAAAGATGTGCTCCTTCAAAGTGTAGTGCCTTGTATTTAAGGTCCTCACTCTCAATGTGAATTCCAAAATCCTATGGTTGCAATCTCAAGAAAAAATGAGCTTCAAGTTCATGGAAGTTTTGGTCCATTTTGAAAGTACCCCCCCTTGGATCATTAGGGGTTAAAATATTTTGTTTGCTATAAACTTTAGTTTTTTAATTTATTATTATCATTATATTATAAATTTTTATTTACTTCATTTTTATTTTTTTAAACAATTATTTCAAAAATTCAAAAATAAAGTAAATAAATTTTTAATCTAAAAATTTAAATACTTCAATTAAAATATATAAAAACTATATTATTAATCATTTTCAATATTAAATTTTCTAAACTTTTAATTTTTAATATAAAAATTAAATTATGCCACAAAAAACTCCATAAAATGGTAGCAAGTATACAAGACTATCACTTGCAGACTAATCTTTATGTTTTGAAGGACTTCAATTGGAGAACCTAGCTCATGATGTACACTTTGTCAATGGAGAAATTCAATTGTTAGTTAGTTGCACAACTCATTAGGCTCTACGGAGGAGAATTGTTCAACATTTGTTTCATTACCATAATCTAATGCAAAAACATTTAGATGCATAGTACAATACTTTGAGGCACTAAGGTGAGTACAACATTGTAACAAAAGCGAGTAAGGTAAAACAGCCCATTGTCGTCAAATGACCCATTGCGGTTGCCTAGGAAATGACCCATTGTGGTTTCTTTTTAGTATGTGAGATGTGGGCCACAATGCATGTCTTACATGACAACAATGGATTGAACACTAACCTCATTAGGAACTTCTGATTTTTTTCATTGTTTTAAAATTAACTTTTTTGGCTTTTTATAATAGAAAATATTTTGACTGCATTAGGTAGTGAGATGAGTGTTACAAATTCAGATTTTGTTAGTTTTAAGGTAGTCTACAGACTCTTTTGGGTTGAACACTTCAAAAATTCCTAGTGAATTCATACTTTGTCAAAAAAAATTAATTTCAATTGCACTTGCTGTTTCTCACACTTGTACTAATGTGGAAAAAAAAATTGAAAAATTTCAACAACAAGATGATGTTAAACTCCTCACACTGAGTACAATGGGTTGTTTTGCCTTATACAATCCTCAAATGGCAATCAATATTTACGGTATAATATTGAACTCAACTTGTTAACATATATATTATAAAACTTTGTGTAATGTTTCCATGACAAGACGCAGTCTCCAATTAGAAAAGTACACATGCAGTGAAGTTCAACTATAAAACCTATCAACAACTCGTATAATCCAATAGATCTATCTTGCCTTCATAATCCATCCCCAAATTGCGATCCATCTAAAATTTTCATAAAGCACACATTTGTCAAAACTATGAAATGAAACGTTACCTTAATTTTGTTTTTACACATCACTTGGCAATATGGTTTTGCCGTTAGGAAGATTACAATAGCACACGGAGAAGATAAGTTCAATGCAACATTGTTCAATTGCAAAAGCCAATACAAATTCTCAAACAAAAATCAATGTAAGGTAGTCTACTCAAAAAGCGACCATATTCTAAATGCAACCCCTATCTAGGAATGGGTGACATATTGCTTGAAATATCTATTACTATCAATGATGAGTTTGGTAGGCTTAAATGGTTGCTTTAAGACCAGACTACCTTACATATTATTGAACTCTCTCTAATATCTTCATGACAATCGTGACAAGACACAATCTCCAATTGGAAAGGTACACATACAAGAAAGCTCAACAAAAAAAACCCAAGTGAATACCTCATCAACAACACATAGCGTCCAATAGGTCTACCTATCTTGTCTTTACAATCCATCTTAAACTATTTGCATGACATCAATTTGCCAGTAGCAATATCAATTTGAATCGGTGTTCAAAATCTTAGCGTCTTACTAGGATGCTTAGGCAGCAATGAAGCATGACATCAATGCAATTATAATTATATTCATCCATTCACATTTTGCAGTATTGAAAAAGAAAGATAAGGCAAATACATCCATGTATTTCATTTCACTTTGGAGAAATATAAAAAAAAATTCATCTACACAACAGTATTACAAGATTTGCTACAACTTTTTCATTCTCCACCTTATGATCGAAGTTGGTGTTTCGAAGTTTTCTGCCAAAGTGCCATTAACAATTACCAAAATAAGTGTAGATAATTACACCTCATTCATGTCAGAAAGCTTGAAAAGCTATGCTCACATGCAATAGAGTCATTGGCTTATTGCCTTCAATTCTAAAATTCTAATAATGATCGCTTGATCATCTTGATGCCAACATACCATAATTCCTATTTTTTAGATTTTCTCAGTTGTTTAAGCTTACTGTGACTGTCACTGTAACTAATGAGTTCTTCTACAAGATTAGAAGAAAGAACAAAATCAACTTAAGAAGGAACTTGCCATGCCAATTTGCAACAAAAATATACTTAATAAGTTGAGCATGCCCCACCTAAATTGGATTAACTTATGTCAACCTATTAACGTTTATATTTAGAGCATTTCCACACAAGTAAGCTCAGCTATAACATCTAGTAGAGAACCTTGAATGTAAACCTTTATCTACATGCATTTCTTTCTTTCAAGAATATAATAGTGACAATTCATGAACTTATGTGCACTAATTGTTAAACCCTAAAACTCACAATTCCAAACTCCAAATCCATACTCCTAGACACATGTACAATCTCAAGATTCGTAAGCTTACAACAAATGCCTTAAAATTTTCAAGCCAAGGTATCACTCATTGATGTTATAGTTCCAACTCACTCTCTCAAATCTCACGTCTCTAGAAGAACAAATTCGACGCCAATAACCCTACAATCAACTCATTGAGTAGCCAAGCTCTTCACATTCGCAAGCACTCCTGGGAAAAATGAATTCCCTTACAAGAATCCTAAAATTTGGACTCATAACCTTGGATCCCAATTTTTCACAACCATGTCTCAAATTCAAAAACCTTCACCAAAAGCTCTAGATTCACTATAAGAAAACTGTGTCTGCCTAGACATTCAGCTAAAAACGCGATACGTTGTAGAAGACATTGGGGTGTCAGGCCGAAAAAGTGAAGATTTTGCTTTGATGTCTTCGACAGCATTGCTAGATTTGAGTCACAGCATATTGATGCTACGAAAAATACTGATGCAATGTAAGACATCCAAGTGGACACTAGATGTTTCCAAGAATGTCCACAATAACATGTTCAGCCACGTCACCATCTTTGGTCAAACTTAACTCAGAAGTTGATTTAGAATTTTGGTGCGGTCAGAGGTAAAGTGACTGCCCAAGGTTAAAAAGAGGACAACGGGCAGGTGGTGACTCCTAAAAGCTTATGTGGCATTTGACGTGGCATGATGAGGTGGAAATTGTGTGATGTAGCATAATGACGTGGAAATTGTGTGATGTGGACACGGATGATGACGTGGCATGCTACGTCAGCATACTTGGCCTGTCCATGTTCCGATATTGGATGTCTCCGTGGACGTCACAAGTGACGTACTGACGTCTACATTGATGTCACTTTTGGCGTCAACATTTTGTATTTACTGCGAATGTAACTTCAAACCACATGCTATCCATTATGTGTTTCATTACGTCTGACTGGACGTGTGGGTGTTGTGGAAGCAATTGTAGGCGTCTTCTTTGATGTCAAAATGACTATAGATGCATGACATGACTTTATGCCCAAGGTTGAATTTGCACATGATGCACGTCCTTCCTATGTAGTACAAAATGACTTGTATTTACTTGGTTTAGGTTCATTTTTGGGCTATTGAAGTCTTACAATTTGCGGACGTTCAACAAACTTCATTAGGATAAAATTCCACCTTATTCATATGATGTCACTTGCAGCACCAAGCAAGACAAACTCTGCCACAAAATGCACGTTCAAGATGCAACGGGTCTACTTGGAAGACATGAACATGCTGATGGCATTGTATTTCTTAGATGTCCTATGTGACGTCAAAATGTTGGCACAGCAAACACATATCAGTGATGTGAACACCCTATGTTTCCTCCTCAGATGCAATGTCATCGCTAACTACGGCAACATACTCTCCACCATTGTCTGGTGGTTGGCGTACTGAGTTCATGACTTGTTACAGTGGTTGTAGGCCATCGAAGTCCCTATCATTCACCAACTGCACCATATAAGAAAACTGTGTTTTTTCTGATGTCAGGCTAAAAACGTTGTACGTCCAGGATAACATCATACGTCTGAGAAAACATTGGGATGTTACGTCAATGGACGCTGGAAAAGCAGAGATTTTGGTTTGATGTTGTAGAAAGCATTGCTAAATTTCAGTCACAACATATTGGTGCTATGAAAAACAATGATACAATCTAAGACATTGTTGTGTACATCAGATATTTTCAAAAATATCCAGAAATTTTTTCAAAATGTTATAAGCTTTATAGATTTAATTTATATAACAATTTTATATAAATTAGATGAATGAATTTGTTATGAAAAAAGGTTTACAAAATCATATCAATATTATATTATATAAAAATATTTATTTTTAACTTAAGATTTAAATTCTAAATTTTATTAGTTTAAAATCATAAATTTTGCATCAATATCTATTGTCGGGTGATTTTCTAGTGTTCTTGGACTTTGAGATATTTGACATCTTAGCCTTTAAAGGACCAAGGCCTTTTTTTTGCCAGAAAACATTGAAAATTGCCATTTTTGTAGCAAAGAGTAAAAGAAATTTTAATTTTTTCCACATCTAACTATAGGATCTTACACCTAACAAGTAGAAAAAATTGTAGAAAAAATTTCAGAATTTTTGACCACATAGATTTAAAGTGGAAAAAACAAGTTTTTTAGCACATTGAGGGACTAGATTTTTTGACTTTGTAAAATTTTTGCACTACAGAGTTTTGAGATTTTAATATTTATAGTAGAGAATTGAGTTGAGAGTTCAGGCAAATAAATAAAAAATAAAAAAACTTAAATTTCATTCTTAAGAAAATTGTTAAGTAGAAGTAGGTATGAGATAGAAGGAAAATCTAAATTATTAATAAATTTTAGATGGAATTAAAATGTACTAATCCCAATGGTGAGATTGTTCTAGCAAGTAAACTAAACCACGTAAAATTTTTATTTTGAAAAAATTGTAAATATTGCATTTAGAAATGCATCCAACAAGTTATTTTTTTCAAGAAGATGCTCTAATTGCCTAAAAAACAAAAATGTCCATAACTTTTCCATAACAAATCCAAATGAAATGAATTAGAGCTTTCTAGATAGACAAAAATATAATCTACAATTGAAATTCCATGTTGGGTGTATTGTTGTGTCATACTATATTGAAGTTGATGTTGCAAACAACCTAGATTTAATAAATATGACTTGATCAATTAAATGTTCAAGGAGACATCCCCATATATGTTGAAAATGACATGCAAATGTTCATCATAACATCATAAACAACATAGAAGATTTGTAGAAAATTTAGAAATTGTTGAAGCAAATGTTTAAAACAACATTGATGTGAATGTCTAATTTCATACTACAGATGTTCTTTTGAATGTTTACAATGACGTCGAATTGTGTACAACATATTTCTACATTGACAACATTAGAACGTACAATACAATGCATACATGCGTTTTAGGAGATGTCCCAAAAAATAAGTGGACATTGCCGTTGACATCCTATAGTGCAAGAAGCCATCTGCTACCCCAGCATGTACTTGTGTTGATACAATGTATACATGCGTTTCAGGAGATGTCCCAAAAAATAAGTGAACGTCGCCGTTGACATCCTACAATGCAAGAAGCCATCTGCTACCCCAGTATGTACTTGTGTTGGCTTGTGCAAACAGACATCTCCTATGACAGGGTATGCTTTGAGAAGCACGCATGTGCAAATTCCACACGCTCGGATGGACATTTCAATCAGCATACAACTGTTTCACCTAACATCATTAAAGACACCTGGATGTCCACAGCGATGTCTCAGAAGACATCCTAAAATGCTAGGCAGACCAAGCAAGTGGCCCCAAAAAACGCCACATCAGCATCTGTGGATGCCACATCAGCCAATCTCGTCAGCACCGATATGGCATGCCACATCAGCCAATTCCATGAGCATCGACGTGGCATGCCACGTCATTTACACGTCACATGCCACATCATAGACGGGCAATGGATGAAAAAAATGACACTCTGGCTTTTCTGCACCTAGGTGGCAGCCACATGTCAACTCCTGAAGTTACCCGTTGACCGATGTTTTTTTGGACATCACGATGCTGGGCCTGCAAATCTGATGCAATGTACCATGTTTTTGGCATGTCCATGGCAGCACGAAGTGATTGAACATCAATCCTTACATAGAACGCGTCACGCGCGATGTCCGGGTGTCCAAATTGCGATGTCGCGGTAGACACAGTTTTCTTATAGTGATTCAAGCCAAATTCCAAACAAAATTTGGCTCATGATGATTTGTCGCAACACCTTAGATATTGATTATTTGCAACGCAATTCAAACCTCCGAAACGACATTTTCGGCGATCATTCCCACAATCCTGAGAGTTTATTCTCCAATGACACTAAAGTTCCCAATGTGGGGAGCATAAGTGTCTGCTATAGGGGCCCCCAAAAGTACAAATTTCAAAAGATTATTTAGTTTTTGATATTATTATTATTATAAATTGCAATTTGACATGGTACTTGATGGAGGGGCATATATATTTTGTATTGACAAATATAGACTGCATTAGAAGGAAGTTGCACAAAAATCATGGAATTTTGATGCTATTCACATGAAGTGGGCCATTTGATAAAAGCTTTTATTTTGAAGCCATGAAATTTTGAAGTCATCTGAGTAATTTTTGTGTTTTTATATATTAAACAATTATTATTTTTGTACAATACATTTTTTATAAGTCTTTTCATCTACAATGGATTTTAAATGTTTGAAGTCACCTATTAAAAGAAGTTATATTTTTCCACTCCATGATCTATGTATAGACTTAAAAAAAAACTACAATTAGAAAAAATCTCAAACTTCAACATATACTTTGAAGGGGATCCTCCAAAGTATAACTAAAGTAAGATACAAGATCTAGTAGTTGTGCCACTTTTTGGCTACTATATACTAATTGACTACATTTCAAAATTAAAAATGTACACTATTTGTAATTAAAATTACATTCATAAAAGTTCATTCCAAAGACCAATTCAAATTATATCTCAAACCCATCTGAATCTCAAAATTTGATGTTGAAGAGTTGAGAATGAAGAACTTCATCACAAAGTTTAGATCCTATGGTTTGGCAATAGTTATCATGCGATTATCATTGTTTCATGGGTTCACATGTTAATCGCATCATTATAATACATTGCTTCGCATCACTATGATGCAGTTACAAGTAATGCATTGTAATGATGTGGTGATGATGCAAAGCAATGTATTGTAATGATGCAATAACAATGCGATTAATGTGCAAATCCATGAAACAACGATAACCGTACAATAACTGTTGTCAAACCATAGGGTCTAAACTTTGTGATGTTGAACTTTTCACTATCTCTCATAGCAATTTTTGGAGTTGCAAAATGCCTATATAGCAATGCTTTTGGGAAATTTTGGTGCCTAGAAATGGAACTTCAAGTCTAAGTTGGATATAGCAATTTTTTCCAAAATTCAAAATGTTGAAATTTCAACTTTGCAAAATCATCAATTGGTCATCACTTGTTGCGTGGAGAAGAACGCTTGGTATTTACCAAGGCTTTTTATCATTTTTTACGAAGTTCCAAAATGACAATATAAAATGTTATAGTGTTATTCTAAATTTCAACATTCATCCACATATAGGAAGGAAATATCACATTAGCACATATCACATATCACATATCCATAAATATTGTTTCATCCTCAATCTAGCAATTTCATATAAGATTTTTTTTTCAATTTGAAGTTTTTTGGTGAAAAGTCTTAAAATTTGTCGACATTTTTTAGCCAAATCAATTTGCAATCTAGCACTATTTTGCCAAAAATCCCTGATAGTAACCAATTGATTTCTTGATGTCTTTTACACTTGTTTTTCTTATGTAAATAAATATTTATGGTTTATTGGGTTACTAGCATCTTGAAAGGCATGAAATCTCACCCTCAAATTAGGTTCCAAGGTTGCTCCTAATTCTAGATTACATTTGAATTCTTATTCATTGTATTTTATTTTTGATATTACAATAAGCCAAGATTGCATGCAATCTTATCACATTGAATTGTCTTCTTTCCAAATCAAGGTTTAAATAATTATGTACAAAAAAAAGGGATCAAACATTTATAGATACTTCACATGGTACAAATTTGCATTTTATATTTATAAATGAGAGCTAGAATTGGAGACTATTTTCATTAGAAGATTGGTAACCTTAAAAAACATAATTAACAATTTTATACTTGCTTCCAATATAAACAACATTTTGGGGGGAAGAGACATTAGAAGAAAGTGTTTTGGGGCAAAAGAATAGTGCAAGTTCCTATGAACTCCTGAAATGTAGGGAACTATGAAAACTTTGCCAAATGAGCAATTTGACGTGGCTTTGATTGTGCCATGTCAAATAATATTAATTAATTAATGTTTAAAAATTTAATTTTAAAAATTTAATATTGTGAAGTGTTCCAAACCTAGGAACAAGCCTAAAAAAACCCTTCTAAGTCCTCAAATCCCTTCTAATGCCTTCATTTCAAGATATTTTTTCCTATATAAACTAGAGCAAATTGACTTTTTATTTTCTTAATTAGAAACCTAGACTATTATTGTAAGAAAAATAGTATATTTTTAATATTTATCTTGTGTTGAAATTTTTATCATTAGAGAATTTGTTGATGTTTTTATCATTAAACCTTTTGCCATTTCAATAATCAAACACTACTACAATTTTGGTCAATTACATAAATGTTCAACTATTAAAAACTAATATTATATTTTTGATGGATTTTTGAAGTTAAATATTCCAAATTTATTTGCAATAAATCCATAAATATTTTGCTACGTTTGTCCATGTGGATCATTTCTACTATTATTGCTTAATACTAACTTGGTTGATGAAAACATCAAAATTAAAAGTTATGGAACTTATATTTTATTACATATTTGTGTTCTATCCCAATGTCCAAGATTTTTAGCAGTTAGGAGATGACATAAAATAGAAGCAATTAAATTTAAATTTAGACACAAGATTATTGAAGCATCATGCTTTAATAGTAGGTTTAGAAGCTAAGTGCCAAATATTAATTAATTTCTGACAAATCAAAATGCATTTTGGGTAGAAATTTTTTTTAAACTAAAACTTTTTTGAACAATGAGAAAATGAAAATGAAAATCTAAATTTAAATGAAAAAATTCAATCTTACAAAATTGCACAAAACTAATATGAAAAAGCATAGAAAAAATCTCAAAAATCTTAAGACATAGATTGTATGATTATAGCACTTGAAGAATTTTGAATCTTCTTTTTGGCCCTTGCTTAATCAATAAACTATAATTCTCCTTGTAGTGAGATTTTTGTATTACATGTATTTTTTTAAAGTTGCATTTTATATCATCTTACATCATACTTACATTAATTTAACAACCTTTGTAATGTTAAGAAAAATTGCTCTTGAAGACATTCAAATACTATTGTCAATTCAATGTCAATAGTGTATTTTTGGGTGGGGATACTAAAAACAAATCAAATGCAAATGTGCTCCTTTACACTATTTTTTGAGATACACACTAATTAGTTAAATACAAGCTTGTATCCAAAAGATGAGCCTCCCAAGCTTCCCTTGTGGATAATGTCAACTCCAACAATAATGCAATAGCTTAGATTTGTATCATGTTATTTTGGAGATCTTTAATGGAGAGCCTCAACCTTTACCAAAGTTATGAAACAATATTGTAGTACCTAAGATTTGTAGCACTTTACCTTGATGTTAGATTAAGCTCATAACCTTTGAGGTTTAGAGATCTTTGTTGTTTGATCTCATCAAAATCTCATTGAAAATGCATTGGTATACATTGGAGCACCACGCTTTTTACCAAAATTACAAAATCAATGATGTTTCTAACAATGGCATGCTAGATTCTACAATTATACTGTGTTATTTCAATTTCTAAATTGAATTTGGAATTTTTGGGGGCTTGGGGCAATTGTTGTTTGATCTCAACAATATCGCTTCAAAATTCCATGGTATAGGATCCTCTAGGATCTCATAGGATTTCTATGAGAGACAAGGCAATAATAAGTAAATAGACTATAAAATTCCTATATTAAGTTTTATAAAATTTAATATAATAGAGCATTAATTTCTAAATGCTTTGACTTGCATTTTAAAAATTAATAGATATTGAGGTTGCTATCAATAAATAGACTCCTAAAAAACTCTATTCCAAGGCAAAACAATAGTGGTTACTTCAAAATTTGCATAAATTTGTTGTTCAAGGGTCAACTACATAAGGTGTTTGCATGTGTCACATTTTATTGATTGAGCAATCCCTTATAGTCAAATTCTATTTAAAAATGAGGTTATTAACAAAGTTAATCAAAATCATTTTGTAAATTTTTTGAATGTTTTATGAATATTTTCAAGTAATGTTTTATAAATTTTCAAAGTTAAAAGCAAAACTTACCTACACATGCATCATACAATATTCCCTTTAGCCAAGGCACTTACAAAGCAAAAATATTTTGACTTTGATCCATTAGTTTCCTCAAAAAACTTTTCAAGCTCCTAATGGTTGCCTTCTTAGAAACTTTTGGCATTTTCAAGTACTAGTGAATCATGTTTTGCCAAGTTAACAATCAATTCTAACCTTGGCCATTGTTTCATTTAATTTTACAATGGAAGTGTTTAGGACTAATTTAATTGTTTATTGTCTAAATCTAAATTTTTTGTGTCTTTTTATGTGATTCTTAATTGTATCAAAAATGACAATATTCTCAAGTTCTAATTTGAGATGAATAAAAAAAATCATTGGTTCCCAAGCAAAGCTTTCACTACACAAGGTGTTTTTAAAGGTGTTTTAGTTCATGTCTTCTTCTCATTATTGTCATTGTATCCTTTTCTTCTTCAAGGTTTTCAAATCCTTGCCTTGTTCTTGTTTTCCACTTTTTTTTCTTGTAATTCTCGTGTTGCATTTTAAGATCTTTGTTCCAATGTATTTTGAACAATATTTGATGTAGATAGAAATCTTTTATTGAAGTCTCCTTTAGGCATGAAGGAGGTGTATGGGATTGTGCTATCTCCCAAAAAGGTGTGACGCGCTTGCCAAACACACATACACTAGGCCATCTAATGTGGAGAGAAATTAATTAAAGTCTCCCCAATGCCATCCATTTTTTTCCGCAAAATCTGTCGCCACTGAAGGAGGGCCGTTGAAGGAAGGCTATTGAATTTGATTGTTGATTTAGCCATCGATTTGAATATAGAAAGACAAATACAAATACAATAATATAGATATTGAATATAGAAATATGTACAAAACCATTAACCCATATTGCTTACTGACGAGATTCATCCTTGAAAATACAAAGAGAGGTGAGGTAGAAAAATTAACTAAGCCCTAAGGGGGTAGGTGAATTTGTATACGTATGCATATCCATATTTGTATGGATGGCTTGTATACAAATTTAGGGGGGCAATTAAATCACAATGAATAAGTAATCAAAATTAAAAAATATTAATAAGTAACCACATAAGTGAGTCTTTTGAGTGACTGCTATTCAAAAGACAGGTTACATCCCTTTATGTTATGAAGGGATGTAACAAGTTTACACAAAGTTGAAGCAACAAAATTGAATTAGCATACTTAATTTTTTAACAATAATTATGAGCAAGCAAAGACAGTTTAAGGAATTCATTGCATTTATAACAACATATGATGTACCTATATTAAAAATGTCTAATCTATCTGAAAAAGGTAGCTTGAATGTTAGAACCTTGTTGTCTAAAATTTTAACATGCTACACAGAAAATTAGGTTGAAAAAATTAGGTTTATTCATGATGTTAACTTGAAAATTGATTTAACAAAGGGGTACTTATAAAAATTCATTTTCACCATAAATGCATTAGATGGTTTTTGAGGCCTCCAAAAGATTGTGAATTCTTGGACTGTAGGAAACATGTGAACATTGCCAAATTAAAAATTTGACATGGTCAAAAGATAGACACTTTAAATACTAATATTTAGTTAATTTTCAATACATTTTTAAAAATAAAAATAATTTTAAAATAATATTAAAATTTTTAATTATTTAATAGCTTGCTAACACTGCATTGATTCACACAAAGGGAACAACCTTAAAATAGTTTTCAAAAGCCTCAAATCTTTCACTAAGTAGAAAAATAACACTATTTTGTTTGATGTCCCCTCTCTAATCTCAAAAATTCTCTATAAGGGATTGAAAGTTCATTCTCAATTTCTCCTATTTGTCTTAGGATTCAATTTAATCTCTAACAATCTTTTTATTTATTTAAGCTTCTAAATATTGTTTAGAACCCCCAGATTGACTGAAAACATTCATCCCAAAGCAAGGCAAAAATCTTCAACTATATTTGTTTTTTAATGAATCCAAGCATATGATCCTTTAATTATCTAGTTCAAGCACTCACTTCCAAAATTTAGGGTGAATGCCCCCACCAATTGTAAGTTCAATGTATCTAAACATCAAAATATAGGCTTTTCTAGCCCTTTTAAGAGTTGAGGTTTGGTATTTTAACATTTTTAGAAAAAACAGGTTTACCCAATAACTTGTGCATTTTAATCAAAATGTTGGAAATGGATTTTGAATACATGTACAAAATTTACCCCTCCAAAATTCATATTCATCTGTAAAAAAATTATAAAATAGAATTTAGTACTAAATGAAAGTAAACTCTTAATAATTTTTACAAGAAGTTGAGAACTTCCTAATCTCAATGATGAGAATGTTGTAATAAACAATTTGAATCCCTTATTCATGACTTTATTTGAAAATTTTCAAAATCGAGATAGTTCAAAAAACAACTTTATATATTTATTTTGCCAATAGTGTATGCTAAATAAAATCCCTCATAACTTTCACATCATTATTTAGAATTGAATTAGTGTGTTCTATACTATTACCAAAGTATAATATAAAGTAAAAATAAAAATAATTTTCTAGTTTTCTAATTCATAAAAACTTCAAAAATCAATAACTTTCACTCCATAGGTCCAAATGCTAGGAAACAAAGCTTGTGCACCCCTCCTTGCAAATAGCTTTTCATGGTACAAAGTATGCGACTGGGAGATGCATGGTCCAAGAGATCTCAA
Source organism: Climacium dendroides (assembly GCA_950106755.1). Classification (NCBI taxonomy): domain Eukaryota; kingdom Viridiplantae; phylum Streptophyta; class Bryopsida; order Hypnales; family Climaciaceae; genus Climacium; species Climacium dendroides. Next base: position 32,744,436 of record OX467084.1, on the reverse strand, counting down.
CTTAACAAACAAAACAAAACAAAACAATCAAAAAACCAACCTAACTTGATGAATGGTCCAAATGCTTTTAAGTAGGTTTCAATCTATAAAATTCTATAAATTTAATTAATCTTTAAAAAATATACCTTTTTAGATGACCTTCCTGAAATTGATACTAAAAAAGAATTCTAACATTTTCAATATTTATCAGATTGATGTGAACCAAAGCTTCATATGTAGATTACAATGATTAGTACAATAACATCTATCCTAAAAAATCTCATGCAAAAATTAGTTTCAAATTATGAAGTCAAAAAAACTTTTCCAGTTTCTCAAAAATCCAAGGTAAACTCCTTAGTCCTTTAGGGGTTAAAGCATTCAAACCGTAGTTGGAAAACTAAAACCGAAATTGAACCATACTCTCAATTTGTCTCTTTCGTTAAGTTATATTATTTTTTGAAATATATATATATATATATATATATATATATATATATATATATATATATATATATATATATATATATATATTTCTATGTAGTTAAAAAGCTACATTTTTAAATTTTAGATGCAAAGCTTTCCTTCCAACAAAACAAAAAAGACTTATCAAAACAACTTTGGATTCTAGTAAAAAAATTGAAATTGAACAAAGCATTTTAAAAAAAATTCATTTTTTATTCAACAATAAATTTAAAAAAAATGTTATTTATTAATAATTGATTTTTTTAATCTCAACCTTTTTTCTTTTTTCTATCTAAAGTAATCTAAAGTAAATTTGAAAATTTGAGAAAAAATAAGTATTTTCTAGTACCCCCGTCCCTCCTATTGGTTTCGATATTATAGCATTGAGAAATTATATGCACACTTAACTCGGAGACGCGCCCAGCCAGCATGGGAAAATGGATCTTCCAAGGCACAAACCCAAACTGTACTCCACTCCTAGATCTTCACCGAGATGTGCCCCAAGAAATCAACGAAATTCCACAAAAAAGCCTAGATTCCACAATTCCCAAACCCTTTCTCCTTCGCATCGTCCCTCCCGCTATTTCTCCACTCGCTTCCGTCTTCGTCCCCGTCTTCGTCTTCGTCCTCGTCCTCTTCCTCTCTCGCTCCGCGCACCCTTGCGCTCGCATCTTCGCGACTTTCTGCCTGCAATGCTCAGGGACTCGAATGCTTCGTGCTGGATCATTACAACTTGCTGCTTTTCCAATTCGTCAGAAATTATCTAAAATTACTGGTATTAAGCTCTCTGTCTCGTCGCATTTGTTGCCATAGTTGTGAAGTGAAATAGAGTAGCTGTGGTGGATGACCTAATTAAGGCTCTGTGGATGGATTGCTTTCGATTTCTGGCAGTGTTATAGAGCACATATCAGGCGGAAAAGCTAGGGTATCGAGATGGTCATATCCAACAAGCCGCAGGATGTCGTCCCAGTAGGTTAGGCTCCGTATCGAAAACGATCTGGATCCCTCGCGTTATTCGTTCCCGGATACGAAGCCCTTGTTTGTGGTGATCTAACGTGGTGTGGTGATCGGTGAATTTTGTTTTTGTTTGAGTGTTGTCGGTGAGTGAGATTGTCATACTTGTGTGCTCGAGGTTAGGGTGTGGCGATTAGATAGTTCTAAAATGGCAGCGTTGCTTGGAAGGAATGAGTTAAGGTAAGGCTTGTTTTTAGTTTAGGTGTGATTCAGGAGCGCTTGTTTTGAAATCTTTGTTATCTGGTGTGTTTTCCGAAGGATTGAAGGGTTTCCTGAAGGTGTGGCGGCATTGACGCGGTCGTGGAGTACTATACCGACATATTGTCTTTTCTCACTTGGCGACTTGTGGATGAGAGTTTTGCGATTGGATTTCCGGTGTTTCGTTTCGAAGCGATTGGGACGTGTTGGCGTTGACTAGGAGCGCGTCATGGAGACAGGGGAGTGATTTATGGCGTTGCAGCGGCTGTACAGGTAACCTCTAGCTTTTGTTTTGGTACTGTATCTAGGTCAGGAGGATGGAGGAGAATTCACGCTCTGGTAGAGTGTTTTGGATACTCTGTTTTGAACCATTTGTGAGGTACTGGTTCATTACAGAATTTTCGGCATCGAAAGCGGTTAAGCTATGGTACATAGTGAGCTTTCACGTTCAGCTCACTGGAACTAAGACCATCCCGATTTCGGTATGTTCGAATGTTCACGGTATTGTTTATTTGGACGCGTCGTGACTTGTCTTCAGGTAACCTGTGAGTTGATCCGCTTCAATATTTATTGGTGTAAGTGCAGTACTGTGACTAGGTCAGGAATTCTTAGGGTAATTAAATCTCTGGTAGGAGGTCTTTATCCTCTGTTGAGTCCAATTTGAGTGGATTATTCGTCACATACTTTTCGGCATTGAAAGCGTTTATACTTTGGGACATATGCATCTACTACTGTCAGAATCTCGCATCATTTAACTCTCTTGAACTAAGGCAATCTCGGTTAAATTGAAATTTTTCTAAGCGGACATCACAGTGGAGTGATTGGTGGCGCGTTGCAGCGGATGTGCAGGTAATTTCTAGGTTTTAGTGAACTAATGTGACTAGGTCAGGAACGGGGAGTGGAATTCATACTCTAGTAGGAGATCTTTATTCTCTGCTTAGTTCATTTTTTGAGGAGCTGGTTTTCTTCAAATACTTTTCGGTATAGAAAGCGCTTAAACTTTAGGGCATACTGATCTATGACGTTCAGCATCTCATCTCGTTTTGAACTGAGACAATCTCTAATAAATAGAAAATTTTACTGCTCAGTGGACCAGTGGGAAGCAAAGCATTTGGTAGAGGATCGTAACAGTCAGTTAGTGGTACCGAAGGGGTTTGATTATTTCGCCAGACTCCTTTTTTTGACCCAGAGACCAAGGAAGTGGTAAGCGATTTTGGACCCTCACTTTCCCTTAACCTTATCGGAATATAGTATATCCCACAATGAATATCTTTTGAAAGTAGTGTGTAGCTTGAGGCGTTATTGGGACATGGGAAGTACAGGATTACGAGAGACCACAACCATTGTCGGTGAAGTTGCAAAGGGTCAGAGAAATGGTTATGGTTAGCACTCTTTAGCAAACTCGCAATTATGCTAAGTAGTTCTCCATGCTGCTGTAATTGGAAGCATTACGGGGAGTATCCCCAAGTCTTCTCCTTGCTCCTCGTTTTGAATTTGCGTGCTTCAGCCTAAGGTATGTGCGCCTAGTCGCGTCACATTTCTGATTGCGCCAGCTATGTTTGGTGGAAATGGGTTCATTTGATGTCCCCAATCCGAAGTGCGTAAGAGCAACCAATAGGAGTTGAAGTTGGAGAGTTATTTGAGGCGACCAATGCGAGTTGAAGCATTTCTTGCTTCAAGGGTTTCAAAGGTGGCCATTTAAGGGTACGGTAGTCTAGTGGCATGACACACATGCTTTCACTTTTAGAAAAGAAAAGAAAAAAATCATCGCTTCGGGGCAGAAAAAGTGGCGGTTTTAGGTGCACATACCTTAGGTCTTTTGGTCGCCACAGTCGCTCGGGTGCTAAAAGACTATACTTTCACAGCATACTATTCTGTAGTACCGCAGAATTAGATTGTGCTTCAGGGGTTTGCTAAGTTCCAGTTCTGGGGAATTCTAGAGTGTGTATCTGAGTTTGTGTAAGGTGCCCGGTGACAGGTGAACATGCAATCCCTTTTCTTTTACTGTGGTGCTGATGAGTTGCGTGGTTTGATGAGAGATTGATGGAATTAGTTTTCGGGGATTGATGATCAAGATCAGGTAACTGACACGTGGATGTCCAGTAGATGAGCGCGATCGCGGACGGGAGCCCTAACTTTCATTCTTATTGGTGGAATGATCGACCTAGACATCCTAGTGAGGTTGATACGTTTGAATGGTTTGTGAATTATTACGACTGTACCTTGCGTAGAAGGGCTTTGAGGTGGTAGGAAAATTGTCTTTCAATAACCGCGAAATGCTAGATTGTAGCTATTGCCATGCTCCTAGATTATATTGTAATGGTAAGAGAATTCTGATTATGTAGCAAGTGGGAGTTGCAGAGCGATAATTGGACTGCTTGGGAAGGTGCTTTTGTTATATTTGAATTTATGTAGCAGTCAAGGAAGAGAGGTCCGGATTCAACCTGAATAACATGCGTTATGACTGCGCTAACAAGGGCTTATCATTTTTCAGGTGTGAACAGTGGTGAATAGAAACGTGGCTTGCCAAAGAGCTAAGTGGAAGTAAGATGGCGGCGAAATTGGAGGAAGCTCTATTGAGCATCAGATTGGCCTGGGACCTCTCTACACCTGCCAAAGAAATTGTGGAGAAGGTTCGTGAACAGGATTTGAGTTTAATACAATCTTACGAAGGGAAATGCAAGGACCAAGTGCTGGCCCTTGCATTTAAACTGGCCCGGGGTTTGAAAATTCCGGCAGTGGTTGCTTTATTACTACTGAATATGAACGGAAGAAGCACGAACATACTGAATTCGGTCTTGAAAAAGGAAAACTCGGCTATTAATGCTGCTCCCATTAAGAAATCCGATGGTGGGGTGATTCCGAAAAAGGTAGACAACCATGTGGTTAATGTAGTTTATAAACAAGGTGAACCTGCCACAAATCTTTTGGCTGGGAAGGTAGACGGAATTGTTGATTCTCCGGAAGGGACGATTGTGGATTTGGTGTTAGGAATGGCATTAGCACACTCAAATTCATGCATTTTGAATAAGCTGGGCGCCAAGTGTAAATCATATGTAAAGGAGGAGTCTGGCGATTTATGGCAGACGGAAGGCGGCAGTCTTGTCGGCACTTCTAGCTCAGGCGAGGTTGATGCGAGTCTTGGATATGCTATGAAGTTTAAGCCGCTGAAAGATTGGGACAGTGGGACATCCGATAGTAACCTGTTGAAAGACTTTAGCAAATGGGACGAGAGTTTTCAAAGCCTTAAACCTACAACACAGGACTCAGATGATTGGGAGGAAGTGACTTACAAGTCTCGAAAGAAGGCATCATTGCCAGCGCCCGTAGTATCGGCAAAAGAGGTCGTTGTTGACAGCAAGCTTAGGAAGTCCTTGAGTGGCAGCAGCGACGTTGAGAAATCAGCAATTACTACCCCCCCATATTATGTCAGTATACCGGCCGGAGACGATGGGGAGTATAACTGTGAGATAGCGCGGAAACTCTTGGAGTGTCTACTTATTTTTGGCCCCCGGTTATCAGGTCATACACAGAGTCCGCATCTTCCCCCACTCTTGCGAGCTGCTAAAGAAAACGATGAAACCCTCGTCTGCCTTTTATTAGATGCGACGGCACCGAACAAAATGCAAAACTTTGTTAATGAAAAAGATGCTGATGGCAATACTGCCCTCCACTGGGCTCTACGTCAGGCCACACCTGTGAACAGACGGACTGTAAATAGTCAAGTGGTTAGGAGATTGCTCAAAGCGGGAGCCAACGTCATGACTGGCAACAAGTTGGGTGCAACTCCAGTACATACAGCAGCCGGTCATGGCCATTTCGAGGCTCTCTCAGATATACTGGAAAAGGATTCAAGTGGAGTCAATGTCTTGGCGTTGACCAAAGAAACTCCCCTTCATTACGCAGTGAAAAACAACCACATTGCCTGTACGTTCCTATTACTCAAACATGGAGCCAACCGCAATGTTGCTAGCTCCCGTAACCAGAAGCCGATTCAGTTGGCCCCGTCCGTGGAAATGAAAGCTCTTCTGTTACAAGATGACAGTTTTTTAAAACAGAACACGTGGGAGAGCTTCAAGCCTATTCTCATGAATGCTGCTTCCTCGAGTTCTCCACTATATGCCTTGGTTATGCAATCGCAAGCACAGTATCCATCAATTGTAGACGCTTGTGGATTTCATCAAACCAACCAGGTGTGATCTCCTTGAGCCCTTTGACCTTGAAGTTTATGCCTGTCACAATCTCCATGCTTAGAATGCGTGGCTCAGCTCTTCTGCATTCCATAGTTTTATAAATGATCAGAGGAATTAGTCTCTATGGATCTGCTTCTGCAGCTTCCATCTTTTGTTTCTTCTTTTTAGCTATCAGAAACTAGAACTGGAGCTTGTTTCTCAACTGTGTCTTCCTTGTTACTCAACTGTGTCTTACTTTTTCCCTACTTCACTGCAGGATGGAAGTCCCATGGATTGGTTATCTGCTCAAACTCTAGCCATTAACAGCCGTGACTTCAATCTAGGAGGTGAGATGGACATGTTTGGTGGAAAAGAGTCGGTAAATCTACCTCAATATAAAACTGTGATGTGCCGTTTCTTTGCATCCAGTGAGGGTTGTGGGTGGGGCGCCAAATGTCATTTTGCTCACTCAGAAGAAGAATTAATTGGGGCTGAAAGAATCGATGGTCAATTAATGGGTGCTGGAGGAAGTCTGAGTGATGATGGGAGCGATCAGTCCATTAAGAACTTCAAAACTAAGCTTTGTACGCATCATGAAAAAATAGGGAAATGTCCTCATGGACCTAAATGCACATTTGCTCATGGGATGATAGAACTGCGAGGGGCTCTGTCGTCAGCTGCTATATGCATCCGGCCACCTGTTGGAATCGACACACGGCCATCTAGTGCTAATTCTTTGGGGTCAAGTACAGGCAGCGAGAAAGGTGACGACTATATGAGTGCCCGGAAGGTTTTTGTAGGAGGATTACCCCACTTTATTCAGTCGGAAGATTTGTGGGAATTTTTTGAAGCAGAGTTCGGGAAAGTAGTGGATGCTGTAGTTATTTGTGGCGTAGATGCGGATGGCAAGGTGCGTTCTCGAGGTTTCGGATTTGTTGTTTTCCACGATCCCAGACATGCGAATGTTGCAGTAAAAAGACATTACTTACCATTTCGAGGGAAGAAAGTGGAGGTCAAGCGAGCTACGGCCCGGGTGGATTATGGAGACGAACCTATGAAGTTCAATTCGCCGACATTTTCTTCAGGGACGTCGTCGTCTTTGCCCCCGACCTCTAGCTCACAGTCACCAACATTTGGACCCTCCAGCCCTATTATTGGCAGGTCCAAGGAGCCCTCCTCTATTCCTTTGGCAGTTCCCCAGCAGCAGGCTTGGTCTTTACCACCAATGGCTTTGGAGTCGCTCAGGAAGCCCTCTCTGGAGAGTAACCAACCCTCAGCAAGTAACAGTATTTTTGAGCGTGCATCTTCTTTGGGTTCTGAGTTTAATAATCATCTAGGTTCGCAATACAGTGCCCCTCCTCTTTCCCATCTTAGTTTGAACCATAGTGGCAGTTCCTCGCTACAAAACAATCACGGGAGCCAATTTCACAGCTTTGGGCCTTTGTTTTCCCAGAACAATTGTTTCTCATTAGACTCTGGGTTAGACAGAAGCACTTTCTCGTTAGATTCTAGTGCCGCGGCTTTCTCTCCTTCCCCTGGCTTCACTTCTCCCAACGCTTCCTCTAAGCCTCACCACCACTCTATGAATGGCTCCTCGGTTCCTTACTCTAATGGTTCCTCTTCTGAGGGCGCAGGCACTCGTGTAAAACATGACATCGACCACCAATCCTTCTTTAGTAGCACCCCTGGACATCCGTTGTTGTATCCCTATGGATGCGACCCTGTGGCTCCAGTAGCTCCTGTAGCTCCCATAGCAGTACCCCCTGTAGCTCCCGTAGCAGATGATGAGGAAGAGTTCTCGGAGCTTCTTGCTATCCTCCAAGGAGAGAAAGCATAGCCGTGCATCTGAGGACACTCGAGATTCATTTTTCTCTCTGGTCTTAAATACTTGGTTAGCACCGGAGTTGATTAGTGGTCAGGTTGGAGAACGAAGCTGGGTTTCCTTGTATAGTCATAATGTGCCTGGTGTATATGTTTCTCATCACTAGGTACTGCCCTAATGTCAGCATGTGGGCTGACAGGTATTAGTTAGTGACAGCAACAGTGTAAACCTCAAAACATTTGGAGATTACATTTTTATTTGTTTGTGGCTTGCAGTGATAGGTGTGCTGTTATTGCTTTTGGGAAGCTTTGTTGAGTTGAGTAAGGTAGGGAAATCTAATTCCCACAGGTTCCAACTGCTTCACATAATTCTTCTGTTAACACTTGCGTAACTCAAATCCGTGGTATTTTCATGAAAGATCTAATTATGAATAGATCATGTTAGCTAATGACAAAGACCCTAACATAGCTACACCTTGATACTGGGTAAGTGTTACGTTCATAATTGGATATTCGGTGTTGGTACTATCCATGCTTGTGTGATGGTCCTTTATTACTAACTAATAATAGTATGATAAGTATGTTCATGTGAATTTAGATTGATTTGCAGTCGGATTCCCCTTGTCCGTACCAGTTCTGAGTTGGTTGTTCACCTTAACCCTGGATGGAAGAGGCCTACCAAAAATTATGAAATTGGACTATCAAATTCTTGGATGAATAGATGCATTATTATATTTTCTTTGAAAATCATTCATCAAATTGTAGTTGCTCAAGCAAAGTAGGGACATCGGGAGTTTATGCAAATAGATCTTGAAATAATGGTTCTACTTTAAACAAATGCTAAACTTATGATCTCACTTGGCATTTGGTAACAATGCTCATAAAAGCCTAAACCTTTGACAAAGATCAGAGGTTTGTATAAAAACATTTGTTTTCAGGTGGTTTGGCATAAGTGGATCATTTTAAGTTATCAATTGTTCAGACCTGGGGCATAACCTTCCATAATCTGTACAACAACTATCACTACATTTCCTCTCCACAATCCTCATCCACATCATGGAGAAGAATGTAAGTGTCAATACCAATAGCACTTGACCATTTGTCACAAATAAATAAGTTTAATGGCAATGTGAAGTGAACACCTTACTATCAATTGTGAGAGTGATGTCATTTTTATAATCAAATTCATTGTCCATCATCAAATTTCAAAAGGTACGGGATAATTTGAAGATGAGAGCTTGAACAGTCATTGTCAAAAAAGCTAGAATTGCATTTGGAGTAGAATTTCAGATTTCATTTAGGCATAGAAGAATACCTTTTAAAAAAAATTGAACTAAGAGAAGTTGAAAAATCAAGTTAAATTAAATTTCCCAAAATCTGTTTGTAATTTTGAGCCTTCAATCAAAAGTTATGAACAAATTTTAAAGAGGGGTGTTTAAAAATGTTAAGGAAAATGTTCCTTCCAACCCCTCTCTGAAATTTATTCATAACTTTTGATTAGAGGCTTTAGATATCAAATGGATTTTTGGAGATGAATGTTAACTTGACTTCCCATCTTTTCTTAGTTCAATTTTTTTTAAATCATTTTTCTATACGTAAATGAAGTTTGAAATTCTATTTCAAACGCAATTCATGCATTTGACTTAACTATGAGCAGTTGAGCTCTTACTACTTTTCATTTACATATCCCACATGGGTTGTTTTACTTCCTACCACCCCTCTTGTATATTAAGAGCTTGTCTTCCCATTCTAGCCTGAAATTGTGAGTGGTCCATCAATTTCTGCCAACAATACCTCCTAGTTAGTGGTAGTTGTTCTATATTAATTGCCCATTTGGAGTCTGATTAACTAATAGTGCTCCTTGCCATTTAGAGTCTATGTTTTTGTTGATTGAGGTGCTATGTAACATTTTTTGGAATACATGTAATTGTGTGAATAGTGTCCTCATTTATTGACTTGGTCACCATTCTTTTCCCTTACTAGCTTGCTGTCTACCTAGGATTAGCATTTGCTAAAGAATGGAAGTGTGAACACACACATGATTCTCTTTCTGACAGTACCGAAAAGACTCCGGCTTACCCCCCTAAAGGACCAAGGCCTTATTTCTGCCAAAAAACACTCAAAACTGCCATTTCTGTAGCAAAGAGTAAAAAACTTTGAAAATTATTTTTTCTGCACATCCAACGGTAGGATCTTATACCTTACTAGTATGGAAATGTGTGGAAAAAATTTCAGAAATTTTGACCACATAGATTAAAAGATATTTGCGTTTAAAGTGAAAAAAATAATTTTTTCAGCACCTTGCGGGACTGGATTATTTGACTTTGAACTTTTTTAACTTAAATTTTTTGCACTACAGAGTTTTGAGCTTTAAATCCTTATTGTGGGAAATTGAGTTGAGAATCTAGAAAAAAAGAAAATTTTAAGAAAAAGATTAATTTTCATGCTTAAAAAAATTGTTAAGTAGAAGTAGGTATGGGAATGAAGGAAAATCTAAATTATTAATATCTTTAAGATGGAATTAAAATGCACTAATCCCAATGGTGAGGTTGTTCCAGCAAGCAAACAAAATCATGTAAAAAATGTTTTTTAGAAAAATTGTAGAAATTGCATTCAGAAATGAATTCTATAAGTTATTTTTTTAGGAAGATGCTCTAACTGTCCGATAAACAAGATTGTCCATAACTTTCTCATAATAAGTCCAAATGGAATGAATCAAAGCTTCCCATGCAGAAAAAAAATATAATATACAAGAAAAAAAATCCTAAAATTCAAAATTCAAAATTTTGAATTTTTTTTTTTGCTGCCCGGACTGCCCCCCGTCCCCTACTTTGAGCTTATTTGGTCATAACTTTTGTTTCCGGGCACCAAATGTGAAAAAACTATATTCCCACAAAGCTCATTAGTTTTTGTATTTTCAAAAAAAGTTTCAAAAAATCATGACAAAATTTCAGCCTGTAGGTACCTGCCCGAAATCCAGTTTGTCCCCCGAAGGGACAATGGTCCTTTAGGGGTTAATACCAGATGCGAGTACACCATAATCTGATTTTTTGATGCATGCTTAGTACATCATAACATTCAGTAGCTAAAGCAAAGGCTGCCTTTCTTTTCTTCCAAGAATTTCATCCACAGGAAGTGGTGGCGCCAACTAGCAAAACTAATTTAATTGGAGTCAACTAAGCCCTCATTAACCCCCAAATGACAAAGAGGAGAGAAAGTATCCACACAATTTGAAGTCTAGTTCAAAGTGTTGTAACTTTTGCATTTAAGGTCCAAATTCAATAAAACTTGTTGGGAAAGTTGTGTTCTCCCTTCTAGTTTATATGACAAATATTTCAAATCAATTCAAGATGTACTGAGTTTGGGGGGGCCAATTGAAGTTCGCAGCTTTAAATTGAGTTCACCAAAGTGCATTTAGGGCTGCAACTTCGGGGACTTGGATCTCTTTTGTAAAACATTCATTTTCAATAAAATTTGTTGGGTTTTGTTCCCCTTAAAATTTAGTTATTGTGGTAAAATTTTCATGTCAATCCAAGTTGTTCTGAATGTTTGGGAGCGATTTGAAGTTCAACATCCTGGCATTTGGGGAGTAGAGTGAACTTCGGCGGCCTATTTCTTCTTCATACAAAGTCCATTTTCAATAATTCTTTTTGGAAAAGTTGCGCATACTAGTCAAGTTTGTGAGGCAAAAATCTCATATCAATCTAAGTAGTAATGAGTGAGTGAGAAGCATTCTAGGAGGAGGTTCAGCCTTAGATGTATTTTTTGCAATTTTGTTTACTGTTTTTTGACATTTTAGAGCTGTTTTTTAGACACAATGAGTCGATTGAATGAAAAAATATTCACCAATGTATTTGTATACTAGTTTTGAATCATTTTGTTGTATAAAGTTTTTTCATTTGAGTAGGTTTAGAAAACAAATTTCAACTCCAAATGTATTTTGGGGAAAATTTCAGCATCTATTTTTGACACTAAAACATTATGATCTTGCAATCTATATGGCCAAATGACTTCAAATTTTGTACATATCATCTAAAACATATACACTACAAGATTGTATAGTTGAGATTTGTATAACTTGAAGATATCTAGACCTATAGAGCTTCAAAAGCAATGATGTTTTTGAACCCTGGATATTGAATGTCACTTTGGGATTAATTGTTTCACTGCTTTTATCTCTCACAGTCTGACATTTTTTGACATTTTTTGACATCTGTCCATGTAGCTACTGAATGGTGTGGAATATTCGACACCATATCATCCAACGGATGAAATGATGTTGAATATTTGGCACCATTCTATCAGAGGGAAGGCAGACTCCTCTATCTGCTACTGAATGTCATGATCATTACCACTACCAATAAAGATCAAATATGCTTAGTATTGCATGTATTAATTTTAATTAAAAATAATATAATCCAACCTGCTTGTATTTTGGCTAGAAATTGGATTTATTTGTAAAGTCCAACTTGGAGAATGAATGTGTGCAAATTGATTTGTAATTGATTGTTTATTCTGACTTTGCTCACATGCCTTCACAATTTGCATTTCTTCTTTATAAAAGAATTGGTTTTGCAATTTTTTCATGTTTTAACCTTTTAGATTTTATACAACTTACAAGTGGTTGCACCAAGAGTAGCAAGTTGTCTTAAGCTTCATATGCATAATTGTTTCAAATGCATGACACTAATTTTCACAAGACATCAATGACACTAGTTTCAACAATTGTAAAATATTCTTCTTTAACTTCATAATCCCTAAAGAATTTTTGGTGTTTTCTAACAAAAGTAGAATAAAACAATACATTTTGAAAATAAGGTGGAGTGGACATATTTGTAATATTTTTTTGCAACCATTATCTATAGGATCTTGTACCCAAATTTTAGAGGCTACTTCGTAAGTGTCTTCAAGATCATAATGTTCAAAGTAGTGCTACAAGCTCTTTTTTTATACTTCCCAATGAGAAGGGTCACTGACTCTTTGAAACTTTTTGTAAAAAAATTGTGACATTTGCATCTTGAGGAATTTAATATATGTTAAAAAATGGAATTGAGGATCCATTGAAAACAATCAACTTGATTATATTGAACTTAATTTTCATCCTTATTAGAATCATTATGTGTCTAGATATACAAGATGATAGAATAACCCAAAGTATAATAAATCTAATATAGAGTTAAAACATGCCAACCCAAATGATGGAAACATTGTAGCAAATCATCTTACTAAATCCTATATACATTTTAGTTTTTAAAAATTATTTAAAAAATTAAAAAATAAATGATATATGATATTTTCTTACCAAAAGATTCTATGGTTGCCCACAAACATAAAAACTTCATAAATTTTACACCAAAATTGAATGAATGAAATCTTTTTATTAGGTATGGATCTATTCTTCAAGAAAAAAATATCATTTTTACTTGCCTAAAAGTTTAGTGAAATCAAACAATGATATAAATTTCTAACCACAAGTTTGTTTCTTTTCTAAATTGGCTTGTTAGATAGTTAGAAAAACACCCCATTCTAAATAAAATCAACTTATTTAGGAGTAAACAACAAAATTGCATTTATAGGTGCTTGCTTGAAAAGACAAATAATCATTATGGCTCATGAAATGCTCTAAGGATTAAAGGAAGTCTATGGATAGCCTTGCGATTTTATGATGATTAAGAGGATATTTTTTATTCTTGGAAGGATGATGAGGCCAAAAAATATGCGATAGGTGATTTTTAAGATTAGTGTAAAAATGAAATATTTATCTACTCATTCGTTAAACCCTAAAGGCTAGAGGGTGTTTTGGATTAAGAAACTGTCAAAATAAAAAATCTAATGCTTTGTTCAAAATCAAAATTAAAAAAAAAATTCCAACCATATAAGAGTGTATTAACAAAGTAGTCAATTTGTGGGAAAAATTTCAGCCCATTTGATCATGTGGATTGAAAGATTATAATGTTTGAAGTGAGAAAAACACTTTTTTTCATTCTTGCAAAATATAGTCAACAAACTTTGAGCCCCCTTGGATAAATATCTTTTCTCTACATTAAAATGAGGATTTTTTCCATTCATAATTATATGATGTTTGGTTCATTCATGCAAAATTTTAGATGCAATTGAGATGTTTAACTTGCTCTAAATCACCCTGCAATGCAAATAGATTAAGAGAATTGGCAATATAATAATCATTTTTTGATGATTTCTTGTGCAATGAGGAAATTTTTAATTTGAAATCAAAATTTTTAGAGACGAAAATTTGGAATATGTGGACAATTTTCAAAAAATTTAATTATAGAAGTCGACCAAGATTTTGAGTACCTTCGATCCGATGATATGGCCATCCGCAATCAATTTGGTGTTGAAGAGCTCCGCCTTCATCGTTGCATCCGACGCAAACAAAATCGTATTCTTCAGGTTTCGGATGATCCGGAGGGCATCCAACTCTCTTTATCGTACTGCATTCAACTCCCTCTCCATCGAGGTCAACTGCGCCCTGAGGTCATCATGTTCCTTTTCCAGATTCCGGATATGTTCGTCCTTCTCTTCTAGAATTTCAGTCCGGATCGTCGCTTAATCTCTTCAACGATCTGTTCTAGTTCTACACCACCTAGTGCTTCAGATTTTGAGGATGACAGCTGCCATCCCGTCATATGTCCCTTTGCGTGATGCATCCATTGAATGACATTCTCGAACGGATCCAACTTGCCTTGTGGTGCCAAAACTTGGCTAGACTCCACTCCCTCCAATAACGGCAACTTCCCTCGTGATGCCGGATCCGTTGACTTCCTTTGGTACTTGATAGGTTCTTTCTTGACTTCCGGAACTTCTTCTTAAGGATCCGATTGTAGGTGTTCGGATTCATATTCCGCCGTGAGGTCGTACTTAAGGACCTTGACTCCGGTCTGATATGCCACAATTTTCGGATCACTCAGCACCTCATTGTGATGATAGAGGTGAAAAAGATAGGGGCTAGTCGAACTAGATTTACTACGTGAGACGGTATCCGCTAACTTAGCTACCACTGTCCCGATTATCTATCTCCAATTAACCGGTCAATCTTCTAGAGTTCCAAACAAGGTGTTCACCATGGTTATCGTAACTTTGGTGGGCTTTCGGGATACAGAATAAAGATGAAAAACTCCAGCACCCACCTCTGCTTAGCGTCTTTGCAGTTACTAATGGCATACCCTTCCTTCGAGTGAGCCGGACTTTGGAATTTTCCGGGGCATACTTGTCCACCCGGGAAGCAAATCCGTATCATGTCTTGTCAAACCTGTAAATTTCCGCCCACATGTCCGTGGTCCAAGTTACGGGTCATCCCCCTCACTGTCCTCTCGTATTGATTCGGAACCCATCCGTGAGTTCCTGAACCATTACGTCGCTCTTGAGACTCTATGGCCTCTATATAAAACCTAGACAATCTATCCTAGGTAGATCCTCATTTAAGAGTTTCTAGTCATCCGGATTAGATGGAATCACCGGAGTGATCAGTCGGGCCGTGATCGCGGATTTCCGTAACCGTGTGGCCATATCTAATCTGGTGCAATCGGCACTTGATCTCTCTTCACTCTCCTATCCGGATCCTAACTCACTACTCTTTTACCCAACTAATCACGTGTGAAAATGTGTGAAGAAGAAAGAGGGAGAAAATGATCTTGGCGGTGGGCTTAAGTACCCCAGGGTTCCCCAACATTCCCAAAGCAAACGAGTTTCTAGACCATTCTCGTAATGTTTCCCTAGTCCTCCTAGGTCAGAACCTAAAAATCGTAGGCCATCGAGATCCGGAGTTTCCGATTTCTGTCTTCACACTACAAGAGAAACGCGTCCTAATTGACAAAAATCAGCCCGTCCTAATCTACAAAAAATTGACAGATTTTTGTCAATTAGGACAAAAAACTGTCCGAAATGACAGAAAATTGTCCTAATTGACAAAAATTTGTCAATTTTCTGTAGATTAGGAGGGGCTGATTTTTGTCAATTAGGACGAATTTCTGTCATTTTGGACAGGTTTTCTTGTAGTGTCAGTTCCGTCCAGTTCCGGTATGGCATAGTTCCAGATACTGCTATCCCAAGTTTGGCACTTATTTATTCTATTTCTCCTATCTCTAAGAAAATTTTGAAAAATTCTATACTATATTACTTCTTTCCTACATTATTTCTTCCTACTTGAATTTCATGCACTCTACAATTCTACATTGTCTAACAACTCTAAGCAAAGTAGGGGGGCATTTTCCTTTGAAATTAGTTGCAGTGATGAGAACCACTTTTCAATCATCATCATCATTACAAGTAGTGTGTAATCTCATCACTACAAGAAAACATGTCCGAAATGACAGAAATTGGTCCTAAATGACAGAAATCAGCCCCTCCTAATTGACTGAAAATTGACAGATTTTTGTCAATTAGGACAATTTTCTGTCATTTCGGACAGTTTTGTGTCCTAATTGACAAAAATCTGTCAATTTTCTGTAGATTAGGACGGGTTGATTTTTGTCAATTAGGACACGTTTCTCTTGTAGTGCATGGACTACTTGTGTGGGGATAGGATTCTTGCAATCTAAGGGAATTCTAGGAAATCAAAATTGTTTGATTCTATCCACTCTAAGTTTGGACATGGGACAATGCATAAGGTCACGAATGGGAATCCCAAGCCTAGACTTGCTTATTGTTCTCCAAATCTTATGTCTATGGCAATGTACTTTACTTTGTGCAACCTTAAGGATTTTGGACCTCCTTGACTTCAATCATTTATTCTTGTTGCCTCTATTGCCTAAGACAATAAGGCAATCAAGTATGCTAGATTGGTAGTAGCATGGGTAGTAGATGAGGTTCTTATTCAAGTACCACATTCACTATATTATTATATTGGGGAGAGAGAAGGTCATACGATGTGCTTGACAAATTCTCATGCTTTATGAACTCACTCATTTATAGCATCTTGTTTTTCAAAGACCAATGCATATAGCTTGTCAACTTCCATTTTAGAGGTTTTCATATATAGAAGGCTCATGGATCAAACCAACATCCTTATTGACCAAAAGATTATAATGCTAGTGATGGCACCAAGCATATCAAACGAAAAAGTAAGTCCATCTAGCAACCATTTCATCCATTTAGTAGTTGAAGAAACAATGTTTGCCTCTATAGATGCTTATATAATGTTAGGACATCATGCTGATCATTGATGTGGGGCCTCCTTTTGAGTTCCTTGAAAATTTGTTGGATATCCACTTTGATTTTGCAATAGTCTTGAGCCACCTTCATTTGTTCATGCACCTTTCTCTAGTAGTCACAGTACAAGCTATGATCATCTAATGTTGCGTCCATTTAGGCAACCTTCATGGTGTCACAATTCACTACAAGAAAACATGTCCAAAATGACAGAAATTGGTCCTAAATGACAGAAATCAGTCCCTCCTAATTGATTGAAAATTGACATATTTTTGTCAATTAGGACAATTTTCTGTCATTTAGGACAGTTTTGTGTCCTAATTGACAGAAACTTGTCAAATTTCTGTCATTTAGGAGGGGCTGATTTCTGTCATTTAGGACACATTTCTCTTGTAGTGATTGCATCTGGT